>CM035170.1:26879567-27567271 GCA_020205615.1 Panax quinquefolius
ATATGAAGTCATTGAAGATGGGACGATGCCCCCCGGTCTTCAAGCTTCAAATTCCATCTATTACGCTGCACAATAGTCACAAGGGATTGGTTTTCCTTGATTCTTGTGGGACATCGTTGTGTAGAGATGTGTATAAAATGTTGAGACGACGTGACGTGGCATCGTGTTGGCGAGATGACGATGTTGCCCTTCACTAGTGTTATCGCCTCTTTGGGCTGATAAAGACAACATTGTTCAGGGCTTCGCTGAGATTGGACTGCTGCAATTATTGAAGGTCCTCAGTGTCGTCTCTGAGGTGTGCATGTCCTCCCGATGTTATCTCCGGGTTGGTACTGAGTATCTCGTTGTGAGTGCCGAGATTGAAGTTGGTTGCATTTGAAACAAACATTTTCGGGGTTATCGCCGGATTGGGCTGATAAAGCAGATGTTGGCGAGATGATGATGTTTCCCCTCACCGGTGTTATCGCCAAATTGGGCTGATAAAGCAGATGTTGCTCAGACTTCGCTGTGATTGGACTGCTGCAATTATTGAAGGTCCTTATTGTCATCTTTGAGGTGTGCATGTCTTCTCGATGTTATCGCCGGGTTGGTACAGTGTATCTCGTTGTAAGCACCAAGATTGAAGCTGGTCGCATTTGAAACAACCATTTCTGGGGTTATCGCCAAAACTGCATTCCTTGGGGTGATCACCAAGGTTGGTAGCTATTCCCATGATTAGGACTGAGACTGCATACCTCGGGGTTATCTCCGAGATTAATCGGTCTTCTCTGGTTTGTGTTCCGGTATTGGATCTGCATGCCTCGGGGTTATATTCGAGGTTGGAATTTTTACTCCCGGTGTGTGTTCCGGGGTTGATGATGAACTTCCGGTAGTACGGAATGGATATGAACTGTCTTCCAGGTTTCCCTCTTGAAAGACGAATCTGTCCTCCTACAATGTTAGTGACAGGTGTACAGAAAATTTTAAGTGTCTACAGATGCCCCTCTTTATCATACTCATGCAAGGAAATGCATGCGTATGATAAAGAATCCTAGACACTTGAAATTCAATAAGACAAACATGGTACTATATGTAGCAACATGATGCAAATGTATGATGCATGTGTACGGGGTTGTAGCCCAACATGCTGGGGATGATTGTTGGCTCCCTTTTGCTTCAACTGGGGATTGTCAATGATGACCAGACTTGATGTGTAATCTGAATCTGTTAGGATGTTGATGTTGGGGTTATCACCAAATTCCAGGGTTCTTGGTAACGACTTAATCCTGAAGATGTACCTCTTATGTGTAAAAGATCTGTGGGGATAAAGCTTGGTCTGTTTGAGGATGTGTATAACATATTCCATCATCGATCCTCCTTGATAACATTGACCTTTCCTAGTTGGTATCGCCAGGACATGTCAAGATTCTGTCGGATTTACTGCCAAAAACAAATGCTATCAGGGATGCCTGACCTTCGTTGACGTGTACTTCACCGACATATGAATCAACAGATGAAAACCCTGTGGGATACACTGTTAAGGTTGCTTGACCTTCGTTGACGTGTGAATCAACGGCTGATACTCTGTGGGTAGATTGTCAAGGTTGCTAGACCTTCACTGATGTGTGAATCACTGGAACATTGCATTGTGACCTCCGCCAGGGATCCGCTGGGGAATATGAGTAATCGAGCTTGAAATCCTCGAATAGCTCTATAGCTCCGATAGGTTTAATCATCATCGGCTGAGATAACGTCAAGGCTACTTGACCTTCGTTGATATGTGTGTCAACGACTAAAATGTGCATTTTAATCCCTTGCCGGGAATTCACATTGTAACCCCCGTCGGGGATCTACGTTATAACCCACGTCGGGGATCTACGTTGTAACCCACGTCGGGGATCACGTTGATCTTTTAGGGTAATGACCCGGAGTTGGCGGCATTGGACATGAACAAGATATTGCCGGATGTGATTTGTAATAAATGAGATCATTGGCAGGGTATACCTCATGTTTGGGTGACTACCAATGAGTGATGTACAGACTAAAAGTTTCATCTGAGAAGACCAGGATTGTATGTTGTTTTTCTTAATCGCGTAGCGTTTTTATTCCTGATTTGACTTTTCTAGTCTGCAAGAACTCCTTTTAACTCGAACTAGATCGAGATGGAGGGGTGGGGCCCATATGAGCCTGCGGTCAACCGTGGATGTTATAATCCTACAGGTTGGTCTCACAAGTCACTTTCAACTTGTTTTGCAAAGGAAAATCCGAGAGCCTACTTCTGATCTGCTGAGTTCGGGCTATTTTATGCAAATTCTATCACCGTACAAGTGTTCTGCACTATCCTGGTAACGTATGCATGTATTTTTTCCAATTTTTATCCGTTAGAAAATGAGTTATCGCATGAAATGCATCAACACACATAGTAGTGATTATGTATGCACAAATGACTTGATAAAAAATATTCAACATAGTAAATTGTAGTATTAAACCATCCTGAACATAATAATGTGAAAAATTTTAACTTTTAAGACAGTCAAAATGGCACCTTTTTTGCTATTTTTTGTCCTATTTGAGGTCCAATGAGAAAAAGGTAGAAAGGCAAAGTACTCCTGATATTGAGGTTAACCTTATGCATGGATGATTTTGATTTTTAATGCATATATTTTGTATATGACTTTGGGGCAGGTGTGCTACTGAATGGCCACCTAGACATGCCTATGTGCATGTGGATAGTCCTATTTTCAATGGGGACTATGGCAAAAATTTTCAAAATGTAGGCATTGGGTAGTCATGCATTTTAACTCTATTGTTTTGTTAAAGTAAATGCATGCATGCATATAATCATAAAATGCATTCTAAAAAGCTCCAGGTAAGGAAATACCACACCCTTTCTAAGGTGATTTGGAGACTTGTTGTCCAAATATTATGGATCCGGATTAGCCGAGTATTTCCCGTAGGACCACTTCTGGTATACGAAGGAGTGCTTCTGAAGTACCTCGACCCCGTTCTGTCAGACAGCCTCGTTGATTGGTGGAGGCCGTAATTCATCCAGTCCGGGCTGACGTGCCAGACATTAAGGACGAGGATGAGGATATTCTGATTGAGGATCCCGCTCTTGCCGCACATGTTCCCCGTAGGGAGCTCCCTTGTATTCAGGTGGCAAACCCAGAGTTTCTGAGTGATTTGAGCAGACATCCCTCGATGTACTTGCATGCTAACGAGGTATGACGTTAGATCTTAATCTTCCTTCTTTCTTATTGATGAGGAGTAAAGGATTCTGATGTTGATCTTCATTTCATACAGGTTCTCGACTTCACACAGCCTCGAGGGAATTGGATCAGTATACACTCCATGTATTAGGCTCTTCATCCTGATTACAGAGTGGTAGTGCAGGATTAGGGATTCGAGGCATTCTTCTCCATCCTTCCCCGTCGTTGTCCCTCGGGTTACCTCAGGGCATTATCTAAGAGATGGTTTCATCAGACTCAGTCACTCCATCTGCTGGATTGTGAGGTGATGATGACATTGATGGATTACCGATTTATCATAGGTATGGAGTTTGGAGGGGAGCCAGTGCCTTGTATAGCGAATATTACCTCTATTGCTGTCAGATCCTTGTTAGGAGTTCTGGCGGAGGCGCTCAAGGGCAGGATTGTCCGTTCAGGTCTTTTGTGCGTAGATACTATGAGCGGGCTTTTGAGTGAGCCCATGCTTGATGATATCAGAGTCAGGGATCGCATTCTTTGGTGATTGTTCCTGATGATCATTAGAGGCTGCTTCATAGCAGATAACTCTTCTACGGTGTCGTTCGCTTTGATTAGCGGCACGCGTCATGTGGACCGTATTGGAGAGTATGATTGGGGTTCCTACACCTTTGCCTATTTCCTACGGGTCATGCGTATGCGCTCATAGGGTTTGACTGAGGCTTAGCAAGGATTCTACCCATTTCTGTTGGTGAGTGTTTCTCATGTCATTTCCCATTTATAGGTTAAGAGTGTTAACTGACCGTAAATGTTTTGCCAGTTTTGGGCCTACGAGAGGCTTCTATGCTTGCGTCCTGTGAGTGTGTTAGGTTTAGATACATATCCACGAGGACGACGATGGCATAATTCCATTTTATCGGAGGTCCCTGTAGCTGAGGGTTTCACTCACTACCGGATGCAGCTGGAGTTATTGACAGCTGATACCATCACATGGATTCCCTATTCAAGGGAACACTTGATCATAGGTTTTGAGGATGGATACCCGACTAGAGTCGAGTACGTGATTTCCACCAGGAGAGTTCCTCTCTTCATAGATGGAGGCTGGGAGTTCTATTTAGGAGAGCGTGCTATTAGGAGCACCACAGGGGAGATTCGTATGACGATCTTGCCTCCTGTCAGGTGTCATTGGCTTGTATCGCAGTCACCCGTCATTGACATCCCATTGTTGGGGTTTGACAGTTTTACATTATCAGAGGGTCCTTGCATTCAGGAGATGTTTCAGCGTTGGTGGTTCCCTCGTACTATCGGAGCCCAGTCCCGCGCCACTTAGTTCCAGGATCCGTGATGATGACGGATTGGATAACTTGTGTCCGAGATCCGACTCATATGACACAGATTGATAGTTTGACTCGGCAGTTGGATCAGGCACACATATTTATCCGGCATTTGGGCAGAGATCCGGTAGAGGCAGCTTCATTTGATCCTTCCAGCTCAAGCACTGGACCCTCAGATGATCCATTCGGTTTTGTCGGTGCAAATCGTCCTATATATAGGCCTGACATCCCTGTTGATAGAGATCCAGTGACTCAGGAGGAGTTACATTAGGTGGACAGGATTTATGATGTAGATATTGACACCATTGTCTTCTTTTGATGTGTATTCTTGTTATATCTTTTGATAGGCCTCTGTTAGATATTGGGTGGCTGTGTCCCATTTTCACTATATCTTTTGATAGGCCTCTATTAGTAGTAGGGCGTCTGTGCCCCATTTCCCTGTATTTATAGTTGTACAGAGATGATGTTTTAGATGTTGATATACTTAGGAATGTATGTACAGTTTTTCATTCCCTATATCATATTGCCATCCATTATCTACTATGCATGTATCATGTTATGCATATGTATGTATGTCCAGAGATATTCAGCATTGACCCCTGGATGGTCTTATGACATGGCCCGTACAGATGTCTTCTTCGATAGTTAGCCGTATTGATCATACCCCACAATCATTGGTGGCATCGGGTATGCGATCGTGGTATGATAGCATGTCACCATCAGATAGGGTGACCATAAATCATTTGTTGCATCATACCATAACCTTATTGATGTTTCAGGTTCCCACAGGGTTTGTGGATGGCATACTAGAGCATTGGGTATCGGATAGGCAGGTTTTTCGATTCGGGACCTAGAAGTGGACTCCTACTCTTGAGGAGTATGCATGGTTGACGATGTTGCCGCTGGACAGACCTTGCATGCATATGGCTTTGGGGGACATGAGTCGATGGTTCATGACCCTCACTTGATTGAGGCGCAGAGTGGTGCAGGATGAGCTTACATCGAGCCACATTATATCCCAGCATTTTCTATTTGACAGATTTGGCTCTGAGGATAGTTATTCACGACTTTTCAGGGATTTCACCGAACCGAAGGATCATTGGCGTCTAGCTAGGGTTGACGTACTACTGTTGTGCGTACTGTCGTATGTCTATATGCCACGATACATGGATGAGATAGACGTCGGAGTCATCATGGCAGTAAGAGCTCTTAGGGAGGGTCGTCCCATTATACCGATGATCATAGCAGAGACCCTGCGGTCAGCCACCTACTCCTGCACTTATCTGACATGAGTGTTCACGGGCAGCTCGGTCATGCTATATGTGTGGTTTATGTCACATTTGAGACCGATTGGCACTTTTAGACGACATGGGTATTGGTTCACCCACAATATATCCATGTCATACTCCTTTCAGCCATCGGAGTGTACAGATGCTATGTCTTGGTCCATATTTTTGGCGGATATCAGAGATCCATTTGTCATATTGCCGTGTTCGGGCCTCAGCTCACCGTACAACTTTATTACTCATGCTCTGGGCATGGACTACCTCCCTCTGGCTAGTTTGACGGGGCATGACTACTTTTCACCCGTTGGCCATGATGTCGCAGTTTGACCAATTTCAGGACTTTCATCCTTTCGAGGGGGCGATAGGTTAGCGTTCAGCTTGTCGCTATTTTTTAGCAGATGACCGATCCCGTGTGTATGCATGTTGGGATCAAAGTGAGATAGCTGATTTTTCTATTAGTCATCCAGGTTGTTCTGCAGAGTATTTCACATGGATGGAGACAGAGATTTCATCGGTTGCGGTAGTATCCACAGTACCGGATAGTGAGTCAGATGAGGGAGAGCCCATAGAGGACATTGATTCCCACTTCGAGTAGGAGCCAGGTGCTGGGTTGCCAGCATCTCTTTTGGATTCTCCCAGCACCAGTACTGTTGTGATACAACATTCAACACAGTACTTTGAGCAGACTCTTCATCTGATGACCTTTGAGAGAGATCAGGCTCAATCTATGATGTTGACTGCCCTTGATGGGAGAGACGCAGCTCTATTGGAGAGAGACGATGCATTAACTCGCAGAGATGCCACTGTTGTTAAGTGGGATGAGGCTAGATCAACTAGAGATGTAGTGATAGTTGAGCGGGATAGTGCCATAGCTGCCCGGGATGTAGCCATCACAGATAGTACTGCAATGAGGTCCCTTACCACTAGCATGATTGCAGAGATGAGCGCTTACACTGATGAGAATATGGTCACCATGCAGATCTGTTGGGTTATATGGATATTCTCGTACGTACAGGAGACCACAGCTTCGTCTCCTTCTTCTGAGAGGGACGCCATGTTGGGCTTGTTAGCTTGTATATACCCTGACTTGTAGATGAGCATGTATTTTCCTTCAAAGACTAGCTTAGCCATTTTGTCATATATAGTTTACATTGTATATATCAAACAACATTATATATAGCAGGGAAATATATTTTTGATCACTTCCCTTTTAGATATCCTTTGCTACTTGCTTGATATTTTGCCTGCTGTTTTAGGGCTTGTGATCCTGATGTATTCTGAATTCCTCCTGGGTGGATGGACATTGAGTTGTCTCTGGATATTTCAGAATGGATTATCGATCTGTATGTATCCCTACCATCTTTGGTGTCTTGGGACTGATTTCTGAATGAAAATGTGGAGAGGAGTGTGGCTTTCCTCTCTAAGATTGACCGCACCACAGATAGTCGCCAGTACTTCTATTTAGGAGAAGACTAGTTAATTCCATCTCTTATGGATTGGTGTTGCTCTTCAAGGTATGACCTCAGCTTAGATGGTCGTCGAATCTCCTATTTGGGAGAAGTTCATGTAATTCCATCCCTTTGGTCTGAAGCCGACGAAATGTAGTGGATTGAAAGGTGATCCCAGTACCAGCTGACAATGGTTTATGTTTTGGTAGGGGTTGAGACCTCACCATGAATGGTTGCCTATGTACTCCTATGGAACAGGAGATCAGGTCTGCGTAGTTCGAACCTGGTGTAAGAGGTTCAACGCGGTATGTGGTAGAACTGGTGTAGGAATTTGTTTTTTTGTTTTTGTAAGGAGAAGAGGGTAGAAATGATTTTGTTGTTTTTGTTTTATTGCGACCGGGCCATATGAAATGGTTGCCTACGTACTCCTATTGATGAGGAGATCAGGTCGACGTAGTTCACCCCTCGGTATGGAAGAAAACGTAATCCCATATGCGTGTCGAAAAGTCGGGGATGAGAAAGTTTAATCCTAGGTTGAGGATAAACTGAAGGTATGAGAAGTTTGATCCCATGTATGGGTAGCCAAACTGCAAATGCGAGAGGTTCAATCTGCAGTGGGATGACCTAAGTCGTAGGAACGCAGAGAAGCCAGGCTGTTGGCTTGAAAAAACATGTTTCCCTGAGGGGCAAAGTGTGGTAGAGTTGTATGTGGTAAGAGGGTTAATGAACCGGCATGACCGGTGATCTGATGGTCCAACACCAGTATGTTTGCTTGATGGCAACTTCAGACATAGTACCATTTCTCGGTGTCCAAGTTGATGAGTTGTGGAAATTCATCGCCGTCCATTTCTTGTAATCTGAGAGCACCTCTTGTCAATACTTCCTTGATAATAAATGGGCCTTCCCAGTTAAGAGCGAGTTTTCCCTTAGATTGATCTTGGTTGCCAATGATCTTCTTCAAAACCAAGTCATGTTGTTTAAACTGCCGTAGCCGGACTTTTTTATTGTAGGATCTGGCGATCCTTTGCTAATATAACAGACAATAGAAGATTGTCGCGGTTCGCTTTTCGTCTATTAGAGACAATTGGTGATACCCATCTGGTACCCATTGGTCTTCATCTAACTAAGCATCTATCAACACTCTGAGGGATTCCATTTCAACTTTTATGGGGAGCACTGCCTCCATTCCATAGGTTAATGCGTAGGGGGTTGCCCCGGTGGAAGTACGCATTGAGGTTCTGTAGGCTAACAGAGTAAGAGGCAACAAGTCAGGCCAATATTTGTGGTTAGCGGACATCTTTTGCATAATCTTCTTGATGTTTTTGTTAGTCGCTTCAACAACACCATTCATCTTCAGACGATAGATGACAGAGTTAAGATGTTTGATATGGAATTTACTGCATAATTCCTCCATCATTTTGTTGTTTAGGTTCTTAGCATTGTCTGACACAATCACCTCTTGTTGTCCATATCGACAAATGACATTGTTTCTTATGAAAGCAGTGATGACTTCTTTTGTAACCCTGGGGAAGGAGGCTGCCTCTACCCACTTGGTGAAGTAGTCGATCAGTGTAAAGATAAATCGATGTCCATTACTGGCTTTAGGCTCAATGGCTAAGGTGAACTCATGTTGTGGAGTTCCCGTGGAGGAGCGTGTATATCATTCCCATGAATTTGGCACTGATAGCATCTCCTAACGTGGTCATTGCAGTCAGCTTTGAGAGATAGCCACTAATGTCCTGTCATGAGGACCTTCTTGACAAGGAGGGGGCCACTCATGTGGGGGCCACAGACTCCGCTATGGATTTCATCCATAAGCCTTTGGGCTTGATCTTTGTCTAAATATCTGAGGAGACCTAGTGTGAGACCCTGAATTTTATGAAATAAAAGTATTCAAATTTTCTATTTTGGTAAATAGTTAAATTGTTAAAAGTTTAAAGTTAAGGGTGATATGTGAAAATTTTTCAAAGTAGACAAGTTGTCATAAAATACCCGGTTACTATTCACTCTAATATTGTTCAATCGGGTATTCGGGGCACTTTTCGTGTCGAAGTTACTATTCACGAGTTACTATTTATGAGTTACTATTCACAAGTTACTATTCACGAGTTACTATTCATGAGTTACTATTCACGAGTTACTATTCACGAGTACTATTCATTAGTTACTATTCACGGGGTACTATTCACCCGTAAGATATATTTCTTTTCGGTCCAAATTATTTTTGGGTACAATATTATTCCATGAGGTGATGTCTTTAATTTTTGAATAGTTGGTTGAAGATATAATAGTAAATCAATATGGATCGTTGGTTTAAAGTTTTAATAGTAAATCAGTATGGACCGTTACTTTAACTTTTAATAGTAAATCAATATGGACCATCTGTTTAAAAGTAAATAAATCTGGACCGTTCATGAATTAGTTACTATTCAGTCCATTCTCCTATAAATAGAAGCTCATTCCTTCATTATTTCTTACGAATTCACTGAAACTCTAAAGAGAAAAACTATAGAAAGAAAGAAGAAAAGTATTCTGCTACTTCACTACTCCAATATCCAATTTCTTCTAAGGTAAGGGACATTATTTGTTGTACTCGTAAGAGATATTATTTGTTATACTCGTAAGGGATATTATTTGTTATACTCGTAGGGGATATTATTTGTTGTACTCATAAGTGGTATTTTTTCTTTCATATTCATGAAGAGAGCTTATGTTATTCCATTCTTTATTATTATGTTGGAATAACCTGTTTATGCGAAGTACCGCATACATGGTGAAATTCTTCTATTATTCCATTCTTTATTATTCTCATTGGAATAACTTTATCTGTCTTGATCTCATCGCATGCATGGTGAATTCTGTTGTTATTCCATTCTTGTTGTACTCGTAGGGGAAATTATTTGTTGTACTCGTAACCTGTTTAATATTCTTCTAATATTTCCTTCTTTATTATTCTGTTGGAATATCATATCTGTGAGTTTACGCCGGACCTGGTTCCATTATTTATTATTCTGTCGGAACATCCTATTTGTGCGTTTACGTCGGACCTGGTTCTATTATTTATTATTCTGTCGGAATATCCTGTCTGTGCATTTACGCCGGACCTAGTTCCATTATTTATTATTCTGTTGGGAATAACCTGTCTGTGCGGATTACGCACACATGGTGAAATTCTTCTGTTATTCCATTCTTTATTTTTATGTTGGAATAACACATGCTAAGTAATCGCAAACATGGTAAAATTCTTTTATTATTTCATTCTTTATTATTATGTTGGAATAACTTTTGTACATGCAAGTAACGCATACATGGTGAAATTTTCTTACTATTCCATTCTTTATTATACTGTTGGTTATTGGTTTTACAGTTGTATGTCTTTGGGCCTAGTAGTGCAAATATGATATGTTGTTGAATATCTTTGGCACAGTAGTGCAAAGATGATCATTGTTTGATAGCTTTGACCCGTAGTGCGAAGATGAACAGGTGTATGACATGATCATGACCACTAGTGATACTAACAAATATCATTGGCCGTAGTGCATGTATAATTCAATTATGTGATTGGCATGATCATGACCATTAGTTAACAGTTGAATGTCTTTGGCCGTAGTGCACTGATATGCAATTAATTGGTATGATCATGACCATTTTTATGATCATTGTTATTACATTTGAATATCTTCAGCCTTTGGGGTAAGGATATTTAGTAAACATTCTATTAAGCCTTTGTGGTAAGAAAGAACTGTTAATTCACATTATTATAAATATGAATTGTGAATTAACAAACATCTTTGGTGGTTCAGGTGAAGACAAGTGATGAAAGTTCTATTTGTCTTGAGTATAACAAAGACCTGTTGATGAGTATTACAGGAATAAAATATCAACGATGGACTTTTGATCTAGAGGAGATAGTAGACATTATGTTCTACTTGACTCTTCTAATGGTTTGGTTGTTCCGATGCAGTTAAACTTGATGTTTGTTATATTGTATCAGTTTAACACCGTTGAAGGCTAACGATAATTTATTCTGCATTATCTTAGTTGTAATATTTCTTATTGGGCTAGTTGAGCTCACCCTTTCTTTCATTATTCTCTTCAGGAAATGAGAACGTATCTGGGACTAGTCGGGAAACAGAGTGATGGTCCTAGATGGTGCATTAGTAGTCCTCATTATTCTGTTAAATAGTGTTATAATAAATGTAATGAGGACTCCATTGAGTGTGGATATTGTCTAGATGACTATATTCTTATTAAAACTCTCAGCTATATTTTTTCGTATTTTTAGACAACGTTTGTGTAATTAAGTTTGTATTTATATTTAGTACCTTGTATCTGGCGACCCAAGATGGGTGATGTATACCTGTTTTGGGGACGTCACAGTTTTTATCAAAGCTTATGGATATGATCCCTGGCTGAGATGTGAGACAAGAACTAGGAGGGGAGAGACAGGGAATTCCTTCACTAGTATGACCTACCTAAGTTTATTTGTTATTTAATTGGTCGGTCAGAATATAGGGGTATTATGTGGTATGTTAATTAACTTTTATTTTGAAACTATGTTCTAGAATGATATTTGAAATACAGGAGATGAGAAATTGGAAAATCATGATAGAGCGGATGTAACCAGGGAAGGTACAATCGAAAAGAAAGCAAGGTATTCTCATCTCTTTGAATATCAGGTACGTACGTAAATTTCGAGGGCGAAATTTCATAAGGAGTGGAGATTGTGAAACCCCGTATTTTATGAAATAAAAGTATTCAATTTTTCTATTTTGGTAAACAGTTAAATTGTTAAAAGTTAAAAGTTAAGGGTGATATGTGAAATTTTTTCAAAGTAGACAAGTTGTCATAAAATACCCGGTTACTATTCACTCTAGTATTATTCAATCGGGTATTCGGGGCACCTTTCGTGTTGAAGTTACTATTCATGAGTTAATATTCATGAGTTACTATTCATAAGTTACTATTCATGAGTTACTATTCACGAGTTACTATTCATGAGTTACTATTCACGGGATACTATTCACCCGTAAGATATATTTCTTTTCGGTCCAAATCATTTTTGGGTACAATATTATTCCATGAGGTGATGTGCTAATTTTTCAGACCGTTGGTTGAAGATATAATAGTAAATCAATATTGACCGCTGGTGGAAAGTTATACTAGTAAATCAATATGGATCGCTGGTTTAAGGTTTTAATAGTAAATCAGTATGGACCGTTGCTTTAAGTTTTAATAGTAAATCAATATGGACCGTCCGTTTAAAAGTAAATCAATATGGACCGTTCATGAATTAGTTACTATTCAGTCCATTCTCCTATAAATAGAAGCTCATTCCTTCATTATTTCTTACGAATTCACTAAAACTCTAGAGAGGGAAACTATAGAGAAAAAGAAGAAAAGTATTCTGCTACTTCACTACTCTAATATCCAGTTTCTTCTAAGGTAAGGGATATTATTTGTTGTACTCGTAAGTGTGACGCCCCCAAATTCAGACACTCGTATCTCAAATTTGGTTCGCCGCGTGCTAATTCTAACATCACACCAAAATCATCCACAACGGAATAATAGAATAATTTACATTGATATAATATAAATATTCGCATCCCAAGGTTCCGTAACCATTACTACAACAATCCAGTGATTAAACTTAAACATAATTAATCATCCTTAGTACATCATAATACTCATAGAAATAATAATACTAATACTCTTAAGGAACTAAGTTACTTCGTAGCCTTGCCCTTCCCCTTGTTCTTTCCCGAGGTACCGCCTTGCTTTTTCTTAACTGTAATGTTTTTAGGGAAGCAAGAATGAGCAACAAGTTTGCCCAGCAAGTAATATAGCAAAGAGAATGAACAGTTAAAACATTTGAATCTTTAAGGGTATAACAGTAAATGGTAGTTCAAGGATATCAAGAAATATCAAAAGTGTTTGATAAAGATTTAAGGATATCAATAATATTTCAATATTTAATTATTTCGAGCTTCAATAAGAATGAACACTAAGCAGTCGTTAAAGACTGTGAACTCTTACTAGAATTAACAGTATTACACTGCAATCCAAGACAAATGAGTACAACAGGTGATCAGCATAAGGTACCCTACGTCATGCATAACATTTAATCATACTTGTGTGCGCACGTTGGTTTCCCGACAATATAGAATTTCCCCTTTTTAAGAGGGTCGTTCAACTCAGTAGATTTTCAAGAGCCCGCACCAAGTCAATTGGTTTGGATAGCTTTCTAACATATGATAACAGTCTAACCAAATCAAAGGTTTAGACAACTTTTATAATGCACTTTAAGAACAATAAGTCTAATGCTCGCAATAATGTCAAAGTAACTGACTTCCGAATAGTAATAGTCATTTGATCAATATAAGTATGTTAATAATTCAGACTCATACAATATACAATGTAAAGAATTTAGATAACTTGTATTCGATATGTGAATCAATAGAAATTAGAGAACTCGCACAAAATCAAAAGTTGTGAGAGTTAGGAGACTTGCCTTTAGCGTTGATTACCACTTAAAGCGTAATATCACTTTAATGAACTATGTTATCCTATATATGTAGGTATATGTATTCATTAGTCATATATACTTGATATGCATTTTCACATACTTCCATCACACATATCTAAATTCATATAGGCTACACACATTCAAACTCATAGATGCGTAACTCACATTGATTTTACCTTTAAAGTCTTTTGTACCATATGCTCATCTTTTGTATTTGCAAAATATCTCTTACTCTACATATTTTTAAGTTGTTTCGCATATTAAAGAACCTTTAAGCTAGTTTTGACCCTTTATTAAAGTTATTCATATATTTCCATCTTTCAAAGTTAAAAGAGTTCATTACATAAATCAACTAGCCATAGTATTCATTATACTACATAATATTGTCAAACAACTTCTTTCTACACATGCTTGCATAATTTATCATAATGTTTAACTAGATGCATGAACATTTCGTATATCTCTAGAGGCATATGCATCCTATTCTAATGGTTCCTAAGTTCACAATATAATTCATAGAGTTTGTCATCTCAATTGGTTTTCAATCACTAAGATGTCATGACTATAAATTTATACATGCAAGGTACATTGAGTGCACACTTCATATGTATTTATCAAACCAATTAAGCTATAAACATATGCTCACAAGGCTAGATTCAAAAAGGCGTAAGGTTTTATAAACATGTTTTTCTTCTTCTAACTTTTCTTTAAAAAGGTTATGATTCAATTCCAAATCTACTCAACACCTTGTAAAATACATTGATATATGTTTAGGGAGTGTGTATGTTCTTGAAATTAAGTGGAGTGTAAGACTTCTTGCATCAAATAAGCAAACAAAATTTCTTTTCACGATCATAGACCCCGTAAAGGTGCATTTGCTCTTCAGACCCCGTCGAAAGGGCAGGGTGTCCCCTCGCTAAAACACGAAAGTGTGTTCCCCATTCGGATTTTTGAGGAATTTTTAACTCAATTCTCATCCAAGCAACAAAGTAATGATGTATAATTGTTATAATTTTTTTACATAATCTTCCTAGCATGCTTCTAACATTCCCACTCATACAAACAATAAGTTTCAAAGATCAATTCAAGGTTTTTGCCATTTTTCCAAAGTTTAACACACATAGCAATTTTCTTCCTTACGAATTTGTTACTTAATCATTTTACTTCGTTTAACTTTCATTGAATTCGTTTCTAACCATATTAACAATATCTAGCATCAATTAATACATTCTAGCAAGTTTCAACTATAAACATTTCAACTCAAACAAGTGTTTTTCTAAGAACTTTGCAAGGCTTGAGTGTATGAACATTTAGAGGAGTTCACTTTTTCTGAGGTTGAATTGCTACTCTAGCTTCAATTTGCAGATTATATAAGCTCACAATATTCACACTGCTACTAGAAATCTCAGAGAAATTAGCAACATGCTTATGAATGAGAGGGGCTTTATTTATAGGCAAGCTTGTGACCAATTTGGTTTTGTGCAATGAATCAAACCATTGGAATGGAGAAGAAGCTAATGGTTATGAAGGATTTGGTAGAAGAGTACAATTTAGTTCCCTCCCTTCTCCATGATTTGCTAGCTATGGAGTTGGTGTTGAGGGACTAAGCCAATGGCCTATAATATGAAGAAAAGAAGGAGTGACTTTCATTTTGGGACACCACCAATTCTAAGCACTTTCTTTGCGCACTTAGGGCCATTTTGCCCTTTGTTCACACTAGACATACAAATACACCCACTCATATATTACACATAAAATCATATAATCCATGTACATTGATTTATTTCAAATAATAATTATTCTAGACTAGGATATAATTTAATTGTGTACTAATGCTACTTATTATTAATTTATTTATTTAATCAAGTTACTTTCTCTCATAGGTTTAAAATACCCATTTAATCATTCCCACATACATCAATATGTCACATAAGACTTCTTATACAACTTGGTCAATTACCTAAGTCAAGCTTACTTTTATCACATAGTGTTATATAATAATTATTTTCATTACAATGTCACCCCTCACTTTATATTAAATGAAAAACCTTATTATATATGATTTCTCTTCACACACTATTATTCATGATAATTAACGAATAATAAATAAATCAACCTCATTATGAAATTATTTACTTATTAGTAATACTAATTAATTTCATCATTAGTTAAATTAGTATTTTCTCAATTCATCATCTTGCCACACTAGGCATAACTCCACAAGTTTAAACTAAGCTTCTCATCGCTTTTGCTTCATAGTTTAATTATCACTTATCTTAATCAATTAAAATGCTCATCACAACATATGTCGATGCTATATATATATATATATATATATATATATATATATATTCAAATAAATATGCAAACAAATCTTTATTCTCAATATTATAATTTATTAGAATTCGCAAGTATTACAGTAAGAGATATTATTTGTTGTACTCGTAAGGGATATTATTTGTTGTACTCGTAAGGGATATTATTTGTTGTAGTCATAGGGGATATTATTTGTTGTACTCGTAAGGGGTATTTTTTCTTTCGTATTCATGAAGAGAGCTTCTATTATTCCATTCTTTATTATTATGTTGGAATAACTTTTGTTTATATAATCACCGCATACATGGTGAAATTCTTTCATTATTCCATTCTTTATTATTCGATGGATTAACTCGTCTCAATGGGATCTATCGCATGCATAGTGAATTTCTGTTGTTATTCCATTCTTATTATTACATTGGAATAACTTTGTTTATCTAAGTACCCACACATGGTGAAATTCTTCTAATATTTCGTTCTTTATTATTACGTTAGAATATCCTCATCTATATCGTTTGCTGCAGGACTGGCTCCATTATTTATTATCTCGCCGGAACATAACATCTTGTCTATGTGTTTACGCCTGGGACTAGTTCCATTATTTATTATTCATCGGAATATCTTGTATGTGCATTTACTGTGGGACTGGTTCCATTATTTATTATTTTGTTGAATAATAACACATGCATGCGGATTACGCATTACATGGTGAAATTATTACATTATTCCATTCTTTATTATTATGGTGGAATAACTTTGTCTACATAAGTAATCGCATACATGGTGAAATTCTTTTATTATTCCATTCTTTATTATTATGTTGGAATAACCTGTCTATGCGAAGCATACATGGTGAAATTCTTTTATTATTCCATTCTTTATTATACTCTTGGTTATTAGTTTTACAGTTGTATATCTTTGACCTGTAGTGCAAAGATGATATGTTGTTGAATATTTTTGGCCTGTAGTGCAAAGATTGTCTGTTGTTTGATAGCTTTGACCCGTAGTGCGAAGATGAACATGTGTATCACATGATCATGACCACTAGTGATACTAACGAATATCCTTGGCCATAGTGCATGGATAATTCAATGATGTGATTGGCATGATCATGACCATTAGTTAACAGTTGAATGTCTTTGGCCGTAGTGCACTGACATGCAATTGATTGGTATGATCATGACCATTGGTTTTATAGTTGAATATCTTTGGCCCGTAGTGCAAAGATAGACAACTGATTGGTATGATCATTGTTATTACATTTGAATATCTTCAGCCTTAGGGGTAAGGATATTGAGTAAACGTTCTATTAAGCCTTTGTGGCAAGAAAGAACTGTTAATTCACATTATTATAAATATGAATTGTAAATTTAACTAACATCTTTGGTGGTTCAGGTGAAGACAAGTGTTAATTCAAAGAACTGTTGATGAGTATTACAGGAATAAAATATCAACGATGGACTTTTGATCTAGAGGAGATAGTAGACATTATGTTCTACTTGACTCTTCGAATGGATTGCTTGTTCACCGCAGATTAAACTTGATGTTTGTTATATTGTATCGATTTTAAACCGTTGAAGGTGAATGATAATTTATTACGCATTATCTTAGTCATAATATTTCTTACTGGGCTAGTTGAGCCCACCCTTTCTTTCATTATTCTCTTCAGGAAATGAGAACGTGTGACAACCGTAATTTTGTAATTTAATTTTAATATTTATTAGATTGAATAAATATTTTTCGATGAATTAATTATTAGATTAATTAACTAATTGATGAAGTTGTGATAGATTAATTTAATTATATGTGTTATATTTATTAAATTAATGTGGAGAATTTTATTATTCAAGTATGTGATTATGTGAGCTTATTGAATTAAAAGAAATATATTTAATAAGCCTATGTTATTTCAATTAATTAAATTATTAATTAGAGATTTAATAATTTAATTTTATTATTAAATGAGAAATTTAATTATGTGACTATGTGAATTAATGAGAATTTACTATATTAAATAAGATATTAGATTTATTTTATAATGCGTGTGACATTATTTAAAACTATATTATAAGGCTTTATTAAATTAAATAGTTTTAAAACCCATTTTTGTTAAGCCAAACATGGCCTTAGTGGGAGTTGAGGGCAGTTACCCATGACTGGGTAACTGAACACAAAGCATCAGTCGCTTTTATTTATTGAATATGTCTTCCTTCTTCATTAATTTCCTAAGTCTGACATTAAGCAGAGAGGGGAAAGAGAAAGAGAGTTGAGAAATTGTTGAGTAAAGTGTGAGTTGAGTGATTGAAGAGTTTGGGAAGGGTTTCAATTCATCTCCTACTATTTCACTATACGCTTGGGTAAATATTTTAATTGAGATGTTTATGGAATAAAATAAATATTCGATGGAAATTATTATGAAAAATTTATTCGAGTGTAATAATAGTAAGAGAATGAAAATATTCTAATTTAATTAAGTAATTAAATTAGAAGGGTAATGATTTGTTAAATAAAGTAGAGTTTATATTAAATAATTAAGAGAAAATGTAACTAATGAATTTTGTGAATATATATGGTATATGTGTAGGACTTGTGGTGAACGGAAGTAGTAATCGTTTAGCCTACACACGAGGCAAGTTCCTAAACCTTAATTCTTTACATAAAGAAAATTCATTATTCTATCTTGTTTATTATTGTTCAAGTCAAGATTTCATATTAGATCTTACCATTCTTAAAAAACATAATTCCTATTATAAAATACTTATTCGATTGTATACATCTTGAATTTTATTATTCAAATTGAATATCAATTATTGTTGAACCTTGTAAGACTAGTGAACCCTTATTGATTCAACTAGTCCATAGTTGATAAGCGTTATAAATTCTAGAACTTTTATTGAGCTTACCAATCCAAACTTCCTTTGGTGCGGACTCCAATGTCAAACTGAGATGAACAACCCTTTAATAGGGGATTATTTACGCTTTAGCGTTAAGATATTGTGCACAGTATGGTACTAAGGGCTGATCCCCCTAAGTACGAGAAGAAGAGTCCATAGTCTTATGACTGTTAAAAGTTTCAAGAATAAACACTTGACAACCTAGGACATAGTTCAAGGTCTTGTGACCCTCATAATTTCTTTTGATTCTTGTTATTCATTCTTGATTCAAAAGTTGAGCTTTTATATTCAAAGTTATTAATTCATTCGCATGTTATTATTATTCATTTATCATATTGTTATACTTGTGGGCAATCGTGCTCACTCTTGCGTAATAATAACATTGCAGTTAAGAACGAGAGAACAGACGAGCCTTCCACTAGTAAAGGCAAGGGCAAGATTAGCAAGTAATGAAGACTATTTGTTTATGGGGTTGTGTAATGACATTTAGAATTGATGTTACTTAAGACTTAATTGTTATGTTTCCGCATAGATATTTTAAGGTTAGATTAACCTGGGATTTATTTAGTTATGCAGTTGATGTAACCCCATAAGGGGAGAGAGTTATTATTTATTCTATCTATTGTATGGTTGTATTTTATTTATCGGTAGATAGATAGATGATGTTTGTACAGTGAACACCAAATCCTGTGGAAATGGAAGTACCGGATTTGGGGGTGTCATAGGTTGGTATCAAAGCTGTAAAGTTATGAACCTTAGGTGGGGGGAACAACCTTAGGTAGTAGCCTTATAGGAGATCGAGAACATAGTAGTGGTAAACTCTTATCGAGTTCTAAGAAATGAATTTCTAAATTCATTAAAGATAATAAAAGACTTTATGTGCTTATGTGTTAATCTATGTGTTCGCTAGAATACGGATTAGTAACTAAAACTTAAAATTTTGTTGTCGGGATGTCGGATATTGGAGGAGCTAGTCGAAAGTGGGAGGAGGAACCCGATTACTATAGAGGAGGCCCCGAGACATTCATGTCGTCAGGAACAGCTTGTACAAAGAGAGTCATCTCCGATGATCCTTGTCATTGGTCGGGGAGCATGAGTAGGAGACCGATCCGGAGGAGGATCCCGAGGAAGAGGAAGAAGAAGAGAAAGAAGAGGAGTTCCCACAGAACTCCATTGATGCGAGAGATGTATGGACGACTCTATGATCGTAATGTAGAGTTGCAGGATCTTGCTCGGGATTTGATCGAAAGCAAAGCGGTTAGTCGTGATTACTATTGAAAGCGAATGATAGAGAGATTGTGACTCTTCACACACGTTTAGGAAGCGTGGAGTGGGATCTGGTTCACAAGAAGGGTCGGGAATGAGGATAAGTCCACGTAAATATAGAAGTTAAAGAAGGATCGAAGGAGAGCTCGAGAGGCTTGCCATAGCAGAGGAGGGCTGGGTACGAGAGTCACGCCGTGCTGATTGTGCAGAAGATGATCGCCATGCGAAGAAGGCTAAACTTGAGGAGACATACTCTACACTACAAAATGCAATGAATGTGGTCCAAGATCGAGTTAGGAAGTATCCAATCCAGTTTGAAGATCTACCATCATATATGCTAGATCGTAGAACGATGTGCCGCATCATGGAGGAGGAACGTTGCAAGGCTATCCAGCGCCTCGACAGACAGTGATAGAATTTGTTTAATTATGTGAAATACTTAATTAGTTTTTATATGTAAATTTTGACGTGTTTATGAACGAAAGAATATTTGAATGTTTTAAATCATGTGGATTCTTTATTCTAGGATAGTTGATGTAAATAGTAGTTATGCTATCGTTTAATGTTAAAACTTTGATTTGAATGCAAATATATCAAGTTGTTTGAGATGATGTGTTAAGTGATATGTTAAATTGTTGAGTAATGCCTTAACTATTTAGAGAAATAAATAAAGTTCTAATAAAGCGTTTATTTAATAGAAAGATGCCGCCAAGAAGACGACCAAATCGTCGACCAGCCCAGGAAGGGTCAACGAATAACAACAACAACACCGCCAATGCTGACGCCATTCAGCAGTTGGTGAATTTACTTGTTGGAGCAATTAACAATCAACCACAAGCCCCACCAAACACCATGTTTAACGATTTCATGGCGATGGGACCGCTAGAGTTTAAAGGTTCTATGAACCCAATCGAAGCTCAAACATGGGTTATGGAGATAGAGAAGGTGTTTGACGTCGCCAGAGTAAGGGAAGACCAGAAGATCGCATATGCAACATTCATGCTGAAGTCTGAAGCCAGCTATTGGTGGTAGGCAAACAAAGTACGGGGAGGAGAAGATGTAATAACCTGGGAGAGATTTAAGGAGATGTTTTTCAAGATGTATTTTCCGACTAGTTTGCAAAACCAAATGGAAGTTCGCTTTTGGAGTTGAAACAGGGAATATATCAGAAAGCAGATTATGCGGCAAGGTTCAACGAATTGGCTAGGTTCGCCACATATCAAGTGCATATGACGAGAGAGAAAGCGTTTGAAAGCGTGGGATGAAGCCACGGTTGTATAGCAAGGTGTCAATGTTCCAATTGAACACTATTACTGGAGTGTTAGAGAAGGCCATACTCGTTGAAGGTGGAAGTGATACGGTATCTAAATATAATCAGGATCAGAAGAAGAAAAGAGTGGAAATGAAGGAATTAACAAGATTGGTGGAAGTAGCACGGGAGGTAATAATAATCAGAAGAGAAAGTGGTCCGATAACTCGTCAGCTGGAAGTCAATAAGGAGGGCAAAAGAAGAAGATTGAAGCATGCTCAACCTGCGAAAAAACTCATCTGGGAGTTTGCATGACGGGAAAATGACTATACTACAATTGTGGTCAGGAATGCCACATAACACCTAACTGTTCTAAACCAAAGAAGGGTGCCTGCTTCACTTGTGGCTCAAAGGATCATCTTGCAAGGGATTTCCTAAGAAGGGATCTGGAGGAACAGGATCAGGAGGGAATAGAGGAAATAACGGTGGAAGCAATCTGACTATCACAGACCAATCGCAACCAACCCGAATAAACCGCGTAACATTCAACACGATGATTCAGGATGCAAATGCAGATCTCGCGATGTGGTGTCAGGTATCATTCCGATCAATAAAGTTAATGCTTATGTATTATTTGATTCGGGTGCTACTTGTTCATTTATATCCGATGACTTTGCCAAGAACTTAGAATTTCCTAAGGATGAGTTAGAATACCCCATGAACATAGAAATTGCAAATAGAGAAATTATTCCTGTGAAGTACGTGCACAAGAACTGTAGAGTTAATATTAAGGGTAACATTATGAACATAGATCTTATCCCTATTTGACTTGGAGAATTCGATATTATCTTTGGTATGGACTGATTATCCAATTATTGGGCGGTAATTGATTACCAGAAAAAGCGTATTAACCTTATGACTCCGTCAAAGGTTGTATTTTATGGTAGTAAGTCGCCTAGACAAGCAAGTTGTCTGATGATGATGCAGGCCAGGAAGTTGTTAAGACAAGGTTGTGTAGGATATCTAGCTTACATAGTCGATATTCAGTAAAGAAAATCCAAAATAGAGGAGATACCGAAGAGTGAGGATTTCGCAGACGTATTTCGGATGATTTGCCGGGACTTCCACCAGATAGAGCGGTTGAATTCGGTGATCGATTTGGCTCGTGAACTGTTCCAATATCGAAGGCACCATACCGAATGGCCCCATTAGAGAGATGAAAGAGTCGATGGTTCAACTACAAGAATTAATAGACTCAAGTATATCCAACCAAGCGTATCACCGTGGGGAGCACCAATTTTATTCAGAAGAAGAAAGATGGGACAATGCGCTCTCAAGATCGACTATAAAGAATCGAATAAGGTCACGATCAAGAATAGATATCCATTACCACTTAATCGATGACTTGTTCGATCGGTTAAAGGAGCGAGATACTTTTCAAAGATAGATTTGAGGAGTGGTTATCATCAACTGAAGGTGAGACCGTAAGATGTAAGAAAATGAAGATTCGTAAACTCACGATGGCACGGCCACTCACGAATTTACGGTAATGTCATTTGGTCTAACAAATGCTCCCCGCAACATTTATGGGCTTAATGAATGGAGTGTTCAAGCTGTTTTTGGACAAATTCGTAGTGGTATTTATAGATGACATTTTGGTATATTCAAAAACAAAGGAAGAACATGAAGAACATTTGAGGGTGACATTAGAGACGTTGAGAAGATAGAAGTTGTACGCTAAATTTTTGAAATGTGAATTCTAGATTGAAAGGGCCCAATTTCTTGGACATGTGATCTATAGGGACGGAATTTCGGTGGATCCCTCCAAAGTCGAAGCTGTGATTAACTGGGATCAGCCGAAGACGCCGTCAAAAGTAAGAAGTTTTCTTGGATTGGCAGGTTATTACAGAAGATTCATTCAGGATTTTTCCAAGATCGCAACCCCGTTGACGAATCTGACTAGAAAATCGATGAAATTTGTTTGGACGGAGAAGTGTGAGGAAAGCTTTCAAGAATTAAAGAAGAGGTTAAGTTCATTTCGTGTTATCTCTTCCAGATGACACAGGAAATTTTGTGGTATATAGTGATGCGTCGCACAAAGGACTTGGTTGTGTGCTCATGCAAAATGGCAGAGTCATCAAGACGCTGGCGTCACGACAACCGAAAAGATTATGAGAAGGGTATCCACCCATGACTTGGAGTTAGCTGCGATAGTTTTTGCTTTGAAAACTGGAGGCACTATCTGTATGGGGAGAAGTGTGAAATATATCTGAGACCACAAGAGTCCAAATATATTTTACACGTAAAGACTTGAATATCGCCAAAGAAGGTGGTTGGAGTTAATTAAGGACTATGATTGTGAGATTCTATACCATCCAGGATAAGGCAAATGTGGTGGCCGACGCCTTAAGTAGAAAGGGTCGGGAGAAACCGATGTTGTTAACTGCAGATAAGAGGAGTTAATTTCAGCAATGGAGAAGCTGGAATTGGAAGTGAAGTATCCTATGGAGATTAATGAGAAAATATTTCAGATGCAATCCGGTATAACCCTACTAGATAAAGTTAAGGAGGCTCAACTTCAGGACAAAGAATGTAAAATGTGACAAAAAAGATATCTCGAAGGAAAGAACCAAGATTTAAGATGGATAAGGAAGGAATACTCGAGATTTGATAATAGAATTTGGGTACCTTGATTCAAGAGATTAAGGAAGATATTTTAAGCGAGGCTCATAGTTCACGATATTCGATTCACACCCTGGTAGTACCAAGATGTACCAAGAACTTAGACAACATTTCTGGTGGCCGAATTTGAAGCGTGATGTTGCAAAATGTGTTGCCAAGTGTCTGACCTGTCAGAAAGTGAAAGCGAAACATCAGAGACCGAGTGGATTGCTACAACCGTTAGAGATCCCAGAGTGGAAATGGGAACATATTACAATGGACTTCGTGGTTGGCCTTAAACGACTGAAAGGCTACGACGCAGATATGGGTTATCGTGAATCGAATCGATTTAAATCGCACACTTCCTTCCGATCAAAATAAGATTCAACTTAGATCAGTTGGCGAGGCTATACGTAAAAGATATTATTTTGAGGCACGGAGTTCCGATATCAATTGTTTCAGATAGGGATCCGCGCTTCACATCAAATTTCTGGAAACGTCTTGAGAATGCATGGGTACACAATTGCGAATGAGTATGACTTACCACCCTCAAATGATTTAAGCAGTGAGAGAACGATTCGAGACATTAGAAGATATGCTAAGAGCACATGTGATGGACTTTAAAGGAAATTGGGATGATCACCTACCATTAGTAGAGTTCTACATAACAACAAGTTACCACGCTCAGTATTGGAATGCCACCCTATGAAGCGTTATACGGTAGAGAAAGTGCAGAACTCCACTATATTGGGATGAAGTTGGCGAAAGACAACTACTAGGCATGGAATTGGTACAACAAACAGCAGACATAGTCAAGGTGATTCGAGCAAGATTGAAAGCAGCTCAAGATAGACAGAAGAAATACGCCGATCCACACCGTAAGAATGTTGAGTTCGAACCAGGTAGTTATGTGTTCTTAAAGGTCTCTCCTTGGAAAGGAAAGATCAGATTCGGAAAGAAGGTAAAATTGAGCCCAAGATTCATCGGACCCATTGAAGTTCTTAGAAGGGTCGGAGAAGTTGCTTATGAGGTAGCCTTACCTCCATCTCTAGAGAATGTCCACAATGTTTTCCATGTCTTAGTCTTACGACCCTACAAATCCGATTACAAGCATGTGATTGAATATGAACCCCTACATTTCGACAAAGACTTGTCTTACGAAGAAATTCCTGTTCAAATTATCTACCAAAAAGAACAAGTTCTGAGAAATAAACTAATACCTTCTGTTAAGGTAATTTGGAGGAACCACAACGCTGAAGAAGCTACGTGGGAACTCGAAGAGAATATGATGAAGAATTATTCTCATTTATTTACTTAGATTGTTATATGTGATTCTGGGGACAAAATCTTTGTAAGGGGGGGAGAATATAACGGGACAAATTTTTGAGTTGTGATTCTGGGGACAGAATCCTTTTAAGAGGGGAAAGATGTGACAACCGTAATTTTGTAATTTAATTTTAATATTTATTAGATTGAATAAATATTTTTCGATGAATTAATTATTAGATTAATTAATTAATTTATGAAGTTGTGATAGATTAATTTAATTATATGTGTTATATTTATTAAATTAATGTGGAGAATTTTTATTATTCGAAGTATGTGATTATGTGAGCTTATTGAATTAAAAGAAATATATTTAATAAGCCTATGTTATTTCAATTAATTAAATTATTAATTAGAGATTTAATAATTTAATATTATTATTAAATGAGAAATTTAATTATGTGACTATGTGAATTAATGAGAATTTACTATATTAAATAAGATATTAGATTTATTTTATAATGGGTGTGACATTATTTAAAACTATATTATAAGGCTTTATTAAATTAAATGGTTTTAAAACACATTTTTGTTAAGCCAAACGTGGCCTTAGTGGGAGTTGAGGGCAGTTACCCATGATTGGGTAACTGACCACAAAGCGTCAGTCGCTTTTATTTATTGAATACGTCTTCCTTCTTCATTAATTTCCTAAGTCTGACATTAAGCGAGAGAGGAAAAGAGAAAGAGAGTTGAGAAATTGTTGAGTAAAGTGTGAGTTGAGTGATTCAAGAGTTTGGGATGGGTTTCAATTCATCTCCTATTATTTCACTATACGCTTGGGTAATTTTTTCAACCCAATTTATAATTTACGTCTTTTAAGTTTCATGAATATGGCTTAAGTTTTATGTGATTCTCTCAGTAATTGGGAAATTATGGTGTTATGTGAATATAAGTAATAATTCAAGTTAAGGCATGTTATATATATATATATATATATATATATATATATATATATATATATATATATATATATATATATATTGTGCTTCCTTATCATTGGTTTCATAAGATTATAACGTATAATTTTGGCTTGTTATTCCAAAAATTTACAGAGTACATGATATGGCCATATGGCCCTTACGCACAAATTTAATGTGTTGATCATATATTATCCCTAAATTTTACACTTATATATGATTATACATGCTAAAACAAACAAAATGAAACTTGAGTGGTTGGATTTGACCTTATAACGAATCCATAGTAGTAAATTCTATGTTTTTATTCAAAAACCTTCAAGAATATCAAGAACAATATAATTTACATATTTTAATTCTGTAACTATGTGTTTTAATGGTTTAAATTACTCTATAAATGTTGGGTAATGATTATGTATAAATTCTAGTATTTGGGTATGCTTAAACTAATATATGGACAAGGAAATTAAAAGTTATGGCCATATTCATGTATAATTTTACGTGTGATTGATTTTTGGCCTAATTTGGCCTTGTTATGTTCGCGAACTGCAGAACTGCAGAAAATGAGCCTGGGTAACCCCGCCCCCGGCGGGCGTTACCAAACTACATTACCCCGCCCCGGCGGTAAAAAAAAAAATAAAAAAAAAAAAAAAATAAATATTCGATGAAAATTATTATTAAAATATTTATAAAAAATAAATCAAATATTTTAATTGAGATATTTATGAAATAAAATAAATATTCGATGAAAATTATTATTAAAATATTTATAAAATAAATTAAATATTTTAGTTGAGATATTATGGAATAAAATAAATATTTGATGAAAATTATTATTAAAATATTTATAAAATAAATTAAATATTTTAATTGAGATATTCATGGAATAAAATAAATATTCGATGAAAATTATTATTAAAATATTTATAAAATAAAGTAAATATTTTAATTAGGATGTTTATGGAATAAAATAAATATTCGATGGAAATTATTATGAAATAATTTATTCGAGTGTAATAATAGTAAGAGAATGAAAATATTCTAATTTAATTAAGTAATTAAATTAGAAGGGTAATGATTTGTTAAATAAAGTAGAGTTTATATTAAATAATTAAGAGAAAATGTAACTAATGAATTTCAGTAAATATATATGGTATATGTGTAGGACTTGTGGTGAGCTAAGTAGTAATCGTTTAGCCTACACACGAGGCAAGTTCTAAACCTTAATTCTTTACATAAAGCAAATTCATTATTTTATCTTGTTTATTATTGTTCAAGTCAAGATTTCATATTAGATCTTACCATTTTTAAAAACATAATTCCTATTATACAATACTTATTCGATTGTATACATCTTGAATTTTATTATTTAAATTGAATATCAATTATTGTTGAACCTTGTAAGACTAGTGAACCCTTATTGATTCAACTAGTCCATAGTTGATAAGCGTTATAAATTCTAGGACTTTTATTGAGCTTACCAATCCAAACTTCCTTTGGTGCAGACTCCGATGTCAAACTGAGATGAACAACCCTTTAATAGGGGATTATTTACGCTTTAGCGTTAAGATATTGTGCACAGTATGGTACTAAGGGCTGATCCCCCTAAGTACGAGAAGAAGAGTCCATAATCTTATGACTGTTAAAGGTTTCAAGAATAAACACTTGACAACCTAGCTAGGACATAGTTCAAGGTCTTGTGACCCACAGAATTTCTTTTGATTCTTGTTATTCATTCTTGATTCAAAAGTTGAGCTTTTATATTCAAAGTTATTAATTCGTTCGCATGTTATTATTATTCATTTATTATATTGTTATACTTGTGGGCAATCGTGCTCACTCTTGCGTAATAATAACATTGCAGTTAAGAACGAGAGAACAGACGAGCCTTCCTCTAGTAAAGGCAAGGGCATGATTAGCAAGTAATGAAGACTATTTTTTTATGGGGTTGTGTAATGACATTTAGAATTGATGTTACTTAAGACTTAATTGTTATGTTTCCGCACAGATATTTTAAGGTTAGATTTACCTGGGATTTATTTAGTTATGCAGTTGATGTAACTCCATAAGGGGAGAGAGTTATTATTTATTCTATCTATTGTATGGTTGTATTTTATTTATGGGTAGATAGATAAATGATGTTTGTACAGTGAACCCCAAATCCTGTGGAAATGGAAGTACCGGATTTGGGGGTGTCACAGAACGTAGCTGGGACTAGTCGGGGAACAGAGTGATGGTCCTAGATGGTGCATTAGTAGTCCTCACTATTCTATGAAATAGTGTGATAATAAATGTAATGAGGACTCCATTGAGTGTGGATATTGTCTAGATGGAAATATTCTTATTAAAACTCTCAGCTATGTTTTGTCGTATTTTTACACGACGTTTGTATAATTAAGTTTGTATTTGTATTCAGTACCTTGTATCTGGCGACCCAAGATGGGTGATGTATACCTGTTTTGGGGGCGTCACACCTAGTTATGCATCTCTTTTGTAGAGCGCATCTCCACTCATGTAGAATTTCATAATAATTCGATGGATCTGCCTTTTCTCAGTCGGGTTCGCTTCCGCGGGTGTAGATCCATCTCGTAGATATTCCTTGATATGATGATACCAAGGATGTTGGATGGGAGGTAGCTCATCTGATACTTCTCCAAAGTAATTCCAATAGGCTGGGGTCTTGTGCAGGGAAATTGTGACGCTTGGAAGTGTTCCTTATCTGATATGTGAATCAAGGAGGCCAAAGTTGCTAACGCGTCTGCAAAGTCATTCCTATTACAAGGAATGTAGAAATGAGAATTCTTCGATCTCCAAAACAATCCGTACAACTTGTCGATGGTAAGGGCAGTAAATGTAGTTCCTTGGTTTGATAGATTCTGGTGGATTGTCTGATTACCAACTCTTAATCTCCAAAGACAGTTAACCATCTGATGCCCATTGAACGGGAAAGTTTTAGCCCCACGAGATGTACCTTCATACTCAATTTGTGTTGTTGGTGCCGAGAAACCGCAATTTGATTTGACGACGGATCTGCTCCCCGCATCGGATACTTGGCGCTCCAACTCCGAACCTTTGTAGACAATGACTCCATCAAAATACATCTTCCATGATTGGCGCACATCATACTGATGGTGTTGCTGAACTATCATTATTCCCTCATTTGGGAAGTATGTCTCCAAGGGTTTAAAATCCCCTGAAGGTGCGGTGGGCAGTTGATCCGCAATTCCTTGATCTTTGATGGACTTTTGAGTCAAATATACAATGTCAAATTATTTTAGGATCAACTGCCATCTGGACAGTCAAACATTTGACATGGGTTTGTTGAACATGTATTTGAGAGGATCCACGCAAGATATGAGATGGGTTGTGTGACCATGGAGGTAATGTTATAACCTCATGGAAGCCCATCCTAAAGCACAACACGTCTTTTCGATCAGAGTGTACTTGTGTTCACTGCTACTTAATCTTTTGCTGAGGTAATAGATAACTCATTCTTGGCCTCTATCGTCTTTCTGTCCCAGCATTAAGCCCATGGCATTGTCACTTATGGATAGGTACATAAACAGGGGAACATCATCCCTGGGTGGTACCAACACGGGAGCTTTGACTAGCTATTTTTTGATTATGAGGAAGGCATTTTGACACTCATCATTCCATTTCATGGAGGAGTTCTTCCTTAACAGCTTGAAAATTGGCTCACATGTTGCTATGAGTTGAGAGATAAACCTGCTAATGAAGTTGATTCTTCCCAAAAAAATCCCCGTATTTCCTTCTCTGTCTGAGGAATGGGAATTTCTGTGATTGCCTGGATTTTGGTAGGATCCAGCTCAATCCCTTTGTGGGTGACTAGAAATCCTAGCAACTTGCTAACTCCAAAGGCGCATTTGGCTAGATTCAACTTCAAGTTGTACTTACGCAACCTGTTGAACAACTTTTGAAATGGTCTAGATGGTTATCCTCTTTCTAGGATTTGACAATGATGTCATCCACATAGATCTCGATCTCTTTGTGCATTAAGTCATGGAAAAGATCCATCATAGCTCGCTGATAGGTGGCTTCGGCATTGATAAGGCTGAATGACAACCGTCTATAGTAAAAGGTTCCCCAAGGCGTGATGAAAGCAATTTTCTCACGATCTTCCTCAACAACCATTATTTGATGGTACCCCGCAAAGCAATCATCAAAGGAGTACATGCAGTATTGTCAATGAGAATGTGGATAAAGGGTATGGGAAAGCTATCTTTAAGGCAAGATTTGTTCAAGTCCCGGTAATCCACGCAAACTCGCACCTTCCCTCCGGGTTTAGGCACGGGAACAATGTTGGATATCCATTCAGGATATGTGGACACCATGATGATGCCAGCTTGAAATTGTTTCATAATTTCTTCTTTCACCTTTAAACTCCACTCAGGTTTAATTCACCCGACCTTTCGCTTGACTGGCTTAAATCCCTCTTTAATGGAAAGGCGATGAAGGACATTGTCAGTGGACAAACCCACCATGTCTTCATGAGACCAGGCAAACACATCCTGAAATTGGGTGAATAGCGTAACCATGTCATTCCGTTGGTTTGGGGTAAGGTCTGAACCAATCTGGATTAACTTAGGGCTTTCTAAGGTTCCGAGATTGAAAGAAGTGGTTTGATCAAGGTTGAGTTTAGGTTTGTCTTTGACCCATTCTTGAATTTCTGGAGGCACGTCAATGTCATCCTGTATTTATATCAAGGCTGAATTCAGCTCTACATCAAAGGTACAATCCTTGTGAAGAAGAGGCACAGTATCAGCCAGTACAGGCACATCTAAATTTAGGGTCCTGAAATAAAATATTCTTTCACTTAGTATATATGAAATATTTTGATCATACACAGTGTTAGCATATACTGGCAAAATAAACTGCTAATACTGTACAGAAAAGTAAGTAGTTATGATATCTACAGGGCAAAAATAGTTCTACCCGTTTTACCCTTGACGACCAATGCAAGGAGTGCTGTTTCAATTGGTAAGGGCAAAGTCCAGGTGGACTGCAGTGATGGAGGTATTGTCATCATCCTCCCTATCCTGAATGATGGCCATTACATCTGGTCAATCATAGTCTAGGGTGTATTTGGTGGTATGTTCATCATGAACGATGATTCGTATGCCTGACATCATTCGGATGACTTCTTGCTTGATTCTTCGTTCCTCCTCTTCCACTGCGGGATTTGGAATAAAAAATTCTTTCTCCTTCACCGGTACCGGCTTGGGAAATAACATAGCCATTACATTGGTTGGCCCCTTTAAATGAGGTTGTGGGGACTCAGAGTTTGAAGGCAAAGATAAACGCCACGCGTTTGAAGCTGAAGGAATCTGTTCATGCTTACGAGGATTCCTATGACTAGAACTGGCAGAATAGCCTAGTCCAGCTTGTTCAGTTTGTCTGGTTAATTGAATTGGGTACTTGATACCCTGGCAATCTTTACCTAGCCATTGTCCCGGCTTATGACCCAATGACATCATTTATTGAGTAGTCGACATTACCTCGGCAGAAATATTGGGTTCGAGAAATGGCGTTCCAATAGCATGGTATTGGGTATTGCTTACTTCAAAGGCATGAAAACTGACCGGCTCAACATCTGTGTTGGCATTGATGAATGGCATGTCCCCGTGTTGAGGACACTCTGGTTCAGCGTTGACCGTGACTAGGCTATTGTTGATAATGTATTTCAGTTGCTGATGAAGGGTGGAGGGGACTGCCCTTTCCATATGAATCCAAGGTCGTCCCAAGAGCAGGTTGTATCCTGAATCTATCTTGAGCACGTGGAAAGATACGCAGAATGTATGGGGACCAATTTCGATCAAGCGATTCAATTACTCGACCGAATTAGAAGGGCTCCATCAAAAGCTTTGATGACGGTATGGCTACTCCGAAGTCGGTTGAGATTGATATTCATCTTCACCAAAGTAGCGTATGGACAAATATTTAGAGATGAACCTCCATCTATCAAGACTCCAGCTATCATGTATCCAGAGGACAAGACCGCAATATGCAACGACTTGCAATGACCGATCCCCTCGGGCGGTATGTCATCATCAGTGCAGGATATCACATTGTTGTTGAAAATGTGATCAACCAGATGTTGAAATTTTTTTGTATCAACTGATGTTGGTAGATAGGCTTCTTCTAAAACCTTCAACAAGATCTTTCGGTGATCCTGGAAGTTAGGACCAAGTCCAAAATTGACATTTGATGTGGAACTGCTCTTAAGCCTAAAATCACCTTAGCTTCGTTATGACCCATAGTGTAGAGGAATTTTTCAATCTTCTCCATGGGTATTTTCCCCTTTGATTTGGTGGTAGATTTCATCACCCGTTGGGGAATATACTGTAAAATCCCAACTTTTTGAATAAAGATAAATTTTCTATAAATATTATTTTTGAATATTATGGAGTAAATTTGATATAATGATATAGTTGTGGGTAATATTTATAAATTTTGCAAAGTACGCAAGTTGTTATATAATATTCGATTGGTCGAGGAATATTCGTTTTAACAGGGAATATTCGTACAACGGCACAATCATTGGTGGACCCCACATCAGAATTATTGTCGGATTGAGAAAACGACAAAAATACTTTATAAAAATAACGGGGGAAGTTTTACCATTAATACTGTTGAACTACTTGGTAGTAAAAGTACAGTAATACGCGTGGTTGCATAGTAGCACACAGTATTGATGCTTATGTGATAAGTCACTCAGTTTTGTTTTATTGGTATTATTAATGTAATAATACATAAAATCTTTTTATATAAAATATAATACTTTTATAAAGTTATTCTATAAATAAAATATATTATATTCTATTATGCATAGTGTTGAATAGTGTCTGCATAGTGTTTTGCATAGTAAAATCTTTTTATATAAAACAGAATACTTTTATAAAGTTATCTGTTTTATTAGACAATAATTAGAATATGCTATATTTTATTATGCACAGTGTTTGCATAGTGCCTACATATTATTTGCATAGTAAAATCTTTTATAAAGTTATTCATTTTATTAGATTATAAATAGAATATATTATATTTTATTTAAAAGATTTTGCTTTAAATATGGACCGTCAGATTAAAGTAAATCAATCTGGACCGTTCATGAGTTAATTACTATGCAGTCCATTTTTCTATAAATAGAAGCTCATTCCTTCATTATTTTCTTAAGAATTCACTGAAACTCTAGAGAGATAAACTACAGAGAGAAAGAAGAAAGTATTCTGCTACTTTACTACTTATATATCCAGTACTCTTCTTCTTAAGGTAGGGAATATTATTTGTTGTACTCGTAAGAGGTGTTATTCTTTTGTATTCATGAAGAGAACTTATGTTATTCTATTCTTTATAATTCTGTTGGAATAACCTGTATACGCGGGCTACCCTATACTTGGTGACATTCTTCTATTATTCCGTCTTTACTATTACATTTGAATATCCTCATGCATGCGTTTTACATGGGACTTGATTTAAATCTTTATTATTACGTTGGAATATCTTGTTTGTGCGTTTCTGCTTGGGACACGGTTCCATCTTTATTATTATTCTGTTGGAATATCCTATCTGTACGTTTTACGCCGGACCTGATTCCGCCTTTATTAGTATTCTATTGGAATAACCTCTCTATGCAAAGTACCGCATACATGGTGATTTCTGTTGTTATTCCATTCTATATTATTCTGTTGGAACATCCTGTCTGTGCGAATTTTGCCTGACCTGGTTCCGTTATTTTGTATTATGTTGGAATAACATGTCTATGCAAAGTACCGCATACATGGTGAATTCTTTTGTTATTCCATTCTTTAATATACTCAGTTGGTTAAAGTTTTGACTTCTATACTCCATGAAATTAGTGGAATATCCTTGATAATTGCGCTTCATCCAGTATCTTTTCATGGAAATATTCTTCTGAGCATTCTTGAATTTTAGTCTATAAAGCAGTATCATGTTGACAATTTGGACGTTATTGGTTCTTGGACAAATTAATTCTTGAACTTGTTTTATTGAATTCTTATATCATTGTCATCATCATCATGTTTATATTATATTGAAAGTCATCTGTGGCCTGTAGTGCATAGGTGGACTTGGTATGATTATGACTGTGGATTATTGGTGTAATCATGACCGTAATGTTACAAATGATGTGGTAAAAGTCCTCATTGGCCCGTAGTGCATTAATGGACAGTTGTTGGCATGATCATGACCATTAATGAATACACAAATATTCTTGGCCCGTAGTGCATGGATAATTATGGTCGTGATACTAAAGATTATCCTTGGCCGTAGTGCAAGCCTGATTCGATGATGTGGATTATTTAATTAAGTTGAGTCCAAGCGATAAAAGTCATGAAAAACCTTTTTAAATCATAAAAGATAGTAGATTTTATTCTCTACTTGATTCTTTTAATGGATTGATTGTTCATTGCAGATTAAACTTGATGTTTGTTATATTGTATCGGTTTAACATTTGTTTAAAGGCTAATGATAATTTATTCTGCATTATCTTAGTCATAATATTTCTTACTAGGCTAGTTGAGCTCACCCTTTCTTTCACTGTTCTCTTCAGGAAATGAGAATATATGTAAAATCCTAACTTTTTGAATAAAGATGAATTTTCTATAAATATTATTTTTGAATATTATGGAGTGAAATTGATATAATGTTATAGTTGTGGGTAATATTTATAAATTTTGCAAAGTACGCAAGTTGTTATATAATATTCGATTGGTTGGGGAATATTCGTTTTAACAGGGAATATTCGTACAACGACACAATCATTGGTGGACCCCACAACGAAATTATTGTCGGATTGAGAAAACGACAAAAATACTTTATGAAAATAACGGCGGAAGTTTTACCGTTAACTGTTGAAACACCCGGTGTTAAAAGTACAGTAATACGCGTGGTTGCATAGTATCACACGGTATTAATTATTGATGCTTATGTGATAAGTCACTCAGTTTTGTTGGTATTATTAATGTAATAATACAAAAAATCTTTTTATATAAAACATAATATTTTTATAAAGTTATTCTATAAATAGAATATATTATATTCTATTATGCATAGTGTTGCATAGTGTATGCATAGTATTTTGCATAGTAAAATCTTTTTATATAAAATAGAATACTTTTATAAAGTTATCTGTTTTATTAGACAATAATTAGAATATATTATATTTTATTATGTATAGTGTTTGCGTAGTGCCTGCATAGTATTTGCATAGTAAAATCTTTTATAAAGTTATTCGTTTTATTAGATTATAAATAGAATATATTATATTTTATTTAAAAGAGTTTGCTTTAAATATGGACCGTCAGATTAAAGTAAATCAATCTGGACCGTTCATGAGTTAGTTACTATGCAGTCCATTTTTCTATAAATAGAAGCTCATTCCTTCATTATTTTCTTACGAATTCACTGAAACTCTAGAGAGAAAGAAGAAAGTATTCTGCTACTTCACTACTTATATATCCAGTACTCTTCTTCTTAAGGTAGGGAATATTATTTGTTGTACTCGTAGGGAGTATTATTTCTTTCTTATCCATGAAGAAAACTTCTGTTATTCCATTCTTTATTTTTCCATTGGAATAACCTGTATACGAGGGCTACCATATACTTGGTGAAATTTTTCTGTTATTCCATTCTTTATTATTCTCTTTGGAACATCACATCATGCGTTTTACGCCGGATTGGTTTCATTATTTATCATTATGTTGGAACATCTTATGCATGTTTTACGCATGACACTGGTTCCATTATTTATTATTCTGTTGGAATATCACATGCATGCGTTTTTTACGTCGGACACGATTAGATTTTATTATTACATTGGAATATCCACCGTTTGTGCGTTTTATGGGACCGGTTCCGTTATTTATTATTACATTGGAATAACTTTTATGCATCATGATGCCTATCGCATGCTTGGTGATTTCTTTTGTTATTCCATTCTCTATTATACTCAGTTGGTGGAATATCCATGAAATTAGTGGAATATACTTGATATTTGCGCTTCATCCAGTATCTTTTCATGAAAATATTGTACTCCATGAAATTAGTGGAATATCCTTGATATTTGCGCTTCATCCAGTATCTTTTCATGAAAATATTCTTCTGAGCATTCTTAAAATTTTACTCTACAAAGTAGTATCATGTTGACAATTTGGACGTTTTTGATTCCTGGATAAAATAATTCTTGAACTTGTTTTATTGAATTCTTATATCAGTGTCATCATCCTCATGTTTATATTATGTTGAAAGTCATCTGTGACATGTAGTGCATAGATGGACTTGGTATGATTATGACCAGGGATTATTTGGTATAATCAGGACCGTAATGTTACAAATGATGTGGTAAAAGTCCTCATTGGCCCATAGTGCATTGATGGACGTTGTTGGCATGATCATGACCATTAATGAATACACAAATATTCTTGGCCTGTAGTGCATGGATAATTATGGCCGTGATACTAATGAATATCCTTGGCCGTAGTGCAGGGTCGATTCGGTGATGTGGATTATTTATTAAGCTGAGTCCCAGTGATAAAAGTGATGAAAAACTTTTTAAATCATAAAAGATAGTAGATTTTATTCTCTACTTGACTCTTCTAATGGATTTCTTGTTCCGCTGCAGTTAAACTTGATGTTTGTTATATTTTATCAATTTAACACTATTGAAGGCTAATGATAATTTATTCTGCATTATCTTAGTCATAATATTTCTTACTGGGCTAGTTGAGCTCACCCTTTCATTCACCGTTCTCTTCAGGAAATGAGAACGTAGCTGGGACAAGTCAGGGAATGGAGTGATGGTATGGATGATAGTATTAGCTAGTAGTCCTCACTATTCTGTTAAATAGTGTGACAATAAATGTAATGAGGACTTATTCTGAGAGTGGATATTTTCTAGAAGACAATATTTGTATTAAAACTCACAGCTCTCTTATTGTATATTAAAGATTGTATTTGTATTCTGTACCATGTATTTGGCGACTCAGAATAGGTGATGTATACCTATTTTGGGGGCGTCACAATATAGCTGGGACGAGTCGGGGAACGGAGTGATGGTCCTAGATGGTGCATTAGTAGTCCTCAATATTCTGTGAAATAGTGTGATAATAATTATAATGAGGACTCCTTTTGAGTTTGTATACTCTCTAGTAGACAATATTTGTATTCAAACTCATTTTTATTCAAACTACACAAAAGTTGTATTAAGTTGTATTTGAATTGCATCATATATCTGCGACTCAAGATGGGTGATGTATACCTAATTTTGGGGGCGTCACAGTTGGTGTCAAAGCTTAGGGATGTGATCCTGGCTAAGATGTGAAACTAGAACTAGGAGGGGAGAGATGGGGAATTCCTTCGCTAGTATGACCTACCTAAGTTTATTTGGTATTTTATTGGTCGGTCAAAGTATAGGGATAATATGTTATATATTAATTAACCTTTGTTTTGTGGCAGTATCTGAAAATGACATCCGAAAATGTTGAGAATAGCAATGGAGTATAAGAGACCGTTGAGTCTCCACATATTAATAATCAAAATAATGTGCATCAGGAAGGCGACAATCCTCATGCAAACAACAACACGGACCAAATGATGAATGATTGATTGTTCATAGGCTTTATGCAATTTATACAACATCAGGCGAGAGCGGCTCCTGTCCAAAATGTAGGTGGAAACACTGGAAACTCTCGGACAGTCACTGCTAAACAGTTCAAGGAGCTGGGACCACCAGAGTTTATTGGAGAGCCAAAACCACTTAAGGCGGAAGCATGGATAAAGCAGATCACCAAGATATTTGATGTCTTGGGATGCTCTGAGGAGCAAAAGGTTCCCTTCGCCACCTTCATGTTGCATGAAGAGGCAAATTACTAGTGGGAATCTGTAAAACATACCCAGCCTAACGCACTCAAGATGTCTTGGGAGAAGTTCCAAGAGCAATTCAACGACAAGTACTTTCCCGAGAGTATTCGTTACATGAAAGAAGTGGAGTTTATCAAATTGGAACAAAACAATATGACCGTGTGGCAATACGAGGCTAAATTTGTGGAGTTATCCCGGTTTGCATCCCATTTGGTCGATAATGAGGAGCGAATGACGCGAATGTTTTTAAGAGGTTTGAAACCAGAGATACGTCAATATCTTATTTCTCACAAACTGTGTTTGTACTTAGATGTTGTAAATAGGGCTCAGTTATTGGAGCGCGGTAACGAGTCAACGTAACCAAGAGAAGCAGCCGGCAGCATAAAAATACCAGTGGTATCAGTCATCGAAACGGTGACAACAAATGTGGAGGGAATCAACATGCCAGAAATGGTAACCACTGCGGTGGTAATCATGGCCAAGACAGTAAAAATCAACATTTCAAGAAAAGGAGATTCAACAATGATGGAAGGACATCAGCACCATCACCCGTTGTTAAGGAAGGAGAACGATCCCCTATCATATGCTTCAAATGCGGAGGGGGGGACACATCAGTCCAAACTGCGCGATGCCGTCCAAAACATGTTATAATTATGGAAGAGAAGGTCACTTAGCCCGATTTTGTCGTTCACCGAAGACAAGTTCAGCCAGGACGGAGGCACCAAAAGCCGTCCCAATAAAGTCAAAGCCGGTAGTGCAAGGGAGAGCGTTTGTTGTGACCTCCCAAAAAGAAAGGAACCTGAATGAGGTCATCACGGGTAAGCTTATCATAAACTCTAGCGAAGTCTATACCTTATTTGATACCGGTTCTACCCATTCTTTTATTTCTCCTACTTGCGCTCAATGATTAAATTTGACTCCGGAGAAATTAGACTTTGACTTATCTGTAGAAACTCCATTAGGAGAAACCTTCATTACATCCACTGTTTATAAGTCTTGTTTGGTTCAAATCGGTACCCTCACATTACATGTCGATCTTATTTCATTAAAAGTACTTGCATTTGACGTAATTCTAGGGATTGATTGGTTAACTACTCATCATGCTAAAAATGATTATTTTTGTAAGGTTGTTAGCTTTCATATTCCTAATCAACCTATTATGTGAATTCAACCGACTAAACCATTAAAATCAATCACAGTCATCTCAAGCCATAAAGCTATTCGTTTATTGAAAAACGGATGTCAAGCTTTCTTAGCCCACGTCACAGATCTAAACAAAAATACGTCAGTTTTGAATGATATTTCTATTGTTAATGAATTTCCTGACGTATTCCCTGAAGAACTTCTTGGCTTACCCCCATAGCGTGAAATTAAATTTTGTATCGACCTTGAACTCGGTAAAAAACCCATTTCCAATGCCCCATATCGAATGGCTCCTATTGAACTTCAGGAGTTAAAGACTCAACTGCAGGAATTGTTAGACATTGGCTTTATTCGTCCTAGTACTTCTCCTTGGGGTGCTCCTATTCTATTCGTGAAGAAGAAAGATGGGAGTATGCGACTTTGTATTGATTATCGGGAGTTGAATCATGCCACCATCAAAAATAGGTACCCATTGCCTCATATTGATGACCTGTTTGACCAGTTGCAAGGAGCCAAATTCTTTTCAAATATTGATCTTCATTCCGGATATCATCAATTGAAGATTAGAACCGGTGACATTCCAAAAATGGCTTTCAGAACTCGGTACGGGCATTATGAATTCCTAGTCATGTCATTTGGATTGACTAATGCTCCTGCAGCCTTCATGGATATGATGAACTGAGTATTCAAGGAATATTTGTATCACTTTGTGGTCGTCTTTATTGATGACATCCTTATTTATTCCCAAAGCCATGAAGATCATGAGCAACACTTGAGGCTGATACTCCAAAATCTTCGTGAATACAAGCTTTATGTCAAGTTAAAGAAATGTTAGTTCTGGCTTGAGGAAGTAGCATTCCTTGGGCACGTGGTATTAAGTCATGGAATATCTGTTGACCCAGCAAATATTGAAGCTATTCAAAGCTGGGAGCAACCTAAATCAGTGACCAAAGTACGTAGCTTTCTCGGCTTAAGCTGGTTATTATTGAAGATTCGTAGAAGGGTTTTCTCGAATCGCTACTCCACTAACTCAGCTGACTCGAAAAGATACAAAGTTCGGTTGGAGCGAGGAATGTGAGAAGAGTTTTCAAGAACTCAAGAATAGACTCATTTGAGTACCTGTTCTGATAATTCCATCTGGTTCGGAGGGATTTGTCATCTACAGTGATGCTTCGGGCAAAGGGTTTGGATGTGTTCTCATGCAACATGGGAAAGTCATAGCCTATGCCTCACGACAACTCAAAGAATATGAGAGGAATTATCCTACTCATGATCTAGAGTTGGCAGCTGTTGTCTTCGCACTAATGATTTGGAGGCATTACTTGTACGGGGAGAAAGTGAAGATCTTTACGGATCATAAAAGCCTCAAATATTTCTTCACTCAAAAGGAACTCAACATGCGACAACGACATTGGCTTGAACTATTGAAAGATTATGATCATACCATCTAATACCATCCTGAAAAAGCGAACGTGGTAGCTTACACATTGAGTAGAAGATCATATGCGGGTACGAGTGCAATATTGTCAACGCAAAGGCCCATTTTGTATGACTTGCAAAGGATGGAGATAGAGATAAAGACTCCAGGGACCCACGTGATGATGGCAAATATATGAGTAGAACCGAATTTAATTGATAAAATTAAAGGCATTGAAGTTACTGATCCGGGAAATGATGCGATGAGGAAGAAAGTGCAAGAAGGTGTTATGTCGGAAGAAAGAATCAATGAAGAAGGAATACTTCGAGTCAACTCCAGACTTTGTGTTCCTAACGACCCTGATTTAAAGTATAAAATCATGATGGAGGCGCACAACACACCGTTTGCAATCCATCCTGGGAGTACCAAAATGTATCATGATCTTCGACATACATTTTGGTGGGGCAATATGAAGAGCGAGATAGCGCTATTTATCCCAAGGTGTCTAACGTGTCAACGTGTCAAGGCGGAGCATCAAGTACCAAAAGGTCCATTGCAACCACTTGAAATTCCAGAATGGAAGTGGGAGCACATGACCATGGATTTCGTTACCGGTCTTCCCAAAGTTTCTCAAGGCATAGATGCAATTTGGGTCATTGTTATTAGATTGACCAAGTCTGCTCACTTCTTACCAATACGAGAAACTTATACACTTGAACGTCTTGATCGTATGTACATAAACGAGATTGTAAGACTACATGGTATGCCAGTATCCATAGTTTCTGATCGAGACCCAAGATTCACTTCACGATTTTGGGTTAGTTTGCAAAAAGCTATGGGCACGGATTTACGATTTAGTTCGGCATATCATCCTCAGATGGACGAACAATCAGAGAGGACTATTCAAACTCTAGAAGATTTATTAAGACTCTATGTCCTTGACTTCAAGGGAAGTTGGGACAAGTTCTTACCGTTGGTGGAGTTTTCCTACAACAATAGTTATCAAGCAAGCATTGGCATGGCTCCATTCGAGGCATTATATGGAAGAAAGTGTCGTTCTCCAGTATGTTGGGATGAGGTGGGTGAAGCAATGTTGTTGGGACCAGAGTTGGTACGTATGACTACGAAAAAGATTCGAACAATCCGATAACGTATAAAGACCTCACAAGATCGACAAAAAAGTTATGCTGATCTTCATCGAAACGACGTGGAATTCGATATATGAGATCATGTGTTGTTACGTGTTGCTCCATGGAAAGGAGTTACGAGATTTGGAAAGAGAGAAAAGCTCAATCCTCGATTCATTGGCCCATTTTTAATCCTCGGTCGAATAGGAACTGTGGCCTATAGACTCGTTTTACCGCCAAGTATGTATCGTGTTCATAACATTTTTCACATATCCATGTTACGTAAATATGTGGAAGACCCGAACCACATTATTAAGTTAGAACTAGACGAAATAGCGGAAGATTTGATGTATGAAGAGGTTCCTGTTCAAATCTTGGATAAGAAGGAACATATTCTACGCTCCAAGGTTATACCTCAAGTCAAAGTTTTGTGGAGAAACCACGATGTTGAGGAAATGACTTGGGAGTTAGAATCTGAAATGAAATCATGGTATCCTTACCTCTTCGATATACCAGGTACGTACCCTAATTTCAAGGACGAAATTTCATAAGAAGGGGAGGTTGTAAAACCCCAACTTTTTGAATAATGATGAATTTTCTATAAATATTATTTTTGAATATTATGGAGTAAATTTGATATAATGTTATAGTTGTGGGTAATATTTATAAATTTTTCAAAGTGCATGTAAGTTGTTATATAATATTCGATTGGCTCTGGGAATATTCGTTTTAACAGGAATATTAAATGCAAGACACAATCATTGGTGGACCCCACAATGTAATTATTGTCGGATTGAGAAAATGACAAAAATTCTTTATGAAAATAACTGAAGTTTTACCATTAATATCTTGTTAAACTACCGGTAGTAGTAAAAGTACAAAGTAACGCTGTGGTGGTTGCATAGTAGCACACGGTATTGATGCTTATGTGATAAGTCCCTCAGTTTTGTTTTATTGGTATTATTAATGTAATAATACAGAGAATCTATTTATATAAAATAGAATACTTTTATAAAATTATTATATAAATAAAATATATTATATTCTATTATGCATAGTGTTGCATGTATGATGCATAGTGTTTTTCATAGTAAAATCTTTTTTATATAAAACATAATACTTTTATAAAGTTATCTGTTTTATTAGATAATAATTAGAAAATATTATATTTTATTATGCATAGTGTTTGCATAGTACCTGCACAGTGTTTGCATAGTAAAATCTTTTATCAAGTTATTCATTTTATTAGATTATAAGTAGAATATATTATATTTTATTTAAAAGATTTTTCTTTAAATATGGACCGTCAGATTAAAGTAAATCAATCTGGACCGTTCATGAGTTAGTTACTATGCAGTCCATTTTTCTATAAATAGAAGCTCATTCCTTCATTATTTTCTTACGAATTCACTGAAACTCTAGAGAGATAAACTATAGAGAGAAAAAAGAAAGTATTCTGCTACTTCACTACTTTATATATATCAGTACTCTTCTTCTTAAGGTAGGGAATATTATTTGTTGTACTCGTAAGGGGTGTTATTCTTTTGTATTAATGAAGAGAACTTATGTTATTCCATTCTTTATTATTACATTGGAATAACTCAGATATCTGTGAGCTACCCTATACTTGGTGACATTCTTCTATTATTCCGTCTTTACTATTACATTTTGGAATATCACATGCATGCGCTTTTTCGTCGGACTGATTACATCTTTATTATTACATTAGAATATCCCGATACATGCGTTTCTGTACGGACACGGTTTAAAATCTTTATTATTATTACATTTGGAATATCCTGCTCAGTATGTTTTACGTGGGACTGATTAAAGTCTTTATTAGTATACATTGAAAATATGTATACATGCGGCACCGCATGCATGGTGATTTCATTGTTATTCCATTCTATATTATTCATTGGAACATCCTGCGGTGCAAATTTTGCACGACACGGTTTCGATTATTTAGTATTTTGTTGGAATAACCTGTCTATGCGAGGTACCGTATACATGGTGATTTCTTTTGTTATTCCATTCTTTATTATACTCAGTTGGTTAAAGTTTTGATTTCTATACTCCATGAAATTAGTGGAATATCCTTGATAATTGCGCTTCATCCAGTATCTTTTCATGGAAATATTCTTCTGAGCATTCTTGAATTTTACTCTACAAAGCAGTATCATGTTGACAATTTAGACGTTATTGGTTCTTGGACAAATTAATTCTTGAACTTGTTTTATTGAATTCTTATATCATTGTCATCATCCTCATGTTTATATTTTTTTTGGAAGACATATGTGGCCTGTAGTGCATAGGTGGACTTGGTGTGATTATGACAGGGATTATTCGGTGTAATCATAACCGTAATGTTACAAATGATGTGGTAAAGGTCCTCATTGGCCCGTAGTGCATTGATGGACAGTTGTTGGCATGATCATGACCATTAATGAATACACAAATATTCTTGGCCCGTAGTGAATGGATAATTGTGGTCGTGATACTAAAGAATATCCTTGGCCGTAGTGCAGGGGTGATTCGATGATGTGGATTATTTATTAAGCTGAGTCCCAGCGATAAAAGTTATGAAAAACCTTTTTAAATCATAAAAGATAATAGATTTTATTCTCTATTTGACTCTTTTAATGGATTGCTTGTTCCGCTGCAGTTAAACTTGATATTTGTTATATTGTATTAGTTTAACATTGTTTAAGGCTAATGATAATTTATTCTGCATTATCTTAGTCATAATATTTCTTATTGGGCTAGTTGAGCTCACCCTTTCTTTCTTTGTTCTCTTGAAATGAGAATATAATTTGGGACGAGTCGGGGAGCGAGTGATGGTCCTAGATGGTGCATTAGTAGTCCTCACTATTACGTGAAATAGTGTGATAATAATTGTAATGAGGACTCCTTTTGAGTTTGTATACTCTCTAGTAGACAATATTTGTATTTAAACTCACAGTTTATGTTTTATCGTCGTATTGTACGACACGGTTGTATTATTAAGTTGTATTTGAATTATGTACCATGTATCTGGCGACTCAAGATGGGTGATGTATACTTAATTTTTGGGGCGTCACATATACAGTGGATTTTCCTTCGACACTGCAGCAGTTGTATGTGACGTGGATCCTTCACCTTCTCCATAATTCCATGGAACCTTGCGTAAGCTAACAATAGAATATTGTGCTCTATGTGGCAAATTGATTGGCTCGGGAGCGGCCACTTTCAAAGGATTGTTTCCTCCCTTGAGTTGAATTGTTGGCGTTGTGAGTAAGGTATTAATCCCATAAGTTTCAGTGGATATGACTGCTACCACACTTTTCCACTTGGTAGGGCTTGCATTCTCACTTGCACGTAACACAGTGTCATCGTCTGCTAGGCGTAAGACACCACTGTCGATTAGATTTTGAATAAGGTGGCGGAGTGCCCAGCATTCTTCTGTGATGTAACCGCTAGACTGGGAGTGATATTGACATACTCCATCAGAGTTGTACTGTCCTAAACAGGGATTAATTGGGGGTAAAAGGGAACTGATCCTTCCTTCATTGATTAACATATGAAGGATTTCCTTCATAGGTTGGCCTAAATAGGTGAATTCCCTTTTGTTGGAGAAATCCCGACGGGCTTTGGCATTTGCTTTCTTTGTCACTTTGTCTTCCAACATTTCATTTTCTGAAAGTGACGAGGGAATATTCATGACAAGAGGTAGGAGACTAGCATGCTCCTGGTGATTAATTGATGTGTCACTTAAAGTTTATAAGTCACCAATTCTGCCAATTGTTCAATTTGCTTGCATAGAGCTTTCATCTTTAGTTTCATTGTGAACTGAACTTGGCATAATCCCATTTATCAACACCGTCTTTGAGGGTCTGGGAGGATTCACAGTTAGAAATTGGAATTCTGTCCATTGCTCCAATTGATCATGTTGACATCTTCTTCTTTGTGTTGAGGAAGAGGGTTGTCTTGAACGTGAGGCTCATCTGGTTTTGTGACCACGATCTCACCATTGTCTATCAGGTCTTGGATCTTGTGTTTCAAGGCCCAACAATCCTTAGTATCATGTCCAGGTGCCCTGCCATGATAAGCACATTTCCGAGCAGCATTGAAACCCCGTCCATTAGGGGATGCTGGTGGAAGAAGATGCATAATTTTCTTCTATGTTGTCAGTAGATTAAGAATGTTCTTGAAGGTGTCCCCTAAGGGTGTGAACACTCGAGGGCGTTTGACTTCTCCACCTTTTGGTATTGGAGGGTTCGAAGATTGTGTTTTAAAGGGAGTGTTGTTTCTCCTTTGAATAGGCATGTTCTGATTGCCTTTTTGACCCTGTAGTATCAGGGAAACATCTTCCTCTTTCTTTTTATGGACCCTCCGAGGGTTGTTTCCATAATTTTCAGATTAGATGTGATCAGCAACAGCTTTAAGGGCAGCTAGGTCTTGAATCTTTCCGGACTTCAAACCCATCTCAAACATCTACCCGTGTTTGACCATTTCAGAAAATGTTTTGCCGATGCCGGCTAAAACTATTTCATAGAAAGGAGCTTCTTGTATGTCTATGAAAGTCATGACCATCTATGATTCTGTCATAGAAGGAATAACTTGGGCAGCCAGGCGTCTCCACCTTTGAGCATACTCTTTGAGAGACTCGTTAGACTGTTTCTTGATCTTGATAATTTGATACCGATTAGGAGGCATCTGAGACTGAAAGCTGTATTGAGTGAGGAAAGCGTGTGCTAGCTCTTCCCAGCTATGGATCTTTGAGTTGTCTAATCTTGTGTACCACTTAAGCAGGCTTCTCCAGTTAAACTCTTTTGGAGCAATTTGCATTACGAGCTTCTCGTCCTCTGCATAAGATCCAAGTTCTCCAATAAACACCTTTAAATGTGTGTAAGGATCTCCTAACCCGTCATATTTTTCAAAGTTAGCAGTTTTAAAATTTTCTGGATAATGAACACCAGGGAAAATGCAAAGATCATCATATGAAACACTCCCGTGTGTTCCAATTCCTTTGATAGCACGCATGATCTCTTCCTTTTGATGTCACCGGTGTCTGGATCTTCAGTGGGATGGGCAGCATCATGAGTTTTGTTGGTCGTATCCAACTGCCGTTCAGGTATTGTAATGACCTGGGATCCCCCTTGTGTGGAGGATTCAGCATGTACGGGTATTTTTGGACCCGGAGTAGACTGGTGTAGTTCTTTGAGTAGAACAACCAAATCTGTAATTTGTTTGCTTAATCCGTCGAATTCTTTGCGAGAAACTGGATTAAGGTCAGTTTGGTCAGATAACAACATGATTGACTTTAGGCCTATAGCTATTTGGGATTTTAACCGAGTAGTAGGTCCGATTGGTTCCCTGCGAAAGACTTGCATAGTTTAGTCTTTAGGGAATGTGTACAATAACATGCTATGTGATGTGTCCATTTTAGGAATTTTATCCTACAAAACGGATGTCAGCTGTTTGTAGCATGTTAGTTAAATTATGTATGTGTACACATTTCTTCATATTTCTCATTATATGGAGATAGATATGGAATGAAATTACAAGTAATTATGTTTACAAGTATTTGAAATAAAAGAGTATGAAGAGACTTTCCTCCGTTTTGGGTTTATCAGAGGCTGGCCTATCTTAGGTTACTCTCGCAGCTTTTTGGCATGAAGGTTCCCAAATCATCGCAATTAACTCAACGAGAAATTAATCCGGTCTTTCAACTGGAGCGAATTTGGGTGGTGCCTTTCCTGAGCCTCAAGGAATCAGTCCTCCCACGAGTCCAATAATCAAACACCGACGGGATAGCCTCCTGGTGGAGGGACCACACAACATATATTCATATACATCGCGTCACATCGTATGAAAATGATGACATATGGGAAGCACTAATATCACAAGTAGTTATGGTGCGAGGCACTAAGTGCAATAAGAAAATGCATCCGTACACATTCATCATAAATGTAAATGAAACATCCACACACAAGCAGATAATTGTTTTGAAAAGATTGTAATAGCGGCTTAAGTCCTCTTACTGGTGTCCCTAGCAGAGTCGCCACTTGTCGACGTCGGGATTTTTAGTTGTCCCTTTCCGTTACTTGTTCTTTGGTGTTCTCATTCTAGGTGAGATTTGTTTAAAAAACAAGTGAAAAAGGTCCGACATTTATAATGTCGACGATAGACTGTTAAGATTCGCCAGTTGGTTTTTTAAATGGTTATACCAACACAACCGAGAAAAGGTTTTCACATTGACCCAGTGATGTGACACTGCTAAACGGGTCGGTGAAACCAAGATTCCTTAAGGTCCGCGGACTTGGTTATGCGGAGGGAAGGTGTTAGTCACCCCCCGACATCCGTGTTACCACGGTGACCACCACTTTTCAAGAAACTATTATCCTAATGCGTGAGTGTGTGGGTCAATGTGATGTTATTTGGAAGTAGTGCGAGGCCTCGTTCGAACCTATATATACATGGTTTGAATTTATGTAAAAATTTAGTTTTAACAATATATAGCAGTGAGGTTTTATAAAAAAAGGTTTTTCCAACCCTGATGCTCAATAGTAATTGAGACCTTTTACACTCCCATTTTATTAAGTGTTCGGTTTGATTGATTTTATTTTACTGGATGCGAGGCATCCAAATTTGAAAATAATGTACATAATAATGCCGAGCTTCCTCGTGGGTATGGAAACCACACGAGGAAATTCAGACATCGAGAATAATTTACAAAACGCTTACAATTTGAAAATGTCCATCACGGGCTGAATCTAGATCCAATAAATTTGAATCTGTGATCACATGATTCTTAGGCACACATGATACCGCAAATTGTATGAAAGTAGTAAGCAGGTATATATATAAAAGCTATAAATATATATATACAGACATGATCACCAACCACGAAGCACCTCCACGGGGGATCAAAAATCTATATAAAGCTGTAAAAGCTATCAACCGCCACGGAGGAAACTCCAGGCAGGACGAAACGTAAATAAAGCTGTACAAAGCAATCACCTGCCACAAAGTGAACTCCAGGCAGGACGAAAAGTAAAGAAAGCTGTAAAAGCAATCAACCACCACCAAGTGGGACGAAATAAATAAATATATATATATATATATATATATATACAAGTAATAAACCCACCAGATGTAAAATCCAAGCTCATCGAACAGAGTTCAACAACAGTTCATATGTATAACCATATATATAAAAGTGAATAAATGCACCGGATGTAAAATTCAGGCTCATCGAACAAAGTCTGACAACAGTTCATATATATAAGTATATATATATATAAAAGCGAGTAAATGCACCGGATATAAAATTTAGGCTCATCAAAGCAGAGACACACAGCTTAATATATATATATATATATATATATATATATATATATATATATATATATATATATATATTAAAGCGATAAGAACTCAGGCATCAAGTCTAGGCTCATCGAACAAAGTTCAACACACAGTTCATATATATATATATATATAAGCAAATAAACGCTCCAAACCGAAGTCTAGGCTCAATCGTGACATAACTCGATAATGTTAGTCCATATATATAATATATATATATATATATATATATATATACAAATTTGAAAAATAAAACCACGGACCAAGAAATCTTGGCAACGCTTGGCAGCACGACTCTCAACGTGAAGAAGGGTGTGTGCAAAGATGAAGAGAAAGACTTTAAAGTGTGTGAGAAGGCTTACAGTGGGCTGCCAAAGAAGACTTCTATATATTTAAAGTAGGTAAACACTGGCTTTTATGGGTTCAAAAGTAGCTATATATGAGCTCACAGGTGTTTAAAATGAGAAAGCACTCAGTATAGGGTGAGTATGGAGCAAATTGGGCAGGGATTCCTCGTCGTTTTTTTTTTCAAAATGGCCACCCCAAGCCCTCTATTTATAGAGGGTGCGGCTGGGCCGCAGGTGTACTAGAGGCTACCTGGGTTGCCCCGGGTTTCTCGGGTCAGGTCGTCTCGTAGTACATGCACTCGGGCACTATAATGTCCGCTCGAACTTTCAGAATTACAATCCGGGCATCCGATTGAGGGATACAGGACCTATTTCGGACCACCGTTATCGAGAGTTGTACAATGGCATAGGATTAGATTTTGTATGAAGTCATTGAAGATGGGATGATGCCCTCCGGTCTTCAAGCTTCAAATTCCATCCGTTACCCCGCAAAATAGTCACTCGGGATTGGTTTTCCTTGATTCTTGTGGGTCATCGTTGTGTTGAGATGTGTATAAAATGTTGAGATGACATAACATGGCATCGTGTTGGCGAGATGACGATGTTTCCCTTCACCGGTGTTATCGCCGGTTTGGGTTGATAAAGCAGACGTTGCTCAGGGCTTCGCTAAGATTGGACTGCTACAATTGTTGAAGGTCCTCAGTGTCATCTCTGAGGTGTGCCTATCCTCCCGGTGTTATCTCCGGGTTGGTACTAAGTATCTCGTTGTCAGTGCCGAGATTGAAGCTGGTTGCATTTGAAAAAAGCATTTCTGGGGTAATTGCCGAAACTACATTCCTTGGGGTGATCACCAAGGTTGTTAGCTATTCCCATGATTGGGACTGAGACTGGATACCTTGGGGTTATCTCCGAGATTAATCGGTCTTCTCCGGTGTGTGTTCCAGTATTGGATCGGCATGCCTCAAGGTTATATCCAAGGTTTGAATTGTTACTCCCAGAGTGTGTTCCGGGGTTGATGATGAACTTCCGGTAGTATCCGAAATGGATATGAACTGTCTTCCAAGGTTCCCTCTTGAAAGACGAATTTGTCCTCCTGCAATGTTAGTGATAGGTGTACAGAAAATTTTGAGTGTCTACAAAGAGTTTTCAAGAACTCAAGAGAAGACTCATTTCAGCACATGTTTTGACAATACCATCTGGCTCGGAGGGATTTGTTATCTACAGTGATGCTTCAGGCAAAGGGTTAGGATGTGTTCTCATGCAATATAGGAAAGTCATAGCCTATGCCTCTCGACAACTCAAAGAATATGAGAGGAATTATCCCACTCATGATCTAGAGTTAGCAGCGGTCATTTTTGCGCTTAAGATTTGGAAGCATTACCTGTATGGAGAGAAGGTGGAGATCTATATGGATCATAAAAGCCTCAAATATTTCTTCACTCAAAAGGAACTCAACATGTGGCAACGACGATAGCATGAGCTATTGAAAGATTAGGATCATACCATTCAATACCATCCTGGAAAAGTGAACGTAGTAGCTGATGCATTGAGTAGACGATCATATGCAGGTACGAGTGCGATATTGTCAACGCAAAGGCCCATTTTGTATGACTTACAAAGGATGGAGATAGAGTTTAAGACTCCAGGGACCCATGCGATGATGGTGAATATACGGGTAGAACCGACTTTAATCGATAAAGTTAAAGCTGCTCAAGCTATAGACCTGGAGCTGACGCGTATGAGGAAGAAAGTGCAAGAAGGTGCTATTTCGGAAGCAAGAATCGATGAAGAAGGAATACTTCGAGTCAAATCTAGACTTTGTGTTCCTAACGATTCTGACTTAAAGTATAAAATCATGATGGAGGCGCAAAACACATCGTTTGCAATCCATCTTGGGAGTACCAAAATGTATCGTGATCTAAGACATACATTTTGGTGGAGCAATATGAAGAGAGAGATATCAGGGTTTATCTCAAGGTGTATAACTTGTCAACGAGTCAAGGCAGAGCATTAAGTGCCTAAAGGTCCATTGCAACCACTTGAAATTCCAGAATGGAAGTGGGAGCACATTACCATGCATTTCGTTACTAGTCTTCCCAAGGTTTCTCAAGGCATAGATGCGATTTGGGTCGTTGTTGATAGATTGACCAAGTCTACTCATTTTTTACCAATACGAGAATCTTATACACTTGAACGTCTTGTTCGTATGTATATAAATGAGATTGTAAGACTGCATGGTATGATAGTATCCATAGTTTCTGATTGAGACCCAAGATTCACTTCATGATTTTGGGTTAGTTTGTAGAAAGCTATGGGCACAGATTTATAATTTAGCTCGGCATATCATCCTCAAACAGACGGGCAGTCGGAGAGGACTATTCAAACTCTTGAAGATTTATTAAGACTATGTGTCCTTGACTTCAAAGGAAGTTGGGACAAGTTATTACCATTGATGGAGTTTTCCTACAACAACAATTATCAAGAAAGTATTTGCATGGCTCCATTTGAGGCGTTGTTTGGAAAAAAGTGTCGTCTTCCAGTATGCTGGGATGAGGTAGGTGAAGCAACGTTGTTAGGACCGGAGTTGGTACGTATGACTACGGAAAAGATTCAAACGATCCGACAACGTATAAAAACCTGACAAGATCGACAAAAGAGTTATGCTGATCTTCATCAAAAGGACATGGAATTAAATATTGGAGATCATGTGTTGTTACGTGTTGCTCCATGGAAAGGAGTTACGAGATTTGGAAAGAGAGGAAAGCTCAATCCTCTATTCATTGGCCCATTTTTAATCCTCGATCGAATAGGAACTGTGGCCTATAGACTCGCCTTACCGCTAAGTATGTCTCGTGTTCATAAAGTTTTTCACATATCTATGTTACGTAAATATGTGAAAGACCCGAACCACATTATTGAATTAGAACCGGACGAGATAGTGGAAGATTTAACGTATGAAGAGCTATTTTTAAAATCTTGGATAAGAAGTATCATATTCTACGCTCTAAAGTTATACCTCAAGTCAAAGTTTTGTGGAGAAACTACGATGTTGAGGAAATGGCTGTCGACGTCGGGATTTTTGGGTGTCCCTTTCCGTTACTTGTTCTTTGGTGTTCTCATTTTAGATGAGATTTGTTTGAAAAAACAAGTGAAAAAGGTTCGACATGTATAATGTCGACGATGGGACTGTTAAGAGTCGCCAGTTGGTTTTTTGAATGGTTTAACCAACAAAACTGAGAAAAGGTTTGCACATTGACCCAGTGATGTGAAACTGATACGGGTCGGTGAAACCAAGATTCATTTAGGGTCCGGGGACTTGGTTATGCGGGGGGAAGGTGTTAGGCATCCCCGACATCCGTGTTACCACGGTGACCGCCTCTTTTCAAGAAATAGTTTTCTTAATGTGTATGTGTGTGTGTGTGCGGGTCAATCTGCTGTTATATGGAAGTTGTGCGAGGCCTCGTTCGAACCTATATACATAGGTTTGAATTTATGTAAAAATTCAGTTTTTAACAAGATATGACAGTGATGTTTTATAAAAGAGGTTTTCAAACCCTGATGCTCAATAGGAATTGAGACCTTTTACACTCACATTTTTATTAAGTGATCAGCTGGATTGATTTTTATTTGACGGATGTGAGGCATCTGTATGAAATTAATATACAAAAATAATGTCGACTTCGTCGTGGGTATGGAAACTGTGACGTCCCCAAAATAGGTCCATTCCATCCAACCCATTCTCGACATGTAAACAACTACAACTTTATTATCACAACAATAAAAGCAGTGAGTTTAAATACAAATATTATCTTCTAGACAATATTTATACTCAAATAAATCCTCATCACATTTATTGATACATTATTTTACAATAATGGTGAGGACTACTAAACAACTCTCTCTAGAACCTTCATTCCATACCCCCGACTAGTACTCGCTACATTCTCGCCTCACGAGAAGAAAAAATAGAACAACAAGGAAAAGGGTGAGCTCAACTAGCCCGATAGAAGAATGTTATGACTAAGATAATATACAACAAATTATCGTTAGTCTCCAACAGGGAAAAATCGATAGAATACAATAGACAACAAGTTTCGGATCAATATTCGCGAATGAAATAATAATTCATAGAAGAGTTACGTAGAGAATGAAATCTACTATAATCTATGAATTTAACAAATCCATCATCAATATTTTATCCTCGTAACATCAATCAATATTCATCTCAAATCAAATATTCATCTTTGCACTACTGAGCCAAAGATATTCATCAATCGGTCATGTTCATCTCAAACACTGTTCATCTTTGCACTAAAGGCCAAAGATATTCATCGATCGGTCATATTCATTTAAACACCGCTCATCTTTGCACTACAGGGCCAAAGATATTCTTCGAAATCATTCATCTTTGCACTCTGGCCAAAGATATTCACTAATATCATCATTTAAGGCGAGGATGATAAAAATATTTTTAAAAAACGAATCCAAATTGAAACAAAATGACAAGAATTAAGGATTAAGGATTCGTACTTTGTTTTATCCATGTCCAACAATACCTCAAAAATAATCATAGTGAAGTAAAATTCAAGAATGATCAAAACATGGATACAATCAAAGCTAGTATCCAGAATAGATATTTTGGACGAAAAGAAGAAATTTTATTTTTCGATGAATAGTGCCGTATACGTGAATAGTGCCGTATACGTGAATAGTAACTCCGACACCAAAAGATAGAAATTCCACAAAAAAACATTTTCACGCTTCATGAATAGTACTCGTGAATAGTAACTCGTGAATAGTAACTCATGAATAGTAACTCGTGAATAGTAACTCATGAATAGTAACCCCGACATGAAAAAGTTCCAAATTTGATAAAAACTTCAGATCAACATTTCAGCATAATGATATTGAAGAAATAATATCATTACGAAAAAAATAATAATATCCCTTACCTCAAAGAATCAGTACTTCGGAAGGAAAGGTCGGAAGTGATGCTGAATGAAACTTGTACTGAACAGCAACTCTCAAAGTATCTAAATACTCACAAAATACGCTCAATAATATAGAGAGAAAGAGAAAACTTTGTTTACGTGTGATTTTTAATTCTAACTTAGCCCCTCTATTTATAGGAAAATGTTAGCCCAGAAGCAGACTTGATTTTGCTACACCGATGGCTTTTTACCGCTACTATTGCCACCCACCACATTTGAAATAAAATTCAGCACATTTTTCACCAACCACAAGTGGGGCCCACTCAATTCTAGAATTTTCCACCAAAATCAATTATAAACCTAATTTAGAATCAAACACCTCTTAAAATTCACAACAAATCATTCGTGCATTTTTAACGGTTCAAAATTTGTGGACATATACTCAACTTATGTATGTATAACATACCCAAAAATTACCACAATCCAACGGTCGGATTAAAAATTATAACCCCATAATATATCTCAAAACCCACGATTTAATTTTTAATACCTCCAATCAGATAAAATCTACGATAAAACACCTCAACATAATTTCTTCATTTATAACCACATAAATAAATCCATCATTTATATCCACATAAAATAAATATTTCTTTATCATATGAATCAATAATTAATTATTCACAAATAATATTACGAGAATCACAATTATGACAACCAGTAGTTCCGGAAAGAGGGGCTTTCCAATAAGGATCTCTCCATCTTTGGCGGCGCAATTAGGTGACCAAACCTCTCCTTCGATGAACTTTCTAGACATTGCCAATAATGTTATCTAATAATATTATTCAAATAATATGAATTATTGATCCGATAATGGGAAATCTTTATGCGGTGACAATTATTGAAGCAATGAATAATATAAAATACCAACGCAACAATTATTGAATAAATAAAATAAACTATTGAGCGGTAACTACTGTAATAATTATTGAGTAGTGCCTTCTCACGTAAGGATCAATAATTCAACAATCTTTGTGCAATACCGCTACTCTTGTGCAACCATGCGCGTATTCTTGTATTTTAACCACCGGGTATTCCAGCGATCTTACTTACCAGTATAACAACGCTATAGTTATTTATAACCACCTAAACTTTGTCGTTTTCCTCATCCAATCGCTTTACATTATGGGGCCCACACATGGCATTTGGCCGTCGTACGAATATTCCCGAAGCGATGCGAATATTCCGACCAAACGAATATTCCCACACAAGACGAATATTCCACGACCAAACGAATATTCCAAGCAAAATGAATATTTTATAACCACTTGCTTATTTTGAAATATTTGCGTATTTAACCCTTAACTATCCACATTAATCAAATCAACCCTTACTATTTCAAGATAATAAATAAAGGAAATTCCTTTTTATTTAAAAAATTTGAGGTCTTCTGAGAAACCATCTCGAGGAAAATGATAATAATTTACAAGCAGCTTACAACTGAAAATGTCCATCATGAAAACCGAATCTAGATCCAATGGGATGAATCTGTGATCACATGATTCCTAGGCGCACAGAATGCTGGAATTTTTATGAAAGTTGTAAGCAGATATATATATATATATATATATATAAAAGCTGTAAATATATATATACAGACATGATCACCAACCACGAAGCACCTCAATGGGGGATCAGAAATGAAAATAAAGCGGTGAGAGCGATCAACTGCCACGAAGGAAACTCCAAGAAGGACGAAAATAAATAAATAAATATATGTGTATATATATATATAAAAGCATTAAACACACCGGATGTAAAATCCTGGCTCATCGAATAGAATTCGACCACAGTTCATATATATAAGTATAAATATATATTAAAGCGAATAAATGCACCGGATATAAAATCCAGGCTCATCGAACAGAGTTTGACACACAGTTAATATATATAATATATATAATATATATATTAAAGCAGTAAATGCTCCAGACCGAAGTCTAGGCTCATCGAACAAAGTTCGACACACAGTTCATATATATAAATGTATATATATAGAAAAAGCAAGTAAACGCTCCAGACCGAGATCTAGGCTCAATCGAGGCATAACTCAATAATGTTAGTCAATATATATATATATATATATATATATATATATATATATATATATATATATATATATATATATATATATATCTTTGGAATGAAACCACGGACCAAAGTCCGGACAAAAGTAAGCAACACGACTCTCAATGTGTAGAAGGGTGTGTGCAAAGATGAAGAGAAAGACTCTAAAGTGTGTGAGAAGGCTTACAGCTGACTGCTAAAAAAGGCTTCTATATCTTTATAGTGGGTAAATACTGGCTTTTGTGAGTACAAAAGAAGCTATATATGAGCTCACAGGTGTTTAAAAGTGGGAAAATACTCTGTATGGGCAAGTGCGGAGCAAATTGTGTAGGGTTTCCCCGTCTTTTTTCCTTAGAAAATTAGCACCCCAAGCCCCCTATTTATAGGCATTTTAGCTGCAGGTGTACATGCGGCTTAGCCGTAAGTGTACCAGAGGCAACCCGGGTTGGCCCGAGTTTGTCGGGTCGGGTCGTCTCGAAGTACGTGCACTCAGTCACTGTAATGTTCACTCAGATTTTTAGAAGTGCAATCCGGGCATCCGTTTGAGGTATACAGGACCTATTTCAGACCGCCGTTGTCGAGAGTTGTACGATGGCATGGGATTAGAGTTTGTACGAAGTCATTGAAGATGGGACGATGCCCTCCGGTCTTCTAGTCACTCGGGATTGGTTAGCATTGTGGGACATCGTTGCTAAGAGACGTGACATGACATCGTGTTTGACGAGATGATGATGTTTCCCCTCACCGGTGTTATCGCCAGATTGGCCTGATAAAGCAGACGTTGCTCAGACTTCGCTGAGATTGGACTGCTGCAATTGTTGAAGGTCTTCATTGTCATCTTTGAGGTGTTCCTGTCTTCCTGATGTTATTGCCAGATTGGTGTAGTGTATCTCGTTGTGAGTGCTAAGATTGAAGCTGTTCGCATTTGAAACAAGCATTTTCGGGGTTATCGCCAAAACTGCATTCCTTGGGTTTATCGCCAAGGTTGGTGGCTATTCCCATGGTTGGGACTAAGACCGGATACCTCGGGGTTATCTCCGAGATTAATCAGTCTTCTCCGGTGGTGCCGGTATTGTATCTACAAGCCTTAGGGTTACATCCGAGGTTGAAATCATTACTCCCAGATTGCGATCCGGGGTTTGATGCTGAACTTCCGGTAGTATCCGGTATGGATTTGGATTGTCTTTCAGGGTTCTCTCTTAAAAGACAAATTTGTCCTCCTGCAATGTCAGTAACAGTAGTATAGAAAATTTCGAGTGTCCACCGATGCTCCTCTTTATCATACTCATGCATGGTGATGCATGGGTAGGATAAAGAATCCTAGACACTTGAAACACAACAAGATGAACATGGTACTATGGGTAGTAAAATGATGCAAATGTACGATGCATGTGTACGGGGTTGTAGCCCAACATGTTGGGGATGATTGCTGAATCCCTGTTGCTTCAACTGGGGATTGGCAATACTGACCAAATCTGATGTGTAAGCCGAATCTGTTAGGATGTTGATGTTGGAGTTATCACCAAATTCATGTGTCTTTGATAACGATTTGATTCTGAAGATGTACCTCTAATGTGTAAGAGATCTATGGGGATAAAGCTTGATCTATTCGAGGATGTGTATAACATATTCCATCATCTATCCTCTTTGATAACATTGACCATTCCTGGTTGGTATCGCCAGAACATGCTAAGATCCTGCTGGATTTACTGCCAACAACAAATGTTGTCAGGGGTGCCTGACCTTCGTTGACGTGTGCTTCATCGACAGGTGAATCAACGGCTGAAACATCCTATGGGATATACTATCAAGGTTGCTTGACCTTCGCTGATGCGCGAATCAGCGGCTGAGACTCTGTGAGTAGATTGTCAAGGTTGATTGACCTTCGCTATCGTGTAGATCAACGAAACATTACGTTGTGACCCCCGTCGGGGATCCGTTGGGGGAATATGAGTAATCGAGCATGTAATCCTTGAACAACTCTAGAGCTCTGATAGGTTTAATCGCTATCGGCTGAAATAACATCAAGGTTGTTTGACCTTCATTGATATATGTGTCAACGACTTGAATGTACGTTGTAATCCCCTGTCAGGGCTTCATGTTGTAACTCCCGTCGGGGACCTACTGGGGATTCATGAGTACGTACACAAATATCGAACAGTCCTCAATGCTTCGATGGGTTTACTTGCCATCGGCTTGAAATAACGTTTACATTGTAACCCCCGTCTGGGATATACGTTGTAACCCCCGTCGGGGACCTACGTTGTAACCCCCTGCCGGGACCTATTTACGGTAACAACCCAGAGTTGGCGGCATCAGACCTGTACAAGGTATTACCGGATGTGATTTGTGACAAATGAGATCCTTGGCAGGGTACACCTCTTGTTCGGGTGACTACCAATGGGCGATGTGCAGATTCAAAGTCTCATCCGAGAAAACCAGGATTGTATGTTGTTTTGCTCAATCGCGTGGCGTTTTTATTCTCAATTTGACCTTTTTAGTCCTTGAGAACTCCGTTTCAACTCGAACTGGACCGAGCTGGATGGGTGGGACCCACGAGGGAGTGCTTGAGTGCATCTCACTGCGGCAGCGCAGTGGAAGCTATGACGGTAGCGCGGATCATATATCCTGCAGTCAGCCTTCACAAGTCATTTTTAACTCATTTCACATAGAGAAAACCGCGAGCCATCTTCAGATCTGCTGAGTTCGGGCTGCTTTCTTCAAATTCTGTCACCGTACAAGTGTTCTACACTATCCTGGTAACGTATGCATGTATTTTTTTCCAATTTCTGTCAGTTGGATTATGAGATATCGCACGAAATGCATCTAAACACATATTAGTGATTATGTATGCACAAATGACTTGATAAAAAATATTCAACATAGTAAATGTTAGTATTAAACCATACTGAACATAATGATATAAAAAAATTTGACTTTTGAGCCAGTCAAATTGGCACCTTTTTCTGTTTTTTTGTCCTATTTGAGGTCCAATGAGCAAAAAGTAGAAAGGCAAAGTACTCCTAGCATTGAGGTTGGCCTTATGCAAGATGATTTTGATTTTTTATACATATATTATGTATATGACTTTGGGGCAGGTGTGCTACTGAATGGCCACCTAGACATGCCTATGTGCATGTGGATAGTCCTATTTTCAAAGGGGACTATGGCAAAAATTTTCCAAAGTAGGCATTGGGTAGTCATGCATTCTAACTCTATTATATGTTAAAGTAAATGCATGCATGCATATAGTCATAAGATGCACTTTAGAAAGCTCCAGCTAAGGAAATACCACACCCTTTCTGAGGTGATTTGGAGACTTGTTGTCCAGATATTATGGATCCGGATCAGCCGAGCAGTTCTTACATGACCGCTTCTAGCGTATGACGGAGGGCTTCTGAAGTGCCTCATCCTCGTTCTGTCAGACAACCTCGTCGGTTGGTGGAGGCCATGATACGTCCTGTCCAGACAGATGTTCAAGACGTTAAGGATGAGGAGGCGGATATTCCGATTGAGGATCCCGCTCCTGCTATACATATCCCTCGCAGGGAGCTCCCGAGCATTCAGGTGGTGAATCCAAAGCTGTTGGGTGACTTGGGCAGACATCCATCAATGTATTTGCATGCTAACGAGGTATAGCGTTAGACTTTGATCTTCCTTCTTTCCTATTGATGAGGATTGAAAGGGTTTTAATATTGATCTGCATTTTATGCAGGTTCCTGGTTTTACACAGCCTCGAGGGAACTGGTTCAGTATTCACTCCATGTACCAGGCGCTTCATCCTGACTAGAGAGCGGTAGTGCATGTGTGGGGATTTCAGGCATTCTTCTCCATCCTTCCCCGTCGTTGTCCCTAGGGTTACCTCAGGGCATTGTCTGAGCGATGGTTTCATCAGACTCAGTCACTCCACCTGCTGGATTGAGAGGTGATGATGACGCCTATGGATTGGTAATTTATCACAGGTATGGAGTTTGGAGGGGAGCCATTGCCTTGCATGGCGAATATTACCCCTACTGCCTTCAGATCCTTATTAGGAGTTTCGGCGGAGGCGCTCAAATGCAGGACTGTCCGTTCAGGTCCTTTGAGCGTAGATGCTATGAGCGGGCTATTGAGTGAGCCCATGTCTGATGATGTCAGGATTAGGGATCGCGTTCTGCAACGATGGTTCCTGATGATTATTCAAGGCTGCTTCATAGCAGACAACTCTTCCATGGTATCTTTCGCTTTGGTCAGTGCCACACGCGATGTGGACCGTATTGGAGAGTACGATTGGGGCTCTTACACCTTTGGCTATTTCCTCCGGGGCATGCGCATGCGCTCACAGGGTTTGACCGAGGCTTGGCTAGGATTTTACCCATTTCTGCTGGTGAGTATTTCTCTTTTCTTTTCCCATTCATAGGTTAAGAGTGTTTATTGATAACAGATGTTTTGCCATTGTGTTGGAAGTTTTAGGTCTATGAGAGGCTCGCATGTTTGCGTCCTGTGAGTGTGTTATGTTTAGATACCTATCCACGAGGATGACGATGGCACCATTCTATTTTGTCGTAGGTCCTTGTATCTGAGGGATTCACTCACTGTCGTATGCAGCTGGAGTTGCTGACGGCGGGTACCATTACATGGATTCCCTATTCAGGGGAGCATTTGACCATCGGCTTTGAGGATGGACATCCGACCGGAGTTGAGTATTTGATCTCTACCAGGAGAGTTCCTCTCTTCACTGATGGAGGCTGGGAGCTCTATTTAGGAGAGCGTGCTATTAGGAGCACCACAGGGGAGATCCGTATACCGATCTTGCCTTCTGCCAGGCATCATTGGCCTGTATCACAACCACCCGTCACTGATATCCCAGTGTTGGGGGTTGACGGCTTTGCATTATCAGAAGGCCCATGTACTCAGGAGACGTTCCAGCGTTGGTGGTTCCCTCGCACTATTGGAGCCCCGTCCCGCGCCACACAGTTTATGGGATACATGGTTCCAGGATCTTTGATGATGACGGATTGGGTAGCTTGTGTCCGAGCTCTAACTCATATGACCCAGATTGATAGTTTGACCCGATAGTTGGACCAGCCATATGTATTTATTCTACATTTGGGCGAGAGATCAAAGAGATGAGTCATTTGTTCCTTCCGGCTCGGTCTTTGGCCCCTCGAAGACCCATTTGGTTTTACCGGTGCAGATCCTCCTCTTTATAGGCCTGACATCCCTGTTGATAGAGATCCAGTGACTCAGGAGGAGTTACATCAGGTGGACAGGATTGAGGACGTGGACATCGAGACCCTGGTCTTCTTCTGATATATATTCGTGTTATATTTTTTTATAGGCCTCTGTTAAATATTGGGTGGTTGTTCCCCATTCTCGCTATATCATTTGATAGGCCTCTGTTAGTAGTAGGGCGGTTGTGCCCCATTTCCCTGTATTTTTAGCTGTACAGAGCTGATGTATTAGATGATGATATATTTAGGAATGTATGCACCATTTTTCATTCCCTATATCATATTTCCATCCATTATATGTTATGCATATGTATCATGTTATGCATATGTATGTATGTCCAGAGATATTCGGCATTGACCCCTGGGTGGTCTTATGACACGGCTCGCACAGATGTCTTCTTCGACAGTTAGCCGTATAGATCATACCCCACCGTCAGTGGTGGTATTAGGTATGCGATCGTGGTACGATATCATGTCACCACCAGACAGGGTGACTGTAGATCTATTGATGCAGCATACCATTACCCTTTTGGCATTTAGGTTCCTGTAGGATTTGTAGATGGGATGCTAGAGCATTGGCTACCTGATAGGCAGGTATTCTGTTTTGGCACCCATGAGTTGACTCCTACTCTGGAGGAGTATGCACGTTTGACAATGCTGCCCTTAGACAAACCTTGCGTGCACCTAGCTTTGGGAGACATGAGTAGACGATTCATGACTCTCACAGGATTGAGATGCAGAGTAGTGCAGGATGAGCTAACATCTGGCCATGTGATCTCTCAGCATTTTCTTATGACAAATTTGGCGCGGAGGATGGCTACTCACGATATTCCGGTGATTTCACCGCGTCGGAGGATCATTGGTGTTTGGCCAGAGTTGATGTACTGATGCTATGTGTACTGTCATATGTGTACATGCCGCGGTATATGGATGAAATAGATATAGGCATTATCATGGCCGTGAGAGCTCTCAGGGAGGGTCATACCATTGTGCCTATGATTGTAGCACAGACTTTGTGGTCAGCATCCTACTACTGCACTTACCCTTCAGGCGTGTTCACTGGGAGTTCGGTCATGCTGTATGTATGGTTTATGTCACTCTTGCTACCGGTTGGTACCCTTAGACGGCATGGGTATTGCTTCTCCCATGATGTGGCTATGTCATACTCCTTTCAGCCATCGAAGTGCATAGATACTCTGTCCTGGTCCGCATTTTTTGCAGATATCTGAGATCCATTTAGCATATTGTTGTGCTCGTGGCTTTGCTCACCATAAAACTTCATTACTCACGCTCCGGGCATGGATTTCCTCCCTCTGGCTGGCTTGAGTGGTGTGACTACTTATCACCCATTGGTCATGATGTCACAGTTCGACCAGTTCTAGGATTTTCATCCTTTCGAGGGGGCGATAAGTCAATGTTCATCTTCTCGATATCTCTTAGCAGAGGACCGATCCCGTGTGTATGCTTGTTGGGATCAGCATGAGATAGCTTCTTTTTTTGTCAGTCATCTCGGTTATTCTGCAGAGTATTCCGCATGGATGGAAACAAAGATTTTATCGGCTGCAGCAGTATCTGCAGAACCGGATATTGAGTCAGACGATGCAAAGCCCATGGAGGGCATTGATACCTACATCGAGGAGGAGCCCGCTGTTGGGTTGCCTGCATTTCTTTCGGATTCATTTTTGGATGATAGATGACAGAGTTAAGATGTTTGATATGGAATTTACTGCATAATTCCTCCATCATTTTTGTTGTTGAGGTTTTTGGCATTGTCTGACACAATCACCTCTGGTTGTCCATATCGACAAATGACATTGTGTCTGATGAAAGCAATGATGACTTCTTTAGTGACTACGGGAAGGAGGTCGCTTCTACCCACTTGGTGAAGTAGTCGATCATGGTGAAGATAAATCGGTGACCATTATCGGCTTTAGGCTCGATGGGCCCGATAACGTCCATTCCCCAAATTGAGAAGGCCAAGGTGAACTCATATTGTGGAGTTCCCGTGGAGGCGTGTATAAGCATTCCCATGAATTTGGCAATCGATAGCATCTTTTGACATGGTCGTTTGCAATCGACTTTGAGGATAGTGATAATGTCCAAAATCACGAGGACTTTCTTGACAAGGAGGGGGCCACTCATGTGGGGGCCACAGACTCTGCCATGGATTTCATCCATAAGCCTTTGGGCTTGATCTTTATCTAAACATCTGAGGAGACCTAATCCTGCATCTCTTTTGTAGAGTGCATCTCCACTCAGATAGAATTTTATAGCAAGTCGATGGATCCGCCTTTTCTCAGTCAGGCTTGCCTCAGCGGGTGTAGATCCATCTCGTAGATATTCCTTGATATGCTGATACCAAGGATGATGGATGGGAGGTAGCTCATCCGATACTTCTCCAACGTAATTCCCATAGACTGGGGCCTTGTGCAGGGAGATCGTGACGCTCGGCAAGTGTTCCCTGTCTGATATGTGAATCAAGGAGGCCAAAGTTACTAATGAGTCAGCAAAGCCATTCCTATTATGAGGAATGTGTAGAAAGGAGATTTCTTTGAACTCCAGAGCCATCTTCAAAACCTGCTAATGGTAAGGCAGTAAATGTAGTTCCTTGGTTTGATTGATTTCAGTGGATTGTCTGATTACCAACTCCAAATCTCCAAAGACAGTTAACCGCCTGATGCCCATTGAACGGACAAGTTTTAGCCCCATGAGACAGCCTTCATACTCCGTTGTATTGTTGGTGGTCGCTTAAATCAGAATTTGACAGCAAGAACAGGATACTCCTCCCCGCACCGAGATACTAGAACTGCTCCAGCTCCAGAATCTTCCATATTAACATCTCCATCAAAATACATCTTCCATGATTGGCGGCGTATCGCATCGATGGTGTTCTTTGCCTTTATCATTACTCCTTCATCAGGGAAATATGTTTCCAAGGGTTTGAAATCCCCTGAAGGTAAGGCGCCCAGTTGATCCGCCATTCCTTGACCTCTGATGGACTTTTGAGTCACATATAAGATGTCAAACTATTGTAGGATCAACTGCCATCTGGACAGACGGAAATTTAACATGGGTTTGTTGAACACGTACTTGAGAGGATCCACGCGGGATATGAGATGGGTTGTGTGACCATGGAGGTAATGTTGTAACCTCATGGAAGCCCATGCTAAAGCACAACACATCTTTTCGATCGAGTGTACTTGTGTTCACCTTCTTCTTGAACCTTTTCTTTGAGGTAATAGATAGCTCGTTCTTGGCCTCTATCATCCTTCTGTCCCAGTATGAAGCCCATGGCATTATCACTTATGGACAGGTACATAAATAGGGGAACATCATCCCTGGGTGGCACCAAAACGGGAGCTTTGACTAGCTATTTCTTGATTGTAAGGAAGGCCTTCTGACACTCATCATTCCATTTCATGGAGAAGTTCTTCCTTAATAGTTTGAAGATTGGCTCACAGGTTGCTGTGAGTTGGGAGATAAGCCTGCTAATGAAATTGATTCTTCCCAAAAATCCCCGTATTTGCTTCTCTGTCTGAGGAATGGGCATTTCAGTGATGGCTTGAATTTTGGCGGGATCCAGCTCTATCCCTTTGTGGCTGACTAGAAATCTTAGCAACTTGCCTGATTTTACGCCAAAGGCGCACTTAGCTGGATTCAACTTTAAGTTGTACTTACACAACCTGTTGAACAACTTTTTAAGATCGTCTATATGGTCATCCTCCTTTCGGGACTTGACAATAATGTCATCCACGTAGATCTCGATCTCTTTATGCATTAAGTCGTGGAAAAGAGCCATCATAGCTCGTTGATAGGTAGCTCCGGCGTTGATGAGGCCGAATGACAACCGTCTATAGCAAAACGTTCCCCAAGGAGTGATGAAAGCAGTTTTCTCATGATCTTCCTTGGCAACCATGATCTGATGGTACCCCGCAAATCAATCAGCAAAGGAGTACATGTCGTATTGCGCAGTATTGTCAATGAGAATGTGGATAAATGGCACGGGAAAGCTATCTTTTCAGCAAGCTTTGTTCAAGTCCCGATAATCCACGCAAACTCGCACCTTCCCTCCAGGTTTAGGCATGGGCACAATGTTGGATATCCACTCAGGATGTGTAGACACCATTATGATGCCAGCTTGAAATTGTTTCACAATTTCTTCTTTCATCTTTAAACTCCATTCAAGTTTCAATCGCCTGAGCTTTTGCTTGACTGGCTTAAATCCCTCTTTAATGGGAAGGCGATGAAGGACAATGTCAGTGGACAAACCCACCATGTCTTCATGAGACCATGCAAACACATCCTGGAATTGAGTTAATAGTGTAATCAAGTCATTCCTTTGGTTTGGGGTAAGGTCTGAACCAATCTGGATTAACTTAGGGCTTTCTAAGGTTCCGAGATTGAAAGAAGTGGTTTGATCAAGGTTGGATTTGGGTTTGTCTTTGACCCATTCTTGAATTTCTTGAGGCACCACAATGTCATCTTGTATATCCATCAAGGCTGAATTCATCTCTACATCAAAGGCACAATCCTTTTGGAGAAGAGGCACCGTATCAGCAAGTACAGTCACATCTAAATTTAGAGTCCTGAAACAAAATATACTTTCACTTAGTATATATGAAATGCGTTGATAATACACAGTGTTAGCATATACTAGAAAAATAAACTGCTAATATTGTATAGAAAAGTAAGCAGTTATTATATCTACAGTGCAGAAAGAGTTTCTGCCCGCTTTACCCTTGACGACCAATGCAAGGAATGTTGTTCCAATTGGCAATAGCAAAGTCTGGGTGGACCGCGGTGATGGAGGGATTGTCATCATCCTTTCTATCCCGAATGATGGCCATTACGTCTGGGCAATCATTGTCTAGGGTGTATTTGTTGGTATGCTCATCATGAATGATGATGCGTATACCGGACATCATCTATATGACATCTTGTTTGATTCTTCATTCCTATTCTTCCACTGCGGGATTTGGAACAAAGACTTCTTTCCCCTTCACCGGTACTGGCTTGGGACATAACATAGCCATTACATTGGCTGGCACCTTTACGGGAGGTTGTGCGGACTCAGATTTTGAAGGCGAAGCTAAACGCCACATGGTTAAAGCTGAAGGAATCTGCTGATGCTTATGAGGATTCCTGTGACTAGAGCTGGCAGAATAGCCTAGTCCAGCGGTTCCAGCTTGCTTGGTTAATCGAATGGGGTATTTGATACCCTTGCAATCTTTACCCAACCCTTATCCCGGCTTATGACCTAACGACATCATTTCTTGAGTGGTTGACATCACCTCGGCAGAAATCTGGGGTTCGGGCAGTGGCATTCCAACAGCATGGTATTGGATATTGCTTATTTCCAAAGTATGAAAACTAATTAGCTCAACATCCTCATTGGCATTGATGAACGGCATGTCCCCGTGCTGAGGAATCTCCTGTTCAGCGTTGACTCTAACTAGGCTATTGTTGATGATGTATTTTAGTTGTTGTTGAAGAGTGGAGGGGACTGCCCCTGCCATGTGAATCCATGGTCGTCCCAGGAGCAGGTTGTATCCTGAGTCTATCTTGAGTACATGGAAAGATACGCAAAATGTGTGAGGACCAATTTCGATTGGCAGCTCAATTACTCTGACCGAGTTACGGTGGGCTCCATCAAAAGCTTTGTTGATGGTATGGCTACTATGAATTCTATTGAGATTGATATTCATCTTCAACAAGGTAGGGTATGGGCAGATATTCAAAGAGGAACCTTCATCTATTAAGACTCCATCTACCATATATCCGGAGGACAAGACCGCAATGTGCAACGGTTTGCAATGACCGGTCCCTTCGGGTGGTATGTCATCATCAGTGAAGAATATCACATTGTTGTTGAAAATGTGATCAACCATATGTTGAAACTTTTCTGTATCCACTGATGTCGAGAGATATGCTTCTTCCAAAACCTTTAACAAGACCGTCCGATGATTCTCGGAAGTTAGGACCAAGTCCAAAATTGATATTTGTTGTGGAGCTTCTTTCAAGCTTAAAACCACCGTAGCTTCATTATGACCCATAGCGCGGAGGAATTTTTCAATCTTCTCCATGGGTATTTTCCCATTTGATTTGGTGGTAGACTTTATCACCCGATGGGGGAGATACAATGGATTTTCCATCAACACTGCAGCAGTTGTATGTGAGGTGGATCCTTCACCTTCTCCATACTTCCACAGAACCTTGCGCAAGCTAACAATAGGATATTGTGCTCTGTGTGGCAAATTGATTGGCTCGGGAGCGGCCACTTTCAAAGGATTGTTTCCTCCCTTGAGTTGAATTGTTGGCATTGTGAGTAAGGTATTAATCCCATAAGTTTCAGTGGATATGACCACTACCACACTTTTCCACTTGGTAGGGCCTGCATTCTCACTTGCACGTAACACGGGGTGAAGTAAATCGCTAGGCGCATGCACACCACCACCGTCGATTAGATTTTGAATAAGTTGGCGGAGTGCAAAGATTCTTACGTCTTCGATGACCGCGAGGACCGGGAGTGATATTGACATACTCCATCAGAGTTGTACCGTCCCGAACGGGGGTTAATTGGGGTAGAAGGGAACTGATCCTTCCTTCATTGATTAACATATGAAGGATTTCCTCCATAGGTTGCCCCAGATAGGTGAATTCCCTTTTGTTGGCAAAATCCCGACAGGCTTTGGCATTTGCTCTCTTTATCACTTTGTCTTCCAACATTTCATTTTTTGAAAGTGATGAAGGAATATTCATGATAAGAGGTAGGAGACTGGCATGCTCCTGGCTGATTAACTGGCGAGTCACTTGATGCTGATAAGTCACCAGTTCCGCCAGTTGTTCAATTTATTTGCAGAGAGCTTTGATCTTTCAGTGCATTGTGAACTGGAACTTGGCAAAGTCCCATCTATCATCACCGTCTTTGATGGTCTAGGAGGAATCACAGCTGAAATTGGAACTCTGTCCATTGCTCCAATTAATCATGTTGACCTCTTCTTTTTTGTGTTGAGGAAGAGGGTTATCTTCAACATGAGGCTGATTGGGTTTAGTGACTATGATCTCTCCGTTGTCTATTAGGTCCTGGATCTTGTGTTTCAAGGCCCAACAATCCTAAGTATCATGTCCAGGTGCCCCGGCTTGATAAGCACATTTCGTAGCAGCATTGAAACCCCGTCCTTTAGGACTGGCTGGTGGGAGAAGATGCGTAATTTTCTTCTGTGTTGTCAGAAGATTAAGAATAATCTCGAGGGTATGCCCTAAGGGTGTAAACACTCGAAAACGTTTGACTTCTCCACTTTTTGGTATTGGAGGGTTTGTAGACTGTGCTGGAAAGGGAGTGTAGTTTCTCCTCTAAATAGGCATGTTTTGATTGCCTTTTTGGCCCTGTAGTATCAGGGAAACATCTTCTTCTTTCTTTTTATGGACCATCCGGGGATTGTTTCCATAATTTCCAGATTGGATGTGATTAGAAATAGCTTTGAGTGCAGCTAGGTCTTGAATCTTTCTTGACTTCAATCCCATTTCAGTCATCTCCCTATATTTGACCATTTCAGAAAATGGTTTGCCGATGACGGCTAAAACTCGACATAGAAGGGAGCTTCTTGTATGTCTATGAAAATCATGACCATTTCTGATTCTGTCATGGCAGGACTAACTTGGGAAGCCAGGCGTCTCCACCTCTGAGCATACTCTCTGAAAGACTCGCTAGACTGTTTCTTCATCTTGGTAATAATATACCGATCAGGAGCCAACTATGTTTGAAAGTTGTATTGAGTGAGGAAGGCATGTGCTAGCTCTTCCCAACTATGGATTTTGGAGTTGTCTAATCTTGTGTACCACGAACGGCCTTCTCCAGTTAGACTCTTTTGGAATAATTGCATTCTGAGCATTTCGCCCTCTGCATAAGATCCAAGTTCTCCAATTAACACTTTTTAATGTGTGTAACGATCTCCTAACTCGTCATATTTTTCAAAGTCAGGAGTTTTAAATTTTTCTGGATAATGAACACCAGGAAAAATACACAGATCAACATATGAAACACTCTCGTGTGTTCCGATTCCTTTGATAGCGCGAAGGGTTTCTTCCATTTGGAGGACTTTCTTTTTGATGTCACTAGTGTCTGGATCTCCAGTGGGATGGGCAGCATCATGAGTTTTGTTGGTTGTATCCAACTGTGGTTCAGGTATGGTAATGACCTGGATTCCTCCTTATGTGGAGGATTCTGCATGTACGTGTATTTTCTGACCCTGTGTAGACTGGTGTAATTCTTTGAGGAGAAACGACCGATTCAGAATGTCTGTTTGCTTAATCAAGTCCAAATTCTTTGTGAGAAACTGGATTAAGTTCAGTCTAGTCGAATGACGACATGATTGACTATAGGCATGTTGCCTTTTTGGACTTTGAACGGGTAGTAGGTCCGATTGGTTCCCTGCGAAAGACTGGCATAGTTTAGTCTTTAGGGAATGTATATAATAACATGCTATGTGATGTGTCCATTTTAGGAATTTTTAACCTGCACAATGGGTGTCAGCTTGTTTATGGTATGTTAAAATGTATGTGTACACATTTCTTCATATTTCTCATTACATGGAGATAGATATGGAAAGATATTACAAGTAATTGTGTTTACAAGTAATTGAAATGAGAGCATGAAGAGACTTTCCTCCGTTTTGGGTTTATCAGAGGCTGACTTATCTTATGTTACTCTCGCGGCTTTTTGGCATGACGGTTCCCAAATCATTGCAATCTACTTGACGGGAAGTTAATCCGATCTTTCAACTGGAGCGAATTTGGGTTGTGCCTTTCCTAAGCCTCGGAGAATTAGTCTTCTCACGAGTCCAGTAATCAAACACCGATGGGATAGCCTCCCGGTGGAGGGACCACACAACATACTTTTACATACATCGCGTCTCATCGTATGAAAATGATGACATGTGCGAAGCACTAATATCACAAGCAGTTATTGTGCGAAGCACTAGCATCACAAGAAGTTATGGTGCGAAGCACTAGCATCACAAGCAGATAACACCGCGAACCACGGGAGCGCCTAGCGCCCTAGAGGAGCAAAGCTCATTTTCCTTTCAGGGGAAAGCGGCGCATAAAAAAGGGCTGGCCCGTCAAAAGTCCGGTTCCTTCGCCCCCTTTGCATCTTCATCTTTTCAAAAGCCCAGACCCGGACTCTTCCTTCAAAACGGAAAACACATTGAAAAGACCGGTAATACCGACTCTACGGGTAAAAAACTAGAGATTTTGAAAAGATTGTAATAGCGGTTTAAGTCCTCTTCTTTCGAGTCCCAATGAGCAAGTCGCCACCGTCGACGTCGGGATTTTTGGGTGTCCTTTAAGTTACTTGTTCTTTGGTGTTCTCATTTTAGGTGATATTTATTTGAAAAAATAAGTGAAAAAGGTCCGACATGTATAATGTCGACGATGGGACTGTTAAGAGTCGCCAGTTGGTTTTTTAAATGGTTGTACCAACACAACCGAGAAAAGGTTTGCACATTAACCCAGTGATGTGACACTAATACGGGTCGGTGAAACCGAGATTCGTTTAGGGTCCGGGGACATTGTTATGCGGGGGGAAGGGTTAGGCACCCCCCGACATCCGTGTTACCATGGTGACCGTCTCTTTTTAAGAAACTGTTATCTAAATGTGTGTGTGGGTCAATGTGCTATTATATGCAAGTTGTGCGAGGCCTCTTTCGAACCTATATACACAGGGTTTGAATTTATGTAAAAATTTTGTTTTTAACAAGATATGACTGTGATGTTTTATAAAAGAGGTTTTCAAACCCTGATGCTCAATAGGAATTGAGCCCTTGTACACTCCCATTTTTATTAAGTGATTGGCTAGATTGATTTTTATTTGACGGATGTGAGGCATCCGTACGAAAATAATATACAAAAATAATTCCGACTTCCTCGTGGGTATGGAAACCATCTGAGGAAATTCAGACACCGCAGAATAATTTACAAGTTGCTTACAGCTGAAAATGTCCATCACGGAAACCGAATCTAGATCCAATGGAATGAATCTGTGATCACATGATTCCTAGGTGCATGAATCACGCAATTTATATGAAAGCGATGGCATATATATATATAAAAGCTATAAATATATATATACAGACATGATCACCAACTACGAAGCACCTCCATGGGGGATCAGAAATGTAAATAAAGCCGTAAGAGCGATCAACTGCCACGAAGGAAACTCCAGGCAGGACCAAAAATATATATATATATATATATATATATATATATATAAAAGCATTAAATGCACCGGATGTAAAATCCAGGCTCATCGAACAGAATTTGACCACAGTTCATATATATAAATGTATATATATAGAAAAAACAAGTAAACGCTCCAGACCGAGATCTAGGCTCAATTGAGGCATAACTCGATAATGTTAGTCAATATATATATATATATATATATATATATATATATATATATATATATATAGACTGGAATGAAACCACTGACCGAAGTCCGGGCAAAAGCAAGCAACACGACTCTCAACGTGTAGAAGGGTGTGTGCAAAGATGAAGAGAAAGACTCTAAAGTGTGTGAGAAGGCTTATAGCTGACTGCTAAAAAAGGCTTCTATATCTTTATAGTGGGTAAACACTGGCTTTTGTGGGTACAAAAGAAGCTATATATGAGCTCATAGGTGTTTAAAAGTGGGAAAATACACTGTATGGGCGAGTGCGGAGCAAATTCTGCAGGGTTTCCCTGTCTTTTTTCCCTAGAAAATTAACACCCCAAGCCCTCTATTTATCGCATTTTAAGCCAAGATGTGTACATACGCTGAGCCGCAGTGTACCGAGAGGCAACCCGGGTTGGCCGGGGTTTTTGCCCGTCGTCTCGGCACGTGCACTCAAGCACTGTAATGTCCACTCGGATTTTCAGAAGTGCAATCCGGGCATCCGTTTGAGGTATACAGGACCTATTTCGGACTGCCGCTATCGAGAGTTGTACGATGGCATGGGAGTAGAGTTTGTTCGAAGTCATTTAAGATGGGACGATGCCCTCCGGTCTTCAAGCTTCAACTTTCATCCGTTACCCCGCACATTAGTCACTAGGGATTGGTTATCCTTGTGGGACATCGTTGCATAGAGACGTAACGTGGCATCGTGTTTGACGAGATGACGATGTTGCCCCTCACTGGTGTTATCGCCGGATTACCGACGAAAGCATGACGCGTTGCTCGAGACTTATTTGAGATTGACTGCTACGCAATTGGTGAAGGTCCTCATTATCATCTTTGAGGTGTGCCTGTCTTCCCGGATGTTATTGCCGGTTTAGTACAGTGTACCTCGTTGTGAGCATTGAAATTGAAGCTGGTCGCATTTGAAATAAGCATTTCCGGCGTTATCATCGAAATTGCATTCCTTGGGTTTATCGCCAAGGTTGGTGGCTATTCCCATGGTTGGGACTGAGACTGGATACCTCGGGGTTATCTCCGAGATTAATCGGTCTTCTCCGGTGGTGCCGGTATTGTATCTGCAGGCCTCAGGGTTACATCCGAGGTTGAAATCATTACTCCCAGATTGCGATTCGGGGTTTGATGCTGAACTTCTGGTAGTATCCGGTATGGATTTGGATTGTCTTCCAGGGTTCTCTCTTAATAGACGAATCTGTCCTCGTGCAATGTCAGTAACAGTAGTACAGAAAATTTACTACAAGAAAAAGGCCTAACAGCGAGCAATAGTATCAGCGACCGCATGTCCGGTCGCTGATAATACTAATAGCGACCAACATCAGCGACCATAATGTAATCTAGTCGCTAGTTAATATCAGCGACCACATGCGGTCGCTGATCGGTCGCTGACATGAATTTCCCTCCCAAAAATTGGTGCCAATAGATGACGCGTTGGTTTGTTGCGACCAATATATATCAGCAACTGCTAGCGGTCGCTAACTCATCCACATCATTAAAAATCAGCGACCGCAAGTGGTCGATGAAGGTGGTCGCTGATCGTTTAAAACTTATTCAGACTCAGGCATTCGTTCTTTCAGTAGACGAGAAAAGAAAATGAGGGAGAAGGGGGAGAAGAGAAGAGGGAGGGAGAAATTGAACGCCGCCGCTCGCTGCCGCTATCCACTACCATCGCCGCCGCCACAGGTAGCCCTAATTCTCTTTATTTCTGAATTGGATATAGATTGGGTGTTATTGAACTTTTTTCCCCACTGCATTTTTCTTTGAGTTTGGGTATTCTACCTTATTGGTAGTATGTAATTTATTTCATATACATGCCTCATTGACATAATTGCTAACAATGTGGTCAGAAATTATGTAAGAAGTAATTTGGGTTGGGTCAGAAGTTCAATTAAATAAAAATTAATTGAGTTAATTTGGTTGGTATGCTTTATACTCCACTTTTGATTGTAAAATTGAAAAGTTGTGAACCACTTCATAATCTTATTTATGGTATTGAATCTATGTATTTATTTATTATTAGAATTCTAGGTGTATGAATGCATATTTGCCATATTTTCATGCCAATATAAAAACAATAGTGGTGTAAATTTTGTGTTCTTTTAAAATTCAGCAACAATCTTTTCTCTTGTCTCTCCTTGAACTCTAATATTTATATGTACAAGAGAATTGATATATTTGGTAGTAATTGTCTCTTGATTGATATGTAAAATCAACATCCATCCATAGTCATACCACAAAACTTATTCAAACTATGTTTGTTTGCAAGGATTATAATCTCAATACTATTAATCTTAGAATTATAATCCCGAGATTATAATTAGAATGTCAATAGTCTCAAGTTTAAATTTGAAAATAAACAAGACATTTAGGATGTGTTTGTTTGCAAAGATTATAATCCCGAGATTATAATCTATGAGATTATAATTCCAAGATTATTAATCTTGGGATTATAATTCCGGGATTATAATTATAATCTTAAGATTATCAAGTCATTTTATAATTCCTAGACCAATAATCTCAAATCTAAATTTAAAAACAAACAAAATACATGAGATTAATAATCATATCCAAATATAAATACATGTGGTGCGTGAGAAAATTAAAAGAAAAAAACATTATAGAATTTAGGGCAAATATAACAAAGCAAAGCTAAGTATTCCCTCTATCTTGTACTTGAGGGCAAATATAACAACCAAAACCATGTTCATGTACTTTAGTACCATGTCAAGTCTACATTATAGAATTTTGTACAAATGGTGGATTGATCCATTTATATTGGGAATTTGTATATTTCTCTTGGTTTGTGTCTTGGGTGCCTAGAAATGACCATATATACATGTCATCTTGCATGTGGCTAGTCCATATTATAGGGGAGACTCTGGTGAAATTTTTTTGTTGGTCGAGTAGTTGCGGACATTTATAATATTAACAAGCTCAAGTCATATGCTTACTAGCTAGTATGCTTAAGTCATATGCTTACTAGCTAGTATGCTTAAGTCATATGCTTATAAGTATGGCTTAAATGTTAATCATATGCTTACAAGTATATATGCTCAAGTCATATGGTTACAAGTATATATGCTCAAGTCATATGCTTACAAGTATGCTTAAATGTTAATCATATGCTTACAAGTATGCTCAAGTCATATGGTTACAAGTATACTCAAGTCATATGCTTACAGTCATACTATACCTTAATAAGCTCATGTTGTCTGTAGTATGTACCGTGGAATCATGGACCTTTATTCAGACCGTAGTTGGATGGCATGACGAAAGTCAAGTGCCCAGATAGGTGCTACAAATGAATTTAGAGTTGGTTGCCAAGTGTTTTTGGATTATGGGTATAGTCACCCGGAATGTATGAATGGTAAGTCGCAGATACGATGTCCATGTTTGAAGTGTAAGAATGTAAATTATATGGACAGAGACATAGTAAACTATCATTTACTTATTTCTGGGTTCATGAGAAATTACGAAGAATGCTGGTGGGCACATGGGCAGAGAAGAGGGGGTGGCATCACATAAGTACACAATTCGGGCAATAGTACTCATCGTATGAATGAAATGGTTCATGATATTGCAGGGCCAGATTTTGATTGGGAACAAGGTAGAGAGCAACCTATGAATTCTAATGCCAAAGACTTCTTTAAGTTGCTAGACGAGGGTAGCGAGCCATTGTGGCATGGTTGCACCAAACACACTACATTGTCTGTAGTGGCGACATTACTTAACATTAAGGCTGATCACAACATGAGCCATGAGTGTTTTGAGTCGTTCTTGAAGGCCATTAAGAGTATGTTGCCTGATGGTGACAAATTACCTGGTAACTATTACTTTTGTAAGAAAATGGTGAAGAAGTTGGGTCTTGGATTCCAAAAGATCGATGCATGTCCCAACGATTGCATGTTATTTTATAAGGAAAATGAACAGATGACAAGGTGCGCGTTTTGCAGTCATGATCGGTTTAGGCCTAATAAAGATGGTGTGACTACAAAAAAATCAAGTATACTGTTTAATATTCTAAAGTAATTTCCAATAACACATCGGCTAAAAAGATTGTACATGTCTTCAAGAACAGCTGAACATTTGAGTTGGCATGCAAAATCTCCAGCTAAAGATGGAGAACTAAATCATCCATCCAGATGTAAGGTGCTTGGAAAGATTTCAACTTAGCACATCTTGGGTTTTCATTGGAACCTAGAAATGTGAGTCTTGGATTGTCCACCGATGGTTTCAATCCGTTTGGCCACTCAGTTGTTCCGTACTTATGTTGGCATGTGATTGTTACTCCGTACAACTTGCCTCCTTGGATGTGTATGAAACAGCCATACTTGTTTCTTTCACTCGTGGTTCCTGGTCCTAAGAGTCCTGGAAAGAACTTAGATGTTTACTTGAGACCTCTTATAGACGAGTTGAAGGTATTGTGGGAGGATGGAGTACAGACTTGGGATGTTACAAGGAAAACAAATTTCAACCTTAGGGCAGCCGTTATGTGTATTATAAGTGACTTCCCAGCTTATGGTGTGTTAGCTAGATGGAGTACACATGGGAAGTTGGCTTGTCCGTATTGTATGGAGCATACAAAGTTGTTTAATCTATCAAAAGGTCGAAAGCCTTATTGGTTTGACTGTCATCGTCGGTTCTTGCCTGTAAATCATCCGTTTCGAAGAAATAGAGAACACTTCAGGAAAGGGAAAGTATATAATGATATGCCTGCACCGCGATTGTCGGGAACGGATACGCGAGATCATGTGATAAGATTGTCGGTTATCCCATTTGGTAAGATTGATGCCACCAACATAATCAATGGGTTTGGCGAATTTCATAACTGGGTTCAGAGAAGCATCTTTTGGGAACTGCCTTATTGGTCTACAAATTTGATTCGTCATAATCTAGATGTGATGCATATCGAGAAGAATGTGTTTGACAATGTGTTTTACACTGTGATGAATGTTACGGGGAAGACAAAAGATAACGATAAGGCACGTTTGGACATGAAAGATATTTGTAAGCGTCCTGGATTAGAACTTTATGAATCTCCTAATGGTAAGATTGTCAAACCGCATGCAAGGTACACATTGTCCAAAAAGAAAGTTGAAGATGTGTGCACATGGGTTAAGTCTCTGAAACTACCAGATGGATATGCGTCAAACATTGCAAGGTGTGTTACGGGTGGGAAATTACAAGGGATGAAGAGTCATGACTGTCATGTGTTCATGAAGAGACTCATGCCTATAGCATTTCGGGATCTGCTTGATAAACCAATATGGGATGCTTTGACGGATCTTAGTCGTTTCTTCAAAGACTTATGTTCAAAATCATTAAATGAGAAGGACATGTATGTACTTGAGAGAACATCATAGAGATCACGTGTAAACTGGAAAAAATATTCCCACCTGATTTTTTTGACTCCATGGAGCATTTGCAAATCCATCTTCCCTATGAAGCTCGTGGTTGGGTCCGATTCAATATAGATGGATGTACCCTTTCGAGAGGGTGATGGGAAACCTTAAGAGGAAGGTGAAGAATAGAGCTTATGTCGAGGGATCGATATGTGAGGCATACAGTTTCAATGAGATATCTACGTTTGTCTCAGACTATTTTCCGGACGAAGTCTTGACAAAGGCCAATCGAGTATCGAGACATGATGATGGGGAAATGTTGAACTAAATGGTCGCTCTCTCGTATTTGGTCTATCTAGTCGCAGCGCTTATGGAAAAGGGAAGCGATATTCCTCTCTGAGCAAGAATTACTTGCTGCACATACTTACATTCTTCTCAATTGCTAGGAGATTGACGAATTTGTGAGGTACACATATAAACGTGATAATTTATCTTTTAAGTTAAAAATTTATTCAAATATGTTAATGTTTATAACATGGTATAGATTGTACGATGACGAGTTAAAAGTGAAGCATCCCGGCATAAATGATAAAGATATTCAAATCAATCGTGATAAAAATTTGCACTTTGGCTAAAGGACAAAGTAAGTTCAATTTTTAAGCACGTAGAATATATATACTCCATGTTAAGTATGACTTCATTTAATAAGATGGAGTTTTTGTAGGCTTTGACTGACGGATCAACGATTCAGGCTAATGTACAAGTCCTAGCTATGGAACCAGACAGGGACCAAGTCAGCCGCAATAGTTACAAAATAAATGGTTATGAATTTCAAACAAAGGCATATGGGCACGGTAAAAGAACAACAAACTCTGGAGTGTGTGTCCAAGGAGATTGTTACAATGAGCTTGGTCGTGCCTTTTATGGGGAGTCGGAGGAAATCGTAGAGTTGTCGTACAAGGGCACGTACGGGGGTCTTATTCACTTGTTCAAGTGTCGTTGGTTTGATTCAGAAAAAGGGATACGTGTTGACAGACATGGAATCGTCGATATTGACCTCTATAGGTCTGCGTACTCCAACGAACCATTTGTTTTACCAACTCAAATAGTACAAGTATACTACACTCCTAGTCCTGTTAGGAAAAGGGATAGACCGCCTACAGATTGGCAAGTTGTAATTCATACTCCCGCGCGTAGTCGTGTAGAAGTAGTTGATGAGGAGATTTACCAAGAGCAGATGCTTCATAGTCAAACTATAATAAATGTGGAGGACGACAATGAAGTAATCCAGTTAGATGGTGGAGATGTACCACATGAATTAGATCCTGAGTCAATACTTGTGTCAGATGACATTGATACTAAGGAGGAAGAGTTATTGATCGAATCGACATTAATTGAATCAATCTGCGGATGATGGTTATGAATCGCAACACGATACAAGAATGATTCTCGAATCGGACATTGACACTTGAACAAATGAAATGTATGTTTAGCATTACATTTTTTTTATATTATTGTCATGTTTATGTACTAAACTATTTAAATGCAACTTTTGTTTATTGTCATTTTATATTCATATACATGTTTATATCAACTTTATCATGTTTATTGTCATATATACATCTTGAAATTTGTAATATCTGGATGGCTTTCAAGTAGTAGCGAGAAAAAGCGTGGCATGGGTAGGGGGCCTAATCATGTGCCCAAGACCCCTACTAATCCGGATGATCGGATTCTTATTCAGATTCGCCCTCCTCCGAATAGCACGTACGTCCCGCATATATATATCATTTATATATAAGCATTTAAGATTCCATTTATACAAGATATATAGAACTTAGATGTAAATTGCTTTAATATATCTACTTATCGCTGATGTAAATTGTTGTATATTATAGTGATTTTTCAGATAATAAGATCATAAAGTGCATATCACAGTTGTGTTTATAGAATTGGCCTACACCAGTGATTACGTGGGCGAGCACACCTATCGCCCACAAGGATGTTATTTGGGCTGAATTTCAGGTATGTTTTTATTAATTATGACATATAATATAATATTCAAAGGATAATTGTGTTAGGTTTGTAATATTCATGAGCGCAATCAAATTGCAAAAATTAATGCGGAAGCGTGTAAAATCAGAGTTTAAAAATTTACAAACAATAAACCCGGATCACCCTTTATGCATAATTATTAATTAAACGAAAAGATAGAGAATAAATCATACCCTTGAAGATCGAGCTTCCTCAAGTACAAGTTCACCTCCAAATCCTTTCGCGTTCAATCTTGAATCCACCGGGTTTGGTTCCTTCCTTTGATCAACGTTAGCCACCCAAATGTTTGGCCTCTAGAGGTGATCCACCAAGGAAGAAGAAAATTCAAGAAGAAGGGGTATTGGCTCAAACCCTAGTTTTTCCTATCTCTATAGAAAAAGGGCGTACTCTCCAACAAATTGGAATTATGTCGTATATTGAAAAAGTCAACAACAACCATTACACCCATAATAAGACTCCTCTTATTTATAGATGTGGGCAACCCATCTTAACAATTAAGGAATTGGGTTTTATTTAATTAATTAAATTCTTTTAATTAATTAAGCTCCTAATCTTATTAGGGATAATTAATTAAACTCCTTTAACTAATTTTCCTTCCTAATCCAATTAGAATAAATGAGAGTACTTATATTAAATTAATTCCTAAACTCTTTTAGAAATTAAAAAATAATGTAATAATATTAATAAGACTCCTCTTATTAATTTATATTTAATATTTCTAAAATATTAAATAATAAATATTAAGCTATTTAATTTATTCTATCACCATAGATTAAATTAAATATACTTAAATATATTATTACAATTATGCCATTAACTTCTTAAATAATTATTCTTCCTTTTATGGTGTGATCCTTTAGGTTCTCCATATTAAACCGGTTGTGAATAAATCAATTAGAATAATTCTAATCTTATTTAAATAAATAAATTAAACAATTAATTTATTTAAATAATATTTATTCTACAATAGGGATAAGCCTCCCTAGCGATCAACGACTTTCCAGATAATATAGATTTCAACATTAATCATTAAAGAACCTTTGAGTAAATAGTTACCGTACAATTCAATCCTTCCACCATACAATGTCCCAATTAAATATAAGACATGGAATTTCTGTCAAGTCTTATTTTATTTAATTATATGTATTTCGATCCTTAAATGCACAACTCCAAATAATGCAAATTAGAAACTCCTTTTAATTAATTTCATTCGCCTTGCCAAGGTCTCTTGGGTTGTCTTTTATCGAATCACATAGGACATTTCTCTTCTTTTATTAGAAGTGGTAGATTCTTTATTGATCATACATTATCTCCATGTACAACTTATTATACCCAAGCATACCCTTTGATATACCCTAAGGGTCTTAAGGAATAAGTCAAAGTATAACTCATCATATACAAGATACTATGATGATCTCAAGTCCAAGGATCACTTGTACTACTATCACTACAGAATTCCTATTGACGAGAAAATAAAACTCCATTAGGTATTCCTTAGCGAGCCACGTTCGGTGAACTTATTCTCTAATAAGCACCTACATACTTGCTTTAGTGTCTCCACACAAATGATCGTGAGATCAATCATCCTCATCCAATGAGCAAGCAACGATGTACCAATCTATCCAGATTCACTAATCCCCAATTTAGTAATCCAATGATTGGGAACTATTTTAGTTTTAAGCTTTCTAAGAATTTAGATCTCATTAGAATGATCATCATCATTATTCTAAAAGTATTGCTTAAAACTATGGGTTTATCACATATTATAAAACAAACATCATGTAGATAATTAAAAGCCTTTAATAAATTAATACTTTTATTAATAAATGAATAAGATTGTTACAAAGTATATGCTTTATCATCAACCATGATTGGCTTGTGTGCATACTACTTTTAATCTCCCACTTGCACTAAAGCCAATCGTCATGGTATCTTATACTCTTCTTCTCTAAGTGACGATTATCCTGTAACATTGGATAAGCTTTAGTTAATGGATATGTAATGTTGTTCATGAGAGTCCACTATCTCTATAGTGATTTCCCATCTTTCAATGATTCTAATAATCAAATGAAAGTGCCACAACACATGTTTAGATCCAAGATGAGACTTAGGAACTATTCCTAGTTCTCGTAATGAACTTTTAATCCAAACAATTAACTTGCAGCTTCATTTATAGCTATATACTTTGTCTTTATTACTAAACCAGCAACTCTTTGCTGTTTGGAACCTTTCCAATTCACTGCACCACCGTTCAAGATAACACTTTACCTTAAAGTGGATTTTCTATCGTCTTGGTTTGTCTGAAAAACTTGAGTCTGTTAAGCCCTCTAGTTTTAATTAAGACCCACCATGATTATGATCACATCCTTAGTGCCGGTTAAGCACTTTAGATGTTTTTCACCGACTCATAGTGAACTTCTCCATAATATGACTGATCAACATCAGGTCTCGTATATTTCATTGCATGCATGATTGTCACTCATGCGACCTCTCTTTTCAGGAGTCTGTGGGGACTATTAAGAGAGATACACTCCATAGCTCATCGACATGAGACATCTCTTGGAGTTTACCATGCTAAACGACTTTAGCATCAAATGAATATACGTTCCTTGGGTTAAGTCGAGCATCCTCTTAAATCTATCTATATAGATTTATATCCCCAATTAAGATACTCTTCCAAATCATTCATGGAGGAATGTTTAGACAACTTTATCTTTACTGATTGTAGCATTGGTATGTCATTCCTTATCCGTAGTATATCAACATGTAGTACTAGGAATGTCACGATGCTCCCACTGACCCTTTTGTACACACTAGGTTCATTCTTATTTTTGATAAAATCAAACTCTTTTGATTTGTTTCATCAAAATGAATGTTCCATTTTTGAGAATATTGCTTCAATCAATTTCTTTGAGTGTCTACAACTCTTAACTCATCGTATGTAACTGGATCATCATCTTCTATGATGCGTACCTCATCATCATCATCTATGATGAATCCATACCTCCTAGGTATCTTCGGTACTATTCCAGATTTACGATTCGGTTGTGTATAATAGGTCTATCTACTGAGTTCCTCTTATTTGACTTATAGTGTTTTGTGGTTCTTGAACTTTTCAAGATCTATTATCCTCCCACTAGCCCCTTTTAATGATAAACACCTTTATCTTGGAAGGCAGCGTGTTTCGTAACAAACACCTTTTGCTAAGTAGGATTATAAAACATATACCCTAAACTTACTTTAGGATGTCCCACAAATTGTACTTGTCAAATCTTATCCCAAGCTTATCCTTTGAAACCTTTTCACATAAGTTGGACAACCCCTTATCTTAACAAACTTAAGATTAGGAATCCTCCATGTCCATAACTTTTATGGAGTCTTGAAATTTTGGATTTTGAGGTTACCTTTTTCGTAGATATGCAGCCATTTCTAGGACATGACCCCAGAAGGATACTGGAATGTCGGTAAAATCATTATGGACCGTACCATGTTCAACAAGGTATGATTTTTCCTTTCAGATACATCAATCAATTATTACGTATCATAAGGTATCCATTATGAGAAAACCATTTGAGATGATCTAGAAACTTATTGCACAAGTATTCATTCCTTGATCTAATCAAAGAATCTTAATACATTGCCAATTTGTTTCACTTCTGAATTCTTTGAACCTTTCAAATAATTCACACTTGTATTTCAACAAATACATATATTCAACTCTTTGAATGATCATCTCCTTTTCTTATACTAATTTGTTCAATTTGCAAAATATATTTTTCACGTAAATCAAGTATACAAAATTTATTAAGTAATATTCCAGTTCTATACAAAACATTATTATTATAAATAGAACAACAATTGTTCTTAATTATAATACCAAAGATTTCATTGTCCAACAATAAAATGGAAATAATATTTTTAACAAGAACTGGAATACAATAACAACTTATTGACTTAATAGATTTGCTCGTGATGCATTGCTAAACTATAAGTTTCTATGGCTAATGCAAAGAACCTTTGCTTCATTTTCCACACATAGGATTACTTATATTTGTTTAGCTTTCTACTTCGCTTGGTCCCTTCATAAATCTATATTTATGATAACCAAAGTCGGTATCCAATACCCAAGTAGAACCTTGACTTAAAGAAAATTTATTTTAAATCATGAACAAAAAGCGTATTATGTAGAAACTTCACTAAGCTTCTTTGGTTAGCCTCTGCAAGATGCTTCTCGCAGCTTTCTTTCCGGTGTCGAGCTTATTGCGGTGGGAAGCAAATTCCTTTGTTATCCATATCGCTTTTTGTTTTATTATCATTTGTTTTTATGCTTTCTATTTACCTTCTTTGAATCGTTCTTCTTTCGGAAGATCCTTTGGCCCCTACCAAAGAAGACTTGGTCTTTCTTGGTTGGAAAGTGACTCTCAACATTTTTCAACATGTTAAGCAAATCAATGGAGGTCGATATCTAGCTTGTTCATATGAAAAATTCACAACAATTGTGAAAGGAGTCCGGAGTGAGTGCAAGATCAAATCTTGGCTCAACTCTCCATCCATGACAAAACCGGTTGTCCTAATTGATCAATCAAATTGATTATGTTAAAAACTTTTATTTCTGTACTATAGTGCCATTGGCCATTCTAGATCGGAAGAGCTCCTTAGATATTCCGATATCTATCGGCCCTACTTTCCTCACCATCAACTACTTGATGTGCGGGGAATATAGTAGGAGCATCCATAGTTTTCATCTTCGACGACAAGCTCGTTACTCATGGATGCTGAGCATGATGCATTGAGCCAATCAGGCATCATCTTGCCACTTTCTAAAAGTAGCAATCTCTTCCTAAGAGGCATTATCCGCAACCATTGCAGGATAGGCGTATTAAGGACATAAGATTGATTTTTTTTGACTATGAGAACTATTCTCAAATTCCTTAACCAATCCGTTTAATTCGGTCTGGTTAATTAGCATCTATATGCTTTGCAGTGATAGAAATTTTAGACATTGTAAAATTCTGTAAATGAATTTGTAATTAACAACATTTTAACATACATTCTTTTATTAATTACCAAAATAAATTAGGTCTTGTTTTAAATTGGTATCTCCCACTATTTTCTTCAAACTATATTACCCTCACTTATATAGTTCGGCAAAATCTAATTAAAGATTTGCTAGTGAGAATAAGGATCCCATTTCAAATGTATATAGCCTTGTGGTGACACAACAAACTATATATAAATAAATAGGTAGACAACTTTTCAATTACATCAACTATGCAACTCCTTGTCTTTTGCCTCTTAGATTATTTTGATCAAGTGGTGGCACATCCAAATCAAAATTATCCAAGTTAAGTCCGACCTAGCACTCCATATATTCAAAAAGAAAAATATCATCCTTGTGGTGACACAACAAAACAATATTGTTCAATTTTCTTTATAAGCATCAAATGTGATAAATTAACATCTTAAATACTTAATACTTGCCTTGTGGTGACACAACAAACTCATATTAAATATTTAATACTCTATTAATTTTATCATGCTAGAAGGCGACGTTCGATATTCCAAATATCTTTGAACGCTTAGGACTTAATATAAAAAATTGAGGGGTTTGTTATTAATTTGTCTCATCTTGTTTAGCGCGCATGCATATATATATATAAAATACGCGTCATATTAATTAACATGCGAAGCATGTTTGCATAATATATAATATATATATATAGTATAGCATGCACATATAGAATACTATATTCTACCCGGATTGATTATGGACTTTTATTCTAGTTTGGTTTACTAGAGCCACCAAGTGAACCAAAAGGTCAAACCCTAGGGGTGCAAGAAATAATATTTAAATATAACTATTACATTTAAACTCGGGCTCTATTACAAACGGATCTTCAAGTGCTTCTTGTCCCTTGATCTCCAATTTTTCAAAATAATTCTAACTATTCCTATTACAAAACTATTTAAAATAAATAGAAACCTTGATCAGCAGTCATGGGGAAGTAGATAGGAGGGAGATAGAATTTACATTTAGAAAAAATAGAGAAGACGAGGTACGCAGACCCCATTTAATAAAACCCATACATTCATGCATCCAACTAAAATAAAATCCAATCATATTGGTCAATAGTCCATAATCAATCCCATTTATTATCATACACATCACCATATGCATCAATAAATAACATTCATCTTATGAATAATAAACATTTAATATATATATTGATATCATTTAATGGGCAAATTTAGTTAGTATAAAATCTAATTTTGAATCAAAATAAACTCCTTTATTTTAATCCAAATTTAAATCAAAATAAAACTATTTTATTTTAATTTATCCAATTTTGAATAAAATAAACTATTTTATTTTAATCAAAATCTTTAATCAAAATAAACTCCTTTATTTTAATTAATTATGGAATCCAATTCCATGTAAAAAAAAAATCTTTATTAAAGGAAACACGGATATTCTTTCCTATTCACAAATAAACTCCTTTATTTTGAATAATATAAAATCTTATTCCATATTTAAATAAACTCCTTTATTTAAGGAAATTATGATTCTCTTTTCTATTCACAAATAAACTCCTTTATTTTGAATAATATGAAATCTTATTTCATATCTAAATAAACTCATTTATTTAAGGAAAAATAGAATCCAATTTCAATACCAATTAGTTAGCATGGAATCCAATTTCAACTCTAATTAGTTAGCATGAAATTCTAATTTTAAAATTAAAATAAACCTTATATTTTAATATTAAAATAAACCTTTATTTTAAAATTAAAATAAACTTTTATTTTAATTATAAAATAATTAAAATAATATATATATAACTATTATATATATAATACAAACAGAATATATATATATATATATATAGTTAACTATTATTATATATATATATATATATATATTATATATATATATATATATATGCATCCAAACGTTCCAAAAAAAATAAATAAACCGAATATATATGATTTCCTTGCCTCGATTTACGTGCATGCTTCAAAAATTAAACTTGTTAACTTTTTTTTTTTTTTTTTTTTTTTTTAAAATTTTATACAATAAAATTATGCCCAATTAAATTGTTCTAAACACATATCAATATATATATCAAATTAAAACAATTAATAATTAGCATAAAGGTTTGGCTCGATGCCCTTTGTTAGTGTTAGTAATATTCATGAAGCTTAATCAAATTGCAAAAATTAATGCTAAGCGTGTAAAATCGAGTTTAAAATTTACAAACCATAAACCCGGATAACCCTTTATGCATAATTATTAATTAAGCGAAAAGATAAAGAATAAATCATACCCTTGAAGATCGAGCTTCCTGGTACAAGTTCACCTCCAAATCCTTTAGCGTTCAATCTTGAATCCATAGGGTTTGGTTCCTTCCTTTGATCAACGTTAGCCACCCAAATGTTTGGCCTCTAGAGGTGATCCACGAAGGAAGAAGAAAATTCAAGAAGAAGGGGTATTGGCTCAAACCCTAGTTTTTCCTATCTCTATAGAAAAAGGGTGTACTCTCCAACAAATTGGAATTATGTCGTATATTGAAAAAGTCAACAACAACCATTACACCCATAATAAGACTCCTCTTATTTATAGATGTGGGCAACCCATCTTAACAATTAAGGAATTGGGTTTTATTTAATTAATTAAATTCTTTTAATTAATTAAGCTCCCTAATCTTATTAGGGATAATTAATTAAACTCCTTTAACTAATTTTCCTTCCTAATCCAATTAGGAATAAATGAGAGTACTTATATTAAATTAATTCCTAAACTCTTTTAGAAATTAAAATAATAATAATTGTAATAATATTAATAAGACTCCTCTTATTAATTTATATTTAATATTTCTAAAATATTAAATAATAAATATTAAGCTATTTAATTTATTCTATCACCATAGATTAAATTAAATATACTTAACTATATTATTACGATTATGCCATTAACTTCTTAAATAATTATTCTTCCTTTTATGGTGTGACCCTTTAGGTTCTCCATATTAAATAGGTTGTGAATAAATCAATTAGAACAATTCTAATCTTATTTAAATAAATAAATTAAACAATTAATTTATTTAAATAATATTTATTCTACAATAAGGATAAGCCTCCTAGCGATCAACGACTTTCCAGGATAATATAGATTTCAACATTAATCATTAAAGAACCTTTGAGTAAATAGTTACCGTCTAATTCAATCCTTCCACCATCTGATGTCCCAATTAAATATAAGACATGAAATTACTTTGTCAAGTCTTATTTTATTTAATTATATGTATTTCGATCCTTAAATGCACAACTCAAATAATGCAAATTAGAAACTCCTTTCTAATATCATTACGCCTTGGCCAAGGACTCTTGGGTTGTCATTTATCGAATCACATAGGACATTTCTCTTCTTTTATTAGAAGTGGTAGATTCTTTATTGATCATACATTATCTCCATATACAACTTATTATACCCAAACATACCCTTTGATATACCCTAAGGGTCTTAAGGAATAAGTCAAAGTATAACTCATCATATACAAGATACTATGATGATCTCAAGTCCAAGGATCACTTGTACTACTATCACTACTGAGAATTCCTATTGACAGCAAATAAAACTCCATTAGGTATTCCTTAGCGAGCCACGTTCGGTGAACTTATTCTCTAATAAGCACCTACATACTTGCTTTAGTGTCTCCACACAAATGATCATGAGATCAATCATCCTCATCCAATGAAAGCAAGCAACGTATGTACCCGATATCCGGATTCACTAATCCCCAATTTAGTAATCCAATGATTGGGAACTATTTTAGTTTTAAGCTTTCTAAGAATTTAGATCTCATTAGAATGATCATCATCATTATTCTAAAAGCATTGCTTAAAACTATGGGTTTATCACATATTATAAAACAGCATCATGTAGATAATTAAAAGCCTTTAATAAATTAATACTTTTTATTAATAAATGAATAAGATTGTTATAAAGTATATGCTTTATCATCAATCATGATTGGCTTGTGTGCATACTACTTTCAAATTGTTTAGTAATATTATTATTGTTATTTTATTTGCAGAAACGATAAAGATGGGATTCGCGCAGGCTTCAGTGATACAAATTATTATTATTGTTATTATTGTTGTTTTTCTCATGTTAAACATGTTAGATATAGTGTCTAAGGATGATCTGGGTTGCTAGATGTTAGATCCATAACATCTAGAGGCTCGGATGTGAAGATTTGCAAAACCTGAGAAAAAGTTCAACGGTGGTCTGACAGTGAATGTCAGTGGCTGTAGATCTTTTCATGTTTTTTATTTTTGTTGTTTTTAAGTTATTATGTGTAGCTTGTAATGTAGTCTTTAATTTACAAAAGGAATCAGGGTCATTTGATGTCTAGAATGGAAGTTATTCTGATCAAAAGTAGTTCGACCGAAGCCGTGGCCCAAGGCGTTTCAGGTAACCGAAGCTTAAATGTACTCGCAACCTACCGACAAGATTTTAATCCGGTTAGATCTTTCAGTGTATTTATGTTTTGTTGTTTGAGTTGCATCTAGGTTGTAGTATGTTACTTCAACTCGTGATTCATGCTTTTAGAACCTATAGATAATTCTTGTACTGGGTTTGGTAGTTGGTCAATGGAGGTCAGATGATCATGAACTCAGTTTTCTAGGTAACCCAGAAAACTGATGATAATGATCTCTGACAGACTTTGACTGGATCAAATACGCTTTCTTTGTTGTTGATATGGTTATGTTTTGTAATGGATTTGTTGTATCACATGTTGTCTACAAGCGAGAACTTTTAGATTGCAAAAATAACACATATATCAGTAGTTGTGGAAGCCCAAAGTAGGCTACATGAACTGTTCTTCATTTTTGGGTAACCCAGAAATGAAGAACAACCTCTGACAGCTTGATCATGGGCCTAGATCTCGATGGTTATGTGTTGTTTGGACATGTTTGTTGTTGGATCTTGTAGTCGTGCATTTGTACTACAATATCTGACTAATAACATTTCCAGAAACATTACGAGCTAAGAATTATGCTTGGTCAAATGTGTTACCTAGTAAATCGGCTATGAAGATCTGGGTTTGTATGAAGAACATGAAGAACACCTATAGCGACGGTTTTGTCGCTATAGGCAGTCTTTAGAGACAAATAGTATTTTATTTTCTGGAAATTAATAAATAATTATAAAAAATCTATTTTTAATTATTAAAAATACAAAATAAATTATTAAAAATTATTTTAAATTCCGAAAATTAGTTTTTAATTATTTTAAATATATTTAATAAATATTTAATATTTTTGGAATATTAAAGGTATTTAATTTATTTAATTATATTACTAAATAAATTAGTTAAAAATGATTGTAATATTTGAAAAATCATTTAAAATTATATTACGATATAAGAAAATATTTTAAGTTATTTTTAATGACTTTTAATATTTTGTGATAAATTTCATTAATTATTTAATATTAATGAATATTAAGTTATTTACTAAATGAATTAAATAAATTAATTAAAAATTATTTTATTCTATTAAAATCATTTTAAATAATAATAAGGTATTTAAAAATATTTTAAGTTATAAAATATAACTTTTAATATTTAAAGGTAAATTTCATTAATTAATTATTATTAATGATATTAAAGTTATTTAATAATTATATTAAATAATTTAGTTTAAAAATGGTTTTAATAGTATAATAATCATTTTAAATAAAAATAAAGTGTTTAAAGATATTTTAAGTTATAAAATATAACTTTTAATATTTAAAAGATAATTTCAATAATAATTTAATATTAATAATTATTAATTTATTATTAATGATATTAAATTTATTTAATATTTATATTAAATAAATAGTTTATAAATAGTTTTATTAATTTAAAATCATTTAAAAAGGATATAAATGAATTAAAAATATTTTAAGTTATAATTAATGACTTTTAATATTTTTATAAATAGAACATTAATACTTTAATATTAATGGTAATTATTTAAGAATGATTTTAAATGTTTTAAAAATCAATTAAGGGTAATATTAATACTTTAAAAGTATTTTAAGTTATTATAAATATCTTTAACATTTTGGAAATGATTTTATTAATAGTTTAATATTAATTAAATATTAATGATAATAGAATTATTTGATATTTAAATCATTTAATAATGATTAGGTGTTTAAAAAATGCGTGATAAATTATAATAAATGTTTAAAATTATTATGAGTCATTTAAAAATAATATGACTAATACTTAAAGATGTAGAACTACAGAATGCATACGAGAAAATCGGATTTTTGAGAATTAAATTTTATTTTTATTAAATAAATTTAATGGATTATTTATGGAGCAAGTTAATTGATGGTCGATTCTATGACCTAAACATATCGAACGTCAGTAGTATTTTGGCTACGTGGTAGAATTAAAGTGTTTGAATTTCAAGATGAAAATAAAAGCTTTCAAGAAATTTTTGAAAAACACTATTCACGCATTTACGCTTTCAAGAATTATTTTTGAACTTCCGAGAAATACGTAACGATAGAATATTGATGTGAGATGGAATATCCAATAATATTTCAGTTATGGAAAACGTAATATTTCGCCTGTGGACTTAAAACCTAACGTTTAGTGAAAATGATTTACGAGAAGGAAATATAATACGATTGATAAAGTAAAGCGATGATCATATTATACGTATGTATTGTACGAGGTAATGAATACGAATACTACATGAGGTATTATACGAGAATGTATGAATGATGGTATATCGTATATGAGTAATAAGTATACGAGTTAGAATCGAGAATTATCGTGGAGTATATGTTGTAAGGCTTTAAGCCAATTGTAATGAATTAGTAGGATTGTGTAGGAAATGGTTAAGTCAATAGAATTAATGTGCAAGCCTAAGTGTTTGTAATGTGAAGCCCAATGTAAATTAATGTGAAGCCCAAAATAAGTTAAGGATCAAAGCCCAAATGTTTGATAATGCAAGCCCAAATGAGTTAAGTAAGTTAATTAATCTAAGGCCCAAAGTAAATATCCAATGGGTTAAGAGTTGGTTTAAACCTATGAGGCAAACCATGGATGATCCAAATTAGGGAGCAAGTAAACTTAGAGGCTAAGTAAGTGTGGTGAGCACACAAAGTGATTAATGTGATTAACAAAGAAACTTAAGGGCTAAGTATAGTAATGATCAAGTATACTTAATAATTAAGTGTGATGACCAAGTGTGGTGGTGAGCAAGTAAGGTGACTTAATGGCTAAGAGGAGTGGTGAGCAAGAGTTGTGATGGCCAAGCAAAATGTGTGGAAGCCAAGTAACTTAATGAGCAAGTAGTGAATAGTAAGGAGGTGATTAAGGAGGTGGAGTGGCCTTATGACCCTTTTACCCTCACTTTGGAATGCGTATAAATAGAGAGCTTCAATTCATTTGGTTGGTTGTTCATTTCTTCTCAAGCTAAGCAACTTATTTGGTTGAGAGAATAAGCACATATAAGTTAGATTTTCCTTATTAGATTTTCCACCAACCACTTCTAAGTTGAGAGCTTAGTGGCTTGAGGGAAAAAGCTAGAAAGCTAGAGTTCTTATTTTAAGAGGCAAGAAGAAGATTGAGGATTAGTCAAGTGATCATCAAAGGGTAAGAACTTAAACCATGATTTCTTTCCCTTCCTTTTGTAGAGAAGGGGGTATTGGTAGAATAGCATGCTAAGAAGAAGTTGGAATGATAAACCAAAGGGCTTAAGTCTTAATAAGCCAGATAAGTCATGAATAAGTAATTCATTCATAAATAAGTTATGAACTTATAATGGAAGTATAAGAACTTGTAACATGTTTACATTAATAAAGTTAGCATGATTAATAAGATATAAGAATAAGTATTTAAGGACTTAACTCATTAATAAGTCATATGAAAAGAAGACATAAGTTAAATGGAAAAATAAGTAGTTTATATTTTCATAAGTTATAAATTCACAATGAACTAGTAATAACTTATCATGGTTATAAGTTAACAAAGCATATATGTCAAGATGTTGGTATAATGGATTGAATCCAAGTGAAATGGTCTAAAAATCTCAAGTAACGAGGTTTCGCCAGAATTCACACGATTAGATGACAATCGTCGAATTCATGAAATTCTCGGAATGGAAGTCAAATTTTGATATTGGGCTTGGAAACATTGGTTTTCAATGGAGACAAGTCGTATTTTTTGCCATTATAGAGTTGCAGACTCGAATATGGCCGGATTCTAACTTAGAACGAAGAAACGAGCGTTGAACGTTCACGAACGTTTATCGTTTTTGTTAAAAATGGACTAATAGGTGAAATTTTAGCAAACAAAGTCAAATACATAAAATTCTTGCATGAACACGTAGAGTTTTTAATTTGTGAACCGTAGGCTCTTAAATGAGCCAATTCGGACTTATAACGAAGAAGTTACGAGTCCGGGAATCTTGCAAAGTTGAAAATCTGTCAAAACTATCTGTGGCTCAGAGTCCGCGCCGCGGCGCGACTTCAAGCTTAAATGACCGGCACCGCAGCGCCAAAGTGAGCTCCAGACACTGCAAACTCGCACCGCAGTGTGATAGTTAACAAAGGGACTCATGCAGTGCAATACGAAAGATCTGGTCTCCAACCCCCCACGGGGGAGGCGCGCATTGCAAGACATGAAAGAAAAAAAGTGCCGCAACACCAGCCCTCGGGTTTGCATAGAGAGTATTGGTTATGAAGATAAAAAGAAAGGCAATGAAGTGATACAAACTTAATGAACATGAAGTAACATTGTTAAGTTATAATTAAACCCCAAGTATGATCACTTAGGGTTAAAGAAAGTCAATTAAAGATGAACGCAAACGATATGCAATAAACGTACTTAATCAATGACGATCGAGTTTCAAATGATAACGTAAGGACGTTAGTAAGCCGTGAGGAAGGATAAGTAACTTGAATCGAGTTGTACTAATGAAATAACTTCATTTAAGTTATGGAAGAGACAGAAGTCGGTAAGAATGATGTAAAGAATAATGGAAAGCCAGAACCAATAATAAGAAATCTAATACGGGATTAGATTGAGAAGTAGGGTAAGATTGTTTAGGAACTATGTATGTTCATTCATGACCTAATGTGGTATATTATGTGATTATGTATTGTAGAGATTGTAAAGACTCAAAGGAAACGTAATTATTCTGTAGCAGACGCTGAAGGCAAGTTTTTCCTAAACCCTTGTCTAACCTTCGTGTTAGTCGGGTTTTCAAATGATTCAAGTTATGAGATGCATGTATGGTTTTGAAGAAAGGGTCGATGCCAGTTTTGACCCGGCTAGACTAATCTTGATAGATTGATTGATTTCTTTACAAATCTTTCAATATAGAATTGCTAACGCTATCCTATGCCAACTCTTTGGTACGGATTCAAGGTAAGCCTGAATATGTATAAACAAATGTATTTTCATCGAGTATTCGATGGGCACGTGAGGTTGCCACATCTTAAATGTACACACGTTTAATGGATGTAGTGTTGATCAACATAGGGTACTATAGGCTGATCACCTAGATGTACTCGTAAGCTATGCCGGACTTACGGACTTCATGCTGGGTTGTCCTTTTCAAAGAAACTATAAGATGTTAACGTCTTGAACCAGAATTGATGAATTGATGACTATTTTTATTGTAAAATGTTTTGAAGGAAAAAGGAAAGCTATTTTGAATTATTGATAGTACTTCGTAACTATCATCAAGTTATTGAAGATATACGATTCCTATGTTTCAAGCATGCTTTTAAAATGAAATTGTTGTACTTGCTGAGCTTGTTATGCTCACTCTTGCTTGAACCATATGAATGCAGCTTAGACCGAATGGACCGAAGGATTCTACAAGGATAAAGAGAAGGCTACAATGAAGATTGCCTGTGTAATAGTATAGGTTTGTAATGATAATATTTGATATTATGAAAAGAACAAATGTAACGGTTATAAAGAACCTGGGAATGGTAGTATTGTTTTGGAATATATATAAGACATATTCGTTCTTTTGAGGAATTTCAATTGAATGTTTGTGTGAACTGTAGCACCGTGGAGCACCATATGTCGGGTTGAAAGAGACCCGGATTTGGGGGCGTCATATGTTGGTATCAAGGCATTAGGTTATAAAACTTAAGGGGGGAAGAACCTTAGGCTAATAACCTCGTTAAGGAAGAGAAATCCGAATGAAGTAAACTCGAGCTTTAGTTAAGTTGAATGAGTCAATAAGGTATTGAGGAAACTCACTACCAAAAGATTAAAAAGATGGAAAGTAACCCTAAATAAATTTAATGTGATTTGTGCTTATACGATTCTGTGTTATGTACTAATCAACATATGTGTTATTGTAGGATGTCGATCGATAGCTTGATGTATAGAGATATACACGCGGTGAGTGAAGAGCTTGTGAACCGAGTAGAGCCTGTACCTATGTCGGTGGTGGAGGTACCAATAGTGATTCTAGAGGAGTCGGAGGTAGAGGAGTACTTTTCTGAGGAAGACTACTCTGAGGGAGAGATGGATATATCGTCATACCTTAGTATGATGAACGATGTGGAAGAAGAAAGAGAGGTAACATCGGTTACTATGGTGGTACCTACATTGGAGTCATCACCTCCAGATGCAATGGAAGCATTGTATCTGGCAGCGCTTGACATGAATGTGCAACTGGGTACAGTTGTGTAGAATCAGAGTGAAGAAATTAGTTATCTCCGTGAAGCTATGATGTCTGCAGAAGCAGATTTTGAGTTAGAGCACGATAAACAGGTGTTTATGGCAAAGCAGGCTAGGAATTATAAAGCAGAGGTCGATGAGCTTCATAGAGAACTGGGGGAGAAGGACCGGAAGATATCACGGATGTCTTACATCCATGAGAGTGCAAATAAAGATTTCAAGCTGAAGGTTGCTTGTTATTCCATTGAGTCAGGACAAACCCGTCATATGATTAGTCGGGATACTGTAGCAATGATTGCGAATGAGAAACACGAGGATGCTGTTATGCATTATTAGAAATCTAAATTTATAAATATTTGTGTAATGACGTAAAACCCTCTTTTAAAGGGTAGTCTTTTGTAAATCCCAACTTTTGTGAAGTTCAATTGTGGGATAGAAAATGTAATAGCTTTTGGCTATGAACGTAAATTGTAAATAGTTTCAAACTATAAAGAAGCATATGTATATAATGAAGTTTTCATGGAAATGATTTGTTATGATGCGATTTGGTATGTGGCGATTAATAACGAAGTAAGTAAATAGATAATAATGAAATTTTATTTAATCTAAAAATGTCCCCAGGGAGAAGATAACGTAATAAGGAAGCGGAATCACATAATGATAATTTATGGGATCAAAACAACCCTATGCAAGAGTTCATTAATTTATTAACGGCTGCATTTAACCAAACCAAGGGTAGAGTACCCGCGGATCTTATGGTAGCTAGAACGATTACCTATAAATAGTTTAAAAGCATAGGTCTGCCGGAGTTCAAAGGAACGACAGACCTAATAGAGTCCCAGACATGGGTAAAAGTAATAGAGAAGGCGTTTTGTTATTACAAATGTAGGTGAGCCCCAGAAGTTTTCTTTTGTGACTTACCTAAGGAAGAGTAAAGCCAATTTTTGGTGGGAGGCTCACCAGGGTGGGGCTGGAACAGAGGTAGTAACGTGGGAACAATTCAAGAAGGTTTTCTTTGAGAATTATTTTCCCTATAAGACATGTGAGGGAGGATAGAGATTGAATTCTTAGAACTTAAGTAAGGGGATATGATATTTCCCCAGTACGCGGCCAAATTCAAATGAATTGGCAAGGTTTGTTTCACATCAAGTGGACAAGGAGGAGGTGAAGGCTCGTAGGTTGGAGCAGGGCCTGAGACCCTAGCTCTATAATGGGATTTTGGTGATCTAGAGTGTTTCCTATAGGGTCATTCTGGAGAAGGTGATTATAGCATAAGGTGATAGTGAGTTGTAGACTCAATACCACAAAGAGGGAAAAGATGAGAGCAAGAGAGATGGAGGAACCAGGGTAGAGAATGGTAGTGGCAGTATGCCAAAGAGACATAAATTTTAACTCAAGAGAATCTTTGAAGTGGGACAAGGGGACCTAAGCGTAAGATTAAAGAGTGTAAGAGCGGTGGAAAGACTCATCTAGGAGTGCATGTCGGAAAGGATTATAAATACCTTTAAAACATTAAGGTAGAAGGAGGAAATAACTTTCGTTAAATTATATTCGTGAAAATTATTTCATAGATAATAGAAGTAAGTAGGTATCAAGTAGATAAGTATTGTTCATGTTGAGAGAATTTGAGGAAATTTCTAAGTTGAATGGGTTGATTAACCATAGAGCTATAACAAATTGTTATAAGTAAAGTGTGAACCTTTAGTTTTGTCAAAAACTCTAAGGTAGTAATTTATGGTAATAAAATACCGCGACATTATTATTGTCGAACCATGACTCAAGTTAGGTTGTTGTTAAGGAAGAGGATGAGTTATTACGGTTGCATATCGACTATCGTAATAGGAGTAAGATAGCGGTTAAGGATAAATAACCATGGCCCAGGATCGATGATCTATTTGGTCAGTTGAGAGGGGCAAAGAATTTTTATAAAGATAGATGTATGTATGGGGTATAGTCGGATAGAAGTAAGGAAGAAGGAGGAGGTACCTAAGATGACGTTCAAAATTCGTTATGGTTATGACAAGTTTCTGGTTATGTCATTTAGGTTGACTAATGGCGGAAGTAGGTTTTTTTAGTGAGGCGCCAATCAAGTCGTGACCAATTTGATAGTTACCCTTGTGGTATGCTATGGTTGAAGGTACCATTAGCGTCACAGGATTTAAAAGAAAGGTTGATTAAGGCACATGTATTATCTTTATCAGATGATACGAGGACGTTTTATAGTGTATCTCGATGTTTGCATAAATGTTATGATTGTGTGCTCTTAAAGCATGGCAATGTCATTGTGTATGCATCACGCCAGTTAAAGGGTTATGAGGAGGTCTATCCTGCTTATTATCTATAATTGGCAGCAGTAGTTTTTGAATTAAAAATATGAAGATAGTATTTATACGGAGAGAAGCGTGAGATATACAAAGACTCTAAGAGTCTGAAATATATCTTCACATAGAAGAGTTGAATATGTAGTAGAGAGAGGACTGTGATATCTTATATCATTTAGGGAAGGTAAACGTTGTAGCCGACGCGTTAAGTAGGAGGGGTAGGGAAGGCTATCGATGCTAACGACTCAGAATGAGTTAATAACGAAAATGGTAAAATCAGGGTTAGAAGTTAAATTAAGGAATGAAGGGGTAGAATTGTTATTCAAAACGTAGACTCAATCCACGATAATGGAGTGAGTTAAGTAAGTACAACTAAGTAACGAGGGATGCAAGCGAATGAAGAAGATGATGCAGGATAAGTAGAAGACTAAGTATAGTCTTATTTTGAGGGAGGAAATTGAGTTCCATATAAATATAAGTTAAAAGAATAAACTAAGATGATATAGAGATCGCGTAATGTATTTAACATCCAACTCAGATTATTGATAGGAAGTGATAAGTCATGTGAATTAAGACAATACCTTCGATGAAGGTGAAATAAAAGAACCCCAATGTCAAAGAAGTATTGTGGGAACTCGAGATTAAAATAAAGGATAAATTTTCCTCTGTGATGTAGGTATTATTAGTGAGATTCTGGGGACAGAATCCTTATAAGGAGGGAAGAGTGTAACGCCCCGAGAAAATTGGATTTTTGATAATTAAATTTTTATTTTTATTAAATGAATTTAATGGATTATTTATGGAGTAAGCTAATTGAAGGACATTCTATGACCTAAACATATCAGAACGTCCTAGTATTTTGGCTACGTGTTAGAATTAAAGTGTTTGAATTTCTAAGATGAAAATAAAATCTTTCTGAGAAATTTTTTGAAAAACACTATTCACGTATTTCTGCTCGGGAATTATTTTTGAACTTCCGAGAAATACGTAACGATAGAATATCGATGTGAGATGGAATATCCAATAATATTTCAGTTATGGAAAACGTAATATTTCGCCTGTGGACTTAAAACCTAACGTTTAGTGAAAATGATTTACGAGAAGGAAATATAATACGATTGATAAAGTAAAGCGATGATCATATTATACGTATGTATTGTACGAGGTAATGAATACGATTACTACATGAGGTAGTATACGAGAATGTATGAATGATGGTATATCGTATATGAGTAATAAGTATACGAGTTAGAATACGAGAATTATACGTGGGGTATATGTAGCGTCCCCAAATCGCCGCGGATCCGGTTCGCTATTTCTGTAACTGTTGCGGAAGATATAAACATAAATTATTTATACATTAAACATTATACACTATCCCCAAGGTCGAGTAACCATAACTTATACACATTTCATAACTTATCTGACACATGATATTATCATCATACAAGACTATTACAAATCTAATAACACATATTAACTCTAAGCTGGAACTGTCTTTAACTTTCCTTGTATCCGAAGAATTCGTCTTTATCTGCAATGTTTTATCATGATATAGCAAGGGTGAGCATGAAAGTTGCCCAGTAAGTTTAAATACAATTTAAGGATATATCATGATTGAAAGAGTCTGAATAATAAGCTGGCTATAATTCACAATGTAGTTGTAAATTAGCATGAACAAACTTTTGACTGAACAATTATTACATATGAACAATATATATCTGGACCAACTTGTAATGAACGTGATCAGCCTTTCATACCTGACTTATACATACAAGATGTACAGAGTACAATTCTACATGGCAATCAGTAATGATTAACCATAAGCATATCTGAATGAAACACTCTTAATAGAGTTAAAAAAAACAAACTTGCTTGTTCCGTTGATTATCGATACGAAAAATAACTTAGCTTTATCCGTAGACCAAATACAGATAATACCGATCTCCAAATATTAGAATAATATCATCACAGTATAAAATAACCTATACACATTATCACATAATCCTATCAGTCTATACAACACATAAGACTTAGCATCAAATCAGACTATTTAAGTCTGAGTTGAAACCGACATAATTCAATCATCCCGACGGTCTAATCGGACAATTATCGAGTTTAAGTTCCATTAAACTCTGCCTAAACACTAAACAATATCTTAGATAATCATAGTATCAGTCAAAACATTTTTCATAAACTTGCAAAAAATTCAGATAATTAATATCATTTAACAACATTTTTCAATCATTAATACTGCATTTAAATGAATTAAACACTACAATGTTCTAATATCATTAATATTTATTTTATATTAAACAATAATGAAACACATGTCCTAATATTATAACATATTTGTAATATCTCAAATTATTTTCAATACATTATTATTTCCTTTAAATGTTTTAAAGTAATTAAAATATTAATCAATAATCGATATTAATATAAATACCACATTATTCCTTGATCATTAACATTTATTTAATATTAAATTTTAATGAAAATCATAACATAATATTATAATATAATTATAATATCACAAAGTATTTTAATATCTTAAAATCATATTTAAATGATTTTAAACAATCAAATCCATTATCCGATAATTAAAATATTAATATTTTCATGCCAAAATATAAAAAGTTATATTTTATAAATTAAAATATTTTTATAACACTTAAATCATTTTTATATGATTTTTAAAGCATTAATTCTATTTTTCCATAATTTATCTTATATATTCATTAAATATATTAACTACCATTAATAATAAATATTAATGAATTTCATCACAAAATATCAAAAGTCATTAAAAATAACTTCAAATATTTTCTAACACCATAATATAATTTTTCATGAATTAAAATAATTTATTTAATAATATAATTAAATAAATAAATACCATTTATATTCCAAAATATTAAATATTTTGAAATATACTCCAATTAATTAAAACTATTTTTCGTGCTTTAAAATAATTTTTCGTAATTTAATATGTATTTTTAATAATTTAAAACCATTTATTTCTATTTATTTATTAAAATAATCTATTTTTAGAAAATAAGCGTCGCTAAAAGGCCTATAATGGCTGAGGAATGTCGTCGCTATAGGTGTTCTTGGTCCGTTTTGAGCCGCCTGTAACACCCGTGTCGATTAAGCTGGGTGCTATGTTTGACCACTTATAAATTTATGATCTTTATGTTTCTGGGTAATATAAGACATGTATTATGAAGCTGACATGCAATACTACAATGTCCAACTTTTGTTCTAGCAATCCTATCATTCAACAGAAAATTATAAGCTATTGAATTCCTTGTCAGGCCTGTTCTTCGTTTTTCTGGGATTACCAGAATCGAGGTACATACTTTGGGTCCCTATAGTTTGCAGTCTATGTATTGTTCGTGTGATATAAAGGTTCCCACTTGTAGTCATGATGTCAGAGTATAACTTCGTAACATCAGATCAGTCTAACAATATCACCAGCTCAATATTTAAGCCGGTCAAAGGGCATGCCAGGACTGTTCTTGGCCGAATTCTGGGTTTTCCAGATTTCATTCAAGACTGGTGGTCAACGGTTGTTTGACCGTGATTATCTACGATTCTGTTGTTAATAAAGGTGATCTGAAGGCATACCTGTGTTCTCTAGATGTCAGTATACAACCCTAAAGAAAACAACATGACCAAACAAGTAAACAACAACAAGATCGATGGCCTTAAAAATCACTGTCAGGCGAGATCTAAAAAATCAAATTTGCCCGGAAAATGGTTTTAATGTTTGGTTAACGGACTTTGACCGCTTGTAACTTCCGATCTAGACATCATCTAAGCTTCATTCCCCGTTCTAGTGTAAAGACCATATAATGAGAGAAATGATCTATAACATAAAACACAACAAACAACTAACACATATGAATCTATGGCCTCGACATTCTACATGTCAAAGCCACTTTTTTCCCAAATTTCCGATTTCTAAAAACATCAATTTCGAGCATCTAAGTGTTATGGATCTGTGATATTATAACCCAGATCACTAATATATACAACATACTACACATTTAAACATAAAATCATAACATCAAACATCAGATCTAAGGATTTCTAGAATTAGGGTTTATACCTCATAAATGCTTAATTTTTGAATCTGATCTTTGGTATTTGATCTTGGCAAGCTAACACATGATCTTGGCTTAGCTTATTAGTCACTCTCACTCTACAATTTCGGATGGGAGAGAGAGAGAAGGTTTTGCTATCTTGAAAAAGTAAAGTAAGTGAATTTTGCTTACTTTTGAACTTTGATCTCAGGTCCAATGTATTTATAGGATGCTAGATGGTTGATGGTTGATGATTAAAGGCTAGCACGTAGACCACATGCCTAGCAAAGGTTGGTCACCAACTAAAGTTATGGCAACCTACACAAGTTATCTTATTAAATAATGCTAAAAAGGCATTTTGGTCATTTGGCTCATAAAGTGCATGGTATTGTTGTAACTTCTCACACCTATTAGGTTTTAACCCTTAGGGTTTGACCCTAGGGTTTTATAAGCTCTAAATCTAGAGTTGTGTATTAAGGGCAAATATGGAAATCTTCGTTTCTTTGATTAGGGTTCCCTAATTACAGTAAAGTTTACTAATCTCATTCAAGCTTGCTAATTAGGGTTAAAGCTTCCTAATTAACATTACATTCTATAAGCTAATAATTAGGTTTTCTCTAATTGCATGTCAGGGTTTCCTACATTACAAATTAGGGCTTTTCAAATAAATCAATTAGGGTTATCCCTAATTATACTTACAATTAATAACATAGAAACTCTATACTTATCTTCAAGCTTCCCATTTAGGGTTTTAATATCCCGATTTAGGGTTTCAAACAGAATAATTAGGGTTCAAATCTTGGAAATTAGGGTTTGCTAAATAATTACGCTTTACCCTATTAAACTTATAATTTAAATCACTTGAGCATTATAATTTTTCGTCATTTTCCCAGATTAGGGTTTCAAATATTCGAAATCTGAAATTAGGATTTTCAGATATGGTATTAGGGTTTTTTAATACTCAAATAGGGTTTCCAATAATTCATTAGGGTTTTCCTTAATAAATTTATAATTAATAACGTTAAATCTTATATATAGCATTGCATTCCCAATCTAGGGTTTTTAATATCCGAATTAGGGTTTCGGACTCCCGAAACTGAAACTAGGGTTTCCAGAACCGATTTCTAGGTTTTCTTATCAGACGTTAGGGTTTTCTAACTGAACGTTGTCGTTATTAATATATACTTAGGGTTTGACACAGATATAATTTATCTGGTCAACCCTTGACCCTTAACCACATTCTGAACACATATAAAACCATATACACAAAACATAAACACATATAAACTTAATTCTGAATAATTCACCTAAATCCTTCACAGAATTTTGAAATCCTCAGAATTCCTTCCCAATAACATCAAACGCATACACTTATTTTCTGTCTAGGTCTAATATTTGACCTTAAATCAATCATTTAAGATTTTAATAAATTGCCTAAATTCTCGGGTTGTCACAGTATATGTTGTAAGGCTATAAGCCAATTGTAATGAATTAGTAAGATTGTGTGGGAAATGGTTAAGTCCAATAGAATTAATGTGCAAGCCTAAGTGTTTGTAATGTGAAGCCCAAAAAAAGTTAAGGATCAAAGCCTAAGTGTTTGATAATGCAAGCCCAAATGAGTTAAGTAAGTTAATTAATCTAAGGCCCAAAGTAAATATCCAATGGGTTAAGAGTTTGTTTAAACCTATGAGGCAAACCATGGATGATCCAAATTAGGGAGCAAGTAAACTTAGAGGCTAAGTAAGTGTGGTGAGCACACAAAGTGATTAATATGATTAACAAAGAAACTTAAGGGCTAAGTGTAGTAATGATCAAGTATACTTAATAATTAAGTAAGTGTGATGACCAAGTGTGGTGGTGTGCAAGTAAGGTGACTTAATGGCTAAGAGGAGTGGTGAGCAAGAGTTATGATGGCCAAGCCAAATGTGTGGAGGCCAAGTAACTTAATGAGCAAGTAGTGAATAGTAAGGAGGTGATTAAGGAGGTGGAGTGGCCTTATGACCCTTTTACCCTCACTTTGGAATGCCTATAAATAGAGAGCTTCAATTCATTTTGTTGGTTGTTCATTTCCTCTCAAGCTAAGCAACTTATTTGGTTGAGAGAATTAGCACATATAAGTTAGACTTTCGTTGTTAGATTTTCCACCAACCACTTATAAGTTGAGAGCATAGTGGCTTGAGGGAAAAAGCTAGAAAGCTAGAGTTCTTATTTCAAGAGGCAAGAAGAAGATTAAGGATTAGTCAAGTGATCATCAAAGGGTAAGAACTTAAACCTTGATTTCTTTCTCTTCCTTTTGTAGAGAAGGGGGTATTGGTAGAATAGCATGCTAAGAAGAAGTTGGAATGATAAACCAAAGGGCTTAAGTCTTAATAAGCCGGATAAGTCATGAATAAGTAATTCATTCATAAATAAGTTATGAACTTATAATGGAAGTATAAGAACTTGTTAGAACTTGTAACATGTTTACATTAATAAAGTTAGCATGATTAATAAGATGTAAGAATAAGTATTTAAGGACTTAACTCATTAATAAGTCATATGAAAAGAAGACATAAGTTAAATAGAAATATAAGTAGTTTATATTTTCATAAGTTACAAATTCACAATGAACTAGTAATAACTTATCATGGTTATAAGTTAACAAAGCATGTATGTCAAGATGTTGGTATAATGGATTGAATCCAAGTGAAATGGTCTAAAAATCTCAAGTAACGAGGTTTCGCCGAATTCACATGATTAGACGACGATCGTCGAATTCGTGAAATTCTCGTAATGGAAGTCAAATTTTGATATTGAGCGTGGAAACATTGGTTTTCAATGGAGAAAAGTCGTATTTTCCATTATAGAGTTGCAGACTCGAAAATGGCCGGATTCCGACTTAGAATGAAGAAACGAACGTTGAACGTTCACGAACGTTTATCATTTTCGTTAAAAATGGACTAATAGGTGAAATTAAAGAAAACGAAGTCGAATAAATAAAATTCTTGCATGAACACATAGAGTACGTGATTTGTGAACCGTAGGCTCTTGAATGAGCCAATTTGGACTTATAACGAAGAAGTTACGAGCCCGGGAATCTCGCAAAGTTGAAAATCTGTCAAAACTATCCGTGGCTCAGAGAGTTGGCTGTGCAGCGACTCAAGCTTAAATGACCCGGCAATAGCAATACCAAAGTGAGCTCCAGACACTGTAAACTCGCACCGCAATGGATAGTTAAACAAAGGACTCACGTCGCGTCAATGTAGAAGTCCGGTCTCAAGCCCTAATGGGGGACGTCGCCGCATGACAATAAAGAAAAAAAAATTGGTGCTTATGGCTGGCCCTAAGCGTTGCATAGAGAGGATTGGTTATGAAGATAAAAAGAAAGGCAATGAAGTGATACAAACTTAATGAACATGATGTAACATTGTTAAGTTATAATTAAACCCCAAGTATGATCACTTAGGGTTAAAGAAAGTCAATTAAAGATGAACGCAAACTGTATGAAAAAAATGTACTTAATCAATGACGATCGAGTTTCGGATGATAACGTAAGGACGTTAGTAAGCCGTGGGGAAGGATAATTAACTTGAACCGAGTTGTACTAATGAAATAACTTCACTTAAGTTATGGAAGAGACAGAAGTCGGTAAGAATGATGTAAAGAATAACGAAAAGCCAGAACCAATAATAACAAATCTAATATGGGATTAGATTGAGAAGTAGGGTAAGATTGTTTAGGAACTATGTATGTTCATTAATGACCTAATGTGGTATATTATGTGATTATGTAGTGTAGAGATTGTAAAGACTCAAAGGAAACGTAATTATTTGGTAGCAGACGCTGAAGGCATGTTTTTCCTAAACCCTTGTCTAACCTTCGTGTTAGTCAGGTTTTCAAATGATTCAAGTTATGAGATGCATGTATGGTTTTGAAGAAAGGGTCGATGCCAGTTTTGACTCTGCTAGACTAATCTTGATAGATTGATTGATTTCTTTACAAATCTTTCAATATAGAATTGCTAACGCTATCCTATGACAACTCTTTGGTACGGATTCAAGGTAAGTCTGAATATGTATAAACAAATGTATTTTCATCGAGTATTCGATGAGCACGTGAGGTTGCCACATCTTAAACGTACACACGTTTAATGGATGTAGTGTTGATCAACATAGGGTACTATAGGCTGATCACCTAGATGTACTCGTAAGCTATGCCGGACTTACGGACTTCATGTCGGGTTGTCCTTTTCAAAGAAACTATAAGACGTTCACGTCTTGAACCAGAATTGATGAATTGATGAATATTGTTATTGTAAAATGTTTTGAAGGAAAAAGGAAAGCTATTTTGAATTATTGATAGTACTTCGTAACTATCATCCAGTTATTGAAGATATACGATTCCTATGTTTCAAGCATGCTTTTAAAATGAAATTGTTGTACTTGCTGAGCTTGTTATGCTCACTCTTGCTTGAACCATATGAATGCAGCTTAGACCGAATGGACCGAAGGATTCAACAAGGATAAAGAGAAGGCTAAAGTGAAGATTGCCTATGTAATAGTATAGGTTTATAATGATAATATTTGATATTATGATAAGAACAAATGTAACGGTTATAATGAACTTGGGGAATGGTAGTATTGTTTTAGAATATGTATATAAGACATATTCGTTCTTTTGAGGCATTTCAATTTAATGTTTGTGTGAACTGTAGCACCGTGGAACACCATATGTCGGGTTGAAAGAGACCCGGATTTGGGGGCGTCAAAACTACAGGATAGAGTCTTAGACTCGATAATTACCGGATAAAGCTGTTGATATGCCGACATATTTCAGAAATTGATCTGGACTTAGATATTTTGACTGTATATGTGTTTATTTGTGATTCAATGGTTGTGGAACATATGTGACAATGTGATTAGGTTATTTGCTGACTACCATAAGCAGTGTTATGTGTTATAGTAAGTTATTGTAATCGATCAAATGATCTTATTACTGATAGGTGTTATGTAAAGATAGAACTAAGTTACGAACTGTAAGCAACACATCAGGCAAGTATCTTACCTTTGCATTTCCTTTATGCAATGGACATAAGTAAGAAGTTTCATAATTATATTATTATTATACTATATTATTAACCCTATTGTGATATATTCTATATCCGATCATTGTTTATCAACATGTTAGTATATGATAATTTAGATATATATATATTCTGTTCGTTAATTTCTATATATGGTTATACAAGTGTCCTCACTTGGATAATCATTTTATTTAATCACATGTTGATATATATATATATAAGCCGTCTAAGCTACTTGATCAGCTAGACACAAATTTCAAAATGTCGTTGAATATGATAAAAACCTTTTTGTATCTAATCAAATTGTTTTGGTTCGGATTCCAGTCTAAGTATGAACATCCCGGTCACGGGAAAAATTTTATGCGCCCAAGGCGGACAGAGTGAACGATCCTATCGTTCTTGCAATGTAGTATTGATCAATACAGAGCCCATGGGAAGTACAACCTAAAGCCCGTAAGTTATGACGATTTGCAGATGAAGTTCTGCTAAACCTTATCGAAAACTAAAAACAATGTTCATAGTATGTCGACTACCCTATATATATAGTCTATACGTAGTTTCAAAAATTTGAGATAGAATTGTTATGTTATTATTATCGGTTCAGTTTACTTCACAACTATAAATTCGTTGTAGAAGTTATGTACAAAGAAAACATTTATTTCTTTCAGCTAATTATATTTCTAATTGTTATTACTTGTTGGGCACCCAAATGCTCATCCTTGCTTAATTTAAATGTTTTTAGCTAAGCGTGATCAACTATGACGCTCTGTTACCAACTGTGATGCCCCCAAAATAGGTATACATCACCCATTCTGAGTCGCCAAATATATGGTACAGAAACAAATACAACTTCATTAATATAATTGTCGTGCAGAATACGGCAACACATATATACTGTGAGTTTAAATACAAATATTGTCTAATAGACGGTATTTAAACTCAAAAGGAGTCCTCATTACAATTATTGATACACTATTTTACAAAAATAGTGAGGACTGCTAAAACAACTTTCTAGAACCATCACTCCATACCCCGACTAGTTCCTGCTATATTCTCACCTCCTGAGAAGAAAAATGGAACAAAAAGGAAAAGGGTGAGTTGAACTAGCCCAGTAAAGAATATTATAACAAAGATAAAGAACAACAAATTATCGTTAGCCTTTAACAAATAAGATAAAATATAATGAACAACCAGTTTTAGATCAATATTTGCAGCAGAAATAACAATTTATTAGAAGAGTTAAGTAGAGAAATAAATCTACTATCATCTATGAATTTAAATGTCCATCATTAATATTTTATCCCTGTAACATCAATTAATATACACCTTGCATAATATATTCATTTTTGCAGTACGGGCCAAAGATATTCATTTGTATCACCAGTTGGTTATGTTCATCTGAACACCTGTTCATCTTTGCACTACGGGCCAAAGATATTCATTAGGTAATTATTCATCTTTGCACTACAGGCCAAAGATATATAATTATATCATTATTTAGGACTGAGGATGATGAAAAATATTTTAAAGAAACGAATCCAGTGAGATAAAAGGACAAAGATTAGGGATTCGTACTTTAGATAATCCAAGTTCAAAAACGATCCATAATAAACCATAGTGGAGTAAAATTCAAGAATGAATATCAAAACATGAATACAATCAAATATAGTAACCCTAATAAACATCTTGGACAAAGAAGAGAAAATTTCATTTTTATGTGAATAGTGTCGTATGTGACGCCCCCAAAATAGGTATACATCACCCATCTTGAGTCGCCAAATACATGGTACAAAAATCAAATACAACTTTATTATACAACAGTCATGTAAAATACGACAAAACATAATCTAAGAGTTTTAATAAGAATATTGTCATCTAGATAATATCCACACTCAATGGAGTCCTCGTTATATTTATTGCGACACTGTTTAATAGAATAGTGAGGACTACTAATGCTATCATCTGGACCGTCACTCAATTCCTCGACTAGTCCCGGCTACGTTTTCATTTCCTGAAGAGAATAGTGAAAGAAAGGGTGAGCTCAACTAGCCCAGTAAGAAATATTATGACTACGATAATGCAGAATAAATTATCATTAGCCTTCAACAGTATTAAACTGATAAAATATAATAAACATCAGGTTTAACTGCAGCGGAACAAACAATCCATTAGAAGAGCCAAGTAGAGAATAAAATCTACTATCTTCTATGATTTAAAAGGTTTTTCATCACTTTTATTGCTGAGACTCAGCTTAATAAATAAACCACATCATCCCCGCACTACGACCAATGATATTCATTAGTATCACGATCACAAATTGTAAGGAATAAGCATGTGAATGTTATTCCTATTTATATATGATTTGATTATGATATATATGAATGAATATGCAAGTATGCTTGCATTAAGAAAAGCTGTAAAGTCCTTTGATAGATAATAGAAACATGTGTACAAGGACTTAGAATGAATTGATCAAGTATGTTAGGTTGATCCTATATAAGTAAAAAAACTTTGTAAAGTCTTTAAAAAGAAATTATGTACAAGGACTATAAACATAAAAAGATGAAACATGTTAGGTTGATCTTATGATGTAATAGATAGGCTTGTCTGATTGTCGGGCACTGCACCAGAAATCGTAGTCTGCCATGAGAGTCAAGGAAAACTCGAGAGCTATCGAGGCAGAATCGTAGTCTGTAAGATAGTAGATCTCAAAGTTTGTAGATTGCTAGAAGAGATGAGGAAGGATCGTCGTGTGTCGAGGAGAACTTCCTTAGGGCCGTAATCTGCTGAGGAAGTCATGTCCACGAGTCGAGACAGCCTGTCTACGAGTCGACCGATTATCTGTCGAAGCCAAGCAAGAAACATTGACTACACTCGGAGTCGTAGAGTCTGCTAATGCCGAAGTCAAGTCAATGATCATTGACTACACTCTGAGTCATAGAGTCTATTGATTATATGCAGATATCGTAGTCAAGCAAGATCAGATGAAGACATCGAGCACAAAGACAGAAATCGTAGAGTGTCCTGATCTGATCTCGGAGTCGTAGTGTCTGCATAGCCGAAGCTGAATCGTAGAGTGCAGGACTACGACCTCAACCGTTGTGCTCACAATGCCAAGGCAGAATCGTAGAGAAAATACGATTCTCAATGAATGAGCACTCCCATAACATCCAAAGGAATGAAGCCTCTAGTTAGCACTGCAAAGATACATCTCATCATGAAGGAAACCAGAGAGCACTCAACGAATGGCATGCAAGCTAACGGCAGATCTAAGCACCAAACCAATTAGAATCCAGATTGAGTTATGAAGCCATTCAGGATGAAGTCATCCATAAGGAGGTCAAAAGAAGACTTCAGTAACTGACTAAGGAAAGTCAGCAAGTGTAGTAGCTGTCAAATAGACAGAAGACGACGAACTAGGAAGAAACCAGGATTGTAGTGTTTGCCAAACAAAGGAAAGAACTGATGAAGTGCATACAAAGATACTGGACAGCTTCTGAAGAACAAGGCTAAAGTGATTAAGCATTGGGTCAGTCCATTGATGATAAGTGAATGGGAGATCACAAGGAGAAAGTGAGCTGGACACGCCACAAATCTGAAGTGTCTTGCTATTCAGAAGGGGCCAGAACAAGGAAGTCAAGTCATCAGTATCTAAAAGCTGTTGAGGCAAACAGAAGTATTGAAGCACTGGACAGAAGAAGGAAGAGGTGTTCTATATTGAAGATCCAATCAACATTCTTCAAGATCGTAGTGTTGTCTCTACCAGTGAACATGACACTACGATCAGGTCCTATGAAGACATGCATCAGAATCGTAGAGTTCGAATAGCTGAAGACTGAAACATTGGCAACGGTTCAATCTGAAGGGTAATATTCGGATAAGAGCTTATTTAGAGCATCCATGCAAAAGGACAACCTCTAATCGAGAAATTAGAAGGAGGAAATAAAGTCTTCGACCTACCCAAGACATTAAAGTAACATCTCTGACGGGGTAGGTGAAACAGTAGAATGCAGCGTCAGAAAAAGTATGACATGTCAACTCAGCATTCCACCTCAGTCAACTCGAGATCTATGAAGATATTTGAATAGCTTTCAACGGCTACTTTCCAACGGAAGGATTGGGAAGGAGTATAAATTAACAAGAGGTTCAAAGATCGAGGGTTACTGAGTTGCCGAGTTTGGAGTAACAGTGGATTGTTCTAAACCATGTGAGATAGTGAGTCCGAAGGCTCACTCTATGATCCACCAAGAACACTTGGAGACAGACAAAGAAAGAAGTAGAAGTGAGAGTTCTACAATGTAGAAGTGAGAGTTCTACTACATGAAGAGTGTTCTGAACTGCCGAGAGAAAAAAGAGCGTCATGTCATCTTGATGTCCATCATGGGAAGACTCTAAGTACCATAGAGAAGAGCTCACAGTCATCTTAGTAAGTCCAACATGAGAAGGCATCAAGTACCAAGAAGGGAGATCACAAACGCCATCATGGTGGCAAGCATGAAAAAGTTTCTAAGTACCTAGCAGAAGAGCTTACAGTCATCTTAGAAACCAATCATGTGCAACCATCACATATCAAGAGGAATGATCTTCAAGGAAGTTCATCAAGGGATCATCAGAGGAGGTTGAGTAACTGAAGAAGCTGAGCATCATACAACACTCAACTGCACTTCAAGGGTGATTATGCCAAGCTGCTAAGTACAGACGATGTTCAGAGCATGAAGACATCTTAGTAGTTCAGCACCAACTCCAACAAACAAACAAATAACTCAACAGAAGACAATGCCTGAAGGGTCCTTGTTCGGAGGGACTAAATGAAGTTCCAAGTCTGCTGGGCTTGAAGAGTTCATAGGGAACTAGAGGAGTTCTAAGGCTGCTGGCCTTGAAGAGTTCTTAGTGAACTAAAGTCCCAAGGCTGCTGGCCTTGAAGGAATATTAGTGATTCAGGGTGCTGCCCTTCCTTAGTGGAAATCCTACTAGTTGAAAACAGAAGAGTGGTTTAGGAGCTTGAGTCTCTGAACCACTTAAAACCCCTTGTGTCTTTTACATTATATCATTTACATTGTGTCTATTAACTGCTATATATGTTTTAACTACTTACAACTGAACTAAATTTATGAACAATGTATGTATTATTATGAATATATCAATGAAGGGGATCTTTTACTTATTTCGCTTTGCTTGAAAAGATTCTTATGTTTGTCATATGCTAATTTAATAGCAATACAAAATAAAAGAGAAAAGTATTTAAATTTAGAAAGGATCTATTCAACCCCCCCCCCCCCCCTTCTAGATCTATTGTGCCTACTGGGAACTAACACAAATTATCCATACACTACATGCCAAGGATATTCGTGTATTCATCAATGGACATGATCATGCCAACAACTGTCCATCAATGTACTACGGCCAATGAGGACTTTTACCACATCATTTGTAATATTACGGTCATGATTATACCGAATAATCCTTGGTCATAATCATACCAAGTCCATCTATGCACTACAAGCCACATATGACTTTCAACATATTATAAACATGAGGATGATGACAATGATATAAGAATTCAATAAAACAAGTTCAAGGATAAATTTGTAAAAATTTATAATTTAATTTATCTAGAAATCAATAACGTCCAAATTGTCAACATGATACTGCTTTGTGGAGTAAAATTCAAGAATGCTCAGAAGAATATTTCTATGAAAAGATACTGGATGAAACACAAATATCAAGGATATTCCACTAATTTCATGGAGTATAGAAGCCAAAACTTTAATCAACTGAATATAATAGAATATATGAAACCGCAAATAGATTTTTTCCGCCATGCGATAATCCACGTAGACAGATTATTCCAACAGAATAATAAAGAATGGAATAATAGAAGAATTCACCAAGCGTGAGTAATCCACACAGACATGTTATTCCAACAGACTAATAAATAATAGAACAAGGTCATGCGTAATCCGCACAGATAGGATGTTCCAACAGAATAATAAAGAATGGAATAACAATAGAATTCACCAGACATGCGATAAACTGCACAGATAGATTATTCCAACAAAATAATAAAGAATGGAATAACAACCCTTACGAGTATTGAAAGAAAATAACTCTCTTCATTAATACGAAAGAATAATACCCCTTACCTTAGGAAAACTGGATATTTGAATTTTAATACCCGTAAATTTTATGATTTAATATTAATATTTATAAATATAGCCTGTGATTATTTATTTTATAAATTCTTACATGGCATGAGGTGAGTAACTCAATTGAATTAAAATTAAACTTTTATATTTGATAAAATGTGGAGAATTATGATAGGTTTATGAAATGTCTTGTGTGACACAATGATGGAATTAGTGAGGAATAATAAAGATAGAATGCATTACTAAGTAAAAGATGACAATAAGAGAGGTGGTATATAATTAATTTATTTAATTATACAAGAGTAATAATAAATCATTGAATTGGTTTGAAAGCTTGTCTAGATGGACTAAATATTTTTATTATTATTAAGTGAGTAACTTAAATTATGTGAAATAACCCAACTTATTAATAATTATTATGGTTTGTGTATAATTTAGTGTTATTGGGTAAATTAAATTAATTAATTTGCTGCCATAATAATTAAGTATTTACATGTTTATAATCCAAATAATAAATTGGGAGTTTAGCCCAATAAATTAATTGATGGACTTTTGAGTTAGCCCAATAAACTTGGGTTATTTAAAATCCAATTCAGAACCCAACATAATAGTTGACTGATGGTACAAAGTGTTGGTTAAATAAAATGTGGCGTGGGGCAATGGGCCCGACCGACTAGCCCCTTGTCTATGTCTGAGATCTATTCTCTTATCCCAAATTAAGGGTCACCAAGTACAAGGAACAGTAGCCTAAACTTTCTTTACGGAAACTTTCAAGCTGCTAATCTTAGGCATGCATGGCTAGCTAAGTGTCTGGTATGGAGTGGTTAAACAACTCCTTAAGTAACCATTGTTCATTTCTATTGCACCATGAATCCCAACATTGGGTAAAGCAAGTGTCTAGTCCATGCTTTTCTCTTTAAATACAAGCCACCATGGCAGTCTATTATAATGATAAGAGTGTTGGAGAAATCTGAGTAAAGAATTCTTAGTTGCTAAGCATTACCAAATCAGTGTGTGAGATATCAAGGTTAAAGATCGAGAAGGTATAATTTCTACTTCGTTCTTAACTTAAGTCTTGTTTGATTCTCAATTTTCTTAAATTAATAGGTCAAGTATGATGAATTAGCATGATATAGGTTGTTTAGAAAGTTTACTTTAGTGCATGAATACGTTAATAATTTCCTGGAATCAAGTCGTGGCTACTCTGCAAAACAGAGCATGCTCATTGATTCTGAACTCCATGGGGTGCAACAGCACCGTACTTAGGAACCAGCTGATGGGTTCAATCGTGTTAGACCATGTATTAAGAAATTCCCTTAGGCTGTATACATATAGTAAAGTCTTAATGAAATTAACCCGACAAACTTAGACCTTGTCGAAATAGTGTAGACCGAAGTCTCTGAAAGAGCTAATTTCGGAGATGTCTTCGGACAAAGCGTGTTGTCTTCGGACAAGTCGTAATATCTTGGACATGGCTAAATGACTTGGCCAGTACATGGCCATATGTCTTCATCGTCGAGACGGCGCAGACGTCTTGGAAGCCGGACATGGCCGGGGCGCCCAAGGCTTTGGACATGGCGGATGTTTTTGGCCCGGATATGGCGAGATGTCCTGGAACTCGGAGACAGCATCATAACTTGATATAAGGATGGATTAATAAATTTTATTATACTCCTATAAACTATTATTACACGAATGAGTTCTAAGTAGAGAATTTTACTAACTTCGGGAAAATAAATCTAATGCCTGCAAACATGCGTAGAAAAGGGGTCGGTGGGATTAATAGATGTTATGGTCTACTTAAAGCAATGAACCTCTTGGAACTACGAAGAAGAAAGATTATGAATAAACTAGCAGTGGTCAAAAGTATGAGCATGTTAGTGTACCGCTATGAGTTTTGATGGGTGCAGCAGTATACATAGAAAAAAAAAATTGTGTTATGTGTACATGTTGTTTATATATGTATATCAAGTGTGTTTGGCTAATGAATAGCTATACTTACATAAATAGGACAAACATAGTTCATTGAGGTGATTTTCGCTATAAGTAGCAATCAACGCTAAAGGCAAGTTCTCTAACCTCACTCAAATTTACATTGAGCAAGTTTCCGAACACTATTATTATTGTGTTTCAAGTTCCATACTTCTTACACTGTATACACTCGAATTGTCGTCTCAAGCAAATATCTGTTTCTATTCGAAAATCAGTTATATACCTTGACATTGTTGCAAGCATTGGATTTATCGTTCTTAAATGCATGATAAAAATTATCTAAGCCTTTGATTCGACTAGACTATTATTATGCTATCCAAACTAATTGACTTGGTGCGGACTATCGTAAATCTACTGAGATGAACAACCCTCATTGAAGGGGAAATTATATATTGTCGGGGAATCGACGTGCGCACATGAGTATGATTAAATGTTATGCATAACGTAGGCTACTTTAGGCTGATCACCTGTTGTACTCGTTTACATTGGATTACAGTGTAATACTGTTAATTCTAGTAAGAGTTCTTAGTCCTTAGTGACTACTCAGTACTCATTCATGTTGAACCTCGAAATGAATGAATCCTGAAATTTTGTTGATATCCTTCAGTCTATAGCGACACCTATTGAATATGTGATGCCCCCAAAATAGGTATACATCACCCATTCTGAGTTGTCAATACATGGTACAGAAAAAACTACAACTTTATTATTACAACAGTAAAACTGTGAGTTTGAATACAAATATTATCTTCTAGACAATATCTATACTCAAATAAATCCTCATCACATTTATTGATACATTATTTTACAAAAATGGTGAGGACTACTAAACAACTCTCTCTAGAACCTTCATTCCATACCCCGAGCTGCACTCGCTATATTCTCGCCTCACGAGAAGAAAAATGGAACAAAAAGGAAAAGGGTGAGCTCAACTAGCCCGATAAAGAATATTATGACTAAGATAATATACAACAAATTATCATTAGTCTTCAACGAGGAAAAATCTAATAGAATACAATAGACAACAAGTTTTTAAATCAATATTACATAATGAAATAATAATTCATTAGAAGAGTTAAGTAGAGAATGCAAACTACTATCTTCTATGTATGAATTTAAAAGTTCATCGTCTATCTTTTATCTCTCGTAACATCAATCAATATATATCTCGAATCAAATATTCATCTTTTGCACTACTGAGCCAAAGATATTCATCGATTGGTCATGTTCATCTAAACACTGTTCATCTTTGCACTACTGGGCCAAAGATATTCATCGAAATCATTCATCTTTTGCACTCTGGGCCAAATATATTCCATAATATCATTATTTAAGACCGAGGATGATGAAAATATTTTTAAAAAGCGAATCCGATTGAAACAAAATGACAAGGATTAAGGATTAAGGATTCGTACTTTGTTTTATCCACTTCCAAAAATACCTCAAAAATAATCACACAGTGGTGTAAAATTCAAGAATGATCAAAACATGGATACAATCAAAGCTAGTATCCGGAATAGATATTTTGGACTAAAAGAAAATTTTTCATTTTTCGATGAATAGTCTCAGTATTAAGTGAATAATGTCGATACGTGAATAGGCCAGTATCGTGAATAGTAACTCAACACCAAAAGTTCCAAATTTGATAAAAACTTCAGACCAATATTTCAACATAATGATATTGAAGAAATAATATCATTACGAAAAAATAATATCCCTTACCTCGAAAGATTAGTACTTCTAATTTGGAATAAGGGTATAGTCTTTGAAGGAACTTCAGACCGTCTAACAATACTCAAAGTATACTCAAAATACTCACAAGAATACGCCGATAATATAGAGAGAGAAAACTTCAGTTTCTGGTGTGATTTTCAATTCTAACCTAAACACCCTATTTATAGTAAAATGCTTAGAACACCAAAGCATAAAATTTAATAAAATATTAATATATATTATAAATTTCCTTAGCCCATCTTTGAAGATCTGATTTCAGCAATTAATATCACATGTTAGCCCACTTAAATGCAAAGAAAATGTTTTTCTTTAAAATAATAATTAAAACTTCCAAAAATCAATTATTTCGGAGCTTCGGAACATCAATAATTCACAATAAATAGCCCTTTTATCAGAAAATTTTAATCTCGCGACTTTTTATAGGAAATTCAATTCTCTACAACTTTTCAAAAGAAAGTTTTTCCAAATTCCAACCAGAAATTGACTGAAATCCACAAGCAGAAGCGATTTTACTGTTTATAATCAAATTCGATTCGATAAATGGGGTCCATCGACATGTTTAACATGTTTTAAACATTTATTGCAACAAAAATACTCTTCCTCCTCGTATACTCATATATCCCACATTCGTTGTAAAAATATCACCATTATTATATTATTAAAATATAATAATATATTTAAATGAATTATTTTATCGGAAAAAGATAAAATTTCAATTTTCAACAATTGTCACATTAAAATTTTTCTCCATCTATATCCACATAAAATCAATATTTTCTTATCATATGAATCAATAATTAATTATTCACAAATAATATTACGAGAATCACAATATTGACAACCGTGCGGTCCCAGAAAAGGGGCTTTCAATAAAGATTTATCCTTATCTTGGTAGCAATTGGGTGACCAAACCTCTCCTTAGACGAGAACTTTCAAGATATTGCCAATAATGTTATCCAATAATATTATTCGAGGATAATATGAATTATTGCTCGATAATGGAAAATACTATATAATGACAATTTATTGAAACAACAAGAATATAAAATATCAATGCGAAATTATCGAATCAATAAAATCTCGAACGAGTAATTATCGTAACCATTATTAAGTAAAGTGCCTTCTTACGTAAGAATCAATAATTGGTGCAATACTGGTAGTGCTCTTGTGTTTTAACCAAAGAGTATTTTAATAAATTAATCTGGAATAACTACTGTTGTTATTTTTAAACAACTTATATTTGTCGTTTTCTTCATCCAATCGCTTTCAAGTTATGGGGCCCACACATGGGTCGCTACTTGTCAAATATTTAATATTCCCAAACAAAGAATGAATATTTTATAACCACTTGCTTATTTTGAAATATTTGCGTATTTTACCCTAACTATCCACATTAATCAAATCAACCCTTACTATTTCAAAATAATAAATAGAGAAAATTAAATTTCATTAATAATAAGTTGGGGTCTTCTGAGAATACTCTTGATATTTCTTGATATCCTTGAACTACCAATTATTATTATACCCTTGAAAGGTTTAAATGCTATAAAGCGCTTGTTCTTACGGCTATATTACTTCTTTGGGCAAACTCGTTGCTCATTCTTGCTTCCTAAAACATTACGAGTTAAAAGCGAGGAAGGCGGTACTTGAGACGAGGACAAGGGAAAGGGCAAGGCTGACGTAATAACTTAGTCCTTAAGACTAGAAGTATTATTATTATTGTTATGCTTGTTATGATGTATTCAAGAATGATTAAGTTATGTTTATGTTAATCACTGAATTGTCATAGTAATGGTTACGGTACCTTGGGACGCAAATATTTATATTATATCAATGTTAATTATTCTTGTATTTCCGTTGTTGATTTTAGTAAGATATTCGTAGTTTTACGTGATGCACCGAATTCGAGATACGGGTGTCCGAATTTTGGGGGCATCACCGGTTGGTATCAGAGCCATAATTATAAACCTTAGGAGCGAGAGCCCTTAGATTATAACTTAGGAGAACTTAGAAGATAGAAAGGGATGAAACTCATATAGAGTTTTCATAGAGATGGACTTAGCGTGTTACAGAATATAACTTCATTCTATACAATGAACTTATGTTATTTAACATTCTAATGGAGTTGTTGTTTGTTTTGTCTTGTGTTGGTGATTGTAGGATGACTGACATGGGAGGACCTAGCCGAGTAGTAGAAAAGGAGCTGCGTGACATACACGTAGTCCCTATCGATGATGATGATGAGGAAGAAGAGATGGGGCCAATACTCGAGGAGTCTGATCCAGAGGAGGAGGACGAGCCCATGGGGGACTCCAACGAGGCTACTTTTGAGGATAGGATGTTGGGGGAGTATGAGGAGCAGATTTTAGAGTTAAGGTGCAGAGTTGAGGAGTTAGAGGCTGAGGCTAGGGACAGGGAGTCCGAATTCCAAAAGCTGAGGGACGAAGACCACCAGAGAAAGTTAGTGATGCAGGAGATGGAGGTAGAGATTGCTCACCGTAAGGAGGCGAGGAGTCCGGATGGGGCTTTGTTTTCTGCAGGCGGTGGCTAGGAATGTAGAACTGGCGGGGAAGTTGGAAGAGATGGAGCGAGAGGGAGTTGAGCGAGAGGACGGAGAGAAGAAAGCTATCCGTACTCAGTTAGGGATGGAGGTAATGGATAGGATCCATTTCGAAGAGAAGTGGGAAGGGGCCAATGATATGGCTAACGATCTAGAAGATGAAGTGAGGTGCAAAAGGAGGATGATGAATAGGATGGGCTATGCAGAGCGCACGACCATGGAGAGACTGATTGATGAGGTAAATCACTACCCGACAGAGCAGGGACAGACCCGGCACACCATAAGCCGAGATTTGGTGGTGCACATTACTCGAGAGGGAGTACCAGGCGTTGTGGCGCGGAATGATAGATTAAGTCTAGGCGTTAAAAGTTATTAGTTGTAGTTAGATTATGTAGTGTATTATACATTGTTGTAATTTCCGTCTTTTTTTATGTAGAATGTGAGATAGTTGTAAACCCCAAACTTTTTGAGTTATATTAGAGGGGTAGTATGTTAATGGTTGTCCCCATCTTTTGTGATATTAGGGGATAAGTTGTGTCATTTATAGAAGTATGCTAGAGATAATCATGTAATGTAACAATTTGGCATATGAATATAAATGATCTTGTTCTGAAATGTATTCTGAAATCTTATTCCTTTTATGGAGAATTGTTTAAGTAATATAATTAGATAATAAAAATGGAAGTTTTATAATGCAGAAAAATGCCACCCAGACGTAGATTAACTACACCGGAAGAGTCGGTTAATGATGAGAGAGGACAAGTAGATCCCATTCAGAGGCTTGTAGATTTGTTAGGGGAGGCTCTTAGGGGAAGAAATGAACAAGTAACACCCAATCCCCAAGTAGCTCCGGTCGCAAACTTTAAGGACTTTATGAGTGTAGGACCTCCGGAATTCATAAGTACTACCGATCCTATTGTAGCGCAAGCGTGGATCAAGGAAATGGAGAAAGCCTTCGCCATTGCTCATGTGGGTGAAGACCAGAAAACCATGTTCGCTACATATATGATGAGGGGTGAAGCAAACTACTGGTGGGAAGCAAATAAACAGAGGGCGGGAGAAGGGACTATAACCTGGAAAAGGTTTAAGATTTTGTTCTTCGAGAATTACTTCCCGAAGAGCATGAAGAATAGGATGGAGGTAAAGTTTCTAGAACTAAAACAAGGGGAGATGACAGTGGCACAGTATGCGGCCAAGTTCAATGAACTCGCACGATTCGCAACACATCAAGTAGACACTGAAGAAAGGAAATCTCGACGCTTTGAACTTGGACTAAAACTTGGTTGTTCAACAAGGTGTCGGTCCTTCAAATCGACTCGCTCGCCACATTATTGGAGAAGGCGATAATTGTTGAGGGAGGTAGCGAGGCATTGAGCCAATACAACAAGGAGAAGAAGAACAAGAATGTTGGGGGAGAAACTCGTGGAGGGAGTAGCAGTGGTGGAAGTTATCTGGGAAAGAGGAAATGGGATAACCGCAACAACGACAACAACAACAACAACAACACCAACCACCAAAACATCAACCAGTCAAAAAGTTATCAAGGAGGGTTTAAGAAAAGAAGTGAAGCTTGCCCGAAATTTGGGAAGAACCATCAAGGGAATCTTTGGAAGAAGTATGCGTGTCTCGCTTCAATCTATGGCCAAGAAGGGCACATTTCACCCAACTGCCCAAAGCCGAAAAAGATCAAGGGATGTTTCGCGTGTGGCTCAACTAAGCATTAAATCAAGGATTTCCCAAAGAGGGGGAACAACGGAGGAAGCGGCCAACAAGGAGGGGGCAACAAGCTGATGATCGGCGGACCAACGCAATCCAACCGACCGACTGCCCGAACCTTTAACATGACTATCCAAGACACAGTGTCTGCAAGGGATGTGGTGTCAGGTATTCTCCCAATCAATAATATAAATGCCTATGTATTATTTAATTCGGGTGCTACCTATTCCTTTGTGTCTGAAGAATTTGCTAATCGACTAAACATACCTCCTGAACATTTAGAAAATTCATTGAACGTAGAGATTGCGAATAAGGAAGTAATTCCCATAGAGTTTGTTTACCGAAACTGTTGTGCAAACATTAGAGGTCACGAACTAAACGTAGACTTAATTCCGATTAAACTCGGAGAGTTTGATGTGATATTAGGAATGGATTGGTTATCCGGCCACCCTGCGATAATCGATTGTCAAAAGAAGAGTGTGAACCTTCAGACCTCAAATCAGTCTAAGGTAGTGTTTTACGGTAGCTCGTCGCTCAAGCAATCATGTTGCCTTACGATGATGAAGGCTAAGAAATTGTTAAGGAAAGGATGTGTAGGTTATTTAGCCTATATAGTGGACACTCAGCAAAAGGGAATAGAAGTGAAAGATATATCAGTGGTAAGAGATTTCCAAGACTTGTTTCCAGACAAACTGCTTGGTCTTCCGCCAGACAGAGAAATCGAATTCAAAATAGACTTAGCACCGAGAACCACACCAAGTTCGAAAGCCCCATATCGTATGGCGCCAGTAGAAATGAAGGAATTGATGATTCAATTGCAAGAGTTACTAGATAATGGTTACATTCGACCAAGTGTGTCTCCTTGGGGAGCAACAGTGTTGTTTGTAAAGAAAAAGGATGGATCGATGAGGCTCTGTATCGATTATCGGGAGTTGAACCGAGTGACAATTAAGAATAGATATCCATTGCCAAGGATAAATGACCTTTTCGATCAACTGAAGGGAGCGAAGTGTTTTTCCAAGATAGATTTGCGAACGGGTTATCATCAGTTGAAAGTGCGAGAGGAGGACATACAAAAGACGGCGTTTCGTACTCGCTACGGACATTACAAATTTTTAGTGATGTCATTTGGGTTAACCAATGCTCCGGCAGCATTCATGGACTTGATGAACCGAGTTTTCAGGCCATACATAGATATGTTCGTAGTAGTATTTATCGATGACATTATAATTTATTCAAAGACGAAGAAAGAGCACGCCGAACACCTGAAGATAGTATTGGAAGCATTGAGAAGGGAAAAGATGTACGCTAAATTTTCAAAATGTTAATTTTGGATGGAAAGGGTTCAATTTCTAGGACACAAGATAGATCAAAATGGAATTTCCGTGGATCCTGCAAAGGTGGAAGCGGTAATGGCGGGAACAAATAGAAGGCGCCAACCGAAGTTAGGAGTTTCTTAGGTTTAACCGGGTACTATCGAAGATTTATCCAAGATTTTTCTAAGATAGCAACCCCGCTGACCAATCTAACGAGGAAGACAGAGAAGTTTGTATGGACGGACAAATGCGATGAGAGTTTCCAAGAATTGAAGAGGAGGTTGAGTGAGGCGCCTGTATTATCATTACCAGATGATACGGGAGGATTTGTGGTGTATAGTGATGCATCGCATAGAGGACTTGGTTGTGTGCTAATGCATCATGGCACGGTCATTGCATATGCCTCACAACAGTTGAAAGATTTTGAAAAATGATACCCTACCCATGACTTGGAGTTAGCGGCGGTAGTCTTTGCATTGAAGATTTGGAGGCACTATTTGTATGGAGAAAAATCTGAGATATATACGGATCACAAGAGTGCGAAATATATCTTCACACGAAGGAGTTGAACATGCGATAAAGAAGGTGGTTGGAACTAATCAAGGATTACTGTTGTGAAATTCTTTATCACCGGGAAAGGCAAACGTTGTGGCCGGCGCTTTGAGTAGAAAAGGAAGGAGAAGTTATTCAAATTGACAACTCAAGAGGAATTAATAAGAGAAATGGAAAAGTTGGAAATAGAGGTGGACGAACCAAAAGAAGCGGAAGGAAAATTACTCATGATTAGAGCTCACCCGACGTTATTGGATAAAATAAAAGAAGCACAATAGAAAGATGAAGAATGTGAGAAGATAAAGAAAAAAATAGTAGAAGATAAGGAAGAAAGGTTCAAAGTAGATAAGGACGGTATATTGAGGTTTGAGAATTGAGTATGGGTGCGGTATGTAATCGAATCGAGAGAGGAAATCTACGAAGCACACAAATGACGTATTCTCATACATCCGGGAGGCACAAAAATGTACCGGGATCTTTGACACTATTTTGGTGGCCTAATTTGAAAAGAGAGGTTGCAGAGTGTGTTAGCAGATGTCTTACTTGTCAAAGAGTCAAAGCAAAACACTAGAGACCAAGTGGACTACTTCAACCGCTGGAAATTCCAGAATGGAAATGGGAGCACATTACGATGGACTTCGTGGTTGGACTTCCGGTTACACAGAAAGGTTATGATGCCATTTGGGTTATTGTGGACCGACTAACAAAGACTGCTCATTTTCTACCCATCAAGATTCGATTCAATTTGAACGAGTTAGCAAAATTATATGTAAAGGAAATCGTATCGCGACATGGAGTGCCGGTGTCGATTGTCTCTGATCGAGATCCGCGTTTCACGTCAAAATTCTGGAAAAGTTTGCGAGGAGCGAATGGGAACTCAATTGAGATTAAATCGCTTATCACCCTCAAACCGTGGGCAGAGTGAATGAACCATACAAACGTTGGAGGACATGGTTAGAGCTTGTGTGATGGACTTCAAGTGAAATTGGGACGACCATTTACCATTAGTAGAATTCGCTTACAATAATAGCTATCATGCGAGTATCAGTATGCCGCCATATGAAGCTCTTTATGGGAGAAAGTGTAGAACACCATTATGTTGGGATGAAGTCGGAGAACGATGACTTTTGGGACCAGAATTAGTCCAGCAAACGGCCAACGTGGTAGCAACAATAAGGGGCAAATTGGTAGCAGCTCAAAATCGCTAATAGAAGTATGCCGACTTGCATCGTCAGAACCAAGACTTTGAAGTCGGTAGTTTTGTGTTTTTGAAGGTATCTCCTTGGAAGGGAAAGATCAGATTCGGAAAGAAAGGAAAATTGAGTCCGAGGTTCATAGGGCCATTCGAGATATCGAAGCGAGTGGGCGAAGTGGCATACAAAGTTGCTTTGCCACCCGAACTGGAACACATCCACAACGTACGTGTTTTATATTTTCGTACTACGTCCGTACAAGTCTGACTATAAGCACGTGATTTCCTATGAGCCCATTCAAGTAGAGAAGAATATGGCATATGAAGAAATTCCTGATCAGATAATAGATAAGAAAGAACAAATGCTAAGAAACAAAGTTATATATTCTGTAAAGGTTGTTTGGCGAAACCACGATGTCGAGGAGGCCACATGGGAATTAGAAGATAGGATGAGGAGAGACTATCCCCATCTTTTTGTGTAACCTTGTATCAATTTCGAGGACATAATTTTTATAAGGGGGAGAGGATGTAATACCCGTAAATTTTATGATTTAATATTAATATTTATAAATAGAGCCTGTGATTATTTATTTTATAAATGCTTACATGGCATGAGGTGAGTAACTCAATTGAATTAAAATTGAACTTTTATAATTGATAAGATGTGGAGAATTATGATAGGTTTATGAAATGTCTTGTGTGACACAACGATGGAATTAGTGAGGAATAATTAAGAAGGAATGGATTACTAAGTAAAAGATGATAATAAGAGAGGTGGTATATAATTAATTTATTTAATTATACCAGAGTAATAATAAATCATTGAATTGGTTTGAAAAGCATGCGGATGGACTAAATGTTTTTATTATTATTAAGTGAGTAACTTAAATTATGTGAAATAACTTGACTTATTAATAATTATTAAGGTGGTGTATAATTTAGTGTTATTGGGTAAATTAAATTAATTAATTTCTGTTGCCATAAAAATTAAGTATTTATATGTTTATAATCCAAATAATAAATTGGGAGTCTAGCCCAATAAATTAATTGATGGACTTTTGAGTTAGCCCAATAAACTTGGGTTATTTAAAATCCAATTTGGAACCCAACATAATAGTTAACTGATGGTACAAGGTGTTGGTTAAATAAAATGTGGCGTGGGGCAATGGGCCCGACCGACTAGCCCCTTGTCTATGTCTGAGATCTATTCTCTTGTCCTAAATTAAGGGTCACCAAGTACAAGGAACAGTAGCCTAAACTCTCTTTACGTAAACTTTCAAGTTGCTAATCCTAGGCATGCAGGGCTAGCTTAGTGGCTAGTATGGAGTGGTTAAACAACTCCTTAAGTAACCATTGTTCATTTCTATTGCACCATGAATCCTAACATTGGGTAAAGCAAGTGTCTAGTCCATGCTTTTCTCTTTAAATACAAGCCACCATGGCAGTCTGTTATAGTGATAAGAGTGTTAGAGAAATCTGAGTAAAGAATTCTTAGTTGCTAAGCATTACCAAATCAGTGTGTGAGATATCAAGGTTAAAGCTCAAGAAGGTATAATTTCTACTTCATTCTTAACATAAGTCTTGTTTGATTCTCGGTTTTCTTAAATTAATAGGTCAAGTATGATGAATTTGCGTGATATAGGGTGTTTAGAAAGTTTACTTTCGTGCATGAATACGTTAATAATTGCCTGGAATCAAGTCGTGGCTACTCTGAAAAACAGAGCATGTTCACTGCTTCTGAACTCCATGGGGTGCAGCTGCACCGTACTTAGGAACCAGCTGATGGGTTCGGTCATGTTAGACCATGTATTAAGAAATTCCCTTAGGCTGTATGCATATAGTAAAGTCTTAATAAAATTAACTCGACAAACTTAGACCTTGTCGAAATAGTGTAAGCAAAGAAGTCTCTAAAAGAGTCGACGGAGATGTCTTCGAATTAAAAAGCGTGTTGTCTTGGACAAGTCATAATATCTTGGGACATGGCTAAATGACTTGACCCGTACATGGCCATATGTCTTCATCTTCGGACATGGCGGACGTCTGGAAGCTTCGGACATGGCGGATGTCTTGGCCGGACATGGTGATATGTCACGGGACTCGAGGAGCGACATCATAACTTGATATAAGGATGGATTAATAAATATTCCTATACTCCTATAAACTATTATTACACGAATGAGTTCTAAGTAGAGAATTTTACTAACTTCGGGAAAATAAATCTAATGCCTGCAAACATGCATAGAAAAGGGGTCGGTGGGATTAATAGATGTTATAGTCTACTTAAAGCAATGAACCTCTTGGAACTACGAAGAAGAAAGATTATGAATAAACTAGCAGTGGTCAAAAGTATGAGCATGTTAGTGTACCGCTATGAGTTTTGATGGGTGCAGCAGTATACATAGAAAAAAAAATTGTGTTATGTGTACATGTTGTTTATATATGTATATCAAGTGTGTTTGGCTAATGAATACCTATACTTACATAAATAGGACAAACATAGTTCATTGAGGTGATTTTCGCTATAAGTAGCAATCAACGCTAAAGGCAAGTTCCCTAACCTCACTCAAATTTACATTGAGCAAGTATCCGAACACTATTATTATTGTGTTGCAAGTTCCTTACTTCTTACACTGTATACACTCGAATTTTCGTCTCAAGCAAATATCTGTTTCTATTCGAAAATCATTTATATACCTTGACATTGTTTCAAGCATTGGATTTATCGTTCTTAAATGCATGATAAAAATTGTCTAAGCCTTTGATTCGACTAGACTATTATTATGCTATCTAAACCAATTAACTTGGTGCAGACTATCGTAAATCTACTAAGATGAACCACCCTCATTGAAGGGGAAATTATATATTGTCGAGAGGCAAGCGTGCGCTATGAGTATGATTAAATGTTATGCATAACGTAGGCTACTTTAGGCTGATCACCTGTTGTACTCGTTTACATTGGATTACAGTGTAATACTGTTAATTCTAGTAAGAGTTCTTAGTCCTTAGTGACTGCTCAGTACTCATTCATGTTGAACCTCGAAATGAATGAATCCTGAAATTTTGTTGATATCCTTTGATCTATAGCGATACCTATTGAATACTCTTGATATTTCTTGATATCCTTGAACTACCAATTATTATTATACCCTTGAAAGGTTTAAATGCTATAAAGCGCTTGTTCTTACGGCTATATTACTTCTTTGGGCAAACTCGTTGCTCATTCTTGCTTCCTAAAACATTATAGTTAAAGGCGAGAGCAAAGCGGTACCAGAGACGGGACAAGGAAAGGGCAAAGGCGACGAGAATAACTTAGTCCTTAAGACTAGAAGTATTATTATTATTGTTATGCTTGTTGTGATGTATTCAAGAATGATTAAGTTATGTTTAAGTTAATCACTGAATTGTCGTAGTAATGGTTACGGTACCTTGGGATGCAAATATTTATATTATATCAATGTAAATTATTCTAGTATTTCCATTGTTGATTTTAGTAAGATATTCGTAGTTGTACGTGATGCACCAGAATTTGAGATATGGGTGTCCGAATTTTTGGGGCGTCACAGGAATAGTGAGGTAGCAAACTTCTCTTCTTGTTTCTCTCTATAATTTCTCTCTATAATAATTGCTCTAAAGCTTTTGTGAATTGGTGACAAATGAAAGAAGAATGAGCTTCTATTTATAGGAAAATAAAGTTTCGATAATGGCACATTTTGGGGCTCAAAATATTACAGTATAATACCTTCCTCTTTTTCTTCATTTTTTATTTAGTCCTGCAAGTATTATCAAACTTGCACCACCTCCCCTAATAGTAAATAATGTGAATTAATAGTTAATTCATGTGACTCAATAGTATAATCATGTGAAAAAACTAATTATAGTATAGTACCTTCAACTATACCACTATTTTTTAGTTAGTCATTTAAGTATTATCAATCTTGCACCACCTCTCCTAATACTACATGAATGTGAATCAATAGTACACACATGTGAACAAATAGTTATAAGCATGTGAAATAATACCAATTAATTGCTCATTTATCCGATTAATTACCCGATTGATCAATATAACCTCCAGACATCAATTATTATCAAAATAAATGTCGATTTACACTAACACTAATAATCCCAACACAATGGAACTATCAATTTCAACTTTAATCAACATAACTTATTCATCATTAATATTATAACTCACAATATTTAACAACCAGATCGTTCCCAGGAAAGAGGGGGCTTTCTGATAAGGATTTCTCCTTATTGGCGCGCAATTAGGTGACCAAAGCTCTCCTTGACAGAACTTCTAGACATTGTCAATATTGCAAATAATAATATGAATAACTTTGTCGTCTCAATTATTGATTTAATAATAATAAATATTATGCAGATGATACTGTGACAATAATTGAATCAATAATATGATAGATATGATGCAGCAATTATTATAGCAATAATTGAGTATAACTGAGTGACTTCTCACATAAGCATCAATAATCAATACCGTGTGCTACTATGCAACCACGCATATCACTGTACTTTTACTACCGGGTAGTTCAACTATTTTAACGGTAACACTTTCGCCGTTATTTTTATAAAAAGATAATTCTGTCATTTTCTAACTATGAAATTACTTCCGTTGTGGGGTCCACCAATGATTGTGCCGTCATACGAATATTTCCTATTAAAACGAATATTCCCCGACCAATCGAATATTATATAACCACTTGCTTACTTTGCAAAATTTGTAAATATTACCCACAACTATAACATTATATCAAATCCACACCATAATATTCAAAAATATATTTCGAGAAAATTATTCATTATTCATAAAAGTTGGGGTCTTACAACCTCCACTTCTTATGAAATTTCATCCTCAAAAATAAGGTAGCGTGCCTGGTATATCGAAGAGGCGAGGATACCTTGACTTTATTTCAGATTCTAACTCCCAGGTCATTTCCTCAACATCGTGGTTTCTCCATAAAACATTGACTAGAGATATAACTTTAGAGTATAGAATATGATCCTTCTTATCCAAGATTTTAACAGGTAACTCTTCATACGTTAAATCTTCCTCTATCTCATCTAGTTCTAATTCAATAATATGGTTCGGGTCTTTCACATATTTATGTAACATAGATATGTGAAAAACGTTATGAACAAGAGACATACTTGGCGGTAAGGCGAGTGTATAGGCCACCGTTCCTACTCGGTCGAGGATTAAAAATGGGCCAATGAATCGAGGTTTGAGCTTTCCTCTCTTTCCAAATCTCGTAACTCCATTCCATGGAACAACACGTAACAACACATGATCTCCAATATCGAATTCCACGTCCTTTCGATGAACATCAACATAACTCTTTTGTCGATCTTGTGAGGTTTTTATACGTTGTCGGATCATTTGAATCTTTTTCGTAGTCATACGTGCCAACTCTGGTCCCAACAACGTTGCTTCACCCACCTCATCCCAGTATACTGGAGAACAACACTTTCTTTCATACAATACCTCAAATGGAGCCATGCCAATACTTGCTTGATAACTGTTATTGTAGGAAAACTCCACCAATGGTAAGAACTTGTTCCAACTTCCTTTGAAGTCAAGGACATAGAGTCTTAATAAATCTTCAAGAGTTTGAATAGTCCTCTCCTACTGCCCGTCCGTCTAAGGATGATATGTCGAGCTAAATCGTAAATCCGTGCCCATAGCTTTTTGCAAACTAACCCAAAATCTTGAAGTGAATCTTGGGTCTCTATTAGAAACTATGGATACCAGCATACCATACAGTCTTACAATCTCGTTTATGTACACACGAGTAAGACGTTCAAGTGTATAAGTTTCTCGTATAGGTAGAAAATGAGTAGACTTGGTCAATCTATCAACAATGACCCAAATTGCATCTATGACTTGAGAAACCTTGGGAAGACCAGTAACGAAATCCATGGTAATGTGCTCCCACTTCCATTCTAGAATTTCAAGTGGTTGCAATGGACCTTTTGGTACTTGATGCTCCGCCTTGACTCGGTGATAAGTTAAAGACCTTGAGATAAACTCCGCTATCTCTCTCTTCATATTGCTCCACCAAAATGTATGTCAAAGATCACGACACATTTTGGTACTCCCAGGATGGATTGCAAACGGTGTGTTGTGCACCTCCATCATGATTTTATACTTTAAATCAGGGTTGTTAGAAACACAAAGTCTGGAGTTGACTCAAAGTATTCTTTCTTCATCGATTCTTGCTTCTAGCATAGCACCTTCTTGCACTTTCTTTCTCATATGCATCAGCTCCAGGTCTGTAGCTTTAGCAGCTTTAACTTTATCGATTAAATTCGGTTCTACTCGTATATTCGCCATCATCACATGGGTCCCTAGAGTCTTAAACTTTATCTCCATCCTTTGTAAATCATATAAAATGGGCCTTTGCGTTGACAATAATGCTCGTACCCGCATATGATCTTCTACTCAATGTATCAGCTACTACGTTCACTTTTCCAGGATGGTATTGAATGGTATGATCGTAATCTTTCAACAACTTAAGCCATCTTCATTTTCGCATGTTGAGTTCCTTTTGAGTAAAGAAATATGTGAGGCTTTTATGATCCGTACCGATCTCCAGCTTCTCTCCATATAGGTAATGCTTCCAAATCTTAAGCGCAAAAACGACTACTGCCAACTCTAGATCATGAGTAGGATAATTCCTCTCATATTCTTTGAGTTGTCGTGAGGCATAGGCTATGACTTTCCCATGTTACATGAGAACACATCCTAACCCTTTGCTTGAAGCATCACTGTAGATGACAAATCCCTTCGAGCCAGATGGTATTGTCAGAACAGATGCTAAAATGAGTCTCCTCTTGTGTTCTTGAAAAATCTTCTCACATTCCTCGCTCCAATTAAATTTTGTATCTTTTCGAGTCAGCTAAGTTAATGGAGTAGCGATTCGAGAAAGCACTTCTACGAATCTCCAATAATAACCAGCTAAGCCGAGAAAGCTACGTACTTCGGTCACTAATTTAGGTTGATCCCAGCTTTGAATTGCTTCAATCTTTGCTGGGTCAACAAATATCCCATGATTTGATATCATGTGCCCAAGGAATGCAACTTCCTAAAGCCAGAACTCGCATTTCTTCAACTTTGCATATAGCTTGTTTTCACGAAGCTTTTGGAGTATCAGCCTCAAGTGTTGCTCATGGTCTTCACGAGTTTTGGAGTATATGAGGATGTCATCAATAAAGACAACCACAAAGTGACCCAAATATTCCTTGAATACTCGGTTCATCATATCCATGACTAAGAATTTATAATGCCCGTACCGAGTTCTGAAAGCAGTCTTTGGAATGTCATCAGTTTTAATTTTCAACTGATGATATCAGGAACGAAGATCAATTTTTGAAAAGAATTTGGCGCTTTGCAACTGGTCAAACAGGTCATCAATGCGAGGCAACGGGTACCTATTTTTGATGGTGATATGATTCAACTCCTGATAATCAATACAAAGTCGCATACTTCCATCTTTCTTCTTCACGAATAGAACAGGAACACCCCAAGGAGACGTACTAGGATGAATGAAACTGATGTCTAACAATTCCTGCAATTGGGTCTTTAACTCCTGAAGTTCAATAGGAGCCATTCAATATGGGGTTTTGGAAATGGGTTTTGTACCAGGTTCAAGGTCGATAAAAAACTTCAATTTCACGCTGTGGGGGTAGGCCAGGAAGTTCTTCAGGGAATACGTCAGGAAATTTATTAACAATAGAAATATCTTTCAAATCTGATGTATTTTTGTTTAAATCTGTAACATGAGCTAAGAAAGCTTGACATCCGTTTTTCAATAAACGAATAGCTTTATGGCTTTAGATGACCGTGATTGATTTTAATGGTTTGGTCGATTAAATTTGCATAATAGGTTGATTAGGAATATGAAAGCTAAAAACCCTACGAAAATAATCAATTTTAGCATGATGAGTAGTTAACAAATCAATCCTTAGAATCACGTCCAATGCAAGTATTTTTAAAGAAATAAGATCGACATGTAACGTGCAGTTACCGATTTGAATCAAACAAGACTTATAAATAGTGGATGTAATGAAGGTTTCTCCCAACGAAGTTTCAACCGATAAGTCAAAGTCTAATTTCTCCAGAGTCAAATTTAAACGTTGAACGCAAGTAGGAGAAATAAAAGAATGGGTAGAACCGGTATCAAATAAGGTATAGACTACGCTAGAGTTTATGATAATCTTACACGTGATGACCTCATTCGGGTTCCTTGCTTTCTGGGAGGTTACGACAAACGCTCTCCCTTGAACTACCGGCTTTGACTTTTCGGGGACGGCCTTTGGTGCCTCCATCACAGCTGGACTTGTCTTTGGTGCACGACAAAATCGAGCTAGGTGACCTTCTCTTCCACAATTATAACACGCTTTGGACTGTATCACGCAGTTTGGACTGATATGTCCCTCCCCTCCACATTTGAAGCATATGATAGGTGGTCGTTCTCCCTCATTAACAACGGGTGCTGGTGTTGACGTCTTTCCATCATTGTTGAATCTCCTTTTCTTGAAATGTCCATTTTTACTCTCTTGGCCATGATTACCATCGAAGTGGTTACCATTTCTGGAATATTGATTCCCTCCACGTTTGTTGTCACCGCTTCGATGATTGCTACCAATGGTATTATCATTTTTTCGGCTGCTTTCTCTTGGTTGAGTTGACTCGTTATTGAGCTCCAATAACTGAGCCCTATTAACAACATCTGAATACAAACACATTTTGTGAGAAATTAAATATTGACGTATCACGGGTTTCAAATCTCTTAGAAACATCCGCATCATTCTCCCTCATTATCAACCAAGTGAAACGCAAACCGGGACAACTCGACAAACTTAGCTTCGTACTGTGACACTGTCATATTGTTCTGCTCCAACTTGATGAACTCTACCTCTTTCATGTGACGAATACTTTCGGGAAAGTACTTGTCGTTGAATAGTTATTGGAACTTCTCCCAAGATATCTTCAGTGCGGCACGTTGAGTACGCTTTACCGATTCCCACCAGTAATCTGCCTCTCCTCGCAACATAAAGGTGGCAAATGGAACCTTTTACTCCTCGGAGCATCTCAAAACATCAAATATCTTGGTGATCTGCTTTATACACGCTTCCCCCTTAAGTGGTTTTGGATCTCCAATAAACTCCGATGATCCCAGCTCCTTGAACTGTTTTGCAGTGACCGTCCGAGAGTTTCTAGTGTTTCCACCTACATTTTGGACAGGAGCCGCTCTCGCCTGATGTTGCATGAATTGCATAAAGCCTCTGAACATTCCATCATTCGTCATTTGGTCAGTGTTGTTGTTTGCATGAGGATTGTCGCCTTCCTGATGCACATTATCCTGATTATTGATCTGTAGGGACTCAACGGTCTCCTGTGCTCCATTGCTATTCTCAACATTCTCGAATGTCATTTTCAAATACTGCCACAAAACAAGGGTTAATTGATATGTCACATATTATCCCTATACTCTGACCGACCAATTAAATACCAAATAAACTTAGGTAGGTCATACTAGCAAAGGAATTCCCCGTCTCTCCCCTCCTAGTTCTTGTCTCACATCTTAGCCATCGATCATATCTCTAAGCTTTGATACCAACTGTGACGCCCCCAAAATAGGTATACATCACCCATCTTGAGTCGCCAAATACATGGTACAAAAATCAAATACAACTTTATTATACAACAGTCGTGTAAAATACGACATAACATAATCTAACAGTTTTAATAAGAATATTGTCAGCTAGACAATATCAACACTCAATGGAGTCATCGTTATATTTATTGTAACACTATTTAACAGAATAATGAGGACTACTAATGGTATCATCTGGACCATCACTCCGTTCCTCGACTAGTCCCGGCTACGTTCTCATTTCCTGAAGAGAACAGTGAAAGAAAGGGTGAGCTCAACTAGCCAAATAAGAAATATTATGACTAAGATAATGCAGAATAAATTATCATTAGCCTTCAACAGTGTTAAACTGATAAAATATAATAAACATCAAGTTTAATTGCAGAGAAACAAGCAATCCATTAGAAGAGTCAAGTAGAGATAAAATCTACTATCTTCAATGATTTAAAAGGTTTTTCATCACTTTTATCGGTGAGACTCAACTTAATAAATAAACCACAGCATCCCTGCATTATGGCCAAGGATATTCATTAGTATCACGACCACAAATTATACATGCACTACGTGCGAGGATATTCGATGTATTCATCGATGGTCATGATCATGCCAACAAATTGTCCATCAATGCACTACTACCACGATGAGGACTTTTACCACATCATTTGTAACATTACGGTCATGATTATACCGAATAATCCACGGTCATAATCATACCAAGTCCATCTATGCACTCTGAAGCCACGAGATGACTTTCAACATATTATAAACATGAGGATGATGACAATGATATAAGAATTCAATAAAACAAGTTCAAGGATAAATTTGTAAAGATATATAATTTAATTTATCCAGAAATCAATAACGTCCAAATTGTGAACATGATACTGCTTTGTGGAGTAAAATTTAAGAATGCTCAGAAGAATATTTCCATGAAAAGATACTGGATGAAGCGCAAATATCAAGGATATTCCACTAATTTCATGGAGGATAGACGCCAAAACTTTAATCAATTGAGTATAATAGAATATATGAAACCGCAAAATGGATTTTTTTACCGCCATGTGGTAATCCACACGTAATGATTATTCCAAGAATAATAAAGAATGGAATAATGAAGAATTCACCAAAGCGCATGCGTAATCGCATGACGGGTTATTCCAACAGAATAATAAAGAATGGAACCAGTCATGCGTAATTCGCATGCATGGATGTTCCAGCAGAATAATAAAGAATGGAACCGTGTCATGCGTAATCCGCATGCATGGGATGTTCCAACGAGAATAATAAAGAATGGAACCGAGGTATGTGTAATTAGCGACAACAAGATATTCCAAAGAATAATAAAGAATGGAACCGAGGTCATGCGTAATCCGCATGAGCATGGATGTTTCAATGAGAATAATAAAGAATGGAATAACAACAGAATTCACGAGGCATGCGATCGACCATTAACAGCGACGAGTTATTCCAATGAGAATAATAAAGAATGGAATAACATAAGAATTTCACCATGTATGCAGTACTTCGCATAAAAAGGTTATTCCAACATAATAATAAAGAATGGCATAACAACCCTTACGAGTATTGAAAGAAAATAACTCTCTTCATGAATACGAAAGAATAATACCCCTTACCTAAGAAAAATTGGTTACTGGAATAGTGAAGTAGCAGACTTCTCTTCTTCTTTCTCTCTATAATTTCTTTCTATAATAATTGCTCTAAAGCTTTTGTGAATTGGTGAAAAATGAAGGAAGAATGAGCTTCTATTTATAGGAAAATATAGTTTCGATAATTGCACGTTTAGGGGCTCGAAATATTACAGTATAATACCTTCTTCTTTTTCTTCAATTTTAATTTAGTCCTGCAAGTATTATCAAACTTGCACCACCTCCCCTAATAGTAAATAATGCGAATTAATAGTTAATTCATGTGACAGTATAGTATAATCATGTGAAAAAACTAATTACAGTATAGTACCTTCAACTATACCTCCATTTTTAATTTAGTCATGCAAGTATTATAAATCTAGCACCACCTCCACTAATAGTACATGAATGTGAATCAATAGTACACACATGAGAACAAATAGTTATAAGCATGTGAAATAATAGAAATTAATTGCTTATTTATCCGAATAATTACCCGATTGGTCAGTATAGCCTCCAGACATCAATTATTATCGAAATAAATGTCGATTTCCACTAACACTAATAATCCCAACACAATGGAAATATCAATTTCATCTTTAATCAACACAACTTATTCATCATTACTATTATAACTCACAATATTTAACAATCGAATTCGTTCATGCGAAGAGAGGGGCTTTCCGATAAGGATTTCTCCTTATTAGCGTGCGATTAGGTGACCAAACCTCTCCTTGACAGAACTTCTAGACATTGTCAATATTGCAAATAATAATATGAATAACTTTGTCATCTCAATTATTGATTTAATAATAATAAATATTATGCAGATTATATTGTGACAATAATTGAATCAATAATATGAGAGATATGATGCATCAATTCATCGTAGCAATAATTGAGTATAAGCTGAATGACTTCTCACGTAAGCATCAATAATCAATACCGTGTGTTTCTTATGAAATGAACGCAGCGTATCAACATATACTTTTACTAGGGTAGTTCAACAGGTTTTAATGGTAACACTTTCATTGTTATTTTTATAAAAGATAATTACGTCATTTTCTAACTTCTGACAATACTTATGTGTGGGGTCCACTAATGATTGTCTTTGTCAAATTTAATATTTTATGTTAAAAGCGAATATTCCCGGACCAATCGAATATTATATAACCACTTGCTTACTTTTGCAAAATTTGTAAATATTACCCACAACTATAACATTATATCAAATCCACATCATAACATTCAAAATATATTTCAAAAAAATTATTCTTTATTCATAAAAAATGGGGTCTTACATCGTATTAGTGAATAGTGCCGTATACGTGAATAATAATCTCGACACAAAAAGGTAGAAATTCCACAATAATATTTATATCAATATTTCGACATAATGATATTGAAGAAAATAATATCATTTACAAAGAAAATAACATCCCTTACCTCAAAAGAACAGTACTTCTGACTAGAATATCGGATGTAATGCTGAAGAAAATTTGCACTGAATATCAACTCTCAAAGTATCTAAATACTCACAAAATACGGTCGATAATATATAGAGAGAGAGAAAACTTATTTTTGGTGTAACGTTCAATTCTAACTAAGCACCCTATTTATAAAAAATGCTAGAACGCCAAAGCAGACTAAATTAATAAAATATTATTATTATTTTTTCTTCTCTTATACGCATGCCGACCAAGACCAGCCCTGCACCTTTGAATAAAATTTCCAGCACATGTTTTCACAAAAAACAAAAATGGGTCCCACCCATAATTTTAATAAAAACATTTATTTCTGAAACTTTAATAATTCATAATAAATAGCCCTTTTATAAAAAAAATACGAAACTTTAATAATTCATAATAAATCTCTACAACTTTGTAGATTTAAGTTTTTCCAAATTCTAAACAAAAAATGACCGAAATCCAGATACGGACGATTTTCAACACCTCTATTTCGACAAAATACTGATAAAATAGCTCAACATTTATTCCTTCATTTATATCCACATAAAATAAACATTTCCCTATCCATCAGTTATATCCATATAAATATTTTCTTATCATATAAATAAATAAATAATTATTCAAAAATAATATTACAGAATCACAATTATGACAACCAGGTCGTTCCCAGGAGAGAGGGGGATTTCCGATAAGGATTTCTCCTTATTGGAACGCAATTAGGTGACCAACCCCCTTTCCTAGACAAAACTTCCGTAGACATTGCCAATATTGCTGTCTAATAATATTATTCAAATAATATGAAATATTGATCTGATAATGTGAAATATTGTGCAGGGACAATTAGTGAAACAACAATAATATAAAATATCAACGTAGCAATTATTGAATCAATAAAATAAAATATTGAACATTAATTACTGTAACAATTATTGAGTAGTGCCTTCTTACGTAAGAATCAATAATTCAATACAGGTGTACTCTTTTGTGCAACCAATGCGTATTCTTCGCATTTTAACCACTTAAGGGTATTCCAACAGTGTTAACGATAACATCTACATCGTTATTTATAAAAACTCAAACTTGTCGTTTTCTTCATCCAACCATTTTCCATTATCGGGCCCAGACATGGCTGCGCCATCATACGAATATTCCCCGACATCAAGCATATTCCACAACCAAACAAATATTCCACGACAAAATGAATATTTTATAACTATTTGCTTATTTTTCAAAATTTGCACATTTCACCCATAAACAAAGTATTATATCAAATTAACACCTTATTATTCACAATAATAATTAGAAGAAATTCAATTTTATTTATTAAAAAGTTGGGGTCTTACAACTATGTTTTCTGTCTACTTAAAGGTTACTTCCTAAGGTTTTCCCCACCTAAGGTTCATAACCTAAAGCTCTAATACCAACCTGTGACACCACTAAATTTGAGTACTTCATTCTCATATGATTTGGTGCTCACTTTCAAAAATATTTACATCTATATACCCATAAACAAGGATAAAGACATAAATTAAATAAATATCTTCCCCATTAAAGGGTTACATCAACTTTAAAAAATTCCCAGGCAATCTAACCTTAAACTATTACATAAGTCTGCGGAATACATCACGAAATAACATAAGTCTTATAACATAAATTTAGTTAAGTAAAATCAAATAAGTCATCATCACTTGGACATCTTGCCCTTTCCCTTGCTAGAAGATGGCTCATCGACTTTCTCAACTTTAGCTGCAATGTTAATTGCAAGAGTGAGCAAACAATTGCTCACTGATATAAAGAGTGATAATACCAATAATTTAAGAGTAAATAATGAATACCGAATAAACAAGTCTAAGATTTATATCTGAGGGTCTTTAAGACCATAAATTATGTCCCAAGGTTATTAAGTATTTCTACGTCAACCTTTAACAGTCATTAGACTATACAGACTTTTAATTTTGTACTTAGGGGGATCAGCCCTTCGTACCATGTATTGTGCACAAATTTCTAAACGCTAAAGCGTACATAATCCCCTATGTTAGGGTTGTTCATCTCAATTTGACTTTAGGATTTCTGCACTAAAGAAAGTTTAGTTGGGAACTAGATTATCAGTGGTTCTAGAATTTTAGAACACTCATCAATTATGGATTAGTTCGAAAGTTCAACACAATAAGATAAGATTCTACAATAATAATGTACAATTAAGTAGTCATGGTATAAACAAAGTACTACATCCAAAAGAGTTAGAAAACCCATTCGGGACAATGAATGTAAACAGTTTATGCTTTGAATAACAACAACAAGAGTTAGGAGTGTGAAACTCGCTCGATGTAAAGAATTAGAATACAAGAGCTTATATCATCATAAACAAGATGGAATCAATAAGCTTGCTCAACTTCAATATAAGATTTGAGAACTTGAATAATGATAAATTAGTTTTAGAAAGCTTTCTTGACCACAAAGGATAAACATAATCATGAAGCTTGCATTCATTACAAAGAGAATGAAGTTAGGGAACTTACCTCGTGTGTAAGCTACATAAGTATAATAAATGTTTGCCAATTACCCTACATATACTATTAGAATAACAATACCAATTAGTTATGTTAACATTAACTTCATGGGTTCACTTCTCATTTTAGTCAAGTCTATAATCTCTAGTTTAAGACATGATTATCATACTCATACACATACCATGAATCTGAACTCCTAGTTATATAACAGTACCCGACATGGTGATTGCATATCAACACAAATTCTCATAACATCACGTTACGAACTTTCACAACTTACTAATTTATAATCATTAGTTTCAACATTGTGATTATAATAAGTGATTACGTCTTATAAGATGTTTGAAGTCCTTTTACAATCATTAAAATATGTTAAGTTAACATTCTCCAAGCTATGATGTTAACAGTTCATTACTGGGTCTGCTAGACCATTGGCGCGACCGCGCCATGTCTACCTTTGAATCCGACGCTCCCACGCCCAGAAGCAGTGTGAGACCCCAGATTTTATAAATAAAGATTTAATTTTCTCGAAATAATTTTCTTAAATATTATGGTGTGGATTTGATATAATGTTATAGTTGTGGGAAATATTTATAAATTTTTGCAAAGTACGCAAGTTGTTATATAATATTCGATTGGTCGGGTAATATTCTTTTTGTCGGAGAATATCCATACGATGGTACAATCATTGGTGGACACCACAACGGAATTAGTGTCGGATTGAGAAAACGACAAAAATACTTTATGAAAATAACGGCGGAAGTTTTACTGTTAACTGTTGAAACACCTGGTGTTAAAAGTACAGTAATACACATGGTTTCATAGTAGCACACGGTATTGATTATTGATGCTTACGTGAGAAGTCACTCAGTTATACTCAATTATTGCTACAGTAAATGCTGCATCATATCTCTCATATTATTGATTCAATTATTGTCACAATATCATCTGCATAATATTTATTACTATTAAATCAATAATTGAGATGACAAAGTTATTCATTTTATTATTTGCAATATTGAAAATGTCTAGAAGTTCTGTCAAGGAGAGGTTTGGTCACCTAATTGCGTGCCAATAAGGAGAAATCCTTATCGGAAAGCCCCCACTTTCCTGGGAACGACCTGATTGTTAAATATTGTGAGTTATAATATTAATGATGAATAAGTTGTGTTGATTAAAGATGAAATTGATTGTTCCATTGTATTGAGATTATTAGTGTTAGTTGAAATTGACATTTATTTTGATGATAATTGATGTCTGGAGGTTATATTGTTCACTCGGGTATTCGGAGCGCTTTTTATGTCGGAGTACTATTCATGAGTTACTATTCACGAGTTACTATTTATGACTTACTATTCACGAATTATTATTCACGGGGTACTATTGATTCACATTCTTACACTATTAGGGGTGGTGGTGCAAGATTGATAATACTTGAATGACTAAGTTAAAAATGGAGGTATAGTTGAAGGTACTATACTGTAATTAATTTTTTCACATGATTATACTATTTTTTCACATGATTATACTATTTATTCACATGATTATACTATTTATTCACATGATTTACGATTAGGGGAGTTGGTGCAAGATTGATAATACTTGCAGGACTAAATTAAAAATGAAAAAAAAGTTGGAGGTATTGTACTTTAATTTTTTGGGCCCCTTAACGTGCAATTATCGAAACTATATTTTCCTATAAATAGAAGCTCATTCTTCCTTCATTTCTCACCAATTCAGTAAAGCTATAGAGCAATTATTATAGAGAGAAATTATAGAGAGAAAGAAGAAAAGTATTCTGCTACTTCACTACTTCTATATCCAGTTTCTTCTAAGGTAAGGGGTATTATTTCTTCTTTTGTCTTCATGAAGAGAACTTCTGTTATTCCATTCTTTGTTATTATGTTGGAATAACTTTATACATCTGTCAATACCGCATACTTGGTGAAATTCTTACATTATTCCATTCTTTATTATTACATTTGGAATATCACATTTTGTGCGTTTCTCTTGGGACCTAGTTCCGTCTTTATTATTACATTGGAATATCACATGTCATGCATTTTACGCCGGACTGATTAAAATCTTTATTATTACGTTGGAATATCCTATCTACATTCGCTTTTTTACGGACTGATTCCATTATTTATTATTACATTGGAATAACTTTTGCATGTATGCGGATCTATCGCATGCATGGTGATTTCTTTTGTTATTCCATTCTTTATTATACTAAGTTGGTTAAAGTTTTGACTTCTATAATCCATGAAATTAGTGGAATATCCTTGATATTTGCGCTTCATCCAGTATCTTTTCATTGAAATATTCTTCTGAGCATTCTTGAATTTTACTCCACAAAGCAGTATCATGTTGACAATTTGGACGTTATTGATTCCTGCATAAAATAATTCTTGAACTTGTTTTATTGAATTCTTATATCATTTTCATCATCCTCATGTTTATATTTTGTTGAAAGTCATCTGTGGCTTGTAGTGCATAGATGGACTTGGTATGATTATGACCGAGGATTATTGATTGTAATCACTTGACCGTAATGTTACAAATGACGTGGTAAAAGTCCTCATTGGCCCGTAGTGCATTGACGGACAATTGTTGGCATGATCATGACCATTAATGAATACACAAATATTCTTGGCCCGTAGTGCATGGATAATTGTGGTCGTGATACTAAAGAATATCCTTGGCCGTTGTGCAGGGGTGATTCGATGATGTGGATTATTTATTAAGCTGAGTCCCAGCGATAAAAGTGATGAAAAACCTTTTAACTCATAGAAGATAGTAGATTTTATTCTCTACTTGACTCTTCTAATGGATTGCTTATTTCGCTGCAGTTTTTGATCTAAAACTTGTTGTCAATTATATTCTATCAGTTGTTATACTGTTAAAGGCAATTGATAATTTATTCTGCATTATCTTAGTCATAATATTTCTTACTGGGCTAGTTGAGCTCACCCTTTTCTTTTACTGTTCTCTTCAGGAAATGAGAACGTAGTTGGGACTAGTCGGGGAATAGAGTGATGGTGCTAGATGTTTGCATTAGTAGTCCTCACTATTATGTGAAATAGTGTGATAATAATTGTAATGAGGACTCCTTTTGAGTTTGTATACTCTCTAGTAAACAATATTTGTATTCAAACTCATAGTTTATGTTTTGTCATATTGTACACGACAATTGTATTATTAACTTGTATTTGAATTATGTACCATATATTTGGCGACTCAGAATAGGTGATGTATACCTATTTTGGGGCGTCACTGAAAGCAAGCGCTTCTACCATTGAGAACTAGTTTTGCGAGAACACAAATTTAGACTACATTCAAGCTTGACAATTCCCATTTTCCCAATTCTACAACAATTCACCAAAACCCAAAAACCACATAAGTTTACTACAACAACTTTAGGCATAAATAGAACACTTCTAATCACCAAAACACCCAAATTATAAGGATTTAACCCATGTTTTTTGTTGTTTTCTCCATTTTTAACACATTTAGCATATTCAATCGCCAAATCCTTGTTTCTTAACCAAATTACACCATTCCAACTACGTTGTTTTCATTTCTTGATATACTAACACAATCTACCACCAATTTACAGATTATATCAAGGATTGAACATGAAATTTTTGACTCAAACAAGCCATTTCATATATAGAACACTGTTACTTTTAATTTTCTTCATACAAGCAAATGTCACGTATTTGATTATAAACAATTGCTTATATATGATGATTATCTGATTATATATTCATACATACATGTATATACATCAATCCAACATGACTCTCAATTCATAGTGATCATTGAGAAACCACAACATAGAATCTTAGGAGCAATTATACCTTGAATCCTTTGTGTGCACGGTGATGATAACAAGGTTTAGAAATCCTCCTCCTTCTTGTAGACAAAACTACAGAGAATTCCCTCTTGCTCTTACTCTCAACTTTCTCTGTGTTTCCTTCTCACGCTCTATGTTCTCTCTTAGCTTAGGATATAACACACAAATGAATAAACTGATATAGGCATAACCCACGTACTTCAGTTAAAAAAACAAATAGTATGCGTTAGTTAAAATAAGCCAAAGGCCACAAGGCCTTGTTTGCCTAAACACAAACTCCTCATTCTAGTTTATTTAAATAATATTTATACTATATAGTTCCATGTGTCACACTTTAATTTAGTTAATTTAAATAACTTACAATTATAATTATAATAACTATAATTTTCATTATAATTATACTCACACCTAATAAATTATTATATATCTAATTTAATTACGAACACCACTTTATTTAATTTAATTACTTTCTTAAATATTAAACAATTCATTTAATTTAATTATTTCATTAAATCAAAATTTCAAATACTAAAATTACCATTAATCAATTTAGTTAATGTACATAGTTAACTAAATTATTGCAACACAATTTCACCAATTATTTATTTTCTCAATAAATAAATTATTTATTTAATTAAATAAATATTTTAAATAATTACAAAATATCTCGATCATTACAACAACTCAGCTACAGGTGTTGGTAAAATCTCTACTTGGTTATAGACTCCTCACTAACCACATGTATATCCCTATATATCACGTTATCTCCTGACATCTACAACAAATCAAATTAGTTTGATTAGTAAACATCATTAGAATAGTAAAAACACATATCACATTTAATGAATTTGTAAGGTTAACTTCATCTTTTACTTCTTTAACTCTTTTTAAGGTTATAACTTAAGGTTTTTTCCCCTCTTAAGTTTTTATAACCTACATCTTTGATACCAACCTGTGACGGCCCCAAATCCGGGTATCTTCCAACCCGACAGATGGTGCTACACGGTGCTATAGTTCACACATACATTTAATTAAAATATCTCAAAAGAATGAACATGTCTTATATATATTACAAATTAATATTTTCCTTCCCAGGTTCTTTATAATCATTACATATGTCTTTTGTCATAATATCAAGTAAATACAAAGTTCATACTATGCTATTACAAGACAACTACTTGTCTGCCTTAGCCTTCCCTTTATTATTATTGGATCCTTCAATTTGTTCGGTCTTAGCTGCATTCATATGGTTCAAATAAGAGTGAGCATAACTAGCTCAGCAAGTATGACAATTTCATTTAAATAATAAGTTTGAATCATATGAATCGTATATCTTCTATAACTAAATCAATAGTTATGAAGTACTATAGATAATTCAAAATAACACTTCTCTTTTCTTTAAAACATTTAACAATGAATAACATTAGTTAAACCTTGATTTTGGTCCAAGACCTTGAGCATTTCATTCTTTCTTTATAAAGGACAACCCGACACTAAGTTCGTAAGTCTGGCATATCTTACGAGCACGTCTAGGTGATCAGCCTATAGTACTCTATGTTGTACAACACTACTTCATTAAATGTATCTACGTTTAAGTTTTGGCAACCTCATGTGCCTGTCATTTGACAAAAAAACATTTGTTTATTCATACTCAGTCTTTCTTTGAAATCCATACCAAAACAGTTGACAAAAGATAACAACATTGATAATATTTTGATAGATTATAAGAAAGTCCACAAAACACATTATGTCTAGCCGAAGGAATTGGCTTCGACTTCGTTATACATCAATTCATACGTAATATACATGACTCACAAAGCTTGTCCAAAAAAAACACAAACAAGGGTTTAGAACACTTCCCTTCAACGTCTTCTATAGTTAATACACTTTTTTTTGAGTCTTTAAGGATTCTACAATACATAAGTACATAATATACCACATTAGGTCATGAACAATCAAGTATGGTCACTAATCTATCTTTCCCTTCTTCTCAATCTAATCATTCATTAGATTGGTTAACATTCGTTACTGTTTATCGTATTACTTTGTGTTAGATTCAAGTAATCTTTCGTCAATTTTTAGTTGTAATTCTTAAGGTTATAATCATCCTTAATGATGTTACTTTAAGTTAATTAAGTTATAATTGTGACAACCCGAGAATTTAGATAATTATTTAAATCTTAAATGATGGATTAAAGGATGAATATTAAATCTAGACTAAAAAAATAAGTGAATGGATATCAGATTTCCAGGAAAGAATTAATTTTGTGAATTTAAAATTTTTGTGGTGAATTATTCAGGATTAAGGGTATAAGTGTATATGTTCTATGTATATGATTGTATATGTGTACAGTATGTGGTTAAGGGTTAAGGGTTGACCAGATAAGCTATATCAGTGGCAAACCCTAATATTATATTAAGAACGTCAATGTTCAGTTAGAAAATTCTTACTATTTATAAGAAACCCTAAAACCGGTTCTGGAAACCCTAATTTTAGTTTCGGGAATCCAAAACCCTAATTCAAAATTAGAAAACCCTAATTTGGGAATTAAAATGATAAGTATAAGACTTCAAGTGTTATTAATTATAACCTAATTATGGAAACCCTAATAATTAGAAACCCTAATTTCTAATTGAAAACCCTAATTTCTAATTAAAAACCCTAATTGCTAATTAAGAAAGTTTTATGTTAATTAGGAAACACTAATCCTAAAGTTAAAATCTAAGTAATTAGAAAACCCTAATTTAATTAGGAAACCCTAATTATAAATTAGAAAGAATAATTTTTTCCATTTGAAAAACCCTAATTAGAAATCCTAGAATTTAATTTATAAAACCTTATGGTTAAACCCTAAGGGTTAAATCTTAAGGGTTGGAACAAAAGTCTATTATGCCATTAAAATTGGAAGGAAAAAGATCAAAATACCCTTGTTGCATTCTTTATTAGTTAACTTGTAGAATTTAGCGAAACTTTAGTGGGTAAACCACTCCATGTGACTAAAAACAACTCCAATCAGTCACTTATTGCCAACAATCTCAGCTATATACATTGCATCTAAATATTATAAGAGATAAAGATAGAGAAATGTCATAAGTTAAGTCAATTGCACCTAAGCTCACAACCAACTCCTTCTCTCTCTACAAATTCGAAAATCCCAAGTATTTCAGTCCCTAGATAACTTTCTAACACATCCAAATCAGTGTGGTAGAGCCTAGATCAAAGCATATTCAAGAGAAGGTATAAACCCTAAACTCACCTTTGATCTTGTATGCAAATAAAGAATTCATGTTTATGTGTTTAAATGTTTGCTAGAAGATGTTTTATGATGATCTATGATGATATATCATAGATCTATAACATCAAAAGGCCTTAAAATCAAGTTTTCAGAACTGACTTTGAACCATAAAATATTATCTGACATCCGAATGTCAGAGGCCCTAGATCAGTCTCCATTTTTGCTTTGTGTTGTTTTATGTTATAAATTTTTTCTATGTCATGTGGACTATTATCTGGAACTAGAAACATGGTTAGATCATCATAGTGCGTTGACCGAGCACGAAATCTTGTTTCTGTGTAACCCAGACACCCAAAAATCACTGACAACGATTTTGCAGGCACTAGATCTTGCAACTGTTAAGTGTTTGGGCCATGTTATTGTTTGGAACTTGTAGTATGACATATAGGCTACACAGTAAAGCCATTAGAAAACTTAGATCCATAACAGAATCTAAGTTGTAGCCGGTCAAACTATAGTTGAACATCAGCCGGATGAACAATCTGGAAAACCAGATTGTTCAAGAACCGTTTTTTTTTGTCAGACTTTGACAGGTTTTGATTTCTTAAATGTGTTGATGTTATACTGATATTATGTTATATAATTGTTCTTTGACATGTAGTCTACACTATTGAACCTTCATATTACACTGATCAAGCCCACAACTCTAGATTCAAGGCTTGCAAAGTAGGTACCTTAGTTGTTCTTCATTTCTGGGTAACCCAGAAAATGAAGAACAGGCCTGACAAATATTTTTGAGGACCCAGATCTCTCTGATTTGATATAGGATGTCCATGATGTTTATTTAGTGTTGTAGTATTACATCAATATTATAACCTTAACACATAATCGAAACCGAATACATCAAGATCCATGAATTATAGTTGGTCAAACCTAGTACCCTGTTAACTACCCATGATTTTCTGGGTTTGGCTAAAGAACTTGAAGAACACCTGTAAGAACCCGAATTTTCAGAAATTATTAAAATAAGAATTTAGTAAATAAAATTCTTAAGGCATGAGAAGGGTTCGAATAAGAATATATATGTGTTGTGAGGTATGTGGAATGGTGTTGCATGATGTAATATAAACTATGCAATAAGTGATTTTTATGTTTAATAAATATATTATTATTATATAGAGGCGAGTTATTTGAAGTAAAGAAGATGGATAGAAATCTATCTATCGGTATTAAATAATTTATTTGAAATTATTTTATCATAGTAAGTTGGTGACGTTAAATATCTTTGATAATCACCAATTTCTTGAGTATATGTACGAGTAAGTATCAAGTCTAAGGCAGTGCAATCATACCCTTTAATGGTGGATGTATACGAGTTGGGCTAAACGATTCTTTCAGAGAGCGGAGATATATATGAATTAGTAACTGATCTAACTCACTGTAAAAATAGGGTAGACGAGACGGAAACTAATTTGTTGGTTGTTTGTGGGAAACCACTCAGTATACTATATTGAATACTATTAAAGACTCGATGTGTGCTAGGTTTAGACTTGTATATATATATATATATATATATATATATATATATATATATATATATATATATATATATATACGATGTGTCGACGAGAGAGGAAATCGATATATCTTTAGATAAATATTGGTTAGAGATTTATTGATTAATATTGAGACATGGTTAAATGTATAGATTAAAGAAATTGTGTTGAGACAATCTATAGAAATGGAAGAGAAATAATTATAGTATATTTCTACTAAAGGATATTAAAATAAATTCTTGCATTTGATTATTTTAATAAAAGGGGAATATTATTTTATTTTACCTTATATAGCTTTATGCGAGGTAATGTGTGAGATTACGTAATATGGTAAATATATTAAAACATATTTGCTATATAAGTTGATGGAAATAAATTATCATAATAGAAAATAAACTTATTTTCTATATATATAGTGTGTACGTGGGTAGATGCGTATGTAAATATTTTAATAATACAAAGACATTATATTAAGAATAATATCTTGAGAAAATGAATAAATCGTTTTATTATGATTAGTTCCTATATTTAGAGAAAATATGATAAAAATATCTTATGTTATGTTATGGCGAAATACGTAAATTTTGATTATAGTAATGTATTTCTAAGATGGTTAAAGTTAAAAGAAAACTAAGTTTTGTTAATTTACTAAATAACTTGAGTTATTATATTACTTGAATGTTATAAAGAATATTTAACTATCTCCATTCATGATATATTTATATATGTGAACCTTGTGATATAATAGTTTGATGTAAATTGAACATGTTATATAAATAGTAATGTGGTGGGAAATGAATAAGTAATGAGAATGAGAATAAGCGTACTGTAAGTTCGTGAGATATTCCTAGTGTGACAAAGTGATGGAATAAACATTCATTAAATAATTTAATGAATGAATAATTGAAGTAGTTAATTTGTATGTGCAATGATTATATATTATATAGTAGCTACATCTATATGATATGAAATGAAGTGTGACACTTCAATGGTAACTATATAATATAGGAAGTATTTGAATACTTATGTATAAAGACTAGTATGTTAGCACTATGTACAAGTGAGATAATAAAATGTAACATGGTGCAATAGACCACTTTCATGACCATGTTATAAGATGTAATGTTGAGAATAATGTTATTTTGTGAGATGATATTATTATAAGCTTGTAAGCTATTAATTACTAAGTTCACATAATTATATCTTGTGTGGCATAACTAGTGAAGTTAAACCAAATGGGGATTTAATGGAAAAATAAATGGTGAGTTAATAAATAATTGATATTAATTATCATTATGATAATTGGGTATATTTGAGTTGATAAGTTTTATGGAAAATTATGGATTGAGAATATCCAACTATTTTATAATTAGGCCAATTAAAATATTAATTGGAATAAACCAATGTACATGGATTATATAATTCTATGTGAGTGGGTGTATATGTATGTACATTTGGGGAAAAAATATCATATAAACCTAAGTATGCTAATAATAATATTGAATGTTGAGTTTTAAGGGTAGTGTCCCAATTTGTGGGTCATTTCTCCATTCACGTGAAATATAAAAAGGCTAGCTAGCTATCTTGCTTCTTCTTCTCAAACTCATAGCTTCCAAAGGATGAAGGGAGTGATGGAGGAAGAGGAAGTTGGTGACCAATTCTCTATACCCAATAGATTCTTCCTTCTTCCTTTGGTTTGATTCATTGAGCAAAACCCAAACTTGGTCCATGGTTCTTCTATAAATAGAGACCCTTTTCTTCATTCTTCACATTTGAAATTTTGAGAATTCTAGTGAGTGAGTGGTTGAGAAGTTGGGAGAAATCAGAAGTTAAGATTCAAGCTTGGCAATTTAGCTTCAAGAGGTATAATTCTTAAACTATGTTCTTAAATTCAAGTTTTGCAAGATTCTTAGAAAAGTGCTAAAATACATGTTTTGAGTTGAAAGGTTTATAGTAGAAGCATGATAGAATGTGTCAATTGATGCTAGACATTGTTAATATGGTTGAATACAAAATTAACGCAATTTAAATGAACCAATTTGGTTTAGAAATGAATTCACAGTGAATGAATTCATTAAACTTTTAAAAACATGAAAATTTTGTATGAACATGAGATTTAGGTCACGAATTTGGTTAGTTAGGGTTTCTGTAAATTGTTATAATTTTAGTATGTTGTAGTGCTATGAATTACGAATCCATAGAATCAAAAATGGACTAATTTGGGTATGTATAACTCAAATTATGAAGGTTAAAAAGAAGTTTGGCATGATGGTTCATAACAAGGAATGAAATTTCGAGTTTGAAGCAGCTAGGCCCGCCATGGCGGGCTATTTTTAGGGCAAAACCCCAAGCCATGTGCCGGGGGTGGGGGGGGGGGTGGTCTGATTACAGATGTTGAAAAAATATGACAAGATATGTTTTACTAAAATGGATATAATTGTTTCATACACACTCTGATTGAGGAGATTCAAGAGCATCCGGAAAGAGAACGAATAGACCTACAACTTTTGTTCTATAAGTATTTCAATTTGAGGTCATTAGGAAGGGTAAAAATATTCATATTTGAGGACGAGGAGGCGAATATTCCGATTGAGGATCCGCTCTTCTTTGCACGTTCCTCGCGAGGAGCTTAGAGCATTCGGTGGTTAACCCGAGTTCTGAGGTGATTTGGGCAGACATCCATCGATGTATTTGCATGCTAACGAGGTATGGCGTTTGACTTTGATCTTCCTTCTTTCCTATTGATGAGGATTAAAGTGTTCTGAAGTTGATCTGCATTTCATGCAGGTTCCAGGTTTTACACAGCCTCGAGAGAACTGGTTTAGCATTCAATCCATGTACCAGGCTCTTTATCCTGACTACAGAGCAGTAGTGCATGAGTGGGGATTTGGGGCATTCTTCTCCATCCTTCCCCGTCGTTGTCCTTGGGGTTACCTCAGGGCTTTGTTTGAGTGATGGTTTCATCAGATTCAATCACTCCATCTGCTGGACTGCGAGGTGATGATGACACCCATGGATTGGCGATTTATCATAGGCATGGAGTTTGGAGGGGAGCCAGTGCCTTGCTTAGCGAATATTTCCCCTACTGCCGTCAGATCCTTATTAGGAGTTCGGTGAGGGCGCTCAAAGCGAAGCGTCAGTTCAGGTCCTTTAAGCGTAGATGCTATGAGCAGGCTATTGAGTGAGCCCATGCCTGATGATGTCAGGATCGGGGATCGCGTTCTGCGGCGATTGTTCACGATGATCATTCGAGGTCGCTTCATATGAGATAACTCTTCCACGGTATCTTTTCGCTTTAGTCAGTGCCACACGCGATGTGGACCGTATAGGAGAGTATGACTGGGGCTCTTACACCTTTGCCTATTTCCTCCGGGGCATGGGTATGCGCTCACAGGGATTGACTAAGGCTTGGCTAGGATTTTACCCATTTCTGCTGGTGAGTACTTCTCTTGTCTTTTCCCATTCATAGGTTAAGAGTGTTTACTGATAGCAGATGTTTTGCCATTGTGTTGGCAGTTTTGGGCCTATGAGAGGCTCCTATGTTTGCGTCCTATGAGTGTGTTAGTGAAAGTAGTATGCACACAAGCCAATCATGTTTGATGATAACGCATATACTTTGTAACAATCTTATTCATTTATTAATAAAAAGTATTAATTTATTAAAGGCTTTTAATTATCTACATGATGCTGTTTTATAATATGTGATAAACCCATAGTTTTAAGCAATGCTTTTAGAATAATGATGATGATCATTCTAATGAGATCTAAATTCTTAGAAAGCTTAAAACTAAAATAGTTCCCAATCATTGGATTACTAAATTGGGGATTAGTGAATCCGGATAGATTGGTACATCGTTCTTGCTTTCGTTGGATGAGGATGATTGATCTCATGATCATTTGTGTGGAGACACTAAAAGCAAGTATGTAGGTGCTTATTGGAGAATAAGTTCCTTTGAGCGTGGCTCGCTAAGGAATACCTAATGGAGTTTTACTTGCTGTCAATAGGAATTCCTGTAGTGATAGTAGTATAAGTAATCCTTGGACTTGAGATCATCATAGTATCTTGTGTATGATGAGTTATACTTTGACTTATTCCTTAAGACCCTTAGGGTATATCAAAGGGTATGCTTGGGTATAACAAGTTGTACATGGAGATAATATATGATCGATAAAGAATCTACCACTTCTATTAAAAAAGAGAAATGTCTATGTGATTCGATAAATGACAATCCAGTAGTCCTTGGCCAAGGCAGAATGAAATTAGAAAGGAGTTTCTAATTTGCATTATTTGGAGTTGTGCATTTAAGAGTCGAAATACATATAATTAAATAAAATAAGACTTGATAGTAATTCCATGTCTTATATTTAATTGGGACATTGTATGGTGGAAGGATTGAATTGTATGGTAACTATTTACTCAAAGGTTCTTTTATGATTAATGTTGAAATCTATATTATCTGGAAAGTCGTTGATCGCTAGGGAGGCTTATCCTATTGTAGAATAAATATTATTTATTTAAATAAATTAATTATTTAATTTATTTATTTAAATAAGATTAAATTATTCTAATTGATTTATTCACAATAGGTTTAATATGGAGAACCTAAAGGGTCACACCATAAAAGGAAGAATAATTATTTAAGAAGTTAATGGCATAATTGTAATAATATGTTATGTATATTTAATTTAATCTATGGTGATAGAATAAATTAAATAGCTTAATATTATTATTTAATATTTTAGAAATATTAAATATAAATTAATAAGAGGAGTCTTATTAATATTATTACAATTATTATTATTATTTTAATTTCTAAAAGAGTTTAGGAATTAATTTAATATTAGTACTCTCATTTATTCCTAATTCGATTAGGAAGGAAAATTAGTTAAAGGAGTTTAATTAATTATCCCTAATAAGATTAGGGAGCCCTTTAATTAAAAGGGTTTAATTAAATAATACCTTATTTTAATAGGGTTACTTGATATCTTTATAAGAGGAGTCTTATATCGGATATCAAGACTACGTGATATTTCGATGGTTGTTAGAGAGTATGCTCCTTTTCTATAGAGATAGAAAAACTAGGGTTTAGTCAACCACCCATCTTCTTGAATCCTTCTTCTTCCTTGGTGGATCACCTCTAGAGGCCAAACACTTGGGTGGCTAACGTTGAAAGGAAGGAACCAAACCGGTGGAAGCGAAAAGGATTGGAGGTGAACTTGTACACGAGGAAGCTCGGATCTTGAGGGTATGTTTCTTATTCATCTTTTTCGTTTAATTAATAATTGTGCATAAAGGATGATCCGGGTATATGGTTTGTAAAATTTTAAACTCTGATTTTCCACGTTTCCGCTTATTTTTGCAATTTGATTACATTCATGAATATTACAAACCTAACAGTGGCATCAGAGCCCAACCTTTATTCGAATTATTAATTGTTTTAAATTTGATATGTATATTGATATGTGTTTAGAACAGTTTAATTGAGCATAATTTTGTAGTATAAAATTAAAAAAAAAACGCAAAACTGTTTTTTTTTTCGTGATTGCGTGGCTGATGGAGTCAGGTTACTTAAAAGGCAGTGTGATTCACTTGGTGAGGATTATTAAGGATTCATGTATTAGTATATATATTATATTATATATATATATATGATATATGATATATTATATATATTAGTTACAAATGACATAATCATGCGGGATCAACTTTTTTGTTTCAAAAAGCGTGGCCAGCTTCGGTTTTTATATATATATATATATATATATATATATATATATATTATTTTTTATTATTTTATTATTAAAATAAAAAAAGTTTATTTTAATTTTAAAATTAAATTTCATGCTAACTAATTAGAGTTGGAATTGAATTCCATGATAACTAATTAGAGTTGAAATTGGATTCTATATTTGCTTAAATAAAAGAGTTTATTTAGATATGAAATAAGATTTTATATTATTCAAAATAAAAGAGTTTATTTGTGAATAGGAAAGAGAATCTCGATTTCCTTAAATAAAGGAGTTTATTTAGATATGAAATATGATTTCATATTATTCAAAATAAAGGAGTTTATTTGTGAATAGGAAAGAGAAGAAAGTGTTTCCTTTAATAAAGTTTTTTTTTACATGGAATTGGATTCCATAATTAATTAAAATAAAGGAGTTTATTTTGATTAAAGATTTTGATTAAAATAAAATAGTTTATTTTATTCAAGATTGGATAAATTAAAATAAAATAGGTTTATTTTGATTTAAATTTGGATTAAAATAAAGGAGTTTATTTTGATTCAAAATTAGATTTTATACTAACTAAATTTGCCCATTAAATAATATCAATATATATATTGAATGTTTATTATTCATGAGATGAATGCTATTTATTAATGCATATGGTGATGTGTATGATAATAAATGGGATTGATTATGGACTATATTGACCGATGCGATTGTATTTTATTTTAGTTGGATGCATGAATGTATGGGTTTTATTAAATGGGAATTCTGCGTACCTCGTCTTCTCTAATTTTACGAATGTAAATTCTATCTCCTCCTATGTACTTCCCTTGGCTGGCGATCAAGGTTTCTATTTATTTTAATTAGTTTTGTAATAGAAATAGTTAGAATTAATTTTGAAAAATTGGAGATCAAAAGGAGCGAGGCGCTTGAAGACCCGTTTGTAATGGGTAGCATATTTAAATGTAATAGTTATATTTAAATATTATTTCTTGCACCCCTAGGGTTTGAACTTTTGGTTCACTTGGTGGCTCTAGTGAACAAACTAGAATAAAAGTCCATAATCAATCAAGGGTAGAATATAGTATTCTATATGTGCATGCTTATACTATATATATTATATATTATGCAAACATGCTTCGCATGTTAATTAATATGATCGCGTATTTTATATATATGTGTGCATGCACGCTAAACAAGATGAGACAATTAATAATAAACCCCTCAAATATTTTATATTAAGTTGTAAGCGTTCAAAGATATTTGGAATATCGAACGTCGCTTTCTAGCATGATAAAATTAATAGAGTATTAAATATTTAATATGAGTTTGTTGTGTCACAACAAGGCAAGTATTAAGTATTTAAGATGTTAATTTATCACATTTGATGCTTATAAAGAAAATTGAACAATATTGTTTTGTTGTGTCACCACAAGGATGATATTTTTCTTTTTTGAATATATGGAGTGCTAGGTCGGACTTAACTTGGATAATTTTGATTCGGATGTGCCACCACTTGATCAAAATAATCTAAGAGGCAAAAGAAAAGGAGTTGCATAGTTGATATAATTGACAAAAGTTGTCTACCTATTTATTTATATATAGTTTGTTGTGTCACCACAAGGCTATATACATTTGAAATGGGATCCTTATTCTCACTAGCAAATCTTTAATTAGATTTTGCCAAACTATATAAGTGAGGTAATATAGTTTGAAGAAAATAGTGGGAGATACCAATTTAAAACAAGACCTAATTTATTTTGGTAATTAATAAAAGAATGTATGTTAAAATGTTGTTAATTACAAATTCATTTTGAGAATTTTACAATGTCTAAAATTACTATCCTTTGTGAAGCATATTAGTTGCTAAATTAACGGGCCAAGAATTAAGCGGATTGGTTAAGGAATTTGAGAATAGTTCTCATGGTGAAAAGCTATCTTATGTCATATCGCCTATATCCGCAATGGTTGCGAGACAATGCCTCTGAGTTAGAGATTGCTACTTTTAGAAAGTGGCAAGATGATGCCTGATTAGCTCAATGCATCATGCTCGCATCTATGAGTACTTGAGCTTGGCGTCGGCATGAAACTATGGATGCTCTTACTATATTCACTGCACATCAAGTAGTTGATGGTGAGGAAAGTAAGGCGATAGATATCGAGATATCTAAGGAGCTCTTAGATCTAGAATGGCCAATGGCACTATAATACTGACAATAAGTTCTTAACATAATCAATTTGATTGATCAAATTAGGACAAACTGGTTTTGTCATGGATGGAGAGTTGAGCCAAGATTTGATCTTGCACTCACTCCGGACTCCTTTCACAATTGTTGTGAATTTTTCATATAAACAAGCTAGATATCGACCTCATTGATTTGCTTATGATTTGAAAAATGTTGAGTCACTTTTCAACCAAGAAAGAACAAGTCTTCTTGGTAGGGGCCAAAGGATCTTACGAAAGAAGAGCGATTCTAAGAAGATAAATATAAAGGCAAAAATAAAGGATAATAAGAACAAAACAAATACGGATAGCAAAGGTGTTTGCTTCCACTGCAATAAGCCTAGACACTTGAAAAGAAACTGCGAGAAGCATCTTGCAGAGGCTAACCAAAGAAGCTTAGTGAAGTTTCGGTTACAAATACAAATTTGTTCATGATTTAAAATAAATTTTTCTTTAAGTCCAGGTTCTACTTGGGTATTGGATACCGACTTTGGTTATCATAAATATAGATTTATGAAGGGACCAAACAGAAGTAGAAAGCTAAAGAAATATAAGTAAACCTATGTGCGAGAAATGTAACAAAGGTTGCCATATTAGCCATAGAAACTTATAGTTTAGCAATGCCTACGGGAAAATCTATTAAGTCAATAAGTTGTTATTGTATTCCAGTTCTTGTTAAAAATATTATTTCCATTTTATTGTTGGACAATGAAATCTTTGGTATTATAATTAAGAACAATTGTTGTTCTATTTATAATAATAATGTTTCGTATAGAACTGAAAGATTACTTAATGGATTTTGTATACTTGACTTACGTGAAAAATTATTTTGTAAATTGAACAAACTAGTATAAGAAAAGGAGATGATCATTCAAAGAGTTGAATGTATGTATTTGTTGAAATACAAGTGTGAATTATTTGAAAGGTTCAAAGAATTCAGAAGTGAAACAAATTGGCAAAGTATTAAGATTCTTTGATAATATCAAGGAATAAATACTTGTGCAATAAGTTTCTAGATCATCTCAAATGGTTTTTCTAATAATGGACACCTCATGATACGTAATAATTGATTGATGTATACGAAAGGAAAAATCATACCTTGTTGAACATAGTGCGGTTCAAAATGATTTTACTGAGCATTCCGGTATCCTTCAGGATCATGTCCTAGAAATTGCTTTTGCATATCTACTGAAAAGGTAACCTCACAATCCCATTGAAGACTCCATAAAAGTTATGGACGGGGAGGATTCTAATCTTAAGATAAGGGGTTGTCAACTTATGTGAAAAGGTTTTGAAGGATAAGCTTGGGACAAGATTTGACATGTCTGATTTGTGGGACATCCTAAAGTAAGTTTAGGGTATATGTTCTATAATTCTACTTAGCAAAAGGTGTTTGTTACGAAACACGCTGCCTTCTAAGATAAAGGTGTTTATCATTAAAAGGGCTAGTGGGAGGATAATAGATCTTGAAGAGTTCAAGAACCACAAAACACTATAAGTTAAATAAGAGGAACCTGTAGATAGACCTATTGTACCACAACCGAATCGTAAATCTGGAATAGTACCAAAGATACCTAGGAGGTATGGATTCATCATGGATGGTGATGATGAGGTACACATCATAGAAGATGATGATCCAGAGTTACATTCGATGAGGTAAGACTTCTAGTGTGTACAAAAGGGTCAGTGGGAGCGTTATGACATTTCTAGTATTATATATTGATATACTACGGATAAGGAATAACATGCCAATGCTACAATCTATAAAGATAAAGTTGTCTAAACATTCCTCCATGAATTATTTGGAAGAGTATCTTAATTGGGGATATAAATCTATATAGATAGATTTAAGAGGATGCTCGACTTAACCCAAGGAACGTATATTCATTTGATGCTAAAGTCGTTTAGCATGGCAAACTCCAAGAGATGTCTCATGTTGATGAGCTATGGAGTGTATCTCTCTTAATAGTCCCCACGAGACTCACGAAAAGAGAAGTCGCATGAGTGACAATCATGTATGCAATGAAATGTACGAGACCTGATGTTGATTAGTCATATTATGGAGAAGTTCACTATGAGTTAGTGAAAAACATCTTAAAGTTCTTAACCGGCACTAAGGATGTGAGCATACATGGTGGGTCTAAATTAAAACTAGAGGGCTTAATGGACTCAAGTTTTCGAAGACAGACCAAGATGACGAGAAAAATCCACTTTAAGTTAAAGCATTATCTTGAGCATTGGTGCGATTGAATTGGAAAAGGTTCCAAGCAATGAAAGAGTTCTTTGGTTTAGTGATAAAGACAAAGTATATAGCTATAAATGAAGGTCTTGAGTTGATTGTTTGGATTAAAAGTTCATTCTGAGAACTAGGAATAGTTCTAAGTCTCATCTTGGATCTAAACATGTGTTGTGGCACTTTCATTTGATTATTAGATGTCGGGTTTGTAATATTCAAGAACTTGATCAAATTGCATAAAAGTGCAGCGATGGAAAAATCGAGTTTAAAATTTTACAAACCATATACCCGGATCACCCTTTATGCATAATTATTAATTAAGCGAAAAGATAAAGAATAAAATCATACCCTTAAAGATCGAGCTTCCTCGGTACAAGTTCACCTCAATCCTTTTTAGCGTTCAACTTGAATCCACCGGGTTTGGTTCCTTCCTTTGATCAACGTTAGCCACCCATATGTTTGGCCTCTAGAGGTGATCCACCAAGGAAAAATAAAGATTCAAGAAGAAGGGGTATTGGTTCAAACCCTAGTTTTCTATCTCTATAGAAAAGAACGTACTCTCCAACAAATTGGAATTATGTCGTATGTTATAAAAGTCAACAACCCCCACACCCATAATAAGACTCCTCTTATTTATAGATGTGGGCAACCCACCTTAACAATTAAGGAATTGAGATTTATTTAATTAATTAAATTCTTTTAATTAATTAAGCTCCCTAATCTTATTAGAGATAATTAATTAAACTCCTTTAACTAATTTTCTTTCCTAATCCAATTAGGAATAAATGAGAGTACTTATATTAAATTAATTCCTAAACTCTTTTAGAAATTAAAATAATAATAATTATAATAATATTAATAAGACTCCTCTTATTAATTTATATTTAATATTTCTAAAATATTAAATAATAAATATTAAGCTATTTAATTTATTCTATCACCATAGATTAAATTAAATATACATAACTTATATTATTACGATTATGCCATTAACTTCTTAAATAATTATTCTTCCTTTTATGGTGTGACCCTTTAGGTTCTCCATATTAATAGGTTGTGAATAAATCAATTAGAACAATTCTAATCTTATTTAAATAAATAAATTAAACAATTAATTTATTTAAGTAAATAATATTTATTCTCTGATAGGATAAGCCTCCTAGCGATCAACGACTTTCCGGATAATATAGATTTCAACATTAATCATTAAAGAACCTTTGAGTAAATAGTTACAAATACAATTCAATCCTTCCACCATCTGATGTCCCAATTAAATATAAGACATGGAATTCTTTGTCAAGTCTTATTTTATTTAATTATATGTATTTCGATCCTTAAATGCACTGACTCCAAATAATGCAAATTAGAAACTCCTTTCTAATTTCATTACATATAACCAAGGACTATTGGGTTGTCATTTATCGAATCACATAGGACATTTCTCTTCTTTTATTAGAAGTGGTAGATTCTTTATTGATCATACATTATCTCCATGTATAACTTATTATACCCAAGCATACCCTTTGATATACCTTAAGGGTCTTAAGGAATAAGTCAAAGTATAACTCATCATACACAAGATACTATGATGATCTCAAGTCCAAGGATCACTTGTACTACTATCACTACAGAAATTCTATTGACGAGCAAGTAAAACTCCATTAGGTATTCCTTGCTTGAGCCACGTTCAAAGTGAAATTATTCTCAATAAGCACCTACATACTTGCTTTAGTGTCTCCACACAAATGATCATGAGATCAATCATCCTCATCCAATGAGCAAGCAAGCGTATGTACCAATCTATCCGGATTCACTAATCCCCAATTTAGTAATCAATGATTGGGAACTATTTTAGTTTTAAGCTTTCTAAGAATTTAGATCTCATTAGAATGATCATCATCATTATTCTAAAAGCATTGCTTAAAACTATGGGTTTATCACATATTATAAAACGACATCATGTAGATAATTAAAAGCCTTTAATAAATTAATACTTTTTATTAATAAATGAATAAGATTGTTACAAAGTATATGCTTTATCATCAAACATGATTGGCTTGTGTGCATACTACTTTCAATCTCCACTTGCACTAAAGCTAATCGTCATGGTATCTTATACTCTTCTTCTCTAAGTAGCGATTATCCTTTGTTGGATAAGCTTTAGTTAATGGATATGTAATGTTGTTCTTGAGAGTCCACTATCTCTATAGTGATTTTCCATCTTCAATGATTCTAATAATCAAATGAAAGTGCCACAACACATGTTTAGATCCAAGATGAGACTTAGGAACTATTCCTAGTTACGTAATGAACTTTATCCAAACAATCAACTTGCAACTTCATTTATAGCTATATACTTTGTCTTTATCACTAAACCAAACAACTCTTTCTTTGTTTGGAACATTCAATTCAACTGCACCAATTTCAAGATAACGCTTTACCTTAAAGTGGATTTTTCGATTCGTCTTAGTGCATGTCGAAAAACTTGAGTCTATTAATCCCTCTAGTTTTAATTTAGACCCACCATGAATATGATCACATCCTTAGTGCCGTATTTTTCACTGACTCATAGTGAACTTCTCCATAATATGACTGATCAACATCAGGTCTCGTATATTTCATTGTGTACATGATTGTCACTCATGCAATCTCTCTTCTTTTAATAGTTTGTGGGGACTATTAAGAGAGATTCATTCCATAGCTCATCGACATGAGACATCTCTTGGAGTTTGCCATGCTAAATGACTTTAGCATCAAATGACTATATGTTCCTTGGGTTAAGTCGAGCATCCTCTTAAATCTATCTATATAGATTTAATCCCCAATTAAGATACTCTTCCCAAACCATTCATGGAGGAATGTTTAGACAACTTTATCTTTACTGATTGTAGCATTAGTATGTCATTCCTTATCCGTAGTATATCAACATATAATATTAGGAATGTCACGACGCTCCCACTAACCCTTTTGTACACACTAGGTTCATTCTTGTTTTGATAAAATCAAACTCTTTTGATTGTCTCATCAAAACGAATGTTCCATTTTGAGAAGGGTCACAACTCTTACCTCATCGTATGTAAGCTGGATCATCATCTTCTATGATGTGTACCTCATCATCATCATTTATGATGAATCCATACCTCCAGGTATCTTGATACTATTCAGATTCTGATTCGGTTGTGGTACAATAGGTACATCTCTGAGTTCCTCTTATTTGACTTATAATGTTTTGTGGTTCTTGAACTACATTCAAGATCTATTATCCTCCCACTAGCCCCTTCAATGATAAACACCTTTATCTTAGAAAGCGGCGTGTTCGTAACAAACACCTTTTGCTAAGTAGAATTATAGAACATATACCTAAACTTACTTTAGGATGTCCCACAAATCTGTACATGTCAAATCTTGTCCCAAGCTTATCCTTGAAACCTTTTCACATAAGTTGGACAACCCCTTATCTTAACATACTTAAGATTAGGAATCCTCCACATCCATAACTTTTATGGAGTCTTGAAATTTGGATTTTGAGGTTACCTTTTCGTAGATATGCAGCCATTTCTAGGACATTATCCTGAAGGATCTTTGGAATGTCGGTAAAATCATTTTGGATGACACCATGTCCAACAACAATGTAATTTTCCATTCGGATACATCAATCAATTATTGCGTATCGATTTGTCCATTCCATTAGAGAAAACCATTTGAGAGGATCTAGAAACTTATTGCACAAGTATTTATTCCTTGATCTAATCAAAGAATCTTAATACTTTTGCCAATTTGTTTCACTTACGAATTCTTTGAACCTTTGAATAATTCACACTTGTATTCAACAAATACATATATTCAACTCTTTGAATGATCATCTCCTTTTCTTATATTATTTTGTTCAATTTATAAAATAATTTTCCACGTAAGTCAGTATACAAAATCTATTAAGTAATATTTGAGTTCTATACAAAACATTATTATTATAAATAGAACAACAATTGTTCTTAATTATAATACCAAAGATTTCATTGTCAACAATAAAATAGAAATAATATTTCTAACAAGAAGCTGGAATCTGATAACAACTTATTGACTTAATAGATTTGCCGTAAACATTGCTAAACTATAAGTTTCTATGGCTAATGTGGCAACCTTTGTTACATTTCCCATACATAGGATTACTTATATTTGTTTAGCTTTACTATACGCTTGGTCCCTTCATAAATCTTTATTTATGATAACCAAAGTCGGTATCCAATACCCAAGTAGAACCTTGACTTAAAGAAAAATTATTTTAAATCATGAACAAAAAGCGTATTATGTAGAAACTTCACTAAGCTTCTTTGGTTAGCCTCTCGCAAGATGCTTCTTGCGATTTCTTTCCGATGTCGGGCTTATAGCGGTGGAAGCAAACTCCTTTGCTATCCGTATCGATTTTGTTCTTATTATCTTTTGCCTTTTCTGTTTACCTTCTTTGAATCATTCTTCTTTTGAGGAAGATCCTTTGGTCCCTACCGGTAAGACTTGATCTTTCTTGGTTGGAAAGTGACTCTCAACATTTTTCAATATGTTAAGCAAATCAATGAGGGCGATATCTAGCTTGTTCATATGAAAATTCACAACATTAATGTGAAAGAGTCAGGGAGTGAGTGCAAGATCAAATCTTGGCTCAACTCTCCATCCATGACAAAACATGTTGTCCTAATTGATCAATCAAATTGATTATGTTAAGAACTTATTATGCGTACTATAGTGCCATTGGTCATTTCTTGATCGGAAGAGCTCCTTAGATATCTCGATATCTACCTACCCTACTTTCCTCACCATCAACTACTTGATGTGCGGGAATATAGTAGGAGCATCCATAGTTTCATCTTGTTTGAAGCTCGTTACTCATAGATGCGAGCATGATGCGTTGAGCCAATGTGCATCATCTTGTCACTTTCTAAAAGTAGCAATCTCTTCCTCGGAGGCATTATGCGCAACCATTGCGAGGATAGGCGTATTAAGGACATAAGATAGCTTTTCGACTATGAGAACTATTCTCAAATTACTTAACCAATCCGTTTAATTTGGTGCAGTTAATTTAGCATCTAATATGCTTGTGATGATAGTAATTTTAGACATTGTAAAATTACGTAAATGAATTTGTAATTAACAACATTTTAACATACATTCTTTTATTAATTACCAAAATAATTTAGGTCTTGTTTTAAATTGGTATCTCCCACTATTTTCTTCAAACTATATTACCCTCACTTATATAGTTAAGTGAAATCTAATTAAAGATTTGCTAGTGAGAATAAGGATCCCATTTCAAATGTATATAGCCTTGTGGTGACACAACAAACTATATATAAATAAATAGGTAGACAACTTTTGTCAATTACATCAACTATGCAACTCCTTGTATTTTGCCTCTTAGATGATTTTGATCAAGTGGTGGCACATCCGAATCAAAATTATCTAAGTTAAGTCCGACCTAGCACTCCATATATTCAAAAATGAAAAATATCATCCTTGTGGTGACACAACAAAACAATATTGTTCAATTTTCTTTATAAGCATCAAATATGATAAATTAACATCTTAAATACTTAATACTTGCCTTGTGGTGACACAACAAACTCATATTAAATATTTAATACTCTATTAATTTTATCATGCTAGAAGGCGGCTTTCGATATTCAAAATATCTTTGATCGCTTAGGACTTAATATATATAATAAAATTGAGGGGTTTGTTATTAATTTGTCTCATCTTGTTTAGCGCGCATGCACATATATATATAAAATACGCATCATATTAATTAACATGCGAAGCATGTTTGCATAATATATAATATATATAGTATAAGCATGCACATATAGAATACTATATTCTACCCGGATTGATTATGGACTTTTATTCTAGTTTGGTTCACTAGAGCCACCAAGTGAACCAAAAAAGGTCAAACCCTAGGGTGCAAGAAATAATATTTAAATATAACTATTACATTTAAACTTGGGCTCCATTACAAAGCGGGTCTTCAAGCACTCCTTGCCCCTTGATCTCCAATTCTTCAAAATTAATTCTAACTATTCCTATTACATAACTATTTTAAAATAAATAGAAACCTTGATCGTGATCGAAGGAAAGTACATAGGAGGAGATAGAATTTACATTAAGAAAAATTAGAGAAGGCAGTACGCAGACCCCATTTAATAAAACCCATACATTCATGCATCCAACTAAAATAAAATCCAATCATATTGGTCAATAGTCCATAATCAATCCCATTTATTATCATACACATCATCATATGCATCAATAATTCTTGAACTTGTTTTATTGAATTCTTATATCATTGTCATCATCCTCATGTTTATATTTTGTTGAAAGTCATTTTGTGGCACAGTAGTGCGTAGATGGACTTGGTATGATTATGACGAGGATTATTGATTGTAATCATGGTAGTAATGTTACAAATGATGTGGTAAAAAGTTCTCATTGGCCCGTAGTGCATTGATGGACAATTGTTGGCATGATCATGACCATTAATGAATACACAAATATTCTTCAGCGTAGTGCATGGATAATTGTGGTCGCGATACTAAAGAATATCCTTTCTTAGTAGTCATGGGGTGATTCGATGATGTGGATTATTTATTGGTGAGTCCCAGCGATATGATGATGAAAAAACTTTTAATCATAAAAGATAGTAGATTTTATTTTCTACTTGACTCTTTTAATGGATTTCTTTGTTCAATTGTAGTTAAACTTGATGTCTATTATATTTTATCAGTTTAACATTGTTGGAGACTAATGATAATTTATTCTGCATTATCTTAGTCAGAATATTTCTTACTGGGCTAGTTGAGCTCACCCTTTCTTTCACTGTTCTCTTCAAGAAATGAGAACATAGCGGGGACTAGTCGGGGAGCGGAGTGACGATTACAGAGGATAGCATTAGTAGTCCTCACTATTCTGTGAAATAGTGTGTTAATAATTGTAATGAGGACTCCTTTTGAGTTTGTATAATCTATAGTAGACAATAATTGTATTCAAATTCACAGTTATGTTTTGTCGTATTGTACACGACAGTTGTATTAGTAAGTTGTATTTGAATTTTGTACCATGTATCTGACGACCCAAGATGGGTGATGTATACTTAATTTTGGGGGCGTCACACCTACTTTGCAAATAAGTTTTTATAATAATTAACATGAAATGTTTATAGGTTGATTAAAATCCATTTAAAATGTTTTGTAATGAGGTTTCACTGGAATTTACACGATTGGACGATAATCGTCGAATTCGTGAAATTCTTTGAATGGAAGTCGTATTTAGTGTTTGACATTGGAAACGTGGGTTTTCGATGGAGGCAAGTTATATTTGGCATTATAGAGTTGCGGACTCAAAAATAACTGAATTCTGACTTAGAACGAAGAAACGAGCGTTGAACGTTCACGAATGTTTATTGTTTTCGTTAAAATTGACCTAATAAATGAAATTTTAGCAAACGAAGTTGAATAGATAAAATTCTTAGATGAATACATAGAGTACATAATTTATGAACCGTAGGCTCGTGAACGAGCCAATTCGGACTTATAACGAAGAAGTTACGAGTCTAGGAATCTCACAAAATTTAAAGTCTATAAAAAATTTCTGGTGCATAGACTTTGGTGTGGCATATTTCTGACCAAGGCCATTTTGGCGATTTCTTGAGCTTGGCGAAAGCAAAAGCCATAACCTTCTGGAGAGTTGCGTTGTAGCACAACCATTAACACTTGAGACTTCATGACTGCAACATATACGAGTCGGGTTCTAGGCAACAATAGGTGACCTTGCATGTAGCAACATCAAGTGTAAAATCCGTAACGCCATGACGCATGACCTCAAGACCAAGACATTAATGAATGTTTACATATAGAGCATGGTTAGTAATTGATAAGCAATTGAAAAAGGATTATAATGAAACATTGTTAAGACTAAGTCAATTACTTATGAATGTACGAATGACGTAATGGAAAGCTGTAACCTATAATAACTATCTAATATTTAATTAGATTGAGAAGTAGGGTAAGATTCTTTAGGAACCATGTGTGATCATTCATGACCTAATGTTCTATGTGTATGCTATCATCTAATGTAGAGACCTTAAAGACGTAAAGTGCACGTGTTATAAATTGTAGCAGACGCTAAAGGCAAGTACTCTAACCCTTGTTCCAGTTTGATATGGGCAAGTCTTTGTGATTTATGTATTCTTCGCATGAGTTAGTATCTGAGGAATGTCAAAGCCAATCCTTTCGGCTAGACGTATGCTATGTTATTCTATCAAGTGTTGATAAGGATTTACCAAACTAATATTGTTGTGGTTTTCAAAAGTAGATTTAGTATGCTAAAATGTTTTGTCGTCAAAAGCAGACAGCACGCGTGAGGTTACCACAACTTAAACGTATACACGATTAATGAATGTAGTGTTGATCAACATAGAGTACTATAGACTGATCCCCTAGACGTGCTCGTAAGCTATACCGGATTTACGGACTTTGTGCCCGGATGTCCTTTTCAAAGTACTTATGTAATGCTTACGGTCTTGAACTGGAATTGATGTTTTACTGAATATTGTTGTTGTAAAACGTTTTGAATGAAAAGAAGTGCTATTTTGAATTATCAATAGTACTTCGTAACTATTGTTCAGTTATTAAAGATATACAATTCCTATGTTTTAAGTATGCTATTTTACTAGAATTTTTATACTTGCTAAGCTAGTTAGGCTCATTCTTGCTTGAACCATATGAATGTAGCTAAGACAGAGCGGACCAATGGATCCGGCAAGGATAAAGGGAAGGGGAAAGCGAACCCGTAGCTTGCATATGTAATAGTATTGATTTTTGTAAGAAATAATATTGATATTATGACAAAGACAATGTATTGGTTGTAAAGAACCTGGGGAAATGTAAATATTCTTTTGATATATATAAGACATATTCGTCCTTTTGAGGCATTTCAATTGAATGTTTATGTGAGCTGTGTAGCATAGTGTAGCACCATCACATCGGGTTGGAAGATACCGGATTTAGGGGCGTCACGAGGTTGGTATCGATGCATTAGGTTATAAAACTTAAGGGGAAATAAAACCTTAAGTCATAACCTTAAGAAAAGTTAAAGAATAAAAGATGGAAGTTAACCTTATAAAAATGCATCATATATGTTATGTGTTTTATTATCTTGACGTTTACTAATCAACTTTTTGTGTTATTGTAGATGTCGGTGAAAATAGAGATGTGCTGAGGTAGTCGGTGAAGAATTCGGTAAACCGGATAGAAATCATCATACAGAACCCTATAGCGAGGAGATCTGAGATAGTTGTGTTGGAGTCTGGAGACTCTGAAAGCTTAGACCTCATGTCTGTATTTGACGGTATGATAGAAGAAGAAGTTGAAGCAGTGTCCTTTAACCCAATAGCAATAGCAGGAGAGATAACTCCAGGAGAGTCGATGATGTCACTGTTCATGTCAGTGATAGATAGGAACGTACACTACTGTTAGGAGGTCAAGGAGCTGAAGGCTGAACTCCAAGCTGTTGTAGAAGATAAGACGGACGTGGAGTCCATGTGGGAACAGGAACATGACGAGAGAGTTTTGGCTAAGGACAAGGTCCATGAGCTGAAGAATGAGGTATTTGAGCTTAGGAGCTAGCTAATGACCAAGAAACAGAAGATAGGATGAATGTCCTATATTCATAGGAGTTCTCATGAGGATTTCCAGTTGTAGGTAGCTGGGTATCCTGTAGAGACAGGGCAGACGCGACATACTATCAGCCGTGATATTATTGCTGGTCTTGCTAAGACAGATTTCGAGAATTCCTTAAGGCAGATATGATCAAGTAATTGATTAAAGTAGTTAGATAGGTACATATTTGTGTATATAGTAGTGACGTAAAGCCCTCCTTTGTATAATCAAGGGTAGTCTTTTGTAATTCCCAATTTTTGGAAAGAAATAGCGGGAAAGTAATGTATCCGATCTTAGGCATGTGTTATATAATAGATGTAGTATTATACTACGATGAATTAATATAAGTTTTCATTTTCAAAAATGTTGAGTAAAAAATGTTTAAGTTATTGTTTAATATGGAATAATAACTAAGCGGTGAAATGTGTTTAATAACAAAATATGTGTTTATTATAGTGCGAACAAAAATCATGAAGAGGACCACTCGGTTAACCCATATGCAGGAATTTTTGAACCTTTTAACCACAACGTTTAACCAAACTGGGGCTAATATCCCCGTAAATCCTGGTGTAGTGCGGGCTACTACATTTAAGGACTTTAAAAGTGTGGGTCCACCGGAGTTCAAAGGAACTACGGACCCTATTGAAGTTCAAATGTGGGTGAGGGAGATAGAGAAGGCATTTGTGATAGCAAATGTCGACGATGACCAAAAGGTTGTTTTTGCAACCTACATGATGAAGGGAGAGGCCAACTTTTGGTGGGAGGCCAATCAGGTGAGGGCCGGAATAGATGTTATAATGTGGGAGAGGTTCAAGAAAATATTCTACGAGAATTACTTTCCCACGAGCATGCAGGGACGGACGGAGATGCGATTTCTACATTTGAAATAAGGGGATATGACGGTTCCCTAGTATGCCGCCAAGTTTAATGAACTGGCAAGGTTCGCTCCACATCAAGTGGATACCGAGGTGAGGAAAGCTCGACGGTTTGAGCAGGTCTTGAAACCCTGGCTCTATAATCTATAATCTACGTGTTCAAAGTCTTCCTTTGGAGTGTTCCAAAGTACTTCTTTTGGAGTTGTTTTAGAGAAGGGGAAGGAGAATGGAGGAGTGAAGATTGAAGGAGCCAGTGGGAGTGGCAAAGGGTATAAAAGGAAGGTAGTTAGCTCGGGGAATACCGGAGTGAAACAAGGAAAGAGGAGGATGGAGGCCTGTAAAACCTGTGGGAAGACTCACCTAGGAGTCTGTCTCAAAAGAAAGGCCGTGTGTTATAACCAGACGGGGAGGGGCATATTGCATGCCAAACTGTCCAAGCGAAGAAGAATCATCGTGCTTTGTATGTGGGTCTACGGACCACATGGAAAAAAGCGCCCAAAGAAGGGACGGGACGGGAATAAGGGCATGATAGTTGTAAGTTAACTATTAGGGGGGGTCCAATGTATTGGTAAGGTAGGCGATGGCCAATGGCTGTACTTTTAATATGATGAATCCAAGACGCGATGGTCTCGGGGGACGTAGTCACAGGTATTATTCTGATGAACGACTTAAATGCATACGTGTTGTTTGACTCGGGTGCTACTTATTCGTTTATCGCATGTGATTTTGCTAGACGACTAGGATTAATTCCCAAAAAGTTGCTTATACCCTTGAACATTAAGGTAGCAAACGAAGAGATAATTCCTGTTGAAGATATTCATAGGAGTTGTTGTGTAGACATTCGAGGTTGTAAATTATCGGTAGATCTGATACCGATAAAGTTAGGAGAATTCGATGTAATTCTCGGAATGGATTGGTTGATAAATCATGGGGAAATTATAGATAGTCAAAAGAAATGCGTTAGTATTAAAACATCAATTCAATCTCATGTAATATTTTATGGGAATAAATCGCCGGGACGTTCGTGTTGTCTTACCATGACACAAAGTAGGAAATTATTGAGGAAGGGGTGTGTAGGTTATTTGTGTCATGTGGTGAATACCCAGAGAGTGGGAGAAACCATGAAAGAAATACCTATAGTGAGTGAGTTTGTGGATGTATTTCCAAGTGAATTATCGGGTCTTCCGCCGGATAGGGAGACCAAATTCGTAATAGACATTGTGCCAGGAGCGGCACCAATTTCCAGGGCACCGTAACGTATGGCGCAAGATGGAGATGAAGAGTTGTTGAATACGATTGCGAGAATTGTTGGACGGGGAAGTACATTCATTCGAAGCTTTTCGCCTTGAGGCACCTTAAGTCTTTATTTGTTAAGAAGAAGGACAGATCATTAAGACTTTGTATCGACTACCGAGAGTTGAACAAGTTAACGATAAAGAATAAGTATCCGTTGCCCAGGATCGATGATCTTTTGATCGAGTTGAAGGGGAAAATATTTTTCCAAAATAGATTTAAGGATGGGGTATCATCGGTGAAGGTTAGGAATGAAGATGTGCCAAAGAGCAACATTCGAGGACTCGTTATGGTCATTACTGAGTTTACGGTGATGTCATTTGGGTTGACTAATGCACTGCATTAATGGTGATTTATGGACATGATGACAAGCAGTCGTGGTGTTTATTGAAACAATATTTGGACAAGATCTTGTTGAATACCTAAGAATAGTGTTGGAGACACTAAGAAAGGAGAAGTTATATGTGAAGTTCACTAAATGTGAATTTTGGTTAGAGAGGGTGCAGTTTTTAGGTCATGTTATTGACCACAAAGGGATTTCCGTAGATCCAGCAAAGGTTGAAGCCGTGATGAATTGGGAACAACTGAAAATACCAACCAAGGTACGGAGTTTCCTAGGGTTAGCGGGTTACTATCGAAAGTTCATTTAGGACTTTTCAAAGATAACTACTCCGCTAACTAACTTGACGAGGAAGACGGTGAAGTACGTATGAACTAAGAAATGCGAAGATAGTTTTCAAGAACTGAAGAAAAAGTAGAGTGAAACGACTGTTTTGTCATTACCCGATGACACAGGAAATTTCGTAGTTTATAGCGATGCTTCGCATAAAAGACTGGGTTGCGTGCTCATGCAGCATGGCAAGGTCATTGCGTATGCATCTAGGTAGTTGAAGGATTATGAGAAAGGTTACCCTACTCATGATCTGGAACTGGTCGCGATGGTGTTTTCCTTAAAGATATGGCGACATTATCTTTATGGGAAAAGTGTGAGATATACACGGAGCACAAGAGTAAAATATATCTTCACACAGAAGGAGTTGAATATGACACAGAGGAGTTGGTTGGAGTTGATAAAGGATTACGACTGTGAAATCATGTATCACCTTGGAAAAGCCAATGTAGTGGGCGACGCCTTGAGTAGAAGGGGTTAGGAGAAGTTGTCTTTGTTAACAGCTCAAACTGAGTTAATAACAGAGATGGCTAGGATTGAGTTGGAGGTGAAGTTGCCAAGTGAGGCGAAGCAGAGACTTTTTGCGGCAGAGATTCAATCTACCATCGTAGAGAGAGTCAAGGAAGTGCAGCTCAAAACCGATGAGTGTGATCAGATGAATGAGCGGTTGACCACTGAAAAAGATATTAGGTTTAGTCTTGATAATGAGGGATTATTAAGATTTGAGGAAATAATTTGGGTTCCGAATGAGACAGAATTAAAGGAGCAAGTTTTACAATAGGCTCATATTTTGAGGTACTCGATTCATCCTGGTAGCACTAAGATGTATCAAGACCTTCGACAGAGTTTTTGGTGGCCAAACATGAAAAGAGAAACAACCGAGTATGTGAGTAAATGTTTGACTTGTCAAAGAGTTAAAGCCGAACATCAATGACCAAGTGGCTTGTTACAGTCATTGGAGACTCCGGAGTGGAAGTGGGAGCATATCACAATGGACTTTGTGGTGGGACTTTCGACGACTTAGAAGGGGTATGATGCGATTTGGGTAATAGTGGACCGATTGACGAAGTCGGCTCACTTTTTGCCAATTCGAATTAAGTACAACTTAGATCAATTAGCTACACTCTATGTTAAGGAAATTATTTCCAGACATAGAGCACCTGTTTCGATAGTGTCAGATCGTGACCCATGATTCACATCGAACTTTTGGAGAAGTCTTCAAGAGCAGTTGGGAAAGCAGTTGAATTTGAGTACGGCATATCATCCACAAACAGATGGACAGAGTGAGAGGACAATTCAGACGTTAGAAGATATGTTGAGATCTTGCGTCATGGATTTCAAGGGTAGTTGGGATGATCATCTACCATTAGTAGAATTTGCGTATAACAACAGTTATCATGCAAGTATAGGTATGTCGCCGTATGAAGCTTTGTATGGAAGGAAATGGAGAATGTCGTTGTATTGGGATGAAGTGGGAGAACGCCGAATGCTAGGAACAGAATTGGTGAAGCAAACAGCGGAAGTGGTGAAGTTGATTAGTATACGTCTCGTCGCAGCTCAAGACAGACATAAGAAATATGCGGACTTACATCGAGAGAATAGAGAGTTTGAGGTAGGCTCGTAGTATTTCTAAAGGTATCTCCCTGGAAAGGAAAGATATGCTTTGGAAAGAAGGGAAAACTAAGCCCGAGGTTCATAAGACCTTTTGAGGTATTAGAACGGGTAGGTTAGGTAGCTTATAGGGCAGTGTTACCTCCAGACCTAGAGTGAATACATAATGTATTTCACATATCAGTGCTACGTCCTTACAAACTGGATTACAAGCATGTGATAGAATATGAGCCTATTCAAATTGAGAAGGATCTAACATATGAAGAGATGCCGATTCAAATTATCGATAGAAAAGAGCAAGTTCTACGAAACAAGGTAATACCGTCAGTAAAGGTGTTATGGAAGAATCACGATGTGGAGGAAGCAACGTGGGAACTTAAAGAAAAGATGAGAAAGAATTATCCTCTTTTGTTTGAGTAAGATAGAAGCGAGATTGCAGGGATGAAATCTTTATAAGGGGAAAGAATGTAACGCCTGAGAAATTCAGATCCTTTGTAAAAGACTTGAAAGAATTTAATAATGAATAAAATAATATTATTTGTTATTATATGTGTTAATAAGATGTATGTCATTTTATAACCTAGAAATGTCAGAACACCGTAGTATTTGAACCACGTGAATGAATTAAAGTGTTTTAATTTTCAAGACGAAAATAAATGTTTTCCGAGAAAGTTTACAAAAAACACTATTCACTTAGATTATAATTTCAGGAATTATTTTTTGAACTTCCGAGAAATACGTAACGTTATAATATCGAGACGAGATGGATTATGTAATAATAATCTATGCATGGAAAACGCAATAATTTGCACGCGGACTTAAATTGGGAATGAGAGTGTGTGTATTAAAATCTAATGAAATGAAATTTATGGGTTATATCTTGTGCAAGTCCATAAGCTCAAAGGTGTAAACATAGGTGGGATTATTCTTAAAGCCCAAGTATTAATAACATGAAGCCCATAGTAGATTAATACAAGCCCTAAGATAAGTTAATTGAATTAAGCAGTAAGTCCAAGTATGATCCATTAGTTAATGAGGATCCATGGGGCAACCCATGGATAAACTTGTTGGGCAAGAACTTTAAGTAATGACCAAGGAATGGATAAGAGTTGTGGGAAACAAGCAATGAATAGTAAGGAGGTTAGTTTAAGGAGGTGGGATGATATAATGACCTAATTACCCTAACCTTGAAAGCTCTATAAATAGCAAGCCATTTCATCCATTTGGAGTTTGTTATTTCATCCAACAATTCTCTTTCAAACAACTTATTTGTTAGAGTCAATAAGCACTTTGAGCTTAACCTTTCCTTAGTAGATTTCCAAAGCAAGTGAAGTAATCATCAAAGGTAATAGATCTTGTCTCTTCTATCTCTATCATGGTAGGTTGATAAGAGAAGTGTAATCTAGTGAATTTAGATACTAAGAACATAAGGGAATTGGATAAGCAATGGACTTAAGCCGAATAAGATGAATAAGCAACTTGAACCTAAATAAGTTGATAACCTTGTATTCAACTTGTCATATGTTGGTCATATGATGTTAATATGATATTGATTGATGGACTTAAGTTAAGTAAGTCACTAACGTATGAGAATAAGTCAAAACCTAATTTGCTAATAAGTTGTTATAATAATTAACTTGAAATGTTTATAGGTTGATTAAAATCCATTTAGAATGTTTTGTAATGAGGTTTCGCCAGAATTTACACGATTGGACGATAATCGTCGAAATCGTGAAATTCTTAGAATGGAAGTCGTATTTTGTGTTTGACATTGGAAACATGGGTTTTCGATGGAGGCAAGTCATATTTGGCATTATAGAGTTGCAGACTCGAAAATGGCCGGATTCCGACTTAGAACGAAGAAACGAGCGTTGAACGTTCACGAACGTTTATCGTTTTCGTTAAAATTGAACTAATAGGTGAAATTTTAGCAAACGTAGTTTAATAGATAAAATTCTTGGATGAATACATAGAGTACGTAATTTGTGAACCATAGGCTCTTGAACGAGTTAATTTGGACTTATAACGAAGAAGTTACGAGTCCGAGAATCTCACAAAACTTAAAAGTTTGTAAAAAATTACGGTGCTTGCAAGTTTGGCGTGCATGACAGTATTTAAGGCCATTAGCCCGTGTCATGATCTTAGAAGCTTTGCCGTAGAGAAAAGCCATAACCTTACGGAGAGTGGGTAGGCAATGACGACCATTAACACTGAGACTCGCGTCGCAACGCCGAGTCCGGGTTCTAGGCAACAATAGGTAACGTCGCAGCGTGACATCAAGTGTAAAAGCCGGCGCCGCAGCGCCAGCCTCAAGACCAAGACATTAATGAATGTTTACATATAGAGCTTGGCTTGTAATTGACAAGCAATTGAAAAAGGATTATAATGAAACATTATTAAGACTAAGTCAATTACTTATGAATGTACGAATGACGTAATGGAAAGCCGGAACCTAAAATAACAAATCTAATATGTAATTAGATTGAGAAGTAGGGTAAGATTCTTTAGGAACCATGTGTGATCATTCATGACCTAATGTTCTATGTGTATGCTATCATCTAATGTAGAGACCTTAAAGACGTAAAGTGCACGTGTTATAAATTATAGCAGACGCTAAAGGGAAGTACTCTAACCCTTGTTCCAGTTTGATCTGGGCAAGTCTTTATGATTCATGTATTCATCGCATGAGTTAGTATCTGAGGAATGTCAAAGCCAATCCTTTCGGCTAGACGTATGCTATGTTATTTTATAAAGTGTTGATAAGGATTTACCAAACTAATATTGTTATGGTTTTCAAAAGTAGATTTAGTATGCTAAAATGTTTTATCGTCAAACGAAAGGCACGTGAGCTTGCCACAACTTAAACGTATACACGTTTAATGAATGTAGTGTTGATCAACATAGAGTACTATAGGCTGATCACCTAGACGTGTTCGTAAGCTATACCGGACTTACGGACTTTGTGCTGGGATGTCCTTTTCAAAGTACTTATGTAATGCTTACGGTCTTGAACCGGAATTGATGTTTTACTGAATATTGTTGTTGTACAATGTTTTGAATGAAAAGAAGTGCTATTTTGAATTATCAATAGTACTTCGTAACTATTATTCAGTTATTGAAGATATACGATTCCTATGTTTCAAGTATGCTATTTTACTAGAATTGTTATACTTACTGAGCTAGTTAGGCTCATTCTTGCTTGAACCATATGAATGCAGCTAAGACAGAGCGGATCGATGGATCCGACAAGGATAAAGGGAAGGCGAAAGCGAACACGTAGCTTGCATATGTAATAGTATAGATTTTTGTAAGAAATAATATTGATATTATGACAAAGACAATGTATTAGTTGTAAAGAACCTGGGGAAATGTAAATATTCTTTTGATATATATAAGACATATTCGTCCTTTTGAGCCATTTCAATTGAATGTTTATGTGAACTGTAGCATCGTGTAACACCATCTGTCGGGTTGGAAGATACCCGGATTTGGGGGCATCACATCGGTCATGTTGTGCGTGTGGTTTATGTCACACTTGAGACCGGTTGGTACCCTTAGATGACATGGGTATTGCTTCTCCCATGAAGTGGCCATGTCATACTCCTTTCAGCCATCGGAGTGTACAGATGCTCAGTCCTGGTCCGCATTTTTGGCAGATATAAGAGATCCATTTAGCATATTGTTGTGCTCGGGGCTTTGCTCACCATACAGCTTCATTACTCACGCTCCGGGCATGGATTTCCTCCCTCTGGCTAGCTTGAGGGGTGTGACTTCTTATCACCCACTGGCCGTGATGTTGCAGTTCGACCAGTTCCAGGATTTTCATCCTTTCGAAGGGGCGATATGTCAGCATTCAGCTTCTCGATACCTCTCAGCAGAGGACCGATCTCGTGTATACGCTTACTCGAATCAGCGTATGATAGCTGCTTTTTCTGTCAGTCATCACGGTTATTCTGCAGAGTATTCCGCATGGATGGAGACAAAGATTTTATCGGCTGCAGCAGTATTTGCAGTACCGGAGAGTGAGTTAGACGATGTAGAGCCTATAGAGGACATTGATACCTACATCGAGGAGGAGCCCACTGCTGGGTTGCCAGCATTTCTTTCGAATTCTCCTAGTACCAGTACTGTTGTGATTCAACCCTCGGCACAGTACTTAGAGCAGAGTCTTCATCTAATGACCTTTGAGAGAGACCAGATTCGATCTATGATGTTGACTTCTCTTAATGTGAGGGACGCCGCTCTATTGGAGAGAGACGAGGCATTAGATCGCAGAGATGCCGCTGTTGTTGAGCGGGATGAGGCTATATCAGCCAGAGATGCAATGATAGTTGAGCAGGATAGTGCTCTATCTGCCCGGGATGTAGCCGTCACAGATAGTACTGCAGTGAGGTCCCTTACCACTTGGCATGATTGTAGAGATGAGTGCATATATTGATGATCATATGGTCACCATGCAGATGGCTGCAGATCTTTTGGGTCGTGTGGATATTCTCATACAGGAGACCACAGCTTCGCCTCCGTCTTCTGAGAGGGACGCCATGTTGGGCTTGTTAGCTCGCATATACCTTGACTTGTAGATGAGCTTGTATTTACCTGCACAAACTAGCTTAACCATTTTGTCATGTACAGTTTACATTGTATATATATCAAATAACATTATATATAACAGGGAAATATATTTTTGGATCACTTCCCTTTTAGATATGCCTTGCAATTTGCTTGATATTTTGCCTGCTGCTTCAGGGCTTGTGATCTTGATGTATTCTGAATTCTTCCTGGGTGGATGGACATTGAGTTGCCTCTGGATAGTTCAGAATGGATCATCAATCTCTGTGCATCCCTACCATCTTTGGTGTCTTGGGACTTGTTTCTGGATGGATGTGTGGAGAGGAGTGTGGCTTTCCTCTCTGAGATTGACCGCACCACAGATTATCGCCAGCACTTCTATTTAGGAGAAGCCTAGTTAATTCCATCTTTAGGGATTGGTGTTTCTCTTCAAGGTATGACCGTAGCTTAGATGGTCACCGAATCTCCTATTTGGGAGGAGTTCAGGTAATTCCATCCCTTTGGTCTGAAGCTAAATGAAATGTGGTGGATTGAAAGAGAATCCCAGTACTAGTTGACAATGGTTTGTGTTTTAGTAGGGGGTGAGACCGCACCATGAATGGCTGCCTACGTACTCCTATTGAAGAGGAGATCAGGTCTGCGTAGTTCGAACCTGGTGTAAGAGGTTCAACGTTGTATATGGCTGACATGGTGTAGGAATGGTTTGGTTGTTTTTGTTTTTGTAAGGGTAGAAATGTTTTTGTTATTTTTGTTTTATTGTGACCGGGCCATGTGACATGGTTGCCTACGTACTCCTATTGAAGAGGAGATCTGGTCGACGTAGTTCGCCCCTTAGGGCGAGAAGAAATGCGTGATCCCATGTACAGGTCAGAGTGCAGGGAGGCGAAAGTTTAATCCCTTATTGAGGATAAACTGTACGTATGAGAAGTTTGATCCCAGGTATGGGTAGCCAAACTACGAACGTAAGAGGTTCAATCCGCGGTGGGATGACCTAAGTTGTATGATCGCAAAGGAGAAAGCCAGTGTAAAACCCCAACTTTTTGAATAAAGATGAATTTTCTATAAATATTATTTTTGAATATTATGGAGTGAAATTGATATAATGTTATAGTTGTGGGTAATATTCATAAATTTTGCATTGTATGCAAGTTGTTATATTATATTTGATTGGTCGGGGAATATTCGTTTTAGCAAGGAATATTCGTACAATGGCGCAATCATTGGTGAACCCCACAACAGAATTATTGTCAGATTGAGAAAACGACAAAAATATTTTTATGAAAATAACGGCAGAAGTTTTACCGTTGATACTGTTGAAATACTCGGTAGTAAAAGTACAGTAATACACGTGGTTGCATAGTTGCACACGGTATTGATTATTGATGCTTACGTGAGAAGTCATTCAGTTTTGTTCAATTATTGCTATAGTAATTGTTGCATAGTATCTCACGTTATTTGATTCAATTATTGTCGATATTTATTATATTGTTAAAATCAATAATTGAGACGACAAAATTATTAATATTATTATTTGCAATATTAACGATGTCTAGAAGTTCTGTCAAGGAGAGGTTTGGTCACCTAATTTGCGCGCCAATAGGGAGAAATCCTTATTGGAAAGCCCCCCCTTTCCTGGGAATGACCTGGTCGATTAATATTGTGAATTGTAATAAAGATGATAAATGTTGTTAAAATTATTAAGGTAATTTTTATGAAGTTTGCTTATTTTATGGATTCCTATTTACCCATTTTTCAAAATAATTGGTAGAAATTATTTAAAGGTGGGGCCCATATGTGTTGGAAAAATGATTTTGGAAATGGAAGAGTATACGTATGGAAGTATATGTATGTATTGAGTATATGGTGGGAGAAAGTGATATGTGAAAGTGATAGGTGTGTGATGTGTGTGTGAGTGGAAAATGGTGGAAAAGTGGTAGTGTGATAGTGATGTGTAAGAGTGTAGTGAAATTGATTTTTGGGTGGGTCGGGGATTGATCTTTGGTCGTGGGGAGAGAAAATTAAGTGGTGTATATATAATATTGATATATATAAGTTGAAAACATGTGTTTGTATATATGTATTATATTTTAATTTTTTGTGATTTTATTGGTTAGTTGATTGACTTTATTGTATTTGGTTGAAGAAATAATTCTGCAAAAATAATTCGTTCATAAACAGTACACTTCCATTCTCCTATAAATAGAAGCTCATTCATTCATTATTTCTTACGAAATCACTGAAACTCTAGAGAGAGAAAATTATAGAGAGAAAGAAGAAAAGATTTCTGCTACTTAACTACTCTTATATTCAGTTCTTTTACACTAAGGGATGTTATTCTTTCTTATTCATGAAGAGAACTATTGTTATTCCATTGCTTATTATTCTGTTGGAATAACCTGTATACGCGGTCTACCCTATACTTGGTGACATTCTTATATTATTTTGTTGGAACATCTTGTCTGTGTGTTTTACACCGGACCTGATTTGGTCTTTATTATTATTACATTTGAACATCCTGTCACATGTGTTTTTTTACAGGACTGGTTAAAATCTTTATTATTCTGTTGGAACATCATGTCGGTGCAAATTTTTCCTGACCTGGTTTCGTTATTATTATTCTGTTGGAATAACCTATTTATGCGAAGTACCGCCTGCATGGTGATTTCTTTTGTTATTCCATTCTTTATTTTACTCCATGAAATTAGTGGAATATCCTTGATATTTGCGCTTCATCCAGTATCTTTTCATGGAAATATTCTTCTGACCATTCTTGAATTTTACTCTACAAAGCAGTATCATGTTGACAATTTGAACATTATTAGTTCCTGAATAAATTAATTCTTGAACTTGTTTTATTGAATTCTTATATCATTGTCATCATCCTCATATTAATATTTTTTTTTGAAAGTCATCTGTGACCTGTAGTGCATAGATAGACTTGGTATGATTATGACCAGGGATTATTCAGTGTAATCGTGACCGTAATGTTACAAATGATGTGGTAAAAGTCCTCATTGGCCCGTAGTGCATTGATGGACAGTTGTTGGCATGATCATGACAATAAATGAATACACAAATATTCTTGAATCAGAAGTAGTGCATGGATAATTGTGGTGTCGTGATACTAAAGAATATCCTTGGTAGTAGAAAGGGGTGATTCGATGATGTGAAATATTTATTAAGCTGAGTCTAAGCGATAACAGTGATGAAAAACCTTTTAAATCATAAAAGATAGTAGATTTTATTTTCTACTTAACTCTTTTAATGGATTTCTTGTTCCGCTGCAGTTAAACTTGATGTCTATTATATTTAATCAGTTTAACATTGTTGGAGACTAATGATAATTTATTCTGCATTATCTTAGTCATAATATTTCTTACTGGGCTAGTTGAGCTCACCCTTTCTTTCACTGTTCTCTTCAGGAAATGAGAATATAGTTGGGACGAGTCGGGGAACGGAGTTATGGTCTAGAGGATAGCATTAGTAGTCCTCACTATTCTGTGAAATAATCTGATAATAATTGTAATGAGAACTCCTTTTGAGTTTGTATAATCTCCAGTAGACAATATTTGTATTCACACTCACAGTTTATGTTTTGTCGTATTATACACGACAGTTGTATTTGTAAGTTGTATTTGAATTTTGTACCATGTATCTGGCGACCCAAGATGGGTGATGTATACCTAATTTTGGGGGCGTCACAGCCAGGCTGCTTGATTGAAGAGTACGTTTCCCTGAGGGGAAAAGTGTAGAAAAGTTGTATGTGGTAAAGGGTTAAAGAACCTGAATGACTGATGACCTGATGATTATGCACCAGGGTGTTTGCTGGTAACTTCAGACATAATACCGTTTCATGGTGTCTGAGTTGATGAGTTGGGGAAATTCATCGCCGTCCATTTCTTGCAATCTGAGAGCGCCTTCTGTCAATACTTCCTGGACAATAAACGGGCCTTCCCAGTTAAGAGCGAATTTTCCTTTAGCCTGATCTTGGTTGTCAAGAATCTTCTTCAAAACCAAGTCATGTTGTTTAAACTGCCATAGCCAAACTTTTTTATTGTAGGATCTGGCGATCCTTTGCTGATATAACTGACCATAGAAGATAGTCGCGGTTAGCCTTTTGTCTATTAGAGACAATTGGTGATACCTATCTTGTACCCATCGGTCTTCATCCAGCTGAGCGTCGATCAACACTCTAAGAGATTCCATCTCAACTTCTATGGGGAGCACTACTTTCATAACATAGGTTAAAGCGTAGGGGGTTCCCCCAGTTGAAGTACGCATCGAGGTTCTATAGGCTAACAGAGTCAGAGGAAATAGGTCAGGCCAATCTTTGTGGTTGGCGGACATCTTTTGCATAATCTTCTTGATGTTTTTGTTAGCTACTTCAACAACACTGTTCATCTTCGGACGATAGATGACAGAGTTGAGATGTTTGATGTGGAATTTACTGCATAATTCCTCAATCATTTTGTTGTTGAGGCTCTTGGCATTGTCTGACACCATCACCTCTGGTTGTCCATATCGACAAACGACATTGTTTCTGATGAAAGCAATGATGACTTCTTTAGTGACCCTGGGGAAGGAGCGTGCTTCTACCAACTTGGTAAAGTAGTCGATCATGGTGAAGATAAACCGATGACCATTACTGGCTTTAGGCTCAATGGGCCTGATAACGTCCATTCCCCACATTAAGAAGGGCCAAGGCGAACTCATATTGTGAAGTTCCCGTGGAGGGGCGTGTATAGCATTCCCATGAATCTGGCACTGATAACATCTTTTGACGTGGTCGTTGCAATCAGCTTTGAGAGATAGCCAATAATGTTTCGTCCTGAGGACTTTCTTGACAAGGAGGGAGCCACTCATGTGGGGGCCACAAACTACGCCATGGATTTCATCCATAAGCCTTTGGGCTTGATCTTTGTCCAAACATCTGAGGAGACCTAGTCCTGCATCTCTTTTGTAGAGCGCATTTCCACTTAGGTAGAATTTCATAGAAAATCTATGGATCTGCCTTTTCTTAGTCAGGCTCGCCTCAGCGGGTGTAGATCCATCTCGTAGATATTCCTTGATATGCTGATACCAAGGATGTTGGATGGGAGGTAGCTCATCCGATACTTCTCCAATGTAATTACCATAGGCTGGGGCCTTGTTGGGAAATTGTGACGCTTGGAAAATGTTCTTTGTCTGATATGCGAATCAAGGAGGCCAAAGTTGCTAATGCGTCCGCAAAGTCATTCCTATGACGAGGAACATGTAGAAAGGAGATTTTTTTTGAACTCCAAAGCTATCTTCAAAACCTGCCGATGGTAAGGTAGCAAATGTAATTCCTTGGCTTGATAGATTCCGGTGGATTGTCTGATTATCAACTCCTAATCTCCAAAGCGATTAATCACTTCGATGCCCATTGAAGCAGGCAAGTTTTAGTCCCATGAGATGACCTTCATACTCACCGTATTGTTGGTGCCGATAAAGCGTAATTTGACGTTCGACGGGATCTCGCTCCCCAAGATCGGATACTAGAAGCGCCAAGATCCAGAACCTTCCATATTAACAGCTCCATCAAAATATATCTTCCATGATTGGCGTGTATCGTACTGATGTTGTTGCTGTACTGTCATTACTCCTTCATCGGGGAAATATGTTTCCAAGGGTTTAAAATCCCCTGAAAGTGCGACGGCCAGTTGATCGCGATTCCTTGACCTTTGATGGACTTTTGAGTCATATATACGATGTTAAATTATTGTAGGATCAACTGCCATCTGGACAGCTAGTAATTTAATATAGGTTTGTTGAACACGTACTTGAGAGGATCCACGCGGGATATGAGGTGGGTTGTGTGACCATGGAGGTAATGTTGTAACCTCATGGAAGCCCATGCTAAAGCACAACACGTCTTTTCGATCAGAGTGTACTTGTGTTCACTGCTGCTGAACCTTTTGCTGAGGTAATAGATAGCTCGTTCTTGGCCTCTATCGTCCTTCTGTCCCATCATGTAGCCCATGGCATTGTCACTTATGGACAGTTACATGAACATGGTAACATCATCCCTGGGTGGTACCAACACAGGAGCTTTGACTAGCTGTTTCTTGATTGTAAGGAAGGCATTTTGGCACTCATCATTCCATTTCATGGAGGAGTCCTTCCTTAATAGCTTGAAGATTGGCTCACAGGTTGCTGTGAGTTAGGAGATAAACCTGTTGATGAAGTTGATTCTTCCCAAAAATCCCCATATTTCCTTCTCTGTCTGAGGAATGGGCATTTCAGTGATGGCTTGGATTTTGGCAGGATCCAACTCTATCCCTTTGTGGCTGACTAGAAATCCTAGCAACTTTCCTGATTTAATGCCAAAGGCGCACTTAGCTGGATTCAACTTCAAGTTGTACTTACGCAATCTGTTGAACAACCTTCTAAGATGGTTTATATGGTCATCCTCTTTCCGGGACTTGACAATGATGTCATCCACGTAGATCTTAATCCGTTTGTGCATTAAGTCATGGAAAAGATCCATCATAGCTCATTGATAGGTAGCTCCGGCATTGATGAGGCCGAATGACAACCGTCTATAGCAAAAAGTTCCCCAAGGAGTGATGAAAGCAGTATTCTCACGATCTTCCTCGACAACCATGATCTGATGGTACCCCGCAAAGCAATCAGCAAAGGAGTACATGTCGTATTGCGCAGTATTGTCAATGAGAATCTGGATAAATGGCACGAGAAAGCTATCTTTTAAGCAAGCTTTATTCAAGTCCCGGTAATCCATGCAAACTCGCACCTTCCCTCCAGGTTTAGTCACGGTACAATGTTGGATATCCACTCAGGATATGTAGACACCATGATGATGCTAGCTTGAAATTCTTTCACAATTTCTTCTTGGTTTCAATTGCCTGAGTTTCTGCTTGACTGACTTAAATCCCTCTTTAATTGGAAGGCAATGAAGGAAAATGTCAGTGGACAAACCCACCACGTCTTCATGAGACCATGCAAACACATCTTGGAATTGGGTTAACAGCGTAACCATGTCATTTCGTTGGTTTAGGGTAAGGTCTAAACCAATCTGGATTAACTTAGGGCTTTCTAAGGTTCCGAGATTGAAAGAAGTGGTTTGATCAAGGTTGGGTTTAGGTTTGGCTTTGACCCATTCTTGAATTTCTGGAGGCACCTCAATGTCATCCTGTATATCCATCAAGGTTTAATTCATCTCTACATCAAAGTACAATCCTTATGTAGGAGAGGCATCGTATGAACAAGTACATGCACATCTAAGTTTAAAGTCCTGAAACAAAATATGCTTTTCAGTTAGTATATATGAAATGCGTTGATCATACACAGTGTTAGCATATACTGGCAAAACGAACTGCTAATAATGTACAGAAAAGTAAGCAGTTATTATATCTACGAGGCGTAAAAAGAGTTTTCGCGCCGCTTTACTCTGACGACCAATGCAAGGAATGTTGTTCCAATTGGCAAGGGCAAAGTCCGGGTGGACCGCAGTGATTGAGGGATTGTCATCATCCTCCCTGTCCCGAATGATGGCCATGTCAGGGCAATCATCGTCTGGGGTGTATCTGTTGGTATGTTCATCATGAACGATGATGCGTATACCGGACATCATCTGTATGACGTCTTGCTTGATTATTCGTTCCTCTTCTTCCACTGCAGGATTTGGAACAATGATTTCTTTTCCTTTCACCAGTACCGGCTTGGGACATAACATAGCCATTAAATTGGTTGGCACCTTTACGGGAGGTTGTGCGAACTCAGAGTTTGAATGCCACATGGTTGAAGCTGAAGGAATCTGCTGATGTTTATGAGGATTCCTGTGACTAGAACTGGCAGAATATCCTAGCCCAGCTGTTCCAGCTTGCCTGGTCAAGCAAATTGGGTATTTGATACCCTGGCAATCTTTACCCAACCCTTGTCCCAGTTTATGACCCAACGACATCATTTCTTGAGTGGCCGACATTACCTCGGCAGAAATCTTGGGTTCGGGCAATGGTGCTCCAATAGCATGGTATTGGGTGTTGCTTATTTCCAAAGCATGAAAACTGACTGGTTCTATATCTGCATTGACATTGATGAACGGCATGTCTCCATGCTGAGGAATCTCTGGTTCAGCGTTGACTGTGACCATGCTATTGTTGATAATGTATTTCAACTGTTGGTGAAGAGTGGAGTGGACTACCCCAGCCATATGAATCCATGGTCGTCCCAAGAGCAGGTTGTATCCCGAATCTATCTTGAGCACATGAAAAGATACGCAGAATGTGTGAGGACCAATTTCGATTGGCAGCTCAATTACTCCGACCGAGTTATGGCGGGCTCCATCAAAAGCTTTGATGATAGTATGGCTACTCCGAATTCGGTTGAGATTGATGTTCATCTTCACCAAGGTAGCATATGGGCAGATATTTAGAGAGGAACCTCCATCTATTAAGACTCCAGCTACCATATATCCAGAGGAAAAGACCACAATGTGCAACGACTTGCAATGACTGGTCCCTTCGGGCGGTATGTCATCATCAGTGAAGGATATCACATTGTTGTTGAAAATGTGATCAACCATATGTTAAAACTTTTCCGTATTCACTGATATTGGGAGATAGGCTTCTTCTAGAACCTTTAACAAGACCTTCTGGTGACTCTCAGAAGTTAGGACCAAGTCAAGAATTGATATTTGTTGTGGAGCTTCTTTCAAGCTTAAAACCACCGTGGCTTCGTGATGACCCATAGGGTGGAGGAATTTTTCAATCTTCTCCGTGGGTATTTTCCCCTTTGATTTGATGGTAGGTTTCATCACCCGTGGGGGAAGATACAGTGGATTTTCATTCGACACTGCAGTAGTTGTATGTGAGGTGGATCCTTCACCTTCTCCATAATTCCACGGAACCTTGCGCAAGCTAACAATAGGATATTGTGCTATGCATGGCAAGTTGATTGGCTCGGGAGCGGCCACTTTCAGAGGATTTTTTCCTCCCTTGAGTTGAATTGTTGGCATTGCGAGTGATTTGCTAATCCCATCAGTTTCAGTGGATATGACTGCTACCACACTCTTCCACTTAGTAGGGCCTGCATCTTCACTTGCACGTAACACAGTGTCGTTATCTGCTAAGCGCAGTACACCACTGTCAATGAGATTTTGGATAAGTGGCGAGTGCCCAAAGATTCTTGTGTCTTTGTGACCACGAGATCTGGAGTGATATTGACATACTCCATCGAGTTATACCTGAGTCTCGAGCGAGGGGTTGATTGGAGGTAGAAGGGAACTGATTCTTCCTTTATTGATTAACATATGAAGGATTTCCTCCATAGGTTGGCCCAGATAGGTGAATTCCCTTTTGTTAGCGAAATCCCGACGGGCTTTGGTATTTTCTCTCTTCGTCACTTTGTCTTCCTGCATTTCATTTTCTAAAAGTGATGAGGGAATATTCATGATAATAGGTAGGAGACTGGCATGCTCTGGCTGATTAACTGGCGAGTCACTTGATGCTGATAAGTCACTAGTTCCGCCAATTGTTCAATTTGTTTGGAAAGAGCTTTCATCCTTCGTTCCATTGTGAATTGGAACTTGGCATAATCCCATCTGTCATCACCGTCTTTGAGGGTCTGGGAAGATTCACAGTTGAAATTGGAACTCTGTCCATTGCTCCAATTAATCATGTTGACCTCTTCTTCTTTGTGTTGAGGAAGAGGGTTGTCTTGAACATGAGGCTGATCGGGTTTGGTGACTACGATCTCCCCGTTGTCTATTAGGTCCTGGATCTTGTGTTACAAGGCCCAACAATCCTGAGTATCACCAGTGTCTGGATCTCTAGTGGGATGGGCAGCATCAAGAGTTTTGTTGGTCGTATCCAACTGTGGTTCAGGTATGGTAATGACTTGGATTCCTCCTTGTGTGGAGGATTCAGTATGTACGGGTATTTTCTGCCCTGTGTAGACTGGTGTAATTCTTTGAGTAGAACAGCCAAATCTGAAATTTGTTTGCTTAATTCGTCGAATTCTTTGCTAGAAATTGGATTAAGTTCAGTCTGGTCGGATGAAGACATGATTGACTGTAGGCCTGTTGCCTTTTTAGATTTTGAATGGGTAGTAGGTCCGATTGATTCCCTGCGAAGGACTGGCATAATTTAGTCTTTAGGGAATGCATATAATAACGTGTTATGTGATGTGTCCATTTTAGGAATTTTATCCCGCACAACGGATGTCAGCTGTTTGTAGCATGTATGTGTACACATTTCTTCATATTTCTCATTACATGGAGATAGATATGGAATGAATTTACAAGTAACTGTGTTTACAAGTAATTAAAATGAGAGCATGAAGAGACTTTCCTCCATTTTGGGTTTATTAGAGGCTGACCTATCTTTGGTTACTCTCGCGGTTTTTTGGCATAAAGGTTCCCAAATCATCGTAATCTACTAGACGAGAAGTTAATCCGGTCTTTCAACTGGAGCGAATTTGGGTGGTGCCTTTCCTGAGCCTCGGAGAATTTGCCTTCTCACGAGTCCAGTAATCAAAAACCGACGGGATAGCCTCCTGGTGGAGGGACCACTAAACATACATTCACATACATCGCATCTCACCGCATGAAAATGATGACATGTATGAAGCACTAATATCACAAGCAGATATGGTACGAAGTACTATTATCACAAGCAGTTATGGTGCGAAGCACTAGCATCACAAGTAGTTATGGTGTGAAGCACTAAGTGCAATAAGGAAATGCATTCATACACATTCATCAAATGTAAATGCAACATCCACACACAAGCAGATAACAATTTTGAAAAGATTGTAATAGCGGCTTAAGTCCTCTTACTGGGATCCCCAGCAGAGTCGCCACCTGTCGACGTCGGGATTTTTGGATGTCCCTTTCCGTTACTTGTTCTTTGGTGTTCTCATTTTAGGTGAGATTTGTTTGAAAAAACAAGTGAAAAAGGTCCGACATGTATAATGTCAACGATGGACTGTTAAGAGTTGCCAGTTGGTTTTTTAAATGGTTGTAACAACACAACCGAGAAAAGGTTTGCATATTGACCCAGTGATGTAACACTACTAAACGGGTCGGTGAAACCAAGATTCATTAGGGTCATTAGGGGACTTGATTATGCTGGGAAGGTGTTAGTCACCTTCGACATCCAAATGTTACCACGGTGATCGCCTCTTTTCAAGAAACTATTATCTGAGTGTGTGTGTGTGTGTGTGGGTCAATGTGCTATTATATGGAAGTTGTGTGAGGCCTCATTCGAACATATATACACAGGGTTTGAATTTATATAAAAATTCAATTTTTAGCAAGATATGGCAGTGATATTTTATAAAAGAGGTTTTTTAAACCCTAATGCTCAATAGGAATTGAGACCTTTTACACTCCCACTTTATTAAGTGATCGGCTTGATTGATTTTATTTGACGGATGCGAGGCATCCGTATGAAAATAATATACAAAAATAATGCCGACTTCCTCATGGGTATGGAAACCATCTAAGGAAATTCAGACACCGCAGAATAATTTACAAGTTGCTTACAGCTGAAAAATGTCCATCACGGGAACCGAATCTAGATCTAATGGGATGAATCTATTAACACATGATTCCTAGGCGCATGAATCTGCCGCAATTTGTATGAAAAGCGATAGCGGTATATATATATATAAAGCGTAAATATATATATCTGTATATGATGATCACCAACCACGAAGCACCTCCATGGGCGATCAGAAATGTAAATAAAGCCATAAGAGCGATCAACTGCCACGAAGGAAATTCCAGGCAGGACGAAAATAAAAAAATATATATATATATATATATAAGCAATAAACGCACTGTATGTAAAATTCGGGCTCGTTTAACGAGACCACAATTCATATATATAAGTATAAATATATATATATAAGCGAGTAAATGCATATATATAAAAGTATAGTCCCATATATATATATATATATATATATATATATATATATATATATATATATAAAGTTTAGTAAACGAACTGCATCAAGTTCAGCTCATCAACAAAAGACCTAGGTTCATATATATATATATATATATATATATATATATATATATATAAGCGAGTAAACGAACTGCATCAAGTTCAGGCTCAATCGAGGCATAATTTCGATAATGTTAGTCAATATATATGTAAATATATATATATATATATATATATATATATATATATATATATATATACAGATCGAGCGAAACCACGGAGAATAGAAGTCCCGCAAAAGCAAGCAACACGACTCTCAACGTGTAGAAGGGTGTGTGCAAAGATGAAGAGAAAGACACTAAAGTTTGTGAAAAGGCTTACAACTGACTGATAAACAAGGCTTCTATATCTTTGTGAAAAGGCTTACAACTGACTGATAAAGAATGGCTTCTATATCTTTGTGGGTACAAAAGAGGCTATATATGAGCTCACGGGTGTTTAAAAGGTGAAAATACATTATATGGGCGAGTGCGGAACGAATTGTGCAGGGTTTCCCCGTCTTTTTTCTCTCTAAAATTAGCACCCCAAGCCCTCTATTTATAGGCATATTAGCTATGGTGTACCGCTGGTGAAGTCGCAGTGTACGAGAGAGCAACCGGGTTGGCCCAGGGTTTTCGGGTTGGGTCGTCTCGAAGTACGTGCACTCAGGCACTGTAATGTCCACTCGAACTTTTAGAAGTGAAATTCGGGCATCCATTTGAGGTATACAGGACCTATTTAGGACCGGCATTGTCGAGAGTTGTACGATGGCATGGTATTAGAGTTTGTGCGAAGTCATTGAAGATGGGACGATGCCATTCGATCTTCAAGCTTCAACTTTCATCTGTTACCCTGCACAATAGTCACTCGGGATTGATTAGTCTTGTGGGACATTATTTCGTAGAGACATGACGTGGCATCGTGTTGACGAGATGACGATGTTTCCCCTCACCGATGTTATCGCCGGATTGGGCTGATAAAGCAGACATTGCTCAGACTTCATTGAGATTGGACTGCTGCAATTTGTTGAAGGTCCTCATTGTCATCTTTGAGGTGTGCATGTCTTCCCGATGTTATCGCCGGGTTGGTACAGTGGATCTCGTTGTGAGCGCCAAGATTGAAGTTGGTCGCATTTGAAACAAGCATTTCTGGGGTTATCTCCTAAATTGCATTCCTTGGGGTCATCACCAAGGTTGGTGGCTATTCCCATGGTCGGAACTGAGACTGGATACCTCGGGGTCATCTCCGAGATTAATCGGTCTTCTCTGGTGTGAGTTCCGGTATTGTATCTGCAGGCCTCGGGGTTATATCCAAGGTTGGATTTGGTTAGTCCTGCATCGCGATCGGGGTTTGATTTGAACTTCCCGGTAGTATCCGCAGACGGGTTTGGATTGTCTTTTCGTGGTTCCTCTTAAAAAGACTTAATCATCCTCCAAAGAATGTTAGTAGCGAGTAGTATAGAAAATTTCGAGTGTCTACAATACTACAAGGGCAAAAATGAAATCAAAATATGCCTATTCAAAGGAGAAACTACACTCCCTTTCAAGCACAATCTACAAACCCTCCAATACCAAAGGCCCTCAAGTGTTTACACCCTTAGGGGATATCCTCAAGAACATCTTAAATCTTCTGACAACACAGAAGAAAAATTACACATCTTCTTCCACCAGCCAGCCCTAATGGACGGGGTTTCAATACTGCTAGGAAATGTGCTTATCATGTCGGGGCACCTGGACATGATAATCAGGATTGTTGGGCCTTAAAACACAAGATCCAAGTTCTAATAGACAACGGAGAGATCGTGGTCACCGAACCAGATCAACCTCACATGCAAGACAACCCTCTTCCTCAACACAAAGAAGAAGAGGTCAACATGATTAATTAGAGTAATGGACAGAGTTCCAATTTCAGCTGTGATTCTTCCCAGACCATCAAAGACGATGATGACAGATGGGATTATGCTAAGTTCCAGTTCACAATGGAACAAAAGATGAAAGCTCTCTGTAAACAAATTGAACAATTGGCAGAACTGGTGACTTATCAGCATCAAGTGACTCGCCAGTTAATCAGCTAGGAGCATGCTAGTCTCCTACCTCTTGTCATGAATATTCCTCTGTCACTTTCAGAAAATGAAATGCTAGAAGACAAAGTGACGAAAAGAGAAAATGTTGAAGCCCGTCGAGATTTCGCCAACAAAAGGGAATTCACCTATCTGGGCCAACCTATGGAAGAAATCCTTCATATGCTAATCAATGAAGGAAGGATCAGTTCCCTTCTACCTCCAATCAACCCTCTTTCAGGACGGTACAACTCTGATGGAGTATGTCAATATCACTCCCAGTCTCGTGGTCACAACACATAAGAATGGTGGGCACTCCGCCACCTTATTCAAAATCTAATCGACAGTGGTGTCCTGCGCCTAGCAGACGACGACAATGTGTTACGTGCAAGTGAGGATGTAGGCCCTACTAAGTGGAAAAGTGTGGTAGCAGTCATATCCACTGAAACTGATGGGATTAATACATTACTCATAACGCTAATAATTCAACTCAAGAGAGGCAACAATCTTTTGAAAGTGGCCGCCTCGAGCCAATCAAGCTGTCGTGCAGAGCACAATATCCTATTGTTAGCTTGCACACAGTTTCGTGGAATTATGGAGAAGGTGAAGGATCCACCTCACATACAACTGCTATAGTGTCGAAGGAAAATCTACTATGATGAAACCTACCACCAAATTAAAGGGGAAAATACCCATGGAGAAGATCAAAGAATTCCTCTTCACTATGGGTCATAACAAAGCTACGGTGGTTTTAAGCTTGAAAGAAGCTCCACAACCTCCGAGAATCACCGGAAGGTCTTGCTAAAGGTTTTAGAAGAAGACTATTTACCGACATCAGTGGACACGGAAAAGTTTCAACATCTGGTTGATCACATTTTCAACAACAATGTGATATCCTTCATTGATGATGACATACCGCCCGAAGGGACCGGTCATTGCAAGTCGTTGCACATTGCGGTCTTGTCCTCCAGATATATGGTAGCTGGAGTCTTAATAGATGGAGGTTCCTCTCTGAATATCTGCCCATACGCTACCTTGGTGAAGATGAGTATCAATCTCAACCGAATTCGGAGTAGCCATACCATCATCAAAGCTTTTGATGGAGCACGACGAAATTCGGTCAGAGTAATTGAGCTGCCAATTGAAATTGGTCCTCACACATTCTGCGTATCTTTCCATGTGCTCAAGATAGATTCGGGATACAACCTGCTCTTGGGACGACCATGGATTCATATAGCTGGGGCAGTCCCCTCCACTCTTCACCAACAGTTGAAATACATTATCAACAATAGCCTGGTCATAGTCAACGCTAAACCGGAGATTCCTCACCACGAGACATGCCATTTGTAGACACTCGAAATTTTTCTGTACTACTATTACTAACATTGCAGGAGGACATATTCGTCTTTTAAGAGAGAACCCTGGAAGACAATCTAAATCCATACCGGATACTACCAAAAGTTCAGCATAAACCCCGGATCGCAATCTGGGAGTAACGATTTCAACCTCAGATGTAACCCCGAGGTCTGCAGATACAATATCGGCACCACTAGAGAAGACCGATTAATCTCGGAGATGACCCCGAGGTATCCAGTCTCAGTCCCGAACATGGGAATAGACACCAACCTTGGTGATGACCCCAAGGAATGCAATTTCGGAGATAACCCCGGAAATGCTTGTTTCAAATGCGACCAGCTTCAATCTCAGCGCTCACAACGAGATGCACTGTACCAACCCGACAATAACATCGGGAAGACAGACACACCTCAAATGTGATAATGAGGACCTTCAACAATTGCAGTAGTCCAATCTCAGCGAAGCCTGAGCAACGTCAGCTTTATCACCCCAATCCGGCGATAACACTGGTGAGGGGCAACATCGTCATCTCGTCAAACACTATGCCACATCACGTCTCTACACAACGATGTCCCACAAGGCTAATCATTCCCGAGTGACTATTGTACGGGGTAACGGATGAAAGTTGAAGCTTGAAGAACAGAGGGAATCGTCCCATCTTCAATGACTTCGTACAAACTCTAATCCCATGCTATCGTATAATTCTCGACAATGGTGGTCCAAAATAGGTCCTGTATACCTCAAACGGATGGCCGAATTGCACTTCTAAAAAACCGAGTGGACATTACAATTGCTCGAGTGCACGCATTGCATTTCTGACGACGACCGACAAAAAACCCGGGTTGCCTCTGCGGTACACTATGCTGCTCGGTAGTAGTACACCTGCAGCTAAAATGCCTATAAATAGAGGGCTTGGGGTGTTGATTTTCTAAGAGAAAAAGACGGGGAAACCCTGCACAATTCGCTCTGCACTTGCCCATACAGTGTATTTCCCACTTTCAAACACCTGTGAGCTCATATATAGCCCCTTTGGTACCCACAAAAGCCAGTGTTTACCCACTATAAAGATATAGAAGCCTTTTTTAGCAGTCAGCTGTAAGCCTTCTCACACACTTTAGAGTCTTTCTTTTCATCTTTGCACACACCCTTCTACACGTTGAGAGTCGTGTTGCTTTTCTTTTTACATGGGTCGTGGTTTCATTTCATTTGTATATATATATATATATATATATATATATATATATATATATATATATTGACTAATATTATCGAGTTATGCCTCGATTGAGACTAGACTTTGATGCGAGCGTTCTTCGCTTTAATATATATATACTTATATATATTAAGCGTGTGTCGGACTTTGTTTGATGAGCCTAGACTTTGATGCAGTGCGTTTGCTTATATATATATATATATATATATATATATATATATATATATATATATATATATATATATATGTGGCGTAATGGACTTTGTTCGATGAGCTTAGACTTGATGCAGTGCGTTTGCTCGCTATATATATATATATATGAACCGTGTGGTGGGACTGCTCGATGAGCTGGATTTTATATTCTATGCGTTTATTCGCTTTTATATATATATATATATATATATATATATATATACTATATATATGAACTATTGTCTACACTCGCTCGATGAACCCGGATTTTACATCCGGTGCATTTATTGCTTTTATATATATATATATATATATATATATATATATATATATATATATATATATATTGTCCCACCTCGAGTTTACTTACGTGGTGGTTGATCGCTTACTGACTTTCTTTATGTTTCGTCCCGCACGAGTTTACTTCGTGGCGATTAATCGATATTTATGACTTTATTTACATTCTATCCCGCTTGGAGTTTCCTTCGTGGTGGTCAATCGTATTATGACTTTATTTACATTTATCTCGCCTGGAGTTTCCTCTGTGTCAGTTGATAGCTTTTAACAGCTTTATTTACATTTCTGATCCCCCATGGTGGTGCCTCGTGGTTGGTGATCCCATCTGTATATATATATTACCGCTTTTATATATATACCTGCTTACTACTTTCATATAAACTGTAGTATTTTGTGCGCCTAAGAATCATGTGATCACAGATTCATCCCATTGGATCTAGATTCGGTTCCCGTGATGGACATTTTCAGCTGTAAGCAGCTTGTAAATTATTCTGCGGTGTCTGAATTTCTTCAGATGGTTTCCATACCCACGAGGAAGTCGGCATTTTTTTTGTATATTATTTTTGTACGGATGCCTCACATTCGTCAAATAAAATCAATTCAGCCGCTCACTTAATAAAAATGGGAGGGTAAAAGGTCTCAATTCCTATTGAGCATCAGGGTTTGAAAAACCTCTTTTATAAAACATCACTACCATATCTTGTTAAAAACTGAATTTTTACATAAATTCAAACCCTGTGTATATAGGTTCGAACGACGCCTCGCACAACTTCCATATAAAAGAACATTGACCCACACACAGACACACACTCAGATAATAGTTTCTTGAAAAGAGGTAGTCATCGTGGTAACACGGATGTCGGGGGGTGCCTAACACCTTCCCCCCGTATAACCAAGTCCCCGGACCCTAAACGAATCTCAGTTTCACCGACCCGTATATCAGTGTCACATCACTGGGTCAATGTGCTTACCTTTTCTCGGTTGTGTTGGTACAACCATTTAAAAAACCAACTGGCGACTCTTTATAGTCCCATCATCGACATCATACATGTCGGACCTTTTTCACTTATTTTTTCAAACAAATCTAAGCTAAAATGAGAACACCAAAGAACAAGTAACGAAAAGGGACACCCCAAAATCCCGACGTCGACAGGTGGCGACTTTGCTAGGGACTCCAGTAAGAGGACTTAAGCCGCTATTTCAATCTTTTCAAAACTGTTATCTAATTGTGTGTGGATGTTGCAATTACATTTGATGAATGTGTACGAATGCATTTTGTAAAACCCCAACTTTTTGAATAAAGATGAATTTTCTATAAATATTAATTTTGAATATTATGGAGTGAAATTGATATAATAGTTGTGGGTAATATTTATAAATTTTGCAAAGTACGCAAGTTGTTATATAATATTCGATTGGTCATGGATTATTCATTTTAACAGGGAATATTAGTACAACGGCACAATCATTGGTGGACCTCACAACGGAATTATTGCCGGATTGAGAAAACGACAAAAAATACTTTATGAAAATAACGGCGGAAGATTTACCGTTAACTGTTGAAACACCGGTGTGTTAAAAGCGATGTCTGCGTGGTTGCATAGTAGCAATACGGTATTGATTATTGATGCTTACGTGATAAGTCACTCTTGTTTTGTTGGTATTATTAATGTAATAATACGTAGAAAATCTTTTTATATAAAACATAATACTTTTATAAAGTTATTCTATAAATAGAATATATTATATTCTATTATGCATAGTATTGCATAGTGTTTTGCATAGTAAAACTTCTTATATAAAACAAAATACTTTTATAAAGCTATCTGCATTTTATTAGACAATAATTAGAATATATTATATTTTATTATGCATAGTGTTCAGATAGTGTTTGCATAGTAAAATCTTTTATAAAGTTATTCATTTTATTATATTATAAATAGAATATATTATATTTTATTTAAAAGATTTTTTGCTTTAAATATGGACCATCGAATAAAGTAAATCAACTGGACCGTTCATGGATTAGTTACTATGCATTCCATTTTCCTATAAATAAGCTCATTCTTTCATTATTTTCTTAATTAATTCAATTGAACTCAGAGAGAGAAACTATAGAGAGAGACTATAGAGAGATAGAAGAAAAGTATTCTGCTACTTAACTACTTTTATATTCGGTTTCTTTTACGGTAAGGGGTGTTATTCTTTCTTATTCATGAAGAGAACTGTTGTTATTCCATTTCTTATTATTCTGTTGGAATAACCTGTATACGCGGTCTACCCTATACTTGGTGACATTCTTTTATTATTCGTTGGAACACATCACATCTGTGTGTTTTACAACGGACTGGTTCTCTTTTTATTATTATTCCGTTGGAACATCACGTCTGCATGTATTTTACAGGACCGGTTCCGCTCTTATTATTATTCATTGGAACATCACATGCTCATGTGTTTTACAGGACCTAGTTAAAATCTTTATTATTCTGTTGGAACATCCTGTCGGTACAAATTTTGCCTGACCTGGTTCCGTTATTATTATTCTATTGGAATAACTTGTCTATGCGAAGTACCGCATGCATGGTGATTTCTTTTGTTATTCCATTCTTTATTATACAAATTGGTTAAAGTTTTGACTTCTATACTCCATGAAATTAGTAGAATATCCTTGATATTTGCGCTTCATCCAGTATCTTTTAATGGAAATATTCTTCTGATCATTCTTGAATTTTACTCTACAAAACAGTATCATGTTGACAATTTGGACGTTAATAATTCCTGGATAAAATAATTCTTGAACTTGTTGAGCTCACCCTTTCTTTCACTGTTCTCTTCAGGAAATGAGAACATAGCAGGGACTAGTCGGGGAATGGAGTGACGGTCCAGAGGATAACATTAGTAGTCCTCACTATTCTGTGAAATAGTGTGTTAATAATTGTAATGAGGACTCCTTTTGAGTTTGTATAATCTCTAGTAGACAATAATTGTATTCAAACTCACAGTTATGTTTTTGTCGTATTGTATACCACAATTGTATTAATAAGTTGTATTTGAATTTTGTACCATGTATCTGACGACCCAAGATGGGTGATGTATACCTAATTTTGGGGGCGTCACAGTTGGTATCAAAGCTTAGGGATATGATCCCTAGCTAAGATGTGAGACTAGACCTAGGAGGGGAGAGACGGGGAATTCCTTCGCTAGTATGACCTACTTAAATTTATTTTGTATTTAAAGTGGTTGGTCAGAGTTTAGAGATATTATGTTACATGTCAATTAACCTTTGTTGTGTGGTAGTATCTGAAAATGACATTCGAAAATGTTGAGAATAGCAATGGAGCACAAGAGACCGTTGAGTCTCCACATATCAATAATCAGGAGAATGTGCATCAGGAAGGCGACAATCCTCATGCAAACAACAACATTGACCAAATGATGAATGATGGATTGTTCAGAGGCTTTATGCAATTCATGCAACAACAGGCGAGAGCGGCTCCTGTCCAAAATGTAGGTGGAAACACTGGAAACTCTCGGGCGGTCACCGCTAAACAGTTCAAGGAGCTGGGACCACCAAAGTTTAAGGGAGAGCCAAAACCACTTATGTCGGAAGCATGGATAAAGCAGATCACCAAGATATTTGATGTCTTGGGATGCTCCGTGGAGCAAAAGGTTCCCTTTGCCGCTTTTATGTTACGCGAGAGGCGAGACATGGTGGGAATCAGTAAAATGTACTCAACCGCCAGATGAAGATGTCTTGGGAGAAATTCCAAGAGTTCATTCAACGACAAATACTTTCCCGAAAGTATTCGTCACATGAAGGAGGTGGAGTTTATCAAATTGGAGAAAAACAATATGATCGTGTCGCAATATGAGGCAAAATTTGCGGATTTATCCCAGTTTGCGTCCCACTTGGTGGATAATGAAGAGAGAATGGCGCGAATGTTTTTAAGAGGTTTGAAGCCGGAGATACGTCAACATCCTATTTCTCATAAAACTGTGTTTGTATTCAGATGTTGTAAATACGGCTTAGTTGGTGGAGCGCGATAACGAGTCAACGCAACTAAAAGAGAGCAGCCGACAAAATGATAATACCAGTGAGAGCAGTCATCGAAGCTATGACAAATAGTGTGGAGGGAATCAACAGGCCAGAAATGGTAACCACTTCGGTGGTAATCAGGGCCAAAACAATAAGAATGGAAATTTCAAGAAGAGGAGATTCAACAATGATGGAAAGACGTCAGCACCAGCACCCGTTGTTAAGGAAAGAGAAAGACCACTTATTATATGCTTCAAATGCGGAGGGGAGGGACACATCAGTCCAAATTGCGCGATGCCGTCCAAAGCATGTTATAATTATGGAAGAGAGGGTCACTTAGCCCGATTTTGTCATTCACCGAAGACAAATTCAGTTAGGATGGAGGCACCAAAGGTTGTCCCAGAAAAGTCAAAGCCTGTAGTGCAAGGGAGAGCGTTTGTTGTGACCTCCCAGAAAGCAAGGAACCCGAATGAGGTCATCACGGGTAAGCTTATCATAAACTCTAGCGAATTCTATACTTTATTTGATACAGGTTCTATCCATTCTTTTATTTCTCCTCCTTGCGCTCAATGATTAAATTTGACTCTGGAGAAATTAGGCTTTGACTTATCTGTGGAAACTCTATTGGCAGAAACCTTCATTACATCCACGGTTTATAAGTCTTGTTTACTTCAAGTTGGTACCCACACATTACCTGTCGATCTTATTGCATTAAAAATACTTGCATTTGATGTAATTCTAGGGATTGATAGGTTAACTACTCATTATGCAAAAATTGATTTTTTTCATAAGGTTGTTAGATTTCATATTCCTAATCGGCCTATTACGCGAATTCAAGTAACCAAACCATTAAAATCAATCACTGTCATCTCAAGCCATAAAGCTATTCATTTATTGAAAAACAGATGTCAAGCTTTCTTAGCTCATGTCACAGATCTAAACAAAAATACGTCAGTTTTGAATAATATTTCTATTGTTAATGAATTTCCTGACGTATTCCCTGAAGAACTTCCTGGCCTACCCCTAGAGCGTGAAATTGAATTTTGTATCGACCTTAAACTCGGTACAAAACTCATTTCTAAATCCCCATATCGAATGGCTCCTATTAAACTTCAGGAGTTAAAAACTCAACTGCATGAATTATTAGACATTGGCTTTATTCGTCCTAGTACTTCTCCTTGGGGTGCTCCTGTTCTATTCGTGAAGAAGAAAGATGGGAGTATGCGATTTTGTATTGATTATGGGGAGTTGAATCATGTCACCATCAAAAATAGGTACACATTGCCACGTATTGATGACCTATTTGACCAGTTGCAAGGAGCCAAATTCTTTTCAAAGATTGATCTTCGTTCCAATTATCACCAATTGAAGATTAGAACCGATGACATTCCAAAGATGGCTTTTAGAACTCGGTACGGGCATTATGAATTCCTAGTCATGTCCTTTGGATTGACTAATGCTCCTGCTACCTTCATGGATATGATGAATCGAGTATTCAAGGAATATTTGGATCACTTTGTGGTCGTCTTTATTGATGACATCCTCATATATTCCAAAACCCGTGAAGATCATGAGCAACACCTGAGGCTGATACTCCAAAAGCTTCGTGAATATAAGATTTATGCCAAGTTGAAGAAATGCGAGTTCTGGCTTGAGGAAATAGCATTCCTTGGGCACGTGGTATCAAGTCATGGAATATCTGTTGACCTAGCAAAGATTGAAGCTATTCAAAGTTGGGAGCAACCTAAATCAAATGACCGGCACGTAGCTTTCTCGGCTTATTTGGTTATTATCGGAGATTCGTAGAAGGTTTTTTCTAATCGCTACTCCACTAACTCAGCTGACTCGAAAAGATACAAAGTTCGGTTGGAGCGAGGAATGTGAGAAGAGTTTTCAAGAACTCAAGAGGAGACTCATTTCAACACTTGTTCTGATAATACCATCTGGCTCGGAGGGATTTGTCATCTACAGTGATGCTTCGGGCAAAGGTTTGGGATATGTTCTCATGAAACATGGAAAAGTCGTAGCCTATGCCTCGCGACAACTCAAAGAATATGAGAGGAATTATCCTACTCATGATCTAGAGTTGGCAGCTATTGTCTTTGCACTAAAAATTTGGAGGCATTACTTGTATGGGGAGAAAGTGGAGATCTTTACGGATCATAAAAGCCTCAAATATTTCTTCACTCAAAAGGAACTCAACATGCGACAACGACATTGGCTTGAATTGTTGAAAGATTATGATCATACTATCCAATACCATCCTGAAAAAGCGAACGTGGTAGCTGACGCATTGAGTAGAAGATCATATGCGGGTACGAGTGCAATATTGTCAATGCAAAGGCCCATTTTGTATGACTTGCAAAGGATGGAGATAGAGATAAAGACTCTAGGGACCCACGTGATGATGGAAAATATACAAGTAGAACCGACTTTAATTGATAAAATTAAAGTTGCTCAAATAACAGATCCAGAGCTGATGCGTATGAGGAAGAAAGTGCAAGAAGGTGCGATGCCGGAAGCAAGAATCGATGAAGAAGGATTACTTCGAGTCAACTCCAGACTTTGTGTTCCTAACGACCCTGATTTAAAGTATAAAATCATGATAGAGGCGCACAACACACCGTTTGCAATCCATCCTGGGAGTACCAAAATTTATCATGATCTTAGATATACATTTTGGTGGGGCAATATGATGAGAGAGATAGCGTTGTTTATCTCAAGGTGTCTAACGTGTCAACGAGTCAAGGCAGAGCATCAAGTACCAAAAGGTCCATTGCAACCTCATTCCTTCATTATTTTCTTACGAATTCACTAAACTCTAGAGAGAGAAACTATAGAGAAGCTCATTCCTTCATTATTTTCTTACGAATTCACTGAACTCTAGAGAGAGAAACTATAGAGAGAGACTATAGAGAGATAGAAAAAAAGTATTCTGCTACTTAACTACTTTTATATTCGGTTTCTTTTACGGTAAGGGGTGTTATTCTTTCTTATTCATGAAGAGAACTATTGTTATTCCATTTCTTATTATTCTGTTGAAATAACCTGTATACGCGGTCTACCCTATACTTGGTGACATTCTTACGTTATTACATTGGAGCATCACGTCGTGTGTTTTACACAGGACTGGTTAAAATCTTTATTATTATTCCGTTGGAACATCCTGTCTGTGTGTTTTACACCGGACCTGGTTTCGTCTTATTATTATTCTGTTGGAACATCATGTCTGTGTGTTTTACACCGGACCTGGTTCCATCTTTATTATTCTGTTGGAACATCCTGTCGGTGCAAATTTTGCCTGACCTGGTTCCGTTATTTTTATTCTGTTGGAATAACCTGTCTATGCGAAGTACCGCATGCATGGTGATTTCTTTTGTTATTCCATTCTTTATTATACTCAGTTGGTTAAAGTTTTGACTTCTATACTCCATGAAATTAGTAGAATATCCTTGATATTTGCGCTTCATCCAGTATCTTTTAATGGAAATATTCTTCTGATCATTCTTGAATTTTACTCTACAAAACAGTATCATGTTGACAATTTGGACGTTAATAATTCCAGGATAAAATAATTCTTGAACTTGTTTTATTGAATTCTTATATCATTGTCATCATCCTCATGCTTATATTTTGTTGAAAGTCATCCATGGTGGCCTGTGAGTGCATAGATGAACTTGGTATGATTATGACCAGGATTATTGATTGTAATCATGACCGTAATGTTACAAATGATGTGGTAAAAGTTCTCATTGGCCCGTAGTGCATTGATGGACAATTGTTGGCATGATCATGACCATTAATGAATACACAAATATTCTTTGCCCGTAGTGCATGGATAATTGTGGTCGTGATACTAAAGAATATCCTCGCCATAGTGTAGTAGGGGTGATTCGATGATGTGGATTATTTATTGTCGAGTCCCAAATAATAACAAGTGATGAAAAACCTTTTAATCATAAAAGATAGTAGATTTTATTTTCTACTTGACTCTTTTAATGGATTGCTTGTTTATTGCAGCTTAAACTTGATGTCTATTATATTTTATCAGTTTAACATTGTTGGAGACTAATGATAATTTATTCTGCATGATTTTAGTCATAATATTTCTTACTGGGCTAGTTGAGCTCACCCTTTCTTTCACTGTTCTCTTCAAGAAATGAGAACATAGCAGGGACTAGTCGGGGAACAGAGTGACGGTCCAGAGGATAGCATTAGTAGTCCTCACTATTCTGTGAAATAGTGTGTTAATAATTGTAATGAGGACTCCTTTTAAGTTTGTATAATCTCTAGTAGACAATAATTGTATTCAAACTCACAGTTATGTTTTGTCGTATTGTACACGACAGTTGTATTAGTAAGTTGTATTTGAATTTTGTACTATGTATCTGACGACCCAAGATGGATGATGTATACCTAATTTTGGGGGCGTCACACATTTCCTTATTGCACTTAGTGCTTCACACCATAACTTCTTGTGATGCTAGTGCTTCGCACCATAACTGCTTGAGATATTAGTGCTTCACACATGTCATCATTTTCATACGGTGAGACGCGATGTATATGAATGTATGTTCTGTGGTCCCTCCACCAGGAGGCTATCCCGTCGGTGATTGATTACTAAACTCGCGAGAAGACTAATTCTCCGAGGCTCTGGAAAGGCACCACCCAAATTCGCTCCAGTTGAAAGACTGGATTAACTTCCCGTTAAGTAGATTGCGATGATTTGGGAACCTTCATGCCAAAAAGCCGCGAGAGTAACCTAAGATAGGTCAGCCTCTGATAAACCCAAAGTAGAGGAAAGTCTCTTCATGCTCTCATTTCAATTACTTGTAAACACAATTACTTGTAATTTCATTCCATATCTATCTCCATCTAATGAGAAATATGAAGAAATGTGTACACATACATGCTGCAAATAGCTGACATCCGTTGTGCAGGATAAAATTCCTAAAAATAAACACATCACATAGCATGTTATTTCATACAATCCCTAAAGACTAAACTATGGCAGTCTTTCGCAGGGAATCAATCGGACCTACTACCCGTTCAAAGTCCAAAAAGGCAACAGGCCTACAATCAATCATGTCTTCCTCCAACCAGACTAAACTTAATCCAGTTTCTCGCAAAGAATTTGACGGATTAAGCAAACAAATCACAGATTTGGCTGTTCTACTCAAAGAATTACACCAGTCTACACAGGGTCAGAAAATACCCGTACATGCTAAATCCTCCACACAAGGGGGAACCCAGGCCATTATAATACCTGAACTACAGTTGGATACAACCAACAGAACTCATGATGCTGCCCATCCCACTGGAGATCTAGACACCGGTGACATCAAAAAGAAAGTCCTCCAAATGGAGGAGACCCTTCGCATTATCAAAGGAATTGGAACACACGGGAGTGTTTCATATGCTGATCTGTGTATTTTTCCTGATGTTCATTACCCAGAAAAATTTAAAACTCCTGACTTCGAAAAATATGACGGGTTAAGAGATCCTTATACACATTTAAAAGTATTTATTGGAGAACTTAGATCCCATGCAGAGGATGAAAAACTTAGAATGTAGTTGTTCCAAAAGAGTCTAACTGGAGAAGCCTGTTCGATGTACACAAGATTAGACAACTCCAAAATCCATAGTTGGGAAGAGCTAGCACATGCCTTCCCCACTCAATACAGTTTTCAGACTCAGATGGCTCCTGATCGGTATCAAATTACCAAGATCAAGAAGCAGCATAACGAATCTTTTAGAGAGTATGCCCAGAGGTGGAGATGTCTGGCTGCCCAAGTTAGTCCTGCCATGACAGAGTCAGAAATGGTATGACTTTCATAGACATACAAGAAGCTCCCTTCTATTAGAGAGTTTTAACAGGCATCGATAAACCATTTTCTGAAATGGTCAAACATGGGGAGATGGCTGAGAAGGGATTGAAGTCAGGAAAGATTCAAGACCTAGCTGCACTAAAAGCTGTTGTAGATCACATTTAATCTGGAAATTATGGGAACAACCCCCGGAAGGTCCATAAAAAGAAAGAGGAAGATGTTTCCCTGATACTACAGGGGAAAAAAGGCAATCAGAACATGCCTATTCAAAGGAGAAACTACACTCCCTTTCCAGCGCAGTCCACAAACCCTCTAATACCAAACGGTGGAGAAGTCAAATGCCCTCGTGTGTTTACACCCTTAGGGGATACCCTCGAGAACATTCTTAATCTTCTGACAACACAGAAGAAAATTACACATCTTCTTCCACCAGCCAGCCCTAATGGACGGGGTTTCAATGCTGCTAGGAAATGTGTTTATCATGCCGGGGCACCTGGACATGATACTCAGGATTGTTGGGCCTTGAAACACAAGATCCAGGACCTAATAGACAATGGGGAGATCATAGTCACCAAACCCGATTAGCCTCATGTTCAAGATAACCCTCTTCCTCAACACAAAGAAGAAGAGGTCAACATGATTAATTGGAGTAGTGGACAGAGTTCCAACTTCAGCTGTGATTCTTCCCAGACCATCAAAGACGGTGATGACAGATGGGATTATGCCAAGTTCTAGTTCATAATGGAATGAAAGATGAAAGCTCACTGCAAACAAATTGAAGAATTGGCAGAACTGGTGACTTATCAGCATCAAGTGACTCGTCAATTAATCAGCCAGGAGCATGCCAGTCTTCTACCTCTTATCAAGAATATTCCCTCGTCACTTTCAGAAAATGAAATGTTGGAAGACAAAGTGATGAAGAGAGCAAAAGCCAAAGCCCGTCGGGATTTTGCCAATAAAAGGGAATTCACCTATCTGGGCCAACCTATGGAGGAAATCATTCACATGCTAATCAATGAAGGAAGGATCGGTTCTTCACCTCCAAACCAACCCCGTTCGGGGCAGTCTGACAACTCCGATGGAGTATGTCAATATCACACCCCGATCTCGTCGTGGTCATAACGGAAGAATGTTGGGCACTTCACCACCTTATTCAAAATCTAATCGATAATGGTGTCCTGCGCTTCATGATTTATTTATCTTGTGTTATGTGCAAGTGAAAATGCAGGCCCTACTAAGTGGAAAAGTGTGGTAGCAGTTATATCCACTAAAACTGATGGGATTAATACATTACTCACAACGCCAACAATTTAACTTAAGGGAGGCAACAATCCTTTGAAAGTGGCCGCTCCCGAGCCAATCAATTTGTCGTGCAAAGCACAATATCCTATTGTTAGCTTGCGCAAGGTTCCGTGGAATTATGGAGGAGGTGCAGGATCCACCTCAAATACAACTGTTGCAGTGTTGAAGGAAAATCCACTGTATCTCCCCCATTGGGTGATGAAGTCTACCACCAAATCAAAGGGGAAAATACCCATGGAGAAGATTGAAAAATTCCTCCGCACTATGGGTCATAATGAAGCTACGGTGGTTTTAAGCTTGAAAGAAGATCCACAACAAATATCAATTTTGGACTTTGTCCTAACCTCCGAGAATCACCGGAAGGTCTTGTTAAAGGTTTTAGAAGAAGCCTATCTCCCGACATCAGTGGATACGGAAAAGTTTCAACATATGGTTGATCACATTTTCAACAATAATGTGATATCCTTCACTGATGATGACATACCCCCCGAAGGGACCAGTCATTGCATGTCGTTGCACATTGCGGTCTTGTCCTCCGGATATATGGTAGTAGGAGTCTTAATAGATGGAGGTTCATCTCTGAATATCTGCCCATATGCTACCTTGGTGAAGATGAACATCAATCTCAACCGAATTCGGAGTAGCCATACTATCATTAAAGCTTTTGATGGAGCCTGCCGGAATTCGGTCGGAGTAATTGAGCTGCCAATCGAAATTGGTCCTCGCACATTCTGCGTATCTTTCCATGCTGTCTACATATCCTGAGTGGATATCCAGCATTGTACCCGTGCCTAAACCTGGAGGGAAGGTGCGAGTTTGCGTGGATTACCGGGACTTGAACAAAGCTTGCTTAAAAGATAGTTTTCCCGTTCCATTTATCCACATTCTCATTGATAATACTGCGCAATATGACATGTACTCCTTTGCTGATTGCTTTACGGGGTACCATCAGATCATGGTTGCCGACGAAGATCGTGAGAAAACTGCTTTCATCACTCCTTGGGGAACTTTCTGCTATAGACGGTTGTCATTCGGCCTCATCAATACCGGAGCTACCTATCAACGAGCTATGATGGCTCTTTTCTACGACTTAATGCATAAAGAGATCGAGATCTACGTGGATGACATTATTGTCAAGTCCCGGAAGGAGGATGACCATCTAGACAATCTTAAAAAGTTGTTCAACAGGTTGCGTAAGTACAACTTGAAGTTGAATCCAGCTAAGTGCGCCTTTGGTGTTAAATCAAGCAAGTTGCTAGGATTTCTTGTCAGCCACAAAGGATTTGAGCTGGATCCTGCCAAAATCCAAGCCATCACTGAAATACGGGGATTTTTGGGAAGAATCAACTTCATTAGCAGGTTTATCTCCCAACTCACAGCAACCTGTTAGCCAATCTTCAAACTATTAAGGAAGAACTCCTCCATGAAATGGAATGATGAGTGTCAGGAGGCCTTCCTTACAATCAAGAAACAGTTAGTCAAAGCTCCCGTTTTGGTGCCACCAAGGGATGATGTTCCCCTGTTTATGTACCTATCCATAAGTGACAATGCCATGGGCTGCATGCTGGGACAGAAAGACGATAGAGGCCAAGAACGAGATATCTATTACCTCAGCAAAAGGTTCAGCAGCAGTGAATACAAGTACATTCTGATCGAAAAGACGTGTTGTGCTTTAGCATGGGCTTCCATGAGGTTACAACATTACCTCCATGGTCACACAACCCACCTCATATGTGACAACCCCAAAACAGGTCCATTCCATCCAACCCATTCTGAGTCGCCAAATACATGGTATAGAAAACAACTACAACTTTATTAATACAATTGTCGTGCAAAATATAACAACACATATGTTGTGAGTTTCCATACAAATATATACCAACTTTGACTCTCATCCCAACCTTGGATAGCACGTCACAATGGTACCTTACATAAAGGTATAGTCAAAAACTGTTTTAGAAATTTGAATCTTTGGGTAGTGCTCAAGGAAACTGTATACATGGGAGGCCATACATCTAGGTTATGATAGATATCATATGGCCACAGAATTATCCTTGGTAGACCCAATAGACCCCAAAGAAAAATGAGAAGATTACTATCATATTCTTTCCAATGGTGTGTCTTCTCTTGACATATCATTATCTCCACCGTCTCTACTTGAGAATTATACTTCAACCAAACACCAAGATTATATAGGTAGTGCTCGTATATATACTGTGATGCCCCCAAAATTAGGTATACATCACCCATCTTGGGTCGCCAGATACATGGTACAGAATTCAAATACAACTTACTAATACAACTGTCGTGTACAATACGACAAAACATAAACTGTGAGTTTGAATACAAATATTGTCTACTAGAGATTATACAAACTCAAAAGGAGTCCTCATTACAATTATTATCACACTATTTCATAGAATAATGAGGACTACTAATGTTATCCTATGGACCATTACTCCATTCCCCGACTCGTCCCAGCTATATTCTCATTTCCTGAAGAGAACAGTGAAAGAAAGGGTGAGCTCAACTAGCCCAGTAAGAAATATTATGACTAAGATAATGAAAAATAAATTATCATTAGCCTTCAACAGTGTTAAACTGATAAAATATAATAAACATCAAGTTTAACTGCAGCTGAACAAGCAATCCATTAAAAGAGTCAAGTAAAAAATAAAATCTACTATCTTTTATGATTTAAAAGGTTTTTCATAACTATTATAGCTGAGACTCATCTTAATAAATATTCCACATCATCGAATCACCCCTGCACTACGGCCAAGGATATTCTTTAGTATCACGACCACAATTATTCATGCACTACGGGCCAAGAATAGTTGTGTATTCATTAATGGTCATGATCATACCAACAACTATCCATCAATGCACTGCGGACCAATGAGGATTTTTACCACATCATTTGTAACATTACGGTCATGATTACACCGAATAATTCCTGGTCATAATCATACCAAGTCCATCTATGCACTATAGGCCACAGATGACTTTCAACATAATATAAACACGAGGATGATGACAATGATATAAGAATTCAATAAAACAAGTTCAAGATTTAATTTATCTAGGAACTAATAACATCCAAACTGTCAACATGATACTGCTTTGTAGAGTAAAATTCAAGAATACTTAGAAGAATATTTCCATGAAAGGATGCTGGATGAAGTGCAAATATCAAGGATATTCCACTAATTTCATGGAGCATAGAAGTCAAAGTTTTAACCAACTGAGTATAATAAAGAATGGAATAACAAAAGAAATCACCATGCATGCGATAGACCGCACAGGCATGTTATGACATATGGCCCCCCCATAAAATAACCAAACTTACCATAAATGTCTCATAACAGACTCTTTATATACATCAAGGATTGAATAAATATTACCACAAATCATTTTATTTTTAATTAACACATATTTAATCTTTCAACAAATATTAATCATTTATAACTTGTCGTCTCAATTATTGATTTAATAATATAACCTATTATACAGATGATACTGTGACAATAATTGAATCAATAATATAAGAGATATGATGCAAAGAATTCATTGTTGTAATAATTGAGTATAGCTAAGTGACTTCTCACGTAAGCATCAATAATCAATACCGTGTGCTACTATGCAACCACGCCAGACATCGTACTTTTACTTTACTAGGGTAGTTCAACAGCTTTTAACGGTAACACCTCGTACCGTTATTTTTATAGAAAGATAATTTTGTCGTTTTCTAACTACGATAATACTTCCTTTGTGGGGTCCACCAATGATTGAGCCGTCGTACAAATATTCCTCGACAAAAAGAATATTCCCCGACCAAACGAATATTTTATAACAACTTGCTTACTTTGCAAAATTTATAAATATTACCCACAACTATTACATTATATCAAATTTATTCCATAATATTCAAAAATAATATTTATAGAAAATTCATATTTATTTATAAAAGTTGGGGTCTTACAACCTCCCCTTCTTATGAAATTTCACCCTCGAAATTAGGGTACGTACATGGTATGTTGAAGAGGTAAGGATACCTTGATTTCATTTCAGATTCTAACTCCCAAGTCATTTCCTCAACATCGTGGTTTCTCCACAAAACCTTGACTTGAGGTATAACTTTTGAGCGTAGAATATGTTCCTTCTTATCCAAGATTGGAACAGGAACCTCCTCATACGTCAAATCTTTCGCTATTTCGTCCGATTCTAACTCAATAATGTGGTTCGGGTCTTTCACATATTTACGTAACATGGATATTGAAAAACGTTATGAACACGAGACATACTTGGTGGTAAAGCGAGTCTATAAGCCACAGCTCCTACTCGATCGAGGATTAAAAATGGGCCGATGAATCGAGGATTGAGTTTTCCTCTCTTTCCAAATCTTGTAACTCCTTTCCATGGAGCAACACATAATAACACATGATCTCCTATATCGAATTCCACGTCCTTTTGATGAAGATCAGCATAACTCTTTTGTGAATTTTATGAGATTTTTATACGTTGTCGGATCGTTTGAATCTTTTCCGTAGTCATACGTACCAACTCCAGTCCCAATAATGTTGCTTCACCCACCTCATCCCAGCATACTGGAGAATGACACTTTATTCCATACAACGCTTCGAATGGAGCCATGCCAATACTTGCTTGATAACTGTTGTTGTAGGAAAACTCCAACAATGGTAAGATCATGTCCCAACCTCCCTTGAAATCAAGGACACAGAGTCTTAATAGATCTTTAAGAGTTTGAATAGTCCTCTCTCCGACCGTCAGGTCAAATCGAGGATGATATGCCGAAGCTAAATCGTAAGTCTCTGCCCATTTATAGCTTTTTTGCAAACTAACCCAAAATCGTGAAGTGAATCTTGGGTCTCGATCGTAAACTATGGATCTTGGCATACCATACGATCTTATAATCTCGTTTATGTACATACTGAGCAAGACGTTCAAGTGTATAAGTTTCTCTTATCGGTAAAAATGAGCGCGAGACTTGGTCAATCTATCAACAATGACCCAAATCGCATTTATGCCTTGAGAAACCTTAGGAAGACCGTGAATCTAAATCCATGGTAATGTGCTCCCACTTCTATTCGAATTTCAAGTGGTTGCATGATGGACCTTTTGGTACTTGATGCTCCACTTTAACTCGTTGACAAGTTAGACACCTTAAGATAAACAACGCTATCTCTCTCTTCATATTGCTCCACCAAAATGTATGACGAATATCATGAAACATTTTGGTACTCCCATAATGGATTGCAAACGGTGTGTTGTGCGCCTCCATCATGATTTTATACTTTAAATCAGGGTCGTTAGGAACACAAAGTCTAGAGTTGACTCGAAGTATTCCTTCTTCATCGATTCTTGCCCGAGATAGCACCTTCTTGCACTTTCTTCCTCATACGCATCGCCTCGTGTCTCAGAGCTCGAGAAGCTTTAACTTTATCGATTAAAGTCTGTTCTACTCGTATATTCGCCATCGTCACATTCGTCCCTAGAGTCTTTAACTCTATCCTCCATCCTTTGCAAGTCACACAAAATGGGCCCTTGCGTTGATAATATCGCACTCGTACTTGCAACTGATCTTTTACTCAATGCGTCAGCTACCACGTTTGCTTTTCCAGGATGGTATTGGATGGTATGATCATAATCTTTCAACAGTTCAAGCCAACGTCGTTATCGCATGTTGAGTTCCTTTTGAGTAAAGAAATATTTGAGGCTTTTATGATCCGTAAAGATCTCCACTTTCTCCCTATACAAGTAATGCCTCCAAATTTTAAGTGCAAAGACAACTGCTGCCAACTCTAGATCATAAGTAGGATAATTCCTCTCATATTCTTTGAGTCATCACGAGGCATAGGCTATGACTTTTCCATGTTGCATGAGAACACATCCCAACCCTTTGCCCGAAGCATCACTGTAGATGACAAATCCCTCCGAGCCAGATGGTATTGTCGTAAGCAGGTCTTTGAAATGAGTCTCCTCTTGAGTTCTTGAAAACTCTTCTCACATTCTTTGCTCCAACCGAACTTTGTATCTTTCCAAGTCAGCTGAGTCAATGGAGTAGTGATTCGAGAAAATCCTTCCACAAATCTCCGATAATAACCAGCTAAACCGAGAAAGCTACGTACTTTGGTCATCGATTTAGGTTATTCCCAAAGATTGAATAGCTTTAATCTTTCTTTGGGTCAATAGATATTCCATGACTTGATACCACGTGCCCAAGGAATGCTACTTCCTCGCCGTAACTTGCATTCCTTCAACTCGCATAAAGCTTATATTCACGTAAACTTTTGGAGTGTCACCTCAAGTGTTGCTCTCATGATCTTCACGACTTTTGGAATAAATAAGGATGTCATCAATAAAGACGACCACAAAGTGATCCAAATATTCCTTGAATACTCGGTTCATCATATCCATGAAGGCAGCAGGAGCATTTGTCAATCCAAAGGACACGACTAGGAATTCATAATGCCCGTACCGAGTTCTGAAAGCCGTCTCTGGTATGTCATCGATTCTAATCTTCAATTGGTGATATCCGGAATGAAGATTAATCTTTGAAAAGAATTTGGCTCCTTGCAACTAGTCAAACAGGTCATCAATACGTGGCAATGGATGTGACGCCCCCAAAATAGGTATACATCACCCATTCTGAGTTGTCAATACATGGTACAGAAACAACTACAACTTTATTATTACAACAATAAAACTGTGAGTTTGAATACAAATATTATCTTCTAGACAATATCTATACTCAAATAAATCCTCATCACATTTATTGATACATTATTTTACAAAAATGGTGAGGACTACTAAACAACTCTCTCTAGAACTTTCATTCCATACCCCGACTCATACTCACTATATTCTCGCCTCCTAAGAAGAAAAATGGAACAAAAAGGAAAAGGGTGAGCTCAACTAGCCCAGTAAAGAATATTATAACTAAGATAATATACAACAAATTATCGTTAGTCTTCAACAGGGAAAAATCTAATAGAATACAATTGACAACAAATTTTAAATCAATATTCGCAGTGGAAATAATAATTCATTAGAAGAGTTAAGTAGAGAATGCAAACTACTATCTTCTATGTATGAATTTAAAAGTTCATCGCTCATCTTTTATCCTGTCAGAACATCAATTAATATATATCCGAATTAAATATTCATCTTTGCACTACGTGCCAAAGATATTCATCGATTGGTCATGTTCATCTAAACACTGCTCATCTTTTGCACTACGGGCCAAAGATATTCTTCAGAAATCATTCATCTTTGCACTACAGGCCAAAGATATTCCATAATATCATCATTTAAGACTGGAGATGATGAAAAATATTATTAAAGAAACGAATCTAGTGAAACAAAATGATAAGGATTAAGGATTCAGGATTCGTACTTTGTTTTATCCATATCCAAAAATACCTCAAAAATAATCACAGTGGTGTAAAATTCAAGAATGATCAAAACATGGATACAATCAAAGCTAGTATCCAGAATAGATATTTTGGACGAAAAGAAAATTTTTCATTTTTCGATGAATAGTGTCGTATTCATGAATAGTGTCGTATACATGAATAGTGCCGTATACGTGACTTGTAACTCCGACACCAAAAGTTCCAAATTTGATAAAAACTTCAGATCAATATTTCAACATAATGATATTGAAGAAATAATATCATTCTGAAAAAATAATATCCTTACCTCGAAAAGACAAGACTTTTAGTCAAATACAGGATATAGGTTATGACTTGAACTTGACCGTAGTATAGCAATACTCAAAGTATACTCAAAATACTCACAAGAATACTCGATAATATAGAGAGAAAACTTGATTTATGGTGTGATTTTCAATTCTAACCTAAGCACCCTATTTATAGGAAATTGCTAGAACACCAAAGCGTAAAATTTAATATAATAATATTATATATATTACAAATTCTCTACGCATTACGTTGCATCCGAAATCGACAATCTTAACACATGTTAAATGAGTCCCAACAATGTAAAAAACGTTTTGTAATTAAAATTTTTAAACTTCCAAAATTAATTATTTTGAGCTTCGTAACTTCAATAATTCATAATAAATAACCCTTTATCATAAAATTTGAATCTCACGATTTTTATAGGAAATTCAATTTCTACAACTTTGTAGAAGAAAGTTTTCCAAATTCCAAATGTAAATTGACCGAAATCCACAAACCAAGCGATTTTATTGTGCTATAATCAAATTTCAAACCAATAAATGGGGTCCCATGACATGTTTAACATGTTTTAAACATTTATTGCAACAAAAATACTCTTCCTCCTCGATACTCATATATCCCACATTCGTTGTAAAAATATCACCATTATTATATTATTAAAATATAATAATACATTTAAATGAATTATTTTATCATAAAAAGATAAAATTTCAATTTTCAACAATTGTCACATTAAAATTTTTCTCCATCTATATCCACAAAAATCAATATTTTCCTCATTATATGAATCAATAATTAATTATTCACAAATAATATTACGTAATCACAATATTGTCAACTGTGCGGTTCTCAGAAAGAGGGGCTTTCAATAAGAATTTCTCCTTCATCGGTGCGCAATTAGGTGACCAAACCTCTCCTTAGACGGAACTTTCTAGACATTGCCAATAATGTTATCTAATAATATTATTAGGATAATATGAATTATTGCATCGATAATGAAAAAATATTGTGTAATGACAATTATGAAACAACAAAGAATATAAAATATCAACGCAAAGAATTATTAAATCAATAAAATATCGAATAAAGAATTATCAGAAACCATTATTAAGTAGTTCCTTCTTACGTAAGAATCAATAATTGGTGCAATACCTGGTAATATCTTCTTGTGTTTTAACCACCGAGTATTTTAACAAGATTAATCAGAATAACTACGCCTGATTATTTTTAAACCACTTATATTTGTCGTTTTTCTTCATCCAATCTCTTTCAGTTATGGGCCACAAAATATCGCTACGTAGTCGAATCTAATATTCCCCGACAAAGAAGAATATTCCACGACCAAACGAATATTCCCAAACAACAATGAATATTTTATAACCACTTGCTTTATTTTTGAAATATGTGCGTATTTTACCCATAACTATTCACATTAATCAAATCAACCCTTACTATTTCAAAATAATAAATAAAGAAAATAATTTTCATTAATAATAAGTTGGGGTCTTACAATGGATACCTATTTTTGATGGTGACATGATTCAACCCCCGATAATCAATACAAAGTCGTATACTCCCATCTTTCTTCTTCATGAATAGAATAGGAGCACCCCAAGGAGAAGTACTAGGACGAATAAAGCCAATGTCTAACAATTCCTGTAGTTGGGTCTTTAACTCCTGAAGTTCAATAGAGGACATTCGATATGGGGCTTTGGAAATGGGTTTTGTACTGGGTTCAAGGTTGATACAAAATTCAATTTCACGCTCTGGGGGTAGGCCAGGAAGTTCTTCCGGGAATACTTCAGAAATTTATTAACAACAAAAATATCATTCAAAGTCGACGTATATTTTGTTTAGATCTCGTGACATGAGCTAAGAAAGCTCGACATCCGCTTTTTCAATAAACGAATAGCTTTATGGCTTGAGATGACCGTGATTGATTTTAATGGTTTGGTCGCTTGAATTCGCATAATAGGTTGATTAGGAATATGAAAGCTAACAACCTTATTTAAAATAATCAATTTTTGCATGATGAGTAGTTAACCAATCAATCCCTAGAATCACGTCAAATGCAAGTATTTTCAATAAAATAAGATCGACAAGTAATGTGAGGGTACCGATTTGAACCAAACAAGAATTATAAACAGTGGATGTAATGAATGTTTCTCCCAACGGAGTTTTCACAGATAAGTCGAAGTCTAATTTCTCCGGAGTCAAATTTAATCGATGAGCGCAGGTAGGAGAAATAAAAAAATAGGTAGAACCGGTATCAAATAAAGTATAGACTTCGTTAGAGTTTATGATAAGCTTACCCGTGATGACCTTATTCGGGTTCCTTGCTTTTTGGGAGGTCACAACAAACGCTCTCCCTTGCACTACTGGCTTTGACCTTTCTGGGACGGCCTTTGGTGCCTCCATCCTAGCTGAATTTGTCTTCGGTGAATGATAAAATCGGGCTAAGTGACCTTCTCTTCCACAATTATAACATGCTTTGGACGGCATCGCGCAATTTGGACTGATGTGTCCCTCCCCTCCGCATTTGAAGCATATGATAGGTGTTCTTTCTCCTTCCTTAACAACGGGTTCTGGTGCTGACGTCTTTCCATCATTGTTGAATCTCCTCTTCTTGAAATGTCCATTCTTATTGTTTTGGCCCTGATTACCACCGAAGTGGTTACCATTTCTGGCCTGTTGATTCCATCCACGCTTGTTATCACCGCTTCGATGACTACTCTCGCTGGTATTATAATTTTGTCGGCTGCTCTCTTTTAGTTGCGTTGACTCGTTATCGCGCTCCACTAACTTAGCCCTATTTACAACATCAGAATACAAACACGGTTTATGAGAAATAAGATGTTGACGTATCTCCGGCTTCAAACCTCTTAAAAACATTCACGCCATTCTCTCTTCATTATCCACCAAGTGAGACGAACGGGATAACTCGCAAATTTTGCCTCGACATTACACCTGGCCATATTGTTTTGTTCCAACTTGATAAACTCCACCTCCTTCATGTGGTGAATACTTTCGGAAAGTATTTGTCGTTGAATGACTCCTAGAACTTCTCCCAAGATATCTTCAAGACAAAGAAGTTGAGTACGTTTTTACCGATTCCCACCAAGAATCGCCTCTCCGCAAGCAACATAAAGGTGGCAAAGGAACCTTTTGCTCCTCGGAGCATCCCAAGACATCAAATATCTTGGTGATCTGGTTTATCCATGCTTCCACCATAAGTGGTTTTGGCTCTCCCTTAAAATCCGGTGGTCCCAGCTCCTTGAACTGTTTAGCGGTGACCGCCCGAGAGTTTCTAGTGTTTCCACCTACGTTTTGGACAGGAGCCGCTCTCTCCTGCTGTTGTATGAATTACATAAAGCCTCTGAACATTTGATCATTCATCATTTGGTCAGTGTTGTTGTTTGCATGAGGATTATCTTGATTATTGATATGTGGTGAATCAACGGTCACCTGTGCTCCATTGCTATTCTCAACATTCTTTGATGAAATTTTCAGATACTGCCACAAAACAAAAGGTTAATTGACATGTAACATATTATCCCTATATTTTGACCGACCAATAAAATTGCACATAAACTTAGGTAGGTCATACTAGCGAAGGAATTCCCCGTCTCTCCCCTCCTAGTACTATTCTCACATCTTAGCCAAGGATTATATCCCTAAGCTTTGATACCAATTGTGACGCCCCCAAAATTAGGTATACATCACCCATCTTGGGTCGCCAGATACATGGTACAGAATTCAAATACAACTTACTAATAAAACTGTCGTGTACAATACGACAAAACATAAATTGTGAGTTTGAATACAAATATTGTCTACTAGAGATTATACAAACTCAAAATAGTGAGGACTACTAAAGCTATCCTCTGGACCATTACTCCGTTCCCCGACTCGTCCCAACTATATTCTCATTTCCTGAAGAGAACAGTGAAAGAAAGGGTGAGCTCAACTAGCCCAGTAAGAAATATTATGACTAAGATAATGCAGAATAAATTATCATTAGCCTTCAACAGTGTTAAACTAATAAAATATAATAAACATCAAGTTTAACTGCAGCGGAACAAGCAATCCATTAAAAGAGTCAAGTAGAAAATAAAATCTACTATCTTTTATGATTTAAAAGGTTTTTCATAACTGTTATAGCTGAGACTCAGCTTAATAAATATTCCACATCATCGAATCACCCCTGAACTACGACCAAGGATATTCTTTAGTATCACGACCACAATTATCCATGAACTACAGGCCAAGAATATTTGTGTATTCATTAATGTTCATGATCATGCCAACAACTGTCCATCAATGCACTACGGGCCAATGAGGATTTTTACCACATCATTTGTAACATTACATTGGCCATGATTACACCGAATAATCCTCGGTCATAATCATACCTAGTCCATCTGCACTACAGGTGCCACAGATGACTTTCAACATAATATAAACATGAGGATGATGACAATGATATAAGATTTCAATAAAACAAGTTCAAGAATTAATTTATCCAGAACTAATAACATCCAAATGTCAACATGACATCGCTTTTGTAGAGTAAAATTCAAGAATACTTAGAAGAATATTTCCATGAAAGGATATCTTTGGATGAAGCGCAAATATCAAGGATATTCCACTAATTTAATGGAGTATAGAAGTCAAAGTTTTAACCAATTGAGTATAATAAAGAATGGAATAACAAAAGAAATCACCATGCATGCGATAATCAAGACAGCAAAAGTTATTCTAACAGAATAATAAATAACGGAACCTGTGTCCGGCGTAAAACGCATGCATACATGATATTCCAACAGAATAATAAAGAATGGAACCAGTCCGGCAGTAAACACATGCATAGACAAGATGTTCCAATGTAATAATAATAAAAGCGGAACCAGTCGGTGTAAAACACAAAGACAGGATGTTCCAACAGTATAATAATAAAGAGGCGGAACCAGTGGGTGTAAAAACACACAGATAAGATGTTCCAATGTAATAATAGAAGAATGTCACCAAGTATAGGGTAAATCACAGATACAAAGTTATTCCAAATGAATAATAAGCAATGGAATAACAACAGCTTCTCTTCATGAATAAGAAAGAATAACACCCCTTACTTTAGTAGGAGATTGAACACCGCGGTAGTGTAGTAGAATGAATACTCTTCTTCTTTCTCTCTTATTCTCTATACTTTTCTCTCTATAGCTTGAATGAATTCGTGAAAATAATGAAGCGCTAGGCCTCTATTTATAGAAGATTTCTAGCTTAGCACTTGCCATGTGAAAAGGCAAGTGGCTTGATGACTGGTGATGTGAAAAGAAAAGTGGTTTGACGCTTGTAATGTGAAACGACAATTGGTTCGACGCCTGTAATGTGAAACGACAAGTGGTTCAATGCCTGTAATATGAAACGGCAAGTGGTTTGACGACTGGTAAAGGTAATTACTATTGATGAAGGTAATTACTATTGACGAAGATAATTACTATTGACGAAGGTAATTACTATTGACGAAGGTAATTACTATTGATGAAGAAACTCTTAGATGATTACATATGGGCCCCCCATAAAATAACCAAACTTTCCACAAACGTCTCATAACAGACTCTTTATATACATCAAGGATTGAATAAATATTACCACAAATCATTTATTTTTAATTAACACATATTTAATCTTTCAACAATTATTAATCATTTATAATTTGTCGTCTCAATTATTGATTTGATAATATAACCTATTATCTGAGATGATAATCGTGACAATAATTGAATCAATAATATAAGAGATATGATGCAGCAATTATTGTAGCAATAATTGTGTATAGCCGTGAGTGACTTCTCACGTAAGCATCAATAATCAATACCGTGTGCTACTATGCAACCACGCCAGACATCGCATTTTTTACTACTAGGGTAGTTCAACAGCTTTTTAACGGTAGTAACACCTCCGCCGTTATTTTTATAGAAAGATAATTTTGTCGTTTTTTCTAACTACGACAATACTTCCGTTAATGGGATCCACCAATGATTGAGCCATTGCATTTAATATTTCCACAAAAAGAATATTCCCCAACCAAACGAATATTTTATAACAACTTGCTTACTTTGCAAAATTTATAAATATTACCCACAACTATAACATTATATCAAATTTATTCCATAATATTCAAAAATAATATTTATAGAAAATTCATCTTTATTTATAAAAGTTGGGTTCTTACATATACTCAGCAAGTGGATGAGCACATCCCTGTCTTATGATGATACGAGGTTGTATGTCATTAGACCTCTTGTATAATAGTGGCAAAATACCCTTCCAACATTGGGTTTGCTTCACCCTATTTGATTCAACAAATATAACTACTAAATGATGACCACCGTTCTATTCCCCTGTTACCCCCGCTCGACCCAACTACACTCGTATTAACTGAAAGGAATTGTGAAGCAAAAGGGTGAGCACAACTAGCTCAGTAAAGAATATTATGACTAAAGATAAATAAATTATCAATAGTCTTCATCAGTAATGAATCAGAGATTTAGCACATATGGTAGATGATAAAACTTTTCAAACATAGTTGCAGCGGAAGGAGCAATCCATTAGAAGAGTCAAATAGACCATAAAGCCTATTATCTTCTCCATGTTAAAAGTCCACCAACAATGTTTTAACCCTGCAACATCAATCAACACTTCCTGTCCACAATCACATGTATAACTCATAATCTTAATTGTTGTTCTAAATTCTTTTTTTTTCATGCAAGACAAAGATAATTTTCATCACCTGAAACATAAAAGATCATGGTTATACCAAATCACAGTTCATGTTCATAATCATACTAATAAATTCATCTTTGCACTACGGGCCAAAGATATTCATCAACAGACCATCTTTGCACTACATACCAAAGATATTCATCAAGAATTCATCTTTGCACTACGGGTCAAAGGTATTCATCAATAAGTCATCTTTGTACTATGGGCCAAAGATATTCATATCTCAACGAACTATATAATCATTTCAAAATTTATATAAACAATAATTATAACCATGTTGATCAATTCACCTTTGCACTTAAGCTAAAGATATTTAATTATAAATTCAATGGTCATAATCATACCAGTCACAATTCAACTTTTCACTACTGGCCAAAGAGAACCCTGGTCATGATCATACCAATAATTTACCCATCTTTACACTCTAGTGAAAGAGAATTTCAACATCAGGGTTATAAAAATGTTATATATGATAATAAAATCAAAATAATAAATACATAGTGTTAATCTCCAGAGTAATATTCATAAATCAACTATAATTTGGTTAGAAAAAGAAACTAATTTTGTAGTGAATAGTACCCGTGAATAGTAACTCGTGAATAGTAACTCGTGAATAGTAACTCATGAATAGTAACTCATGAATAGTAACCTATCGTGAATAGTAACTCGTGAATATTAAATCACGAATAGTAACTCGTGAATAGTAACTCATGAATAGTAACTCGTGAATAGTAACTCATGAATAGTAACCCCGACATGAAAAAGTTCTAAATTTGATAAAAAGTTCAAACCAATATTTCAACATAATGATATTGAAGAAATAATATCACTTACGAAGAAAATAACATCCCTTTCAATCCCTTCAAATCCCTTACTATCCCTTACCTCAAAAGAGTAGTACTTCTGACTGGAATAACGCTAAAGGAACTTGCACCGTATAGCAATACTCAATATATCAAAATACTCACAAGAATACAGTCGATAATATAGAGTGAAAAATAGAGAGAAAACATCAGTTTCTGGTGTGTTTTTCAATTCTAACCTAAGTACCCTATTTATAGGAAAATGATTAGAACACTAAAGTAGAAAATTTAATAAAATATTATTATATTTATATAAATTTCCTACGTACACCAAGAATCTGAATTCAGCAAGCATTCAACACCAGTGGGGCCCACCAACAATATAAAAAATGTTTTTCTTAATAAAAATTATTAAAACTTCAAAAATCAATTATTCCGGAACTTCAATAATTAATAATAAATAGCCTTTTTATCAGAAAATTCAAATCTCGCGATTTTTTATAGGAAATTCAATTCTCTACAACGTTGCAGAAGAAAGTTTGTCCAAATTTCAAACATAAATTGACCGAAATCCATATACGGACGATTTTTGTGCTATAATCAAATTTCGGTCAAGAAATGGGGTCCATGACACACAAAACATGTGTTAATCATTTAATGCAACAAAAATACTCTTCCTCCTCATATACTCATATATCACACATTCATTGTAAAAATATCATCATTATTATATTATAATAATATAATAAAATAATAAAATATTATTTTATCAGAAAAGATAAAATATCAATTTTCAACAATTGTCACTTTAAAAATTTTCTCCATCTATATCCACATAAAATAAATATTTTCCTTATCATATAAATCAATAATTAATTATTCACAAATAATATTACAGAATCACAATATTGACAACCAGGCCGTTCCTAGGAAAGTGTGGGCTTTCCAATAAGAATTTCTCCTTACTGACGCGCAATTAGGTGACCAAACCCCTTCTTAGACAGAACTTTCTAGACATTGCCAATAATGCTATCTAATAATATTATTCAAATAATATGAATTATTGATTTGATAATAGAAAATACTATGCAGTGACAATTATTAAAACAACAATAATATAAAATATCAACGCAACAATTATTGAATCAAAAATAAAATATTGAACAGTAATTATTGTAACAATTATTGAGTAGTGCCTTCTTATATAAGAATCAATAATTGGTGAAATACCGTGCTATCTTGTGCAACAACAACGCAGACATCGTATTTTAACCATTAGGGTATTCCAATAGTATTAACGGTAACAACTACACCGTTATTTGTAAACAACTTATACTTGTCATTTTCTTCATCCAATCGCTTTCCATTATGGGGCCTACAAAAGGCTGCGCCGTCGTATGAATATTCCACGACCAAACGAATATTCCCCGACAACAATGAGTATATAAACATAAGCCAAATTGAATACTTTCATTTCATAAATTTTGGGATCTCACATTTGCACTACGACCAAAGATATTAATAACTCAAAGAAATATATAATCATTTTAGAATTTATATAAACAATAATTCTAACCATGTTGATCAATTCACCTTTGCACTTAAGCTAAAGATATTCAATTATAAATTCAATGGTCATGATCATACCAGTCACAATTCAACTTTTCACTACTGGCCAAAGAGAACCCTAGTCATGATCATACCAATAATCTACCCATCTTTACACTCCAGTGAAAGAGAATTTCAACATCAGGGTTATAAAAATGTTATATATGATAATAAAATCAATATAATCAATACATATTGTTAATCTACAGAGTAATATTCATAAATCAACTATAATTTGGTTAGAAAAAGAAACAAATTTTGAAGTGAATAGTACCCGTGAATAGTAACTCGTGAATAGTAACTCATGAATACTAACTCATGAATAGTAACCTGTTGTGAATAGTAACTCATGAATAGTAAATTGTGAATAGTAACTCGTGAATAGTAACTCATAAATAGTTACTCGTGAATAGTAACTCATGAATAGTAACCCTGACATGAAAAAGTTCCAAATTTGATAAAAAGTTCAAACCAATATTTCAACATAATGATATTGAAAAAATAATATCACTTACGAAGAAAATAACATCCCTTTCAATCCCTTAAAATCCCCTACCTCAAAAGAGCAGTACTTCTGACTCGAATAACGCTGAACGAACTTGCACCGTATAGCCACACTCAAGATATCAAAATACTCACAAGAATACACTCGATAATATAGAGAGAAATATAGAAAACTTAGAGTTTACGGTGTGTTTTCAATTCTAACCTAAGTACCTATTTATAGGAAAATGATTAGAACACTAAAGTAGAAAATTTAATAAAATATTATTATATTTATATAAATTTCCTCACGTACACCAAGAATCTGAATTCAAAGATGCATTCAACACCGATGGGGCCCACCAACAATATAAAAACGTTTTCTTAATAAAAATTATTAAAACATCAAAAATCAATTATTCCGGAACTTCAATAATTCATAATAAATAGCTCTTTTATCATAAAATTCAAATCTCGCGCATTGTTATAGGAAATTCAATTCTCTACAACTTTGCAGAAGAAAGTTTTTCCAAATTCTAAACAAAATTTGACCGAAATCCACATACGACGATTTTACAGGCTATAATCAAATTTCAATCAAGAAATGGGGTCCACCGACAAACAAAACATGTGTTAATCATTTAATGCAACAATAATACTCTTCCTCCTCATATACTCATATATCACACATTTATTGTAAAAATATCATCATTATTATATTATAATAATATAATAGAATAATAAAATATTATTTTAACAGAAAAGATAAAATATCAATTTTCTACAATTGTCACTTTAAAAATTTTCTCCATCTATATCCACATAAAATGAATATTTTCCTTATCATATAAATCAATAATTAATTATTCATAAATAATATTACAGAATCACAATATTGACAACCAGTGCGGTTCAGGAAAGAGTGAGCTTTCAATAAGAATTTCTCCATCTTGGCCAAGCAATTAGGTGACCAAACCTCTCCTTAGACAGAACATTCTAGACATTGCCAATAATGTTATCTAATAATATTATTCAAATAATATGAATTATTGATTTGATAATGGAAAATACTGTGCATTGACAATTATTAAAACAACAATAATATAAAATATCAACGCAGCAATTATTGAATCAAAAATAAAATATTGAATAAAGTGAATTCTTTGTGCAGTTATTGAGTAGTGCCTTTCACGTAAGAATCAATAATTGGTGCAATATGGTAATGCTCATGTGTAACAACGCCAGACATCAGTATTTTAACCACCGGGTATTCCAATAGTAGATAATACTTGTAATAACTACGCCGTTATTTGTAAACAACTTATACTTGTCGTTTTCTTCATTCAATCGCTTTCCGTTATGGGGCCCACAAAAGGCTGCGCCGTCGTATGAATATTCCCCGACAAGAAGAATATTCCACGACCAAACGAATATTCCCCGACAACAATGAGTATTTTATTACCACTTGCTTATTTTAAAAAAAATTCATATATCACCCTTAACTTTAACTTTTTATCAATTTAACCATTTACTGAATAGTAATTATAAGAAAATTGAATACTTTTATTTCATAAAATTCGGGGTCTTACATCATATCCCGCTGTGGATCCTCTCAAGTACGTGTTCAATAAACCTATGTTAAATTGTCGACTGTCCAGATGGTAGTTGATCCTACAACAATTTGACATCATATATGTGACTCAAAAGTCCATCAAATGTAAAGGAATCCGGATCAACTGGCCGCGGCACCTTCAGGGGATTTTAAACCCTTGGAAACATATTTCCCTGATGAAGGAGTAATGACAGTACAACAACATCATCAGTACGATACGCGCCAATCATGGAAGATGTATTTTGATGGAGTTGTTAATATGGAAGGTTCTGGAGCTGGAGCAGTTCTAGTATTCGATACTGAGGGAGCAGATATCCGTTCTTGTCAAATTCAATTTCTCGGCCAAAGACCAATAATACGGCTGAGTATGAAGGCTGTCTCATGGGGCTAAAACTCACCCGTTCAATGGGAATCAGACGGTTAACTGTCTTTGAAGATTCGGAGTTGGTAATCAAATAATCCACCGAAATCTATCAAACCAAGGAACTACATTTGCTGCCTTACCATCGGCAGGTTTTGAAGATGGCTTTGGAGTTCGAAGAAATCTCCTTTCTACACATTCCTCGTAATAGGAATGACTTTGCGGACGCATTAGCAACTTTGGCCTCCTTGATTCGCATATCTGACAAGGAACACTTGCCGAGCGTCATGATTTCCCTGCACAAGGCCCCAGCCTATGGGAGTTACGTTGGAGAAGTATCGGATGAGCTACCTCCCATCCAACATCCTTGGTATCAACATATCAAGGAATATCTGTGAGATGGATCTACACCCGCTTAGGCGAACCCGACTGAGAAAAGGCGGGTCCATCGACTTGCTATGAAGTTCTACCTGAGTGGAGATGCGCTCTACAAAAGAGATGCAGGACTAGGTCTCCTCAGATGTTTAGAAAAAGATCAAGCCTAAAGGCTAATGGATGAAATCCATGGCGGAGTCTATGGCCCCCACATGAGTGGCTTTCTCCTTGTCAAGAAAGTCCTCAGGATGGGACATTATTGGCTATCTCTCAAAGCTGAATGCAATGACCACGTCAGGAGATGCTATCAGTGCAAGATTCATGGGAATGCTATACATGCCCCTCCATGGGAACTCCACAATATGAGTTCACCTTGGCCCTTCTCAATGTGGGGAATGGACGTTATTGGGGCCATTGAGCCTAAAGCCAGTAATGGTCATCGGTTTATCTTCACCATGATCGAATACTTTACCAAGTGGGTAGAAGTAGCCTCCTTCCCCTGGGTTACTAAAGAAGTCAGCATTGCTTTCATCAGAAACAATGTCGTTTGTCGATATGGACAACCAGAGGTGATTGTGTCAGACAATGCCAAGAACCTCAACAACAAAATGATGGAGGAATTATGCAGTAAATTCCATATCAAACATCTTAACTCTGTCATCTATCGTCCGAAGATGAACGGTGCTGGTGAAGCGGCTAACAAAAATATCAAGAAGATTATGCAAAAGATGTCCGCCAACCACAAAGATTGGACTGAACTATTGCCTCTGACTCTGTTAGCCTACATAACCTCAATGCGTACTTCTAGTGGGGCAACCCCCTACGCTTTAATCTATGGGATGGAAGCAGTACTCCCCATAGAAGTTGAAATGGAATCCCTCAGAGTATTGATTGATGCTCAGCTGCATGAAGACCAATGGGTATAAGACAGGTATCACCAATTGTCTCTGATAGACGAAAGGCGAACCGCGACTATCTTCCATGGTCAATTATATCAACAAAGGATCGCCAGATCCTACAACAAAAAAGTCTGGCTACGGAAATTTAAACAACATGACTTGGTTTTGAAGAAGATCCTTGACAACCAAGATCAGTCTAAGCGAAAATTCGCTCCTAACTGGGAAGGCCCATTTGTTGTTAAAGAAGTATTGACAGGAGGCGCTCTAAGATTGCAAGAAATGGACGGCGATGAATTTCCACAACTCATCAACTCAGACACCATGAAACGGTATTATGTCCGAATTAACCAGCAAACACCCTGGTGCATAATCATCAGGTCACTAGTCATTCCGGTTCTTTAACCCTTTACCACCTATGACTTTCCTACACTTTGCCCCTCAGGGAAACATACATTTCAAGCCAGCAGCCTGGCTTTCTCCTCTGCATTCATACAACTTAGGTCATCCCACCGCGGATTGAACCTCTTGTGTTTGCAGTTTGGCTACCCATATCTGGGATCAAACTTTTCATACTTGCAGTTTATCCTCAACCTAGGATTAAACTTTCTCCTCCCCGCACTCTGACCTGCACATGGGATTACGCTTTTCTTCTCGCCCTGAGGGGTGAACTACGTTAACCTGATCTCCTCTTCAATAGGAGTACGTAAGCAACCATGTCACATGGCCCAGTCGCAATAAAACAAAAACAACAAAAACATTTCTACCTTGACAAAAACAAAAACAACCAAAAACATTCCTACACCATTTCTGCCATATATAGCATTGAACCTCTTACACTAGGTTCGAACTACACTGACCTGATCTCCTCTTCAATAGGAGTACGTAGGCAGCCATTCATGGTGTGGTCTCACCCCATACTAAAACACAAATCATTGTCAACTGGTATTGGGATCATCCTTCAATACACTACATTTCATTTGGCTTTAGACCAAAGGTATGGAATTACCTGAACTCCTCCCAAATAGGAGATTCGGCGACCATCTAAGCTGCGGTCATACCTTGAAGAGCAACACCAATCCATAAGAGTTGGAATTAACTAGGCTTCTCCTAAATAGAAGTACTGGCGACTATCTGTGGTGCGGTCAATCTCAAAGAGGAAAGCCACACTCCACTCCACATTTCCATACAGAAACCAGTCCCAAGACACCAAAGATGGTAGGGATACACAGAGATCGATGATCCATTCTAAACTATCCAGAGACAAATCTATGTCCATCCACCCAAGAAGAATTTAGAATACATCAAGACCACAAGCCCTGAAGCAGCATGCAAAATATCAATCAAATAGCAAGGCATATCTAAAAGGGAAGTGATCCAAAAATATATTTCCCTGTCATATATAATGCTGTTTGATATATACACAATGTAAACTGTACATGAGAAAATGGCTAAGCTAGTCTGTGCAGGTAAATACAAGTTCATCTACAAGTTAGGGTATATGCGAGCTAACAAGCCCAACATGGCGTCCCTCTCAGAAGACGGAGGCGAAGCTGTGGTCTCCTATATGAGAACATCCACATGACCCAAAAGATCTGTAGCCATCTGCATGGTGACCATATGATCATCAATATATGTGCTCATCTCTGCAATCATGCAAGTGGAAAGGGACCTCACTGTAGTACTATCTGTGACGGCTACATCCCGGGCAGATATAGCACTGTCCCGCTCAAATATCACTGCATCTCTAGCTGATATAGCCTCATCCCGCTCAACAACAGCGACATCTCTGCGATCTAATGCATCGTCTCTGTCTAATAGAGCTGCATCTCTCCCATCAAGGGTAGTCAACATCATAGATCGAGCCTGATCTCTCTCAAAGGTCATCAGATGAAGACTCTGCTCTAAGTACTGTGCCGTGTGCTGAATCACAAAAGTACTAGTACTAGGAGAATCCGGAAGAAATGTTGGCAACCCAGCAGTGGGTTCCTCCTCAATGTAGGTATCAATGTCCACCATGGGCTCTGCATCTTCTGACTCACTATATGGTACTGCCGATACTGCTGTAGCCGATAAAATCTCTGTCTCCATCCATGCGGAATACTCTGCAGAACAACCGGATGGTCGACGGAAAAGAAGCTATCTCACACCGATCCCAACAAGCATACACACGGATCGGGTCCTCCACGAGAGATATCGAGAAAACGAAGCAGCCGACCTATCGCCCCATCAAAACGATGGAAATCCCGAAACTGGTCGAACTTTGACATCACAGCCAGTGGGTGATAAGTAGTCATGCCCCTCAAACCAGCCAGAGGGAGGAAGTCCATGCTCGGAGCGTGAGTAATGAAGCTGTATGGTGAGCAAAGCCCCGAGCACGACAATATGCTAAATGAATCTCTGTTATCTGCCAAAAATGCAGACCAGGACTGAGCATCTATACACTCCGATGGTTGAAAGGAGTATGACATGGCCACATCATGGGAGAAGCAATACCCATGTCGTCTAAGGTTACCAACCGGTCTCAAGTATGACAGAAACCAGACGTACAACATGACCGAACTCCCTGTGAACACTCCTGTAGGATATGTGCAACAATAGGATGCCGACCGCAGGGTCTGTGCTACGATTATAGGTACAATGGTACGACCCTCTCTAAGAGCTCTCACAGCCATAATGACACCAATGTCTATCTCATCCATATATCGTGGCATATAGACATACGACAGTACGCACAACAACAATACATCAACTCTGGCGGAATGCCAATGGTCCTTCGGTGCGGTTAAATCCCCAAAATATCGTGAGTAGCTATCCTCTGAGCCAAATCTATCATACAGAAAATGCAGGGAGATCATATGGCTAGATGTCAGCTCGTCCTGCACTACTCTACGCTGCAATCCTATGAGAGTCATGAATCGCCTACTCATGTCTCCCAAAGCTAGATGCACGCAAGGTCTGTATAAAGGCAGCATCGTCAAACGTGCATACTCCTCCAGAGTAGGAGTCAACTCATGGGTGCCAAATTGGATTACCTACCTATTAGGTAGCCAATGCTCTAGCATCCCATCTACAAACCCTGCAGGAACCTGAAAAGGCAATAAAATCATGGTATGCTGCAGCAACTGATCTACGGTCACCCTAATTGGGGTGATATACTATCGTACCACGATCGCATACCCAATGCCACTAATGATGGTGGGGTATGATCTATACGGCTAACTGTCGAAGAAGACATATGTGCGGGCTGTGTCATAAGACCATTCAGGGGTCAATGCCGAATATCTCTGGACATACATACATATGCATAACATGATACATGCATAACAGATAATGGATGGCAATATGATATAGGGAATGAAAAAACATTGCATACATTCCTAAGTATATCATCATCTAATACATCATCTTTGTACAGCTACAAATACTGGGAAATGGGGCACAGCCGCCCTACTACTAACAGAGGCCTATCAAAAGATATAACAAGAATGGAGAATAGCCTCCCAATATCTAAAAGAGGCCTATCAAAAGATATAACGAGAATATACATCAGAAGAAAACTAGGGTCTCGATGTCTATATCCTCAATCCGCCCACTGATGTAACTCCTCCCCGAGTCATTTGAATCTCTATCAACGGGGATGTCGAGGCCTATAAAGAGGAGGATCAGGCTTTGGCAAAACCGAATGGGTCGTTCGAGTGGCGGCGCCTAAGCCGAAGGAAGAAATGACTCACTCTCTCATTGGATCTCGCCCAAATACCGAGTAAAAATATATGCTCTGGTCCAACTTCTGGGTCAAACTATCAATATGGGTCATATGAGTCGGAGCTCGGACATAAGCTACCCAATCCGTCATCATCAAAGATCCTGAAACCATATCCCCCATGAACTGTGTGGCGCGGGACTGGGCTCCAATAGTGCGAGGGGACCACCACCGCTGGAACGTCTCTTGAGTACATGGACCCTCTGATAATGCAAAGCCATCATCCCCCAACAATGGGATATCAGTGACGGGTGACTGTGATACGGGCCAATGATGCCTAGCAAGAGGCAAGATCGGTATACGGATCTCCCCTGTGGTTATCCTAATAGCACGCTCTCCTAAATAGAGCTCCCAGCCTCCATTAGTGAAGAGAGGAACTCTCCTGGTGGAAATCAAATGCTCAACTCCGGTCGGATGTCCATCCTCAAAGCCGATGGTCAAATGCTCCCCTGAATAGAGAATCCATATTATGGTACCCACCGACAAAGAACTCCGTTTGCAGACACCAGAGTGAGTGAATCCCCACATTGTGAGGGACCTCCGGTGAAATAGAATGGTGCCATCGTCGTCTTCGTGGATAGGTATCTAAACCTAACACCCTCACATGACGCAAACATGGGAGCCTCTCATAGGCCCAAAACTGCCAACACAATGGAAAAACATCTTCTATCAGTAAACACTCTTAACCTATGAATGGGAAAAGACAAGAGAAATACTCACCAGCAGAAATGGGTAAAATCCTAGCCAAGCCTCAGTCAAACCCTGTGAGCTCATGCGCATGCCCCGGAGGAAATAGGCAAAGGTGTAAGAGTCCCAATCATACTCTCCAATACGGTCCAAATCATGTGTGGCGCTGATCAAAGAAAAGGATACCGTAGAAGAGTTATCTGCTATGAAGCAGCCTCGAATGATCATCAGGAACAATCGCCGCAGAACGTGATCCCTGATCTTGACATCATCAGACATGGGCTCACTCAAAAGCCCACTCATAGCATCTACGCTCAAAGGAGCTGAACGGACAGTCCTACCTTTGAGCGCCTCCGCCAAATCTCCTAGTAGGGGTGATATTCGACATTCAAGGCACTGGCTCCCCTCCAAACTCCATACCTATGATAAATCGTTAGTCCATAGGCGTCATCATCACCTCGCAATCTAGCAAACGGAGTGATTGAATCTGATGAAACCATCGCTCAAGCAATGCCCTGAGGTAACCCCAGGGACATCGACGGGGAAGGATGGAGAAGAATGCCCCGAATCCCCACTCATGCACTACTGTTCGATAGTTAGGATGAAGCGCCTGGTACATGGAGTGAATGCTAAACCAGTTCCCTCGAGGCTGTGAAAATCCTGGAACCTGCATGAAATGCAGATCAACATCAGAACCCTTTAATCCTCATCAATAGGAAAGAAAGAAGATCAAAGTCTAACGACATACCTCATTAGCATGCAAGTACATCGATGGATGTCTGCTCAAATCACCCAGAAACTCTGGGTTTTCCACCTGAATGCTCAGAAGCTCCCTACGAGGACATATGTAGCACGAGCGGGATCCTCCATCGGAATATTCGCCTCCTCGTCCTCAACGTCGCACATCTATCTCCGGACGGGATGAATCACGGCCTCCACCAACCGAGCGAAGGTCGTTCGACAGATCGTGGATGAGGCACTTGGAAGGAAGCCCTCCGCCGTACGCCAAAAGTGGTCCTATCAGAATTGCTCGGCTGATCCGGATCCATAATATCTGGACAACAAATCTCCAAATCACCTCAGAAAGGGTGTGGTATTTCCTTACCTGGAGCTTTCCAAAATGCATTTATGACTATATGCATGCATGCATTTACTTTAACATATATTAGAGTTAAAATGCATGACTACCCAATGCCTACATTTGGAAATTTTTTGCCATAGTCCCCTTTGAAAATATGACTATCCACATGCACATAGGCATGTCTAGGTGGCCATTCAGTAGCACACCTGCCCCAAAGTCATATACATAATATATGCATTAAAAATCAAAATCATCATGCATAAGGCCAACCTCAATGCTAGGAGTACTTTGCCTTTCTACCTTTTGCTCATTGGACCTCAAAAAGGACAAAAAATAGCAGAAAAAGTTGCCAATTTGGTGCTCTCAAAAGTCAAATTTTTTCACATCATTATGTTCAGCATGGTTTAATACTAACATTTACTATGTTGAATATTTTTTATCAAGTCATTTATGCATACATAATCACTACTATGTGTTTAGATGCATTTCGTGCGATAACTCACAATCCAACAGATATAAACTGGAAAAAATACATGCATACGTTACCAGGATAGTGTAAAACACTTGTACGGTGACAGAATTTGCAGAAAGCAGCCCAAACTCAGCAGATCTGAAGATGGCTCGCGGTTTTCTCTTTGCGAAGCAAGTTGAAAGTGACTTGTGAGACCAATCTGCTGGAATTTATCATTCACGGTTGGCCGCTAGCCCACCTGCGGCACCCCTATGTGGGTCCCACCCATCCAGATCGGTCCAGTTCGAGTTGCAAAGGAGTTCTCAAAGACTGAAAAGGTCAAATCGAGAATAAAAATGCCACGTGATTGAGCAAAACATAGCATACAATCCTGGTTTTCTTGGATGAGACTTTGAATCTGTACATCGCCCATTGGTAGTCACCTAAGCACGAGGTATACCCTGCCAATGATCTCAGTTGTCATGAATCGCATACGGCAATACCTTGTACAGGTCCGATGCCTCGAACTCCAGGTCGTTACCCTAAATGAGTCCTCGACGGGGGTTACAACGTGAGTCCCCGACGAGGGTTACAACACGTTCATCCGTTGACTTGTCTATCGACGAAGGTCAAGTAGCCTTGACGTTATTCCAGCCAATGTCAATTAAACACATCGAAGCATTGAGAACTATTCGAGAGTTGCGTACGTACTCATGCGTCCCCAATAGATCCCCGACGGGGGTTACAATGTATATCTCCGGCGGGAGTAACAACGCATGCTCAACCGTTGACACACATATCAACGAAGGTCAAGCAACCTTGACGTCATTTCAGCCGATAGCGTTTAAACCTATCAGAGCTCTAGAGCTATTCTAGGTTTTCATTCCCAACTGCTCGTATTCCTAGTGGATCTTCGACGGGGGTCACAACGCAATGCTCCATTGATCTACACGACAGCGAAGGTCAAGCAACCTTGACAATCTGCAGAATCTCAGCCGTTGATTCACACGTCAACAGAGGTCAGGCATCCCTGACAGCATTTGTTGTTGGCAGTAAATCTAACAGAATCTTGACATGTCCTGGCGATACCAACCAGGAAAGGTCAATGTTATCAAAGAGGATAGATGATGGAATATATTATACACATCCTCAAACAGATTAAGCTTTACCCCCACAGATCTCTGGCGCATAAGAGGTACCTATTCAGGATTAAGTCGTTATCAAGAATACAGGAATTTGGTGATAACTCCAACATCAACATCCTAACAGATTCGGCTTAAACATCAAATCTGGTCAGCATTTCCAATCCCCAGTTGAAACAACAGGGATCCCGCAATCATCCCCAGCATTTGGGCTACAACCCCGTACACATATATCATACATTTGCATCATTTTGCTACCCATAGTACCACGTTCATCTTGTTGATTTTCAGGTGTCTAGGATTCTTTATCCTACCCATACATCGCCATGCATGAGTATGATAAAGAGGGCATCTCAGAGACACTCAAAATTTTTTCTCTTTATCATATCGACATTGCAGGAGGACAGATTCGTCTTTTAAGAGAGAGCCAACCTCGGAGATAACCCTGAGGCATGCAGATCCAATACCGAAACACACACCGGAGAAGACCGATTAATCTGAGAGATAACCCCGAGGTATCCAGTCTCAGTTCCAACCATGGGAATAGCCACCAACCTTGGTGATAACCCCAAGGAATGCAGTTTCGGAGATAACCCTGGAAATGCTTGTTTCAAATGCAACCAACTTCAATCTCGATGCTCACAACGAGATACACTGCACTAACCAGGCAATAACATCGGGAAGACAGGCACACCTCAAAGGTGATAATGAGGACCTTAAATAATTGCAGCAGTCCAATCTCAGCGAAGTTTGAGCAACGTCTACTTTATCAGCCCAATCCGACGATAACACTGGTAAGGGGCAACATCGTCATCTCGTCAACACGATGCCATGTCATGTCTTCTTAACATCTCTATGCAACAATGTCCCACAAGACTAAACCAATCCCGAGTGACTATTGTGCAGGGTAACGGATGAAAGTTGAAGCTTAAAGACCGGAGGACATCGTACCATCATCAATGACTTCTGTACAAACTCTAATCCCATGCCATCGTACAACTCTCGACAACGGCAGTCCGAAATAGGTCTTGTATATCTCAAACAGATGCCCGGATTACACTTCTGAAAGTTCGAGTGGACATTACAGTGCCTGAGTGCACGTACTTTGAGACGACCCGACCCAAAAAACTCAAGCCCACCCGGGTTGCCTCTAGTACACCTGCGGCTAAAATGCCTATAAATAGAGGACTTGGGCTGCCCATTTTGCAAGAGAAAAAGGCGAGGAAGCCCTGCCCAATTTGCTCTGCACTCACCCCATGCAGTGTACTTTCCCATTCTAAACACCTGTGAGCTCATATTTAGCCCTTTTGTTCCTACAAAAGTCAGTGTTTACCCACTCTAAAGATATAGAAGCCTTCTTTATCAATCAGCTGTAAGCCTTCTCACACACTTTAGAGTCTTTCTCTTCATCTTTGCACACACCCTTCTACACGTTGAGAGTCGTGTTGCTTGCTTTTGCCTGTAATTCTATCAGTGGTTTCATTTCATATATATATATATATATATATATATATATATATATATATATATATATATATATATTTACACATATATTGACTAAAATTATCGAGTTATGCCTCGATTGAGTTTTGAACTTGATGCCCTGGAGGCGCTTACTACTTTAATATATATATATATATATATATATATATATATATATACACTTATATATATTAAGCGTGTGTCGGACTTTGTTCGATGAGCCTGACTTGATGCAGGCGAGCTTGCCATGCTATATATATATATATATATATATATATATATATATATATATATATATATATGAACGTGGTCGACTTTGTTCGATGAGCCTAGATTTTTGAAAGTGCGTTTACTCGCTTTTATATATATATATATATATATATATATATATATATATATATTGTCCCACCTAGAGTTTACTTCGTGGTGGTTGATCGCTTTTACATCTTTCTTTACGTTTCGTCCTGCCTGGAGTTTACTTCTTGGCAGTTGACCGTATTTATAGCTTTATTTATATTCTGTCCCGCTTGGAGTTTCCTTCGTGGCTGTTGACCGTATTTACATCTTTATTTACGTTTCATCCCGCCTGGAGTTTCCTCAGTGGCGGTTGATAGCTTTTAACAGCTTTATTTACATTTTTGATCCCCCATGGAGGTGCTTCGTGGTTGGTGATCCTGTCTGTATATATATATTTACAACTTTTATATGTATACCTGCATACTGCTTTCATATAAACTGCAGTATTTTGTGAGCCTAGGAATCACGTGATCACATATTCATCCCATTGAATATAGATTCGGTTCCCATGATGGACATTTTCAGTTGTAAGCAGCTTGTAAATTATTCTGCGGTGTCTGCATTATTTTTTACATTATTTTTATACGGATGCCTCACATTCGTAAAATAAAATCAACCAAGCCGCACACTTAATAAAATGGGAGTGTAAAAGGTCTCAATTACTATTGAGCATCAAGGTTTGAAAAACCTTTTTATAAAACATCATTGCTATATCTTGCTAAAAACTGAATTTTTTGCATAAATTCAAACCCTGTGTATATAGGTGTGAACGAGGGCTCGCAGACTACTTCCAAATAACAAAGACATTGACCCACACACACACACATTGGATAATAGTTTCTTGAAAAGAGGCGGTCACCGTGGTAACACGGATGTCGTGGGTTGCCTAACACCTCCCCCGCATAACCAAGTCCACGGACCCTATCAATCTCTCGGTTTCACCAATTCGTTTAGCAAATGTCACATCACTAGGTCAATGTGCAAACCTTTTCTCGGTTGTGTTGGTACAACCATTGAAAAAAAATAAACTAGCGACTCTTAACAGTCCATCGTCGACATTATACATGTCGGATCTTTTTCACTTGTTTTTTCAAACAAATCTCACCTAAAATGAGAACACCAAAGAACAAGTAACGGAAAAAGACATCCAAAAATCCCGACGTCGACACATACCAACTCCGGTCCTAACAATGTTGCTTCACCCACCTCGTCCTAATATACTGGAGAACGACACTTGCGTCCATACAACGCCTCGAATGGAGCCATGCCAATACTTGTTTGATAAATATTGTTGTAGGAGAATTCCACTAATAGCAAGAACTTGTCCCGACTTCCTTTGAAGTCAAGGACACAGAGTCTTAATAAATCTTCAAGAGTTTGAATAGTCCTCTCCGACTTCCCATTTGTTTGAGGATTTTACCCATTTCTATTGGTGAGTTTTTCTCTTATCTTTTCCCATTCATAGGTTAAGAGTGTTTAATGATAGCAGATGTTTTGTCATTGTGTTGGCAGTTTTGGACCTATGAGAGGCTCCCATGTTTGCGTCTTGTGAGTGTGTTAGGTTTAGATACCTATCCACGAGGACGACGATGGCACCATTCTATTTTGCCAGAGGTCCCTGTAGCTGAGGGATTCACTCACTGCCATATGCAGCTGGAGTTGCTAACGGTGGGTACCATTACATGGATTCCCTATTCAGGGGAGCATTTGACCATCGAATTTGAGGATGGACATCCGACCGGAGTCGAGCATTTGATTTCCACCAGGAGAGTTCCTCTCTTCACTGATGGAGGCTGGGAGCTCTATTTAGGATAGCGTGCTATTAGGAGCACTACAAGGGAGATCCGTATACCGATCTTGCCTCCTGCTAGGCGTCATTGGCCCGTATCACAGTCACCCATCACTGATATCCCATTATTGGGGGATGACGGCTTTGCATTATCAGAGGGTCCATGTACTCACGAGACGTTCCAGCGGTGGTGGTCCCCTCGCACTATTGGAGCCCAGTCTTGCACCACACAGTTCATGGGGGATATGGTTCCAGGATCTTTGATGACGACGGATTGGGTAGCTTGTGTCCGAGCTTCAACTCATATGACCCAGATTAATAGTTTAACCCGATAGTTGGACCAGGCACATATATTTATACGGCATTTGGGGAGAGATCCAGCAGAGGCGGAGTCATTTGTTCCTTCCAGCTCAGGCGCTGGCCTCTTAGACGACCCATTCGGTTTTGCCGGTGCAGATCCTCCTCTTTATAGGCTTGACATCCCTGTTGATAGAGACCTAGTGACTCAGGGGGAGTTACATCAGGTGGACAGGATTGAGGACGTAGACATCGAGACCCTAGTTTTCTTTTGATGTATATTCTCGTTATATCTTTTGATAGGCCTCTGTTAGATACTGGGTGGCTGTTCCCCATTCTCGCTATATCTTTTGATAGGCCTCTTGTTAGTAGTAGGGCTACCGTGCCCCATTTCCCTATATTTGTAGTCAGACATGTCTGAGTGATGTATTAGATGATGATATACTTAGGAATGTATGCACCATTTTTTCATTCCCTATATCATATTGCCATCCATTATCTGTTATGCATGTATCATGTTATGCATATGTATGTATATCCAGAGATATTCGGCATTGACCCCTGAATGGTCTTATGACACGGCCCGCACAGATGTCTTCTTTGACAGTTAGTCGTATAGGTCATACCCCACCATCATTGATGGCATTTGGTATGCGATCGTTGTATGATAGCATGTTACCCCTAGATAGGGTGACCGTAGATCAGTTGCTGTAGCATACAATGACTTTATTGCCTTTTCAGGTTCCTGCAGGGTTTGCGGTCGGCATCCTATTGTTGCACGTATCCTATAGGAGTGTTCACAGGGAGTTTGGTCATGTTGTATGTGTGGTTTATGTCACACTTGAGACCGGTTGGTACCCTTAGACGACATGGGTATTGCTTCTCCCATGATGTGGCCATGTCATACTCCTTTCAGCCGTCAGAGTGTATAGATGCTCAGTCCTAGTCTGCATTTTTGGCAGATATTAGAGATCCATTTAGCATATTGCCGTACTCGGGGATTTGCTCACCATACAGCTTCATTACTCACGCTACGGGCATGGACTTCCTCCCTCTGGCTGGTTTAAGGGGCGTGACTACTTATCACCCACTGGCCGTGATGTCGCAGTTCGACTAGTTCCATGATTTCCATCCTTTTGATGGGGCGATAGGTCAGCGTTCAGCTTCTCGATATCTCTCAGCAGAGGACCGATCCCGTGTGTATGCTTGTTGGGATCAGCGTGAGATAGCTTCTTTTTCTGTCAGTCATCCAGTTGTTCTGCAGAGTATTCCTCATGGATGGAGACAGAGATTTTATCGGCTGCAGCAGTATCTGCAGTACCGGATAGTGAGTCAAACGATGCAGAGCCCATGGAGGACATTGATACCTACATAGAGGAGGAGCGCGCTGCTGGGTTGCCAGCATTTCTTCCGGATTCTCCTAGTACTAGTACTTTTGTGATTCAACACTCGACACAGTACTTAGAGCAGAGTTTTCATCTGATGACCTTTGAGAGAGATCAAGCTCGTTCTATGATGTTGACTGCCCTTGATGGGAGAGATTCAGCTCTATTAGAGAGATACGATGCATTAGATCGCAGAGATACCGCTGTTATTGAGCGGGATGAGGCTATATCAGCCAAAGATTTAGTGATAGTTGAGCGGGACAGTGCTATATCTGCCCGAGATGTATCCGTCACAGATAGTACTGCAGTGAGGTCCCTTATCACTGGCATGATTGCAGAGATGAGCACATATATTGATGATCATATGGTCACCATGCAGATGGGCTCTGAGATCTTTTTGGGTCGTGTGGATATTCTCATCTGAGAGACCACCGCCTACCGCCTCCGTCTTCTAAGAGGGACGCGCCATGTTGGGCTTGTTAGCTCAAGATATACTACGACTTGTAGATGAGCTTGTATTTACCTGCACAAACTAGCTTAGCCATTTTGTCATATATAGTTTACATTGTATATATATCAAACAACATTATATATGACAGGGAAATATATTTTTGGATCACTTCCCTTTTAGATATGCCTTGCTATTTGCTTGATATTTTGCCTGCTGCTTCAGGACTTGTGGTCTTGATGTATTCTGAATTCCTCCTGGGTGGATGGACATAGAGTTGTCTCTGGATAGTTCAGAATGGATCATCGATCTTTGTGTAGCCTTACCATCTTTGGTGTCTTGGGACTAGTTTCTGTATGGAAACGTGGAGAGGAGTGTGGCTTTCCTCTCCGAGAATGACCGCACCACAGATGGTCGCCAGTACTTCTATTTAGGAGAAGCCTAGTTAATTCCACCTCTTATGGATTGGTGTTGCTCTTCAAGGTATGACCGCAGCTTAGATGGTCGCCGAATCTCCAATTTGGGAGGAGTTCAGGTAATTCCATACCTTTGGTATGAAGCCAAATGAAATGTAGTGTATTGAAGGATGATCCCAGTACCAGTTGACAATGGTTTGTGTTTTGGTAGGGGGTGAGACCGCACCATGAATGGCTGCCTACGTACTCCTATTGAAGAGGAGATCAGGTCTGCGTAGTTCAAACCTCGTGTAAGAGGTTCAACGTTGTATATGGCAGAAATGGTGTAGGAATGTTTTTGGTTGTTTTTGTTTTTGTAAGGGTAGAAATGTTTTTGTTGTTTTTGTTTTATTATGACCGGGCCATGTGACATGGTTGCTTACGTACTCCTATTGAAGAGGAGATCAGGTCGACGTAGTTCGCCCCTCAGGGTGAGAAGAAAAGCGTAATCCCATGTGCAGGTCAGAGTGAGGGGAGGAGAAAGTTTAATCCTAGGTTGAGGATAAACTGCAAGTATGAGAAGTTTGATCCCAGATATGGGTAGCCAAACTGCAAACGCAAGAGGTTCAATCCGCGGTGGGATGACCTAAGTTGTTGGAATGCATAGGAAAAAGCCAGGTTGCTGGCTTGAAATGTATGTTTCCCTGAGGGGAAAAGTGTAGGAAAGTTATAGGTGGTAAAGGGTTAAAGAACCGGAATGATTGGTGACCTGATGATTATGCACCAGGGTGTTTGCTAGTTACTTCAGACATAATACTGTTTCACGGTGTCTGAGTTGATGAGTTGTGGAAATTCATCGCCGTCCATTTCTTGCAATCTGAGAGCGCCTCCTGTCAATACTTCTTTGACAACAAACGGGCCTTCCCAGTTAGGAGCGAATTTTCCCTTAGATTGATCTTGGTTGTCAAGGATCTTCTTCAAAACCAAGTCATGTTATTTAAACTGCCGTAGTCGGACTTTTTTGTTGTAGGATCTGGCTATTTGAGTTGGAAGTTAAACACTTACTAACACATTACGCGATCTCTATTTCATCTTAGTTATCCTTTTAACTCGGACATATATGGAACTCAAATTCCTCCCTCAAAATAAGACTATACTTAGTCTTCTACTTATCCTGCATTATCTTCTTCATTTGCTTACATTCCTCATTACCTAGTTGTACTTCATTAACTCGTTTCATTATCGTGAATTAAGTCTACGTTTTAAATAACAATTCTACCCCTTCATTCCATAATTTAACTTCTAACTCTGATCTTACAATTTCCGTTATTAACTCATTTTGAGTCGTTAGCATCGATAGCTTTCCCTACCCCTCCTACTTAACGCGTCGGCTACAACGTTTACCTTCCCTGAATGATATAAGATATCACAGTCCTCTCTCTACTACATATTCAACTCTTTTGTGTGGAGATATATTTCAGACTCTTAGAGTCCATGTATATCTCACGCTTCTCTCTGTATAAATACTATCTTCATATTTTTAATTCAAAAACTACTGCTGCCAATTATAAATCAAGTAGGATAGACCTCCTCCTAACCCTTTAACTGGTGTGATGCATACACAACGACATTGCCATGCTATAAGAGCACACAATAATAACATCTATGCAAACATTGAGATACACTACAAAACTTCCTCGTATCATCTGATAAAGATAATACAGGTGCCTTAATCAACCTTTCTTTTAAATCCTGTGATGCTAATGGTACCTTCAACCATAACATCCCACAAGGGTAACTATCAAATTGGCCACCGACTTGATAGGCGCCCCTTACGGAAAAACCTACTTCCGCACATTAGTCAACCTAAATGACATAACCAGAAACTTGTCACAACCATAACGAATTCTGAACGTTATCTTAGGTACCTCCTCCTTCTTCCTTACTTCCAACCGACTATACCCCATAAATATATCTATCTTTATAAAAATTATTGGCCCCTCTCAACTGACCAAATAGATCATCGATCCTGGGCCATAGGTATTTATCCTTAACCGTTATCTTACTCCTATTACGATAGTCGATACGCAACCATAACGACTCCTCCTCTTCCTTAACACCAACCTAACTTGTGTCATCGTTCGACAATAATAATGTCGCGGTATTTTATTACCGTAATTTACTGCCTTAGATTTTCTGAGAAAACTAAAGGTTCACACTTTTCTTATAACAATTTATTCTAGTTCTATGGTTAATCAACCCATTCATACCAAGAATTTCCTCAAATCCTCTCGACATTAATCGAAACTTATCTACCGATACTTGCTTACTTCTATTATTCATGAAACCATTTCCATGAGTATAATTAACGAAAATTAATCCCTCCTCCTCTATCTTAATGTTTTAAAGGTATTTATAATCCCTTCCCGACAGACTCCTAGATAAGTCTTTCCACACGTCTTACTCACCTCGATCCTTCACTTAGGATCCCCTTGTCCCACTTCAGTATTCCCGAAGTAAAAAAAAATTATCTCTTTGGCATACTGCCACTACCATTCTCTACCATGGTTCCTCCTTCCCTCTTGCTCTCATCTTTTCCCTCTTTGTGGTATTGAGTCTATAACTCACTATTACCTTATGCTATAATCACCTTCTCCAGAATGATCCCATAGGAAACACTCTAGATAACCAAAATCCCACTATAGAGCTAGGGTTTCAGGCCCTGCTCCAACCTATGAGCCTTCACCTCCTCCGTGTCCACTTGATGTGAAACAACCCTTTCTAATTCATTTGAATTTGGTCGCGTATTGGGGAAATATCATATCCCCTTGCTCAAGTTCTAAGAATTCAATCTCTATCCTCCCTCACATATTTGTAGGGAAATAATTCTCAAAGAAAATCTTCTTGAATTGTTTCCACGTTACTGCATCTGTTCTAACCCCACCCTGGCGAGCCTTCTACCAAAAGTTGGCTTCACTCTACCTCGTGTAAGTTACAAAAGAAAACTTCTGCATCTCACCTATGCTTGTAATAACAAACGCCTTCTTTATTTCTTTTACCCCGGTATGGGCCTCGATTGGGTCCGTCGTTCATTTGAACTCTGGCGGACCTATGCTTTTAAACTTTTTAAAGGTAATCATTCTAGATACCTTAGGTTTCGCGGGGACTCTACCCCCAGTTTGGGTAAATGCAGCCGTTAATAACTTAACGAACTTTTGCATAGGGTTGTTTTGATCCCATTAATTATCAGTATGTGATTCTGCTTCCTTATTACGTTATCTTCTCCCTGGCGACATTTTTTGATTAAATAAATAAAATTTCATTATTATCTATTTACTTACTTCGTTATTATTTGCCACATACCAACTCGCACCATAACAAATCATTTCCATGAAAACTTCATTATATACATATGCTTCTTCATAGTTTGAAACTATTTACAATTTACGTTCATGGCCAAAAGCTATTACATTTTTATCCCACAATTGAACTTCACAAAATTTGGGATTTACAAAAAGACTACCCTTTTATATAAAAGAGGGCTTTACATCACTACACACATATTTATAACTCTAATGTTCTAATAATGCATAATAGCATCCTCGTGTTTCTCATTCGCAATTGCCGCTACAGTATCCCGACTAATAGTATGACGGGTTTGTCCTGACTCATTGGAATAACAAGCAACCTTCAACTTGAAATCCTTATGTACACTCTCATGGATGTAAGACATCCGTGCTATCTTCCAATCCTTCTCCCCCAGTTCTCTACGAAGCTCATCGGCCTCCTTCTTAAAATCCCTAGCCTTATTTATCATGAGCACCTTCTCATTATGCTCTGACTCAAAATCTGCTTCTGCAAACATCTTAGCTTCATAGAGATAACTAATCTCTTCACTCTGATTCTGCACAACTGTACCCAGTTGCACATTCATATCAAGCGCTGCCAGATACAAGGCTTCCATTGGATCTGGAGGTAATGACTCCAGTGTAGGTACCACCGTAGTAATCGATGTTACCTCTCTTTCTTCCTCCATATCATTCATCATACTAAGGTATGACGATATATCCATCTCTCCCTCTGAGTAGTCTTCCTCAGAAAAGTACTCCTCTGCCTCCGACTCCTCTAGAATCACTAATGGTACCTCCACCACTGACATAGGTATAGGCTCTACTTGGTTTACAAGCTCTTTGCTCACCGCATGTATATCTCTATACATCAAACTATCGATCGACATCCTACAATAACACATTACTTGTTGATTAGTACATAACAAATAGTATAAGCACAAATCACATTTAATTTATTTAGGGTTACTTTCCATCTTTTAAATCTTTTGATACTGAGTTTCCTCAATACCTTATTAACTCATTCGACTCAAGTAAAGCTCAAGTTTTTCTTCCTTTGAACTTCTCTTCCTTAACGTGGTTATGAGCCTAAGGTTCTTCCCCCCTTATGTTTTATAACCTAATGCTTTGATACCAACCTGTGACGCCCCCAAATCTGGGTCTCTTTCAACCCGACATATGGTGCTCCACGGTGCTACAGTTCACACAATCATTCAATTGACATGACTCAAAAGAACGAATATGTCTTATATATATTCAAAAACAATACTACTATTCCCCAAGTTCTTTATGACCGTTACATTTATTCATGTCATAATATCAAATATTATCATTACAAACCTATACTATTACATAGGTAATCTACACGTTCACTTTAGCCTTCTCTTTATCCTGTAGAATCCTTTCATCATATAAATCGCCTAGGTTGCATTCATATGGTTCAAGCAAGAATGAGCATAACAAGCTCAACAAGTATAACAATTTCATTTTAAAAGCATGCTTGAAACATAGGAATCGTATATCTTCAATAACTGGATGATAGTTATGAAGTACTATCAATAATTCAAAATAGCTTTCCTTTTTCCTTCAAAATGTTTTTCAATAACAATATTCCATGAATCATCAATTCTAGTTCAAGACGTGAATGTCTTATAGTTTCTTTGAAAAGGACAACCCGACACGAAGTCTGTAAGTTCGGCATAGCTTACGAGTAAATCTAGGTGATCAGCCTATAGTACCCTATGTTGATCAACACTACATCCATTAAACGTGTGTACGTTTAAGTTGTGGCAACCACGCATGCCCATCGAATACTCGATGAAAATACATTTGTTTATATATATTCATGCTTACCTTGAATCCGTAAAAATTAATTGGCGTAGGATAGCGTTAGCAATTCTATATTAAAAGACTTGTAAACAGTTCAATCAATCTAATATGATTAGTCTAGCTGAACTAAAACTGGCATCGACTCTTTCTTTAAAACCATACATGCATCTCATAACTTGAATCATTTGAAAACCTGGCTAACACGAAGGTTAGACAAGCATTTTAGAAAAACTTGCCTTCAGCGTCTGCTATAGTAAAATTATGTTTCCTTTGAGTCTTTACAGTCTCTACAATACATAATCACATAACATACCACATTAGGTTATGAATGAACATACATAGTTCCTAAAGAAACTTACCCTACTTCTCAATCTAATCCCGTATTAGATCTGTTATTATGGGTTCCGGCTTTCCGTCATTCTTTTACATCATTCTTACCAACTTCATTTTCTTATACTTAAGTGAAATTATTTCATTAATACAACTCGGTTCGAATTAATTATCCTTCCTCACGGCTTACTAACATCCGTACGTTATTAATCGAAACTCGATCGTCATTGGTGAAGTATTAACATTGAATATCCATTGCGTTTATCTTCAATTGACTTTCTTTTAACCCTAAGTGATCATACTTGGGGTTCAATTATGACTTGATAATGTTTAATTAAGTTCATTAGTTTGTTACTCAACAATTTCCCTTCATCTTCTTCTTGTAAACATTTCTTTATTGTCTAGATTTTAAGACTGGCGCTGCAGCGCCGGCTATTGCACTTGATGCCGCGCAGCGGCGTCACCACTTATTGCTCATAAATCGAGACTCGGCGCCGCGACGTGAGTCTCTGTGTTACTGGTCGCGCTGTGACAAACTCTTGCAGTGTGCTCGGTAAATGTTCCGCGCTGCGGCGCCAACTCTGTGCACCAGAAAACAATTTCAATTTTGAAATTTTGTGAACTTCCCGGACGCATAACTTCTTCGTTATAAATCCGAATTGGCTCGTTCAAAAGCCTACGGTTCAAAAATTACATACTCTATGTGTTCTTACAAGAATTTTATCTATTCAACTTCATTTGCTAAAAATTCACCTATTAGTCCACTTTCAACAAAAACGGTAAACGTTCATGAACGTTCAACGCTCGTTTCTTCGTTCTAGGTCGGAATCCGGCCATTTTTGAGTCCGCAACTCTATAATGCCAAATACAACTTGCCTCCATTGAAAACCAATGTTTTCAAGTTAAATATCAAAATTCAACTTCCATTCCAAGAATTTCACGAATTCGACGATCGCCGTCTAATCATGTGAATTCCGGCGAAACTTCGTTACTTAAGATTTTTAAACCGTTTCAATTGGATTCAATCCATTATACTAACATCTTGACATACATGCTTTATTAACTTATAAACATGATAAGTTGTTACCTATTATTGATGATTTTGCAACTTATTAAAGTATAAAATACTTATACTTCCGTTTCATGACTTATGTCTTATTTTCATATGACTTATTAATGAGTTAAGTCCTTTAATCATTATTCTTACATCTTATTAATCATACTAACTTTATTAATGTAAACATGTTACAAGTGCTAACAAATTCTTATACTTCCATACTAAGTTCCTAACTTATATAAGTATAAATGACTTATTCATGACTTATTACGGCTTAAGTCCATTAACCATTCATTCTTACCCTTCCTTAGCATGCTAGTTCTACCAATACCCCTTTCTCTAATAAAGGAAGAGAAAGAGAAACATGTTTAAAGATGGCTTACCCTTTGATGTTCTCTTGCTACACCTTAAACTTCTTCTTGTTTCTTGCTTAATAAGAACTCTAGCTTCTCTAGCTTTTTCTCTCAAGCCATTAAGCTATTAGTTGTTGTGGAAAATCTAATAATAGAAATCTAGCTTTTATGTGCTTATTCTCTCAAGTAAATAAGCTCTCAACTTATTATGTATAAGGTGTTGGAGGAAATAAACAACCAACAAAATGAATTAAGAGCTTCCTATTTATAGGAAATCCTAGAAGAGGGCTCCATGGCCATTAAACCATCCACCTCCTTACTATTCATTACCTAGCTCTTAAGTAAACTTGCTCTCCACACTTTTTGCTTGGTGATCACAACACTTGCTCACCACTCATCTTAGCCATTAAGTCACCTTACTTTCTCACCACAACACTTATCCATTAAGTCACTTTACTTGCTCACCACTTTGGGTCATCCATGTTCTCATGGGTTGCCCCATGGTTTAAACCATCTCCTAACCCATTGGACATTTACTTTGGGCTTTAGTTTAATTAACTTAGTTTAATCATTTGGGCTTGCACATTAAATTACTTTGGGCTTGTAATTAAACAACCTTTGGGCTTGTTCATTAACTTACTTTGGACTTTACATTAATTCTATTGGACTTAACCATTCAATACTTGGGCTCACATAATACTTAACAAATCCTACCAATTCTACAAATTCAATACATTGAGCTTAAAGCCTTATAACGTATGATCACGTATTCATCTCGTATTCCCCTCGTATATTTATTCAATATATATAATATACAATCATGTATATGTACTCTTATAATACTTCATATCATACTCGTATTCATTACTCATATAATACCTACGTAGTATACTATCATCACTTAATTCATTACATACATTTAAATTCCTTCTCGAAAGTCACACTTCCTAAACATTAGGTTTTAAGTCCACAGGCGAAATATTACATTTTCCATAACTGAAATACTATTGGATATTCCATCTCACATCAATATTCTATCGTTACGTATTTCTCGGAAGTTCAAAAATAATTTTGCGGTAAATGCGTGAATAGTGTTTTTTGAAAAATTTCTCGGAAAGCTTTTATTTTCATCTTGGAAATTCAAACACTTTAATTCTACCACGTAGCCAAAATCCTACGATGTTCTGACATTTCTAGGCCAGAGAACGACGTTCGATTAGCTTGCTCCATAAATAATTAATTAACTTCATTTAATAAAAATAAAAAATTAATTCTCAAAAATCCAATTTTCTTGGGGCGTTACACAATCAATACTCTGAGGGATTCCATTTCAACTTCTATGGGGAGTACTACTTCATCCCATAGGTTAAAGCGTAGGGGGTTGCCCTAGTGGAAGTACGCATTGAGGCTCTGTAGGCTAACAGAGTCAGAGGCAATAGATCAGGCCAATCTTTGTGGTTGGCGGACATCTTTTGCATAATCTTCTTGATGTTTTTGTTAGCCGCTTCAACAGCACCGTTCATCTTCGGATGATAGATGACAGAGTTAAGATGTTTGATGTGGAATTTACTGCATAATTCATCCATCATTTTAATGTTGTGGTTCTTGGCATTGTCTGACACAATCACCTCTGGTTGTCCATATAGACAAACGACATTATTTCTAATGAAAGCAATGATGACTTCTTTAGTAACCCTGGGGAAGGAGGATGCTTCTACCCACTTGGTAAAGTAGTCGATCATGGTGAAGATAAACCGATGACCATTACTAGCTTTAGGCTCAATGGGCCAAATAACATCCATTCCCCACATTGAGAAGGGCCAAGGTGAACTCATATTGTGGAGTTCCCGTGGAGGGGCATGTATAGCATTCCCATGAATCTGGCACTGATAGCATCTCCTGACGTGGTCATTGCAATCAACTTTGAGAGATAGCTAGTAATGTCCCGTCCTGAGGACTTTCTTGACAATGAGGGGGCCACAGACTCCGCCATGGATTTCATCCATAAGCCTTTGGGCTTGATCTTTGTCTAAACATCTGAGGGGACCTAGTTCTGCATCTCTTTTGTAGAGCGCATCTCCACTCAGGTAGAACTTCATAGCAATTCGATGGATCCGCCTTTTCTCAGTCGGGCTTGCCTCAGCGGGTGTAGATCCATCTCGCAGATATTCCTTGATATGTTGATACCAAGGAGGTTGGATGGGAGGCAGCTCATCCGATACTTCTCCAACATAATTCCCATAGGGTGGGGCCTTGTGCAGGGAAATCGCGATGCTCGGCAAGTGTTCCTTATCTGATATGCGAATCAAGGAGGCCAAAGTTGCTAATGCGTCCGCAAAGTCATTCCTATTATGAGGAATGTGTAGAAAGGAAATTTCCTCAAACTCCAAAGCCATCTGTAAAACCTGCCGATGGTAAGGCAGCAAATGTAGTTCCTTGGTTTGATAGATTTCGGTGGATTATTTGATTACCAACTCCGAATCTTCAAAGATGCTTAACACTTCGATGCCCATTGAACGGGTGAGTTTTAGCCCCATGAGATGATACCTTCATACTCACCGTATTATTGTGCCGATAAACTATAATTTGATTCAAGATGGGATACTCGCTCCCCGTGACGATACCGAATCGCTCCGGCTCGTAACCTTCCTTATTAACAGCTCCATCAAAATACATCTTCCATGATTGGCGGGTATCGTACTGATGGTGTTTCTGTATTGTCATTACTCCTTCATCAGGGAAATATGTTTCCAAGGGTTTGTAATCCCCTAAAGGTGCGTAGGCCAGTTGATCCGCAATTCCTTGACCTTTGATGGACTTTTGAGTCACATATACGATGTCAAATTGTTGTAAGATCGACTGCCATCTGGACAGTTGGCAATTTAACATGGGTTTGTTGAACATGTACTTGAGAGGAACTACACGGGATATGAGATGGGTTGTGTGACCATGGAGGTAATGTTGTAACCTCATGGAAGCCCATGCTAAAGCACAACACATCTTTTCGATCAGAGTATACTTGTGTTCACTGCTGCTGAATCTTTTGATGAGGTAATAGATAGCTCGTTCTTGGTCTCTATCGTCCTTTTGTCTCAGCATGCAGCCCATGGCATTGTCACTTACGGACAGGTACATAAACAGGGGAACATCATCCCTAGGTGGCACCAAAATGGGAGCTTTGACTAAGCTGTTTCTTGATTATAAGGAAGGCCTTCTGACACTCGTCATTCCATTTCATGGAGGAGTTCTTCCTTAATAGCATGAAGATTGGCTCTGAGTTCACGTGAGTTGGGAGATAAACCTGCTAATGAAGTTGATTCTTCCCAAAAATCCCCGTATTTCCTTCTTTGTCCGAGGAATGGGCATTTTTGTGATGGCTTGGATTTTGGCGGGGATCCATTTCAATCCTTTTGTGGTCGACTAGAAATCCTAAGCAACTTGCTTCGATTTAACGCCAAAGGCGATTTAATTTGATTCAACTTCATGTTGTACTTACGCAACCTGTTGAACAACTTTCTGAGATGGTCTATATAGTCATCCTCCTTTCGGGATTTGGAATGATGTCATCCATGTAGATCTCAATCTCTTTATGCATTAAGTCATGGAAAAGAGCCATCATAGCTCGTGGATAGGTAGCTCCGGCATTGATGAGGCTGAACGACAACCGTCTATAGCAAAAAGTTCCCCAAGGAGTAATGAAAGTAGTTTTCTCACGATCTTCCTCAGCAACCATAATCTGATGATACCCCGCAAAGAAATCAGCAAAGGAGTACATGTCGTATTGCGCAGTATTGTCAATGAGAATGTGGATAAATGGCATGAGAAAGCTATCTTTTAAGCAAGCTTTGTTCAAGTCCTGGTAATCCACATAAACTCACACCTTCCTTCCAGGTTTAGGCACGGGCACAATGTTGGATATCCACTCATGATATGTAGACACCATTATGATGCCAACTTGAAATTGTTTCACAATTTCTTCTTTCACCTTTAAACTCCATTCAGGTTTTAATCGCCTAAGTTTCTGCTTGACTAGCTTAAATCCCTCTTTAATGGGAAGGCGATGAAGGACAATGTTAGTGGACAAACCCACCATGTCTTCGTGAGACCATGCAAACACATCCTAGAATTGGGTTAATAGTGTAACCATGTCATTCCGTTGGTTTGGGGTAAGGTCTGAACCAATCTGGATTAACTTAGGGCTTTCTAAGGTTCCGAGATTAAAAGAAGTGGTTTGATCAAGGTTGGGTTTGGGTTTGTCTTTGACCCATTCTTGAATTTCTGGAGGCACCTCAATGTCATCCCGTATATCCACCAATTTGAATTCATCTCTACATCAAAGGTACAATCCTTGTGGAGAAGAGGCATCATGTCGCCTAGTACAGGCACATCTAAATTTAGAGTCCTGAAACAAAATATGCTTTCACTTAGTATATATGAAATGTGTTGACCATACACAGTGTTAGCATATACTAGCAAAATAAACCGCTAATATTATACGTAAAAAGTAAGGTTATTATATCTATAAAGGCGTAAAGAGTTTCGCCGCTTTTATATGACGACCAATGCAAGGAATCTTCGTTCCAATTAGCAATGGCAAAGTCCGGTGTGGATTGCGCGATGATGGAGGGATTGTCATCATCCTCCCCTGCTTAGAATGATGGCCATTACGTCTGGGCAATCATCGTCTAGGGTGTATCTGTTGGTATATTTGTCATGAACGATGATGCGTATGCCTGACATCATTCGGATGACGTCTTGCTTGATTCTTCGTTCCTATTCTTCCACTACGGGATTTGGAACAAAGATTTCTTTTCCTTTCACCGGTACCGGCTTGGGACATAACATAGCCATTACATTGGCTGGCACCTTTAAGGGAGGTTGTGCGGACTCAGAGTTTGAATGCGAAGATAAACGCCACATGGTTGAAGTCGAAGGAATCTGTTGATGTTTATGAGGATTCTTGTGATTAGAACTGGCAGAATAGCCTAGCCCAGCAGTTCCAGCTTGCCTGGTTAAATGAATTGGGTACTTGATACCCTGGCAATCTTTACCCAACCCTTGTCCCGGCTTATGACCCAATGACATCATTTCTTGAGTAGCCAACATTACCTCGGCAAAAATCTTTTGTTCGGGCAATGGTGCTCCAATAGCATGGTATTGGGTGTTGCTTATTTCCAAAGCATGAAAACTGACTGGTACCACATCGGCATTGGCATTGATGAATGGCATGTCTCCGTGCTGAGGAATCTCCGGTTCAGCATTGACTGTGACCTGGCTATTATTGATAATGTATTTCAACTATTGGTGAAGAGTGGAGGGGACTGCCCTAGCCATATGAATCCATGGTCGTCCCAAGAGCAGGTTGTATCCCAAATCTATCTTAAGCACATGGAAAGATACGCAGAATGTGTGAGGACCAATTTTGATTGACAGCTCTATTACTCCGACCGAATTTTGTTGGGCTCCATCAAAAGCTTTGATGATGGTATGGCTACTCCGAATTCGGTTGAGATTGATATTCATCTTCACCAAGGTAGCATATGGGCAGATATTCAGAGAGGAACCTCCATCTATTAAGACTCCAGCTACCATATATCCGAAGGACAGGACTGCAATATGCAACAGCTTGCAATGACCAGTCCCTTCGGGTGGTATGTCATCATCAGTGAAGGATATCACATTGTTGTTGAAAATTTGATCAACCAAATGTTAAAACTTTTTTGTGTCCACTGATGTCAGTAAATAGGCTTCTTCTAAAACCTTTAGCAAGACCTTCCGGTGATTCTCGGAGGTTAGGACCAAGTCCAAAATTGAGATTTGTTGTGGAGCTTCTTTCAAGCTTAAAACTACCGTAACTTCGCTATGACCCATAGTGTGGAGGAATTCTTTGATCTTTTCCATGGGTATTTTCCCCTTTGATTTGGTGGTAGGTTTCATCACCCGTTGGGGAAGATACAGTGGATTTTCCTTTGACACTGTAGCAGTTGTATGTGAGGTGGATCCTTCACCTTCTCCATAATTCCACAAAACTGTGTGCAAGCTAACATTAGGATATTGTGCTCTGCACGACAGGTTGATTGGCTCGGGAACGGCCACTTTCAAAGGATTGTTGCTTCCTTGAGTTGAATTATTGGCGTTGTGAGTAATGTATTAATCCCATCAGTTTCAGTGGATATGACTGCTACCACACTTTTCCACTTAGTAGGGCCTGCATCCTCACTTGCACGTAACACAGTATCGTCGCCTGCTAGGTGTAGGATACCACTGTCGATTAGATTTTGAATAAGGTGGCAGGAGTGCCCAGCATTCTTCTATGTTATGACCACGAGACTGGGAGTGATATTGACATACTCCATCAGAGTTGTACCGTCCTGAACGAGGGTTGATTAGAGGTAGAAGGGAACTGATCCTTCCTTCATTGATTAGCATATGAAGGATTTCCTCTATAGGTTGGCCCAGATAGGTGAATTCCCTTTTGTTGGAGAAATCCCGACGGGCCTTGGCATTGTTCTCTTCGTCACTTTGTCTTCCAGCATTTCATTTTCTGAAAGTGACGAGGGAATATTCATGACAAGAGGTAGGAGACTGGCATGCTCCTGGCTGATTAACTGGTGAGTCACTTGATGTTGATAAGTCACTAGTTCCGCCAATTGTTCAATTTGTTTGCAGAGAGCTTTCATCTTTCATTCCATTGTGAACTGGAACTTAGCATAATCCCATCTGTCATCACCGTCTTTGATGGTCTGGGAAGAATCATAGCTGAAATTGGAACTCTGTCCATTGCTCCAATTAATCATGTTGACCTCTTCTTCTTTGTGTTGAAGAAGAGGGTTGTCTTGCACGTAAGGTTGATCTGGTTTGGTGACCACGATCTCTTCGTTGTCTATTAGATCTTGGATCTTGTATTTCAAGGCCCAACAATCCTGAGTATCATGTCCAGGTGCCCCGACATGATAAGCACATTTCCTAGCAGCATTGAAACCCCGTCCATTAGGGCTGGCTAGTGGAAGAAGATGTGTAATTTTCTTTTTTGTTGTCAGAAGATTTAAGATGTTCTCGAGGATATCCCCTAAGGGTGTAAACACTCGAGGGCGTTTGACTTCTCCACCTTTTGGTATTAGAGGGTTTGTAGATTGTGCTTGAAAGGGAGTGTAGTTTTTCCTTTAAATAGGCATGTTTTGATTGCCTTTTTGCCCCTGTAGTATCTGGGAAACATCTTCCTCTTTCTTTTTATGGACCTTCCGGGGGTTGTTCCCATAATTTCCAAATTGGATGTGATCAGCAACAGCTTTGAGTACAACTAGGTCTTGAATCTTTCCTGACTTCAATCCCATCTCAGCCATCTCCCCATGTTTGACCATTTCAGAAAATGGTTTGCCGATTCCGGCTAAAACTCTCTCATATAAAGGAGCTTCTTGTATGTCTATGAAAGTCATGACCATTTCTGATTCTGTCATGGTAGGACTAACTTGGGCAGCCAGGCGTCTCCACCTCTGAGCATACTCTCTGAAAGACTCGTTAGACTGTTTCTTGATCTTGGTAATTTGATTCTGATCAGGGGCCATCTGAGTTTGAAAGCTGTATTGAGTGAGGAAAGCATGTGCTAGCTCTTCCCAGCTATGGATTTTGAAGTTGTCTAATCTTGTGTCCCACGAACGGGCTTCTCCAGTTAGACTCTTTTGGAACAATTACATTCTGATCTTTTCGTCATCTGCATAAGATCCAAGTTCTCCATTAAACACTTTTAAATGTGTGTAAGGATCTCCTAACCCGTCATATTTTTCAAAGTCAGGAGTTTTAATTTTTTTTGGATAATGAACACCAGGGAAAATACACAGATCTGCATATGAAACACTTCTGTGTGTTCCAATTCCTTTGATAGCGCGAAGGGTCTCTTCCATTTGGAGGACTTTATTTTTGATGTCACCAGTGTCTGGATCACCAGTGGGATGAGCAGTATCAAGAGTTTTGTTGGTCATATCCAATTGTGGTTCAGGTATGGTAATGATCGGGATTCCTCTTTGTGTGGAGGATTCAGCATGTACCGGTATTTTCTGACCCTATGTAGACTGGTGTAATTCTTTGAGTAAAACAGCCAAATCTATAATTTGTTTGCTTAATTCGTCGAATTCTTTGCGAGAAACTGGATTAAGTTCAGTCTGGTCGGAAGACGACATTATTGACTGTAGGCCTGTTGCCTTTTTGGACTTTGAACGGGTAGTAGGTCCGATTAATTCCCTGCGAAAGACTGGCATAGTTTAGTCTTTAGGGAATGTATATAATAACATGCTATGTGATGTGTCCATTTTAGGAATTTTTATCCTGCACAATGGGTGTCAGCTATTTGTAGCATGTTAATATGTATGTGTACACATTTCTTCATATTTATCATTACATGGAGATAGATATGGAATATAAGTATAAGTAATTTTGAAATGAGAGCATGAAGAGACTTTCCTCCGTTTTGGGTTTATCAGAGGCTGACCTATCTTAGGTTACTCTTGCGGCTTTTTGGCATGAAGGTTAGCAAATCATCGCAATCTACTAGACGGGAAGTTAATCCGGTCTTTCAACTGGAGTGAATTTGGGTGGTGTCTTTCCTGAGCCTCGGAGAATTAGTCTTCTCACGAGTCCAGTAATCAAACACCGAGGGATAGCCTCTTGGTGGAGGGACCACACAACATACATTCACATACATCGCGTCTCACCGTATGAAAATGATGACATGTGTGAAGCACTAATATCACAAGCAGATATGGTACGAAGCACTAGCATCACAAGCAGTTATGGTGCGAAGCACTAGCATCACAAACAGTTATGGTGCGAAGCACTAAGTGTAATAAGGAAATGCATTCGTACACATTCATAAAAATGTAAATGCAACATCCACACACAAGCAGATAACAGTTTTGAAAAGATTGTAGTAGCGGCTTATGTCCTCTTACTGGAGTCCCCAGCAGAGTCACCACCTGTCGACGTCGGGATTTTTGGATGTCCCTTTCTGTTACTTATTCTTTGGTGTTCTCATTTTAGGTGAGATTTGTTTGAAAAAACAAGTGAAAAAGGTCCGACTTGTATAATGTCGACGATGGACTGTTAAGAGTCGCCAGTTGGTTTTTTAAATGGTTGTACCAACACAACCGAGAAAAGGTTTGCACATTGACCTAGTGATGTGACACTGCTAAACGAATTTTGGTGAAACCGAGATTCATTAGGGTTCGGGGACTTGGTTATGCGGGGAAGGTGTTAGGCACCCAGACATCCGTGTTACCACGGTGACCGCTTCTTTTAAGAAACTATTATCCGAATGTGTGTGTGTGGGCCAATGTGTCGTTATTTGGAAGTAAAAGCGAGGCCTCGTCAGTATTTATATATACATGGGTTTGAATTTATGTAGAAAATTCAATTTTTAGCAAGATATAGCAATGATGTTTTACAAAAAGGTTTTTCAAACCCTGATGCTCAATAGTAATTGAGAACTTTTACACTCCCATTTTATTATATGTGCGGCTTGGTTGATTTTATTTTACGAATGCGAGGCATCCGTATGAAAATAATGTACAAAATAATGTTGACTTCCTCGTGGGTATGGAAACCATCTGAGGAAATTCAGACACCGTATAATAATTTACAAGATGCTTACAGCTGAAAATATCCATCATGGGAACCGAATCTAAATTCAATGGGTTGAATCTGTGATCACATGATTCCTAGACTCAAAAAATACTGCAGTTTATATGAAAACAGTAAGCAGGTATACATATAAAAGCTGTAAATATATATATATATATATATTGACAAGATCACCAACCACGAAGCACCTCCACGGGGGATCAGAAATGTAAATAAAGTCGTTAAAGTTATCAACCGCCACGGAGGAAACTCCAAAGGTGATTTAAACGTAAATAAAGTCAGAATACGGCCAACCGCCACGAAGAAAACTCTGTGCCGGACAGAATGTAAATAAAGTCAGAATATACGGCCAATCGCCACGAAGTAAACTCAGTGTGATGAAACGTAAAAGAAAGCTATAAAGCGATCAACCACCACGTAAGTAAACTCTGTGTGGGACAATATATATATATATATATATAAAAGCAATAAACGCACAGAATGTAAAATCTGAGGCTCATCGAATGAGAGTTCGACCACGATTCATATATATAAGTATATATATATATATATAAAAGTTTAATAAACGCATGGGATATAAAATCCGTGCTCATCGTAATGTAGTTCGACCACAGTTCATATATATATATATATATATATAAAAGTTTAGTAAACGCACTGCATCAAGTTCAGGCTCATCGAACAAAGTCCCACCCAAGTTCATATATATATAATATATATATATATATATATATATATATATATTAAAGCAATAAACACTCTAGATCGAAGTCTAGGCTCAACGAATAAAGTCCGACACACAGTTAATATATATAAGTATATATATATTAAAGTAGTAAACGCTCTAGACCGAAGTTTAGGCTCAATCGAGGCATAACTCGATAATGTTAGTCAATATATATGTAAATATATATATATATATATATATATATATATATATATGTATACAGGCTGAAATGAAACCACGGACCGAAGTCCGGACAAAAGCAAGCAACACGACTCTCAACGTGTAGAAGGGTGTGTGCAAAGATGAAGAGAAAGACTCTAAAGTGTGTGAGAAGGCTTACAGCTGATTGATAAAGAAGGCTTCTATATCTTTAGAGTGGGTAAACACTGACTTTTGTAGGTACAAAAGGGCTATATAATAGCTCACAGGTGTTTAGAAGGGGAAAGTACACTGCATGGGGTGAGTTCAGTGCAAATTGGACAGGGCTTCCTCGCCATTTTCTCTTTCAAAATGGGCTGCCCAAGCTCACAGTTGTTTAAAAGGGGGAAAATACATCAGATGGGCGAAAGTGAGCTTAATTGTGCAGGTTTCCCATCTTTTCTCTTAGAAAATCAGCACCCCAAGCCCTCTATTTATAGGCATATGAGCTGCAGGTGTACCAAAGGCAACCCGGGTGGGCCTGGATTTGTTGGGTCGGGTCGTCTCGAAGTACGTGCACTCAGGCACTGTAATGTCCACTCGAACTTTCAGAAGTGTAATTCGGGCATCCGTTTGAGGTATACAAGACCTATTTCGGACCGCCGTTGTTGAGAGTTGTACAATGGCATGGGATTAGAGTTTGTTCGAAGTCATTGAAGATGGGACGATGCCCTCCGGTCTTCAAGCTTCAACTTTTATCCGTTACCCCGCACAATAGTCTCTCGGGATTGGTTAGCCTTGTGGGACATTGTTGCGTAGAGACGTGATGTGGCATCGTGTTGACAAGATGACGATGTTGCCCCTCACCGGTGTTATCGCCGGATTGGGCTGATAAAGCAGACGTTGCTTAGACTTCGCTGAGATTGGACTGCTGCAATTATTGAAGGTCCTCATTGTCACCTTTGAGGTATGCCTATCTTCACGATGTTATTCGGGTTGGTGCAGTGAATCTCGTTATGAGTGCCGAGATTGAAGCTGGTCGCATTTGAAACAAGCATTTCTGGGGTTATCACCGAAACTGCATTCCTAGTAGCTATCACCAAGGTTGGTGGCTATTCCCATGGTTGGGACTGAGACTGGATACCTCGGGGTTGTCTCTCAGATTAATCGGTCTTCTCCGGTGTGTGTTCCGGTATTGGATCTGCATGCCTCAGGGTTATCTCCGAGGTTGGATTTGTTACTCCCAGATTGCGATCCGGGGTTGATGCTGAATTTCCGGTAGTATCCGGTATGGATTTGGATTGTCTTTCAGGGTTTTCTCTTAAAAGATTAATCTGTCCTCCTGCAATGTTAGTAACAGTAGTACAGAAATTTTTGAGTGTCTACACTGGCATGCCATGCAGTCTTACAATCTTTTTTATATATATACGAGCAAGACGTTCAAGTGAATATGTTTCTCGTATAGGTAAGAAATGAGCAGACTTGGTCAATCTATCAACAATGACCTAAATTGCATCTATACCTTGAGAAACCTTGGGAAGAATAGTAACGAAATCCATGGTAATGTGCTCCCACTTCCATTCCGGAATTTCAAGTGGTTGTAATGGACCTTTTGGCACTTGATGCTCCGCCTTGACTCGTTGACAAGTTAGACACCTTGAGATAAACTTCACTACCTCTCTCTTCATATTGCTCCACCAAAATGTATGTCGAAGATCACGATACATTTTGATACTCCAAGGATGGATTGCAAACGGTGTGTTGTGCGCCTCCATCGTGATCTTATACTTTAAATTAGGGTCGTTTGGAACACAAAGTCTGGAGTTGACTCGTAGTATTCCTTCTTCATCGATTCTTGCTTCAAAAATAGCACCTTCTTACAATTTCTTCTGTATACGCAACAGCTCCAGGTCCGTAGCTTGAGCAGCTTTAACTTTATCGATTAAAGTCGGTTCTACTCGTATATTTATCATCATCACATGGGTCACTGGAGTCTTTATCTCTATCTCCATCCTTTACAAGTCATACAAAATGGGCCTTTGCGTTGACAATATCGCACTCGTACCCGCATATGATCTTCTACTTAATGCGTCAGCTACCACGTTAGCTTTTCCAGGATGGTATTGAATTGTATAATCGTAATCTTTCAATAACTCAAGCCAATGTCGTTGCCGCATGTTGATTTCCTTTTGAGTGAAGAAATATTTTGAGGCTTTTATGATCCGTATAGATCTCCACTTTCTCTCCATACAGGTAATGCCTCCAGATCTTTAGTGCGAAAACGACAGCTGCCAACTCTAGATAATGAGTAGGGTAATTCCTCTCATATTCTTTGAGTTGTCGTGATGCATAGGCTATGACTTTCCCATGTTGCATGAGGACACATCCTAACCCTCTGCCTGAAGCATCGTTGTAGACGACAAATCCCTCTGAACCAGATGGTATTGTCAGAGCAAGTGCTGAAATGAGCCTCCTTTTGAGTTCTTGAAAACTCTTCTCACATTCCTCGCTCTAATCAAATTTTGTATCTTTTCGAGTCAGTTGAGTTAATAACCAGCTAAGCCTAGAAAGCTACGTACTTCGGTCACTAACTTAGGTTTCTCCCAACTTTGAATTACGTCAATCTTTGTTGAGTTAACAGATATTCCATGATTTGATATCACTTGCCCAAGGAATGCTACTTCTTCAAACCGGAACTCGCATTTCTTCAACTTGGCATATAATTTGTTCTCACGAATCTTTTGTAGTATCAGCCTCAAGTGTTGCTCATGATCCATAACTTTTGGAGTAAATGAGAATGTCATCAATAAAGAAAACCATAAAATGATCTAAATATTCCTTGAATAATCGGTTCATCATATCCATGAAGGCATCAGGAGCATTAGTTAATCCAAAAGACATGACTAGGACTTCATAATGCATGTACCGAGTTCTGAAAGCAGTCTTTGGAATATCCTCAGTTTTAATCTTTAACTGATGATATCCAGAATGAAGATCGATCTTTGAAAAGAATTTGGCGCCTTTCAACTGGTCAAATAGGTCATCAATACAAGGCAACGGGTACCTATTTTTGATGGTGACATGATTAAATCTCGATAATCAATACAAAGTTGCATACTCCCATCTTTCTTCTTTACGAATAGAATAGGAGCACCCCAAGGGGACGTACTAGGACGAATGAAACCGATGTCTAATAATTCCTGTAGTTGGGTCTTTAACTCTTGAAGTTCAACAGGAGTTATTCGATATGGGGCTTTGGAAATTAGTTTTGTACCGAGTTCAAGGTCGATACAAAATTCAATTTCACACTGGGTGTAGGCCAGGAAGTTCTTCAGGGAATACGTCAGGAATTTATTAACAATCGAAATATCATTCAAATTTGACGTATTTTTGTTTAAATATGTGATATGGGCTAAGAAAGCTTGACATCCATTTTTCAATAAATGAATAGGTTTATGGCTTGATATGACAGTGATTGACTTTAGTGGTTTGGTCACTTAAATTCTCATAATAGGTTGGTTAGGAATATGAAAGCTAACAACCTTACGAAAACAATCAATTTTTGCATGATGAGTAGTTAACCAATCAATCCCTGAAATACATCAAACCCAAGTATTTTTAAGGAAATAAGATCGGCAGGTAACGTGCGGTTACCGATTTGAATCAAACAAGACTTATAAATAGTGGATGTAATAAAGGTTTCTCCTAACGGAGTTTCAACCGATAAGTCAAAGTCTAATTTCTCCGGAGTCAAATTTAAATGTTGAGCTCAAGTAGGAGAAATAAAAGAATGTGTAGAACCGGTATCAAATAAGGTATAAGCTTCGCAATAGTTTATGATTAGCTTAAATGTGATCACCTCGTTCGGATTCCTCGCTTTTTGGGAGGTTATGACAAATGCTCTCCCTTGAACTACCGATTTTATCTTGTTTGGGACGGCCTTTGATGCCTCCATCCGAGCTGGACTTAACTTTGGTGCACGACAAAATCTGGCTAGGTGACCTTCTCTTCCATAATTATAACATGCTTTGGACTACTGCGTACAGTTTGGATTGATGTGTCCCTCCTCTCCGCATTTGTAACATACGATCGGCGATCGTTCTCCTTCCTTAACAACAAGTGTCGGTGCTAACGTCTTTCCATCATTATTAATTCTCCTCTTCTTGAAATTTACACTTCTATTATCTTGGCCATGATTACCACCGGAGTGGTTACCATTTTTGGCATGTTGATTCCCTCCACGTTTGTTGTCACTGCTTCTATGACTACTACCACTGGTAGTATCTCTTTTCCGGCTGCTATTTCTTGATTGGATTGACTCATTATCACGTTCCAATAACTGAGCCCTATTTACAACATCTGAATACAAACACAGTTTGTGAGAAATTAAGTATTGACGTATTTCGGGTTTCAAACCTCTTAGAAAAATCCGCGTCATTCTCTCTTCATTATCAACCAAGTGGGGCGCAAATCGGGACAACTCAGCAAACTTAGCTTTGTACTGTGACACGGTCATATTATTTTGCTCCAACTTGATAAACTCCACCTCTTTCATGTGACGAATACTTTCGGGAAAGTACTTGTCGTTGAAAAGCACTTAAAACTTCTCCCAAGACATTTTGAGTGCAGCAGACTGAGTACGCTTTACTGATTTCCACCAGTAATCTGCATCTCCTCTCAATATAAAGGTGGCAAAGGGAACCTTTTGCTCCTCAGAGCATCCCAAGACTTCGAATATCTTTGTGATCTTCTTTATCTACGTATCCGCCTTAAGTGGTTCTGGCTTTCCCAAAAACTCCGATGGTCCCAACTCCTTCAATTGCTTAGCGGTGACCATCTGTGAGTTGCCAGTGTTTCCACCTGCATTTTGAACACGAGCCGCTCTCGCCTGATGTTGCATGAATTGCATAAAGCCTCTGAACATCCCATCATTCATCATTTGATCGGTGTTGTAATTTATTTGAGGATTATTGTCTTCCTGTTGAACATTATCATGGGTATTGATCGTTGGTGCCTCAACGGTCTCATGTGCTTCATTGTTGATCTCAACATTTTCAGTTGCCATTTTCAAACACTGTCACAAAACAAGGGTTAATTGACATGTCACATATTATACACTGACCGACTAATTAAATACCAAATAAACTTAGGTAGGTCAAAATAGTGAAGGAATTCCCCGTCTCTCCCCTCCTAGTTCTTGTCTCACATTTCAGCCATGGATCATATCCCTACGCTTTGATACCAATTGTGACGCCCCCAAAATAGGTATACATCACCCATCCTGGGTCGCCAAATACATGGTACAGAATACAAATACAAACTTAATTATACAACAAGAGCTGAGAGTTTTTACACAAATATTGTCTCATAGACAGTATCCAAACTCAAATTCAATTCTCATTACATTTATTATCACACTAAATAGTGAGGATTACTAAAACAACCATCTTGGATCATCACTCCGTTCCCTGACTAGTCCCGGCTATATTCTCATTTCCTGAAGAGAATAATGAAAGCAAAAGGGTGAGCTCAACTAGCCCAGTAAAAATATTATGACTAAGATAATGTAGAATAAGTTATCCTTAGCCTTCAACAATGTCAAACTGATAGAATATAATAGATAACAAGTTTAACTGCAGCGGAACAAGCAATCCATTAGAAGAGTTAAGTAGAGCATGATATCTACTATCTTCTATGATTTAAAAAGGCTTTCATCAACTTTATTGTTGAGACTCAGCTTAATAAATAAACCACATCATCAAATAATCCCTGCACTACGGGCCAAGGATATTCATGTAATCATCAATGGTCATGATTATACCGAATAATCCCTGGTCATAATCATACCAACAACTGTCCATCAATGCACTACAAGCCAATGAAGATTTTTTCCACATCATTTGTAACATTACGGATCAAGATTATACTAAATGATCCATGGTTATAATCATATAAATCAATAGTCCATATATGCACGTAAGCTAAAGACGACTTTCATCACAATATAAGCATGAGGATGATGATAATGATATAAGAATTCAATTAAATAAAACACATGATAAATTTTAATGATTTATAATTTAAATTATCTAGAATTCAATAACGTCCAAATTGTCAACATGATACTGTTTTGTGGAGTAAAATTCAAGAATAATATCCATGTATCAAAAATAATTTGGACATAAAAGAAATAAATTTTGTGATGAATAGTACCCCGTGAATAGTACCCCGACATGAAAAGTTCCCCGAATACCCAAGTGAATAATATTTTAATTAATAGTAATTGGGTGAATAGTAACCTGTGAATAGTAACTCGTGAATAGTACCCCGACATAAAAAGTGCCCCAATTACTCGAGTGAATAATATTTTAGTGAATAGTAATCGGGTGAATAGTACCCCGGTGAAAATATTGATATTTAATATAAAAGTTCAAATCAATATTCCTACGAAACGATACTAGATGAAGCGCAAAACTTCAAGGATATCCCACTAATTTCAGGGATTATAGAAGTAATACTTACCATAGTAAGTTTAGATTTAAGAATATGAAAAGAAATAACATACGAATCTGCAAATGGATTTTCACTCGTCATACGGTATGTAATCCGCATAGACAGGTTATTCCGACTTATTAAAGGATGAATACAAAAAAAAATAGTATTTCTTATGAATACGAAAGAAATAATACCCCTTACGAATACAACAAATAATATCACTTACCTTAGTAGAAGACTGGATACTGCAATAGTGAAGTAGCAGAATACTCTTCTTCTTACTCTCTATAGTTTCTCTCTCTATACTTTTTCTTATGAGTCTCAGTGAATTTGTGAGAATGAAAAAAGAATTAAGCTTCTATTTATTGGAAAAATGACTAAATAATAACTAATTCACGAATGGTCCAGATTGATTACTATTAAAATCACAACCGACGGTCCAGATTGATTTACTTTTAAAACCACCATCAACTGTCCAGATTGATTTACTTTAGAACCACCACTGACGGTCCATATAGATTTACTATTAAAACCACCACCGACAGTCCAGATTGATTTACTATTAAAATCACCACCGACGATCAAGATTGATTTACTATTAAAACCACCACCAATGGTTCAGATTGATTTACTATTAAAACCAACACAAATGGTTCAAATTTATTTAACTTATTACACTTTAGTACCCCTAAAGTTTTCCAAGTTTGCATTATTCCCCTCTAACTTTTGTAATTCACTTATCTTCAATAAACACATTCTAAATACTTCAACAATTATTCATCATTAATATTATAACTCACAATATTAGCAACCAGATCATTCCCAGGAAAGAGAGGGCTTTCCGATAAGGATTTCTCCCTATTGGGCGCGCAATTAGGTGACCAAACCTCTCCTCGAAAGAACTTTCTAGACATCGTCAATATTGCAAATAATAATATAAATAACTTTGTTGTCTAAATTATTGATTTAATAATATAAAATATTATGCAGATGATACTGTGACAATAATTGAATCAAATAATGTGAGATACTATGTAATAATTACTGTAGTAATAATTGAGTAAACTGAGTGGCATCTTACGTAAGCATCAATAATCAATACCGTGTGCTACTATACACCCACGCGTATTACTGTACTTTTACCACCGGGTAGTTCAACAGTTAACGGTAAAACTTTCCTCGTTATTTTTATAAAAAGGTATTTCTGTCGTTTTCTAATTCCGACAATAATTTCGTTGTGGGGTCCACCAATGATTGTGCCGTCGTACAAATATTTCCTGTTAAAACGAATATTCCCCGACCAATCGAATATTTTATAACAACTTGCATACATTGCAAAATTTATAAATATTACCCACAACTATAACATTATATCAAAACCACACCATAATATTCAAAAATATATTTCGAGAAAAATTTATCTTTATTTATGAAAGTTGGGGTCTTACATTTATAACCTACATCTTTGATAGCAACTATAACGACCCCAAAATTTAAATAATTTAATTCTCGACCTCGGTCGTTAACAATACATTCAACCTCTAATTTTACATCATTAAACGATAATACAACCATTAAAATTTGCGGAATAATTAAATTTTTTTATTACAAACTATTCTCATTCCCAAAACTTTCAACCTTTACATCTAAATATGTCAGAATCATTTTAATACTACAAGAGTTTACATCGCAAACGATATTACAATTCAACATTAATACATTATTCAAAACCTTAAACATGGTTCAACTAATAATAACTCAGCCATAGTGTATAAATCTTCAAGTATCACATCTGATTCATGTCTTTCAAGTAGCACATAACTTTACCTTGGATCCTTAACCTGCAAAAGTGGTTAATTGCAAGGTTGAGCTCGACAGCCCAGTAAAATCTTATAGTTTTCATGCATCACATAGCACATAATAACATGCTCAACATACATCTCGTAAACATTGTACTAACATAACATACATGCGGTAGTTCATATAACAAGTATAACGATTGAGTTCCTTACTCAATCAACATTCATTAATTAATCAACGTAGTCATAAATTGACTATAACATTTCATTCTTTCAACATACATATAACAAACCATGTTATTTGCAATAAAGATTTAAAATAGTTTATCATCAAATTCACATAGCAAATAGGAACTGAAAGACTTGCCTTGATCGTTGTTTACCAATAACAGTTTAACAGCTTACAGTTATTTGCAGTTCACGTGCCCTACACAATTATATAATCATACACATAAACTATTAGTCACATAGCAACTCATAGTAGTTATAATGTAAACTTTACTCTACATCTGATAACCCTTCTTATTATCAATACACAATGTTCAATTTGATTGTGATAACTTTTGACTTACATCTCACTATATTACTTCTTAGGCCATACTTGAAGTTCATTCAAGCATTTAATTATTGCTAAGACTACTTATTGGTTTAATATTAAACTCATTCATATCTTATAATATTCATTTCATTTGACTTAAAACACTTTTTACGTTCATTATCACTTGACACGGCGTTTCGACATTCATTCGTCGCACGCCCGATTTGTCTCTCTTGTGTGTGCTTAGTATGCCTATACAACTTATCTAATACATCTTATTAATGTTAATCATCATTATATTTACTAGCATTCATGTTTTATAACTTATAACAACATCGTTTATCGTCAGAAGCACAACACTTCCATACAAGCATGCCCGACGCCCTCTAATTGCCCCCGAAAACACAAAATTCCTAAAGATGGCCATTTTGCCCCTGTTACCAACCTCAAATTGAATAAATAAAAGAATAAAAGATGTAGGTCTATTCGTTATTGTTCCAGATCATCTTGAATTGCATCAATCGGAGTTTGTATGAAATTGTTATGCTCATTTTAATAAAACATATCCGGTCAAATTTTTAATTTTTTTAAAAATTTGGCAAGTCAGACTACCCCCCAGCCGGGGCTGGGGTACCTTGTGACGCCCCCAAAATTAGGTATACATCACCCATTATGAGTCATCAGATACATGGTACAAAATTCAAATATAACTTCATTTATACAACTGTTGAACTGTCGTATAGAATACGACCACAGTTAACTGTGAGTTTTAATACAAATGTATGTAACTCTCATTGTGCCTCGACCAGAACCATACAATGGTACTTTACATAAAAGTATAGTCAAAAACTATTTTAGAAATTAAAATCTTTGGGAAGTGCTTAAGGAAACCTTCGTACATAGGAGGCCATGCGTCTAAGTTATAATAGATATCATATGTCCACAAAATTATCCTTGGTTGACCCAATAGACCCCAAAGAAAAATAACAAGAATACTATCATCTTCTTTCCAATGGTGAGTCTTCTCTTGACATATAACTATCTCCACTGTTTCCAATTGAATATTATATTTCAAATAAACTCCAAGATTATATAGGTAGTGCCCGTAGATATACTCAGCAAGTGGATGCGCACAACCCTGTCTTATAATAACACGAGGTTGTATGTCATTAGACATCTTGTATGATAGTGGAAAAACACCCTTCCAAAGTTGAGTTCACCTCACCCTATTTGATTAACCAAATATAACTACTAAATGTTGTATAGAATACAACATACTTTTCTATACTGTTTAGGGAGAACCTCCACAGCTAGAGACCACTGTTCTACTCCCTTGTTATCCCCGCTCGACCCGGCAACACTCTTACGATAACACTCTTATTAACTGAAAGGAATTGTGAAGCAGAAAGGGTGAGCACAACTAGCCCAGTAAAGAATATCATGACTAAAGATAATTAAATTATCAATAGCTTTCATCGATAATAAATCAGAGATTTAGAACATATGGTAGATGATAAAACTTTTCAACCATAGTTGCAGCGGAACAAGCAATCCATTTGAAGAGTCAAATAGACCATAAGGTCTATTATCTTCTCTATGTTAAAAGTCCACCAATAATGTTTTATCCATGTAAAATAAATCAACAGTTCTTGTCCACAATCATATGAATAACTCATAATCATAATTGTGGTTCTAAATTCCTCTTCGCAACCAGGACGAAGATAATTTTCATCACTTATCTTCACTTGAAACATCAAAAATCATGGTTATACCAAATCAGAAGTCCTGCTCATAATCATACTAATAAATTCATCTTTGCAATACGCCCAAAGATATTCATTAACAATTCATCTTTGCACTACATGCCAAAGACATACAATTGTATTTTAGAAGAGTCAAGTAGAGCATGATATCTACTATCTTCTACGAATTAAAAGTGTATAATAAATATTTTATCGCTGAGACTCAGTTTAATAAATAATCCACATCATTGAATCACCCCTGCACTACGGCCAAGGATATTCGTTAATATCACATCCATGAATTTATATTTCATCGCTGAGACTCAACTTGATAATCAATCCATATCACTGAATTATCCATGCACTATGGCTAAGGATATTCGTTAATATCATGACCACGAATTATCCATGCACTACGGGCTAAAGTTAATCGTGTTTTCATCAACGGTCATGATCATGCCATAAAATAATTCATCTTTGCACCATTGGCCGAAGAGAATCCATAGCCATAATCATACCAAAAACTGTCCATCAATGCACTACGGGCCAATGAGGACTTTTTCCACATCATTTGTAACATTACGGTCATGATTATACCGAATAATCCCTGGTCATAATCATACCAAGTCCATATATGCACTACGGCCAAAGATGACTTTCAACACAATATAAGCATGAGGATGATGACAATGATATAAGAATCAATCAAATGAGATAAAGGATAAATATTAAACATTTATAATATAATTTATCCAACGTTCAATAATAACCAAATGTTATCAATCACTTCATAATCTCATAATCTAATATCATTAATATTATAATAATATTTTAATCATTTCTTAAACTTATAAATAATTTATTTCAATTGTTTACACTTTATCAAATAATGCATTTAATCATTCAAAATGTCATACTCATAAGATTTCATAATCAATGATTAAATCCCTCATCAAAATTTCAGATATACCCTATATAGGATTCTCAAGCCATAAAATCCTATTTTTCAATTTTATTACTTCACATAACATATTTAATTCATTTACTCATAACTAGTTCATTTTTATGAAAAATACCAAATCACCCCAAAAATATTTCTTTTCTGGGATTTAGCATAATATAGTCCCATCTTGAACATATATTTTTCTCAGAATTTTTAAAATTCATTTACTATTTTTCATATGGCTAAAACTGCCAAATATTTAGACATTTATCATAAATTGTACTTTTTTTCAAAAATTTCGAAATTTACAAGGTATACTCCTGTTATATACATGTACTTCCAATAAAAATTTCACCAATTTTGGAGTTAACCACAAGGAGTTATAAGGGTTTACTTTTAAAATATTATTTTCCCATAAAATCCGTAACTCTTAATCTATACATCCAAAAATTTCCATTTTTGGACACAATCTAGAAAACTCATCAAATTATCATTTCAAATTTTTCCAGAATTTTTTAGGGTCAGAAAAATTACGAATCTGCCCCTGGCAGAAACCCCTTTTTAATGAAAATACTATTCATATGGATACGAATGATCATTTACTATGCATGCGGTAATCTACATAGACATGGTATTTAAATAGAATAATAAAGAATGGAACCAGATCATGTGTAAACGCACAGACAGGATATTCCAACATAATAATAAAGAATGGAATAATAGAAGACTTTCACCATGTATGCAGTACTTCGCATAGACAGGTTATTCCAACATAATAATAAAGAATGGAATAATAGAAGAATTTTGTCATGTATACGGTAGTGTGCGTATACAGGTTATTCCAACAGAATAATGAAGAATGGAATAACAGAAGTTCTCTTCATGAATACGAACGAAATAATACCCCTTACTATAATAATAATAATAATAATAATACCCTTTACGAGTACGACAATTATATCCCCTACGATTACAACAAATAATATCCCCTACCTTAAAAAGAAAATTTTTCCGACTGGTAGGGCGGGAATATCCTTGAAGAAAACTTGCACTATGCTCAAAGCTTTCTTAAACTCTAAAGAAATACGCTCAAGATTATAAAAGAAGAACTCTCTCTATAGTTTCTCTCTCTAGAGTTTCAGTGAATTCGTAAGAAATAATGAAGGAATGAGCTTCCATTTATAGAAGAATGGACTGCATAGTAACTAATTCATGAACGGTCCAGATTGATTTACTTTTAATCAGACGGTCCATATTTAAAGCAAAATCTTTTAAATAAAACATAATATATACTATTTATAATCTAATAAAACGAATAACTTTATAAAAGTATTCTGTTTTATATAAAAAGATTTTCTATTTTATTACATTAATAATACTAATATTATTGTAGCGTCGTACGGGTACTTCCCGACAAAAAGAATATTCCCTGACTAATCGAATATTCTCCGACACAACAAATATTTTATATCAACTAGCTTACTTTACAAAAAAAATAATCAAATATTACCCTTTACTTAAAACTTTTATCAATTTAACTATTTACCAAAATAGAAAAAAAATGAATACTTTTATTTCATAAAATTCGGGGTCTCACATACCTTTTGCAAATTCGCGAATGAACACCACGAACACTACAGAAAGCCAAATTAGGCCTACAAACTACTTTCTAACAACCATACTAACCTAACCAAGGTGTAATAGGTTTACAAAAATACAAACTAATGTTTCTATCACGTTTCAAAGCATATAAACAACAAAATTACAACATTTAATTTCACTATTTCTATTATTTTCTCTTCTTTTGACATTCATTGCGAAATTCCTCACTGTGAATTCGTTTCTCAATCAAATTGATTCATTCAACTTGCGTTCTTTTCGTTTCTTATCGTATTAACAGAATCCATTACCAATTTTAAAATTATAACATAAATTCCTAACCAATTTTAGTCTCAAAACAGACCAAAAAAACATATATTAAACAAAACTCATACTCTTCATCCTTAACATGATTTCCATGAAATTGACAACTCTAAAATCGTTTATAGATGACATACCACAGATTATACACACATATAAACAAATATATCCTTATCCTTCATCAAACGAAACTAATTTTATAGAAACCTAATATTTGAGGTAAACAAAAGTAGAGAGTTTTAAGGTTGGATTAATACCGTTTGATTCCTTCTTAATCCAATTAGATGATGAATAAGGTTATTTTCTTCTTGTTCTTCCAAAGCTCTTCTCCAATTCTCTCTCAAACTCTCTTTAGAGCTCTCTCTTTTCTCTCTTCTTTCTTCTCTCTTCTTTCTTCCTTATGTCCTTTCTTAGGCTCAAGCAAACACTTAACATAAAACTAAAACAGACATTAACGTAAAAACAAAACTGACGTATAATAATAAGGCTACTAAATACATATCAGTTATTTTTATTTTAAATTTAAAAGTCATAAGGCCTTGTTTGGCAAAACAAATTAAAATAATGACTTAATTATTCCTTAAGCCTTGTTTGGCAAAACAAGATTAAAATAAGAATTTCAAAAGCTCTATGGTTTTGTTTGGTAAAACCAAATTAAAACTCTTTTAATTTATTTTCATAAGTCATTTATAATATAGTTTATTATCACACTTTATTTAAATAAATTCTCATATTCAAATTAAATTAAATCTAATAACATTTTATTAAATCAATTTACCACATAAACCAATACAATAAAATTATAATCTTCATTATAATTATAATTTTATTTAATAAATTAACACGTTACTTTAATTACTAAATTAAATTAAAACAAAATTCTAGTAAACTATAATTCTTAATAACTCTCTAATTTAGTTATTAAGTTAAATTAGAGTATTATATCATAATTTAATTCATCACTCTTTAATTTTAATTAACTTAATTTCTATAACTCATAAATTATTTACTTACTAATAAATAATCCAACAAATATCCACTAAAAAACAAACACATCCATTAAAAATATTTATTAAATTCAATAAATATTTTAAATTATAAATAAAATTATGGATTGTTACATCCAAAAGGTATTATTGCTCATGCTTAATCTGTCTACAGTCCACTCCCTTCACCTAACTTCTTCTTAGGACACTTATTGAACCTGTGACCTATTATACCACATAAGATACATCTTCTTTTATTTGGCTTAGGACAATTTAGCTAAATATATCCTTCATGTCCACAATTGAAACACACATTTTCCCCCATCATACATTCTCCCAAATGATTTTTTCCACATTTGCCACATGCTTGCTTCTTCTTTGAATTTGTATTATATGAGTTATTATCACTGTCATTGTTCATTTTCCTTTTATTATTACCCTTCTTCTTCTTGATTATATCTTTAGATGATCCACCACCTTCAGCCTTCATTCTATACACTTGTGCCTTCAAATTGTTCCTTTTTTCTGTCATCTCGGGCAATACCCTCTCCGTCTTCCACAATTCTTCCAAAAGAAATACCTTATTCTGTAGTTCCTGAACTTCCGCAGATACTTGACTTTTTTCGATTCCCACTCTACCTTTTTCTCCCACTTCGGTATTTATTTCTGACTCCACCCTAGCTTCTTCGGAATCTACCTCTCCGTCTTCATTCAGAGTCATTTCGGGATACTCATCGTGATCGCTTCCCAGATTCACCATAGGTTCATCTCTTACAACTTCCTCAAGTGACTCACTCTAAGCTGACACCTCCTCTAATGACATTAATAGAACAACTGTTAACATCTTTGTAACCCTTTCATCATCTCCTGACATCCTACAGTCAGTTTTAAACAATCTTGATTAGTACATCACCAGTATGAAATTCATAAACACTATGTGTCCACATATTTTACTATTGGTGCACTTCGTCAATCCCTCACTTAGAATTCTTAATGAGTTTTCTCTATATTTCTTATGGTTATATTCCTAAGGTTCCCCCCCCCCTCCCACTTAAGGTTTATAACCTAAAGCTTTGATACCAACATGTGACGCCCCCAAATTCGGGTTTCCTAATCCCGGGTCTGGTGCTCATGATCCATCATATAAATAACATCTAACTAGCCATTTATTTATGAATATTGTGATGCCCCCAAAATAGGTATACATCACCCATCTTGAGTCGCCAAATACATGGTACAAAAATCAAATAAAACTTTATTACACAACAATCGTGTAAAATATGACAAAACATAATATAAGAGTTTTAATAAGAATATAGTCATCTACACAATATCCACACTCAATGGAGTCCTCATTACATTTATTGTAACATTATTTAACATAATAGTGAGGACTACTAATGGAATCATTTGGACCGTCACTCCGTTCCCCGACTAGTCTTGGCTACGCTCTCATTTCCTGAAGAGAACAATAAAAGAAAGGGTGAGCGCAACTAGCCCAGTAAGAAATATTATGACTAAGATATTGTTAATTGTAGCGGAACAAGCAATCCATTAGAAAAGTCAAGTAGAGAATAAAATCTACTATCTTCTATGATTTAAAAGGTTTTTCATCACTTTTATCACTGAGACTCAGCTTAATAAATAACTCACATCATCCCTGCAGTAGGGCCAAGGATATTCATCAGTATCACGACCACAAATTATCCATACACTACGGGCCAAGGAATTTCGTGTGTTCATCAATGGTCATGATCATGCCAACAGCTGTCCATCAATGCACTACGGCCAATGAGGACTTTTACCACATCATTTGTAACATTACGATCATGATTATACCGAATAATCACCGGTCATAATCATACCAAGTCCATCTATGCACCATCGCCATGAGATGACTTTCAACATATTATAAACATGAGGATGATGACAATGATATAAGAATTCAATAAAACATGTTCAAGGATAAATTTGTAAAGATTTATAATTTAATTTATCCAGAAATCAATAACGTCCAAATTGTCAACATGACACTGCTTTGTGGAGTAAAATTCAAGAATACTCAGAAGAATATTTCCATGAAAAGATATTGGATGAAGCGCAAATATCAAGGATATTCCACTAATTTTATGGAGTATAGAAGCCAAAAATTTAATCAACTGAGTATAATAGAATATATGAAACCGCAAATGGATTTTTGCCGCCATACGGTAATCCACGTAAACATATTATTCCAACAGAATAATAAAGAATGGAACCAAGTCATGCGTAATCCGCATAGACAGGATATTCCAAAAGAATAATAAAGAATGCAACTAGGTTATGCGTAATCCGCACTGTAAGACCCCAAAATTTTTTAAATAAAAAGGAATTTCCTTTATTTATTATTTTGAAATAGTAAGGGTTGATTTGATTAATGTGGATAGTTAAGGGTTAAATATGCAAATATTTCAAAATAAGCAAGTGGTTATAAAATATTCATTGTTGTCGGGGAATATTCGTTTTAGTCGTGGAATATTAAATGCGATTTCGGGAATATTAAATGACGACGGTAGCCGATCATGTGTGGGCCCCATAACGGAAAGCGATTGGATGAAAAAACGACAAATATAAGTTATTTTTAAATAACGGCGTAGTTGTTACCAATTATATCTTGTTGGAATACCCGGTGGTTAAAACACACTAATACGCGTTGTTGAATAGTAGCAGATACCAGTATTGCACCAATTATTGATTCTTACGTGAAGAAGGCACTACTCAATAATGGTTACGGTAATTATCGCTCAAAGATTTTATTGAGTTAATAATTCACTGCGTTGATATTTTATATTCTTTGTTGTTTCAATAATTGTCATTACACAAGTATCTTTCATTATCGAAGCAATAATTCATATTATCGAATAATATTATTAGATAACATTATTGGCAATGTCTAGAAAGTTACATCTAAGGAGAGGTTTGGTCACCTAATTGCGCGGCAAGATGAAGAAATTCTTATTGAAAGCCCCTCTTCCTAGAACCGCACGGTTGTCAATATTGTGATTACGTAATATTATTTGTGAATAATTAATTATAGATTTATATGATGAGGAAAATATTGATTTTATGTGGATATAGATGGAGAAAATTTTTAAAATGACAATTGTTGAAAATTAATATTTTATCTTTTACGATAAAATAATTCATTTAAATATATTATTTTAATAATATATTAACGGTGATATTTTTACAACGAATGTGGGATATATGAGTATACGAGGAGGAAGAGTATTTTTGTTGCAATAAATGTTTAAAACATGTTAAACATGTCTCGTGGACCCCATTTATTGGTCGAAATTTGATTATAGCTTGTAAAATCGCCCGTTTGTGGATTTGGTCAATTTCATTTGGAATTTGAAAAACTTTCTTACGCAAAGTTGTAGAGAATTGAATTTTCTATACAAAATCGCGAGATTCGAATTTTTCTGATGAAAGGGCTATTTATTATGAATTATTGAAGTTCTAAAGCTCAAAATAATTGATTTTGGAAGTTTTAATTGTTTTATTTAAGAAAAACGTTTTTTGCAATCCCACATGTGATATAAATGTGCTGAATTCAATTGGTCTAAGGTGGGTTTGAATTTGTTTAATTATATTATTATTTTATTAAATTTTACGCTTTGGTGTTCTAAGCAATTTCTATAAATAGGGTGCTTAGGTTAGAATTGAAAATCACACGTAAAATGAAGTTTTCTCTCTATATTATCGAGCGTATTCTTGTGAGTATTTTGAGTATACTTTGAGTATCGCTATACACGGTGCAAGTCCAAGTCATAGCCTATATCCAGGTGTTTCAAATTTAGAAATCTTGATCTTTCGAGGTAAGGGATATTATTTTTTCAGTAATGATATTATTTCTTCAATATCATTATCTTTGAAATGTTGATCAAGTTTTTATCAAATTTGGAACTTTTTCATGTCGGGGTTACTATTCATGAGTTACTATTCACGAGTTACTATTCATGAGTTACTATTCACGAGTACTATTCATTAAGTACTATTGTGAAGCGTGAAGATGTTTTTGTGGAATTTCTATCTTTTGGTGTCTGAGTTACTATTCACGATATCTAAGACTATTCACGATATCCAAGCACTATTCACGATACTGGTACTATTCAATAGAAAAATAAAATTTCTTCTTTTCGTCTAAAACATCTATTATGGATACTAACTCGATTGTATCCATGTTTTGATCATTCTTGAATTTTACACCACTATGATTATTTTTGAGGTATTTTTGGACGTGGATAAAACCAAGTACGAATCCTTAATCCTTAATCCTTGTCATTTTGTTTCATCGGATTCGTTTCTTAAAAAAATATTTTTCATCATCCTCGGTCTTAAATGATGATATTATTGAATATCTTTGGCCCTGTGAGTGCAAGATGAATGATTTGAAGAATATCTTTGGCACTGTAGTGCAAAAGATGAGCAGTGTTGAGATGAACATGACCGATTGATTAATATCTTTGGCTCAGAGTGCAAAAAAGATGAGCAGTGTTTAAATGAACATGACTAATCGATGAATATCTTTGGCCTATAGTGTAAAGATGAATATTTGATTCCAGATGCATATTGATTGATGTTACTGAGGATAAAATATTGATGATGGACCTATTAAATTCATAGATTATAGTAGATTTCATTCTCTACGTAACTCTTCTATGAATTATTATTTCATTGCGAATATTGATCTCGAAACTTGTTGTCTATTGTATTCTATCGATTTTTCCTGTTGAAGACTAACGATAATTTGTTGTATATTATCTTAGTCATAATATTCTTTTCTTGGGCTAGTTGAGCTCACCCTTTTCTTTGTTGTTCCATTTTTCTTCTCGGGGAGGCGAGAATGTAGCGAGTACTAGTCGGGGTATGGAATGAAGGTTTTAGAAAGGATTGTTTAGTAGTCCTCACCATTTTGTAAAATAATGTATCAATAAATGTGATGAGGATTTATTTGAGTATATATATTGTCTAGAAGATAATATCGTATTTAAACTCAGTTTTTCTTGTTGTAATAATAAAGTTGTAGTTTGCTTCATGTACCATGTATTTGGCGACTTCAGAATGGGTGTTGTGTATACCTATTTTGGGGCGCCACGGTTAATATCGAGCTATAAGTAAAGAGCCCCGAGCCTCTCATTTGGTGACTTCTGTTGATGGGGGATGCCAAAGCCCGGACTCTCCGTGGGGGACGCCTGCTTTCTTATTGGCAAACCGATAGGTACCATTGTGAGGTCTTTGTGGTTGAAGCACCATGAGGGTCATGATTGGTATCGAGCTTAGGATATGATCTCTGGCGGAGATCGGGGAATAAAACTAGGAGGGAGGCGAGTAAATCCTTCGCTAGTGTGTCCTACCTAAGCTTATTTGTTAGTTAGTCGGTATATAGGGATATTATGTGATATATTGATTTCCTTAATTAACCCTTATTTTATGGCGGTGATTTGAGAATGTCGAATTGAGAATATTAATGATGGAGTAAATGAGACCATGGAGATGCTCAGACTTACCAACGAGGAGAGCGTGCAGCATTTGGTAATGTTCCTCCTGTGAAACAAACACCACCGAGCGAGATGATGACGAGGGATGTTTAGAAGCTTTTTGCGAGTTCATGCAAAATCGACGAGAAAGACTCGTGTTCAAAATCTGAGGAGGAAATGATAGCAATTCACGGGTGGTCACAACCAAGCGATTCAAAGAGTTGGGACCACGAATTCTAGGAAAGCCGGATCCGATTAAGGCGGAGACGTGGGTCAAACAAATTACCAAGATATTCGATGTCTTGGGATGCACGGAGAAACAGAAAGTTCCATTCGCCACCTTTATGTTCCGTGGCGAGGCAGATTACTGGTGGGAATCTGTGAAGCGTACCCATCCAGCTGCACTCAGCATGTCATGGGAGACGTTTCAGAAATAATTCAATGACAAGTACTTCCCTGAAAGTATTCGTCATATGAAGGAAGTGGAGTTTATTAGACTAGAAGCAGAATAACATGGCGTGTCCAAAGTGTGAGGAAGTTAGCGGAGTTATCGAGTTTGCACCTCATTTGGTGGAGAATGAGGAACGCGTATGGCGGATGTTTCGAGAGGTTTGAAACTTGAAGCATACGTCGATATCTCATTTCTCATAAATTTCTCTCTATTCGAGATGTTGTCAGCGAGGCTCCGGTTGTTAGAAGCGAGATAACGATCACGTTCAACCGAGGGACCATAACTTGAGGATCATCACAAGAAGATAGCGATCATCGTAATAACGATAACCCGGCGGAGAAAGAAGAATACTGAACAAAGCGGTAACCACTCTGGTGGTAATCGTGGCCATAAAAATAGAAGAAGCGAGTCGGGAGGAGATTTTAAAAGAGGAGATTCAACAACGACCATGTGAAGACGTCAACGCCCAAGAGCAACTAGTTTTAGGGAGGAGAACGACCACCCGGTCATATGCTACAAATGCGGAAAAGAGGACATATCGGTCCAAGCGCCGCCCACAACAGATTCAAGGTATGCTATAATTGTGGAAAGGAAGGACATATCGCTTCGAGATTATCACGATGAGCGAAACCTAGTTCAATGAGGGGACGGTGACTCAAAAGTATCCCGAGAAAAGTCAAAGTCAGCGATTTCGGGAAGAGCGTTTGTTGTGATCGGTCAAAATGCGAGGAACCCGAACGAAGTTAGTACAGGTTAGTTAATTATAAATTCTTGCGAAGTATATACCTTACTAGATATTGGTTCTACCCATTCTTTTATCTCTCTTACTTGCGCTCAACGTTTGAACTTGACTACGGAGAAATTAAACTTTGACTATCTGTGGAGACTCCATTAGGAGAAACTTTCATTACATCCGTTGTTTAAAAATCTTGCTTGATTCAAGTTGGCACTATCACATTACTGTTAACCTTATTTCTATAGAGATATTTGCTTTTGATGTGATTTTAAGGTTAACTACTCATCATGCCAAATTGATTGCTTTTGTAAGGTTGTTAGTTTTCATATTCCTAAGCAACTGTTATTGAATTCAAGCAATCAAACCATTGTAGTCAAACATTTTCATATCAAGCCATGAAGTCATTCGTTTATTACGGATGTCAAATTTTCTTAGTCCATGTTATGGATTTGAATAAAGACACGTCGATTTGAATAATATTCTGTTGTTATTGATTTTCCCGACGTATTTTAAGAAGAATTTCTTGGCTTACTTCCAAAGCCTCGATATTAAATTTTGTATCGACTTTGAACCGGTACAAAACTCATTTCTAAAATCTCATGTCGACGGCTCCTATTGAACTTAGGAGTTAAAAATTCAACTATAGAATTTGGTACACGAGCCTTTATCTTGTGACTTCCTTTGTGGAATTCACCTAAGCGAGACTCTCTGCTAGGGACGTCATATTCGATGCGATAGTAAAGCGATAGGTGTCATTGTGACGTCTTTATCCAAGATTGGGATATGAGTCACGATTGAGAGCAACCTAAGTCGATAATCGAAATACGTAGCTTTCAGGCTTAGTTGGTTATTATCGGAGATTCGTTGAAGGATATTCTCGAATCGCTATTCCATTAACACAATTTGACTCGTAGAGATACAAAATTCGAATGGAGCAAGGAATGTGGGAAGAGCTTGAAGAACTCAAGAGGAGACTCATTTGGCACATATTCTAACCATACCATCTTGGAAAAGCGAGCGTGGTAGGCGACGCGTTGAGTAGAAGATCATATGCGAGAACGAAAGTGCGATGATGTCAAGTATCGCATAGAGCCAACTTTAATAGAAAAAGTTAAGATTGCTCAAGCCACAGACTTGGAATGATGCGTATGAAGAAGAAAGTACAAGAAGGAGCTATTAGGAGCGAGAATTGATGAAGAAGGAATACTTGAGTCCACTCTAGACTTTGTGTTCCTAACGACTACGATTTGAAGTACAAGATTATGATGGAGGCACACAATACGCCATTTGCAATCCATCTTGGGAGTACCAAATGTATTATGATCTTCAACATACATTTTGGTGGAGCAATATGAAGAGAGAGATTGCAAAGTTTATCTCGATGTGTTTAACTTGTTAGCGTGTAAAGGTGGAGCATCTTGTACCTAAGGGTCCGTTGCAACCACTTGAGATTCCGGAATGGAAGTGGGAACACATTACTATGGATTTCATTACGGGTCTTCCTACGGTTTCTCAAGGCATCAATGCTATTTGGGTTATTGTTGATAGATTAACCAAGTTCCGCTTTCATTTCTTTCCGATCACGGAGACTTATTCCTTGAACGTCTTGCTAGTATGTACGTGAATGAGATTGTGAGGTTGCATGGCATGCCAAGATCCATAGTTTTAGATCGTGACCCAAGATTCACTTCATGATTTTGGGTTAGAAAGCTATAGCACGCAATTTACGATTCTGGTTTGGCATACCATCCTCAAAGCGGATGGGCAATCGAAAGGACTACTCAAACTCTTGAAGATATATTAAAACTCGTGTCCTAGATTTCAAAGGAAGTTGGGATAAGTACTTGCCATTGGTGGAATCCTCATACAACAATAGTTATTAAACAAATATAGGCATGGTTCCATTCAAGCATTATATGGACGAAAATGTCGTTCTCCAATATGTTGGGATGAGGTGGGTGAAGCAACATTGTTGGGACCCGAGTTAGTACGTATGATCACTGAAAAGATCCAAATGATTCGACAACGATATACAAAGCGGCACAAGATCGATAAAAGAGTTATGCGGATCTTCATCGAAAAGACGTGGAATTTAATGTAGGGGATCGTGTATTGTTGCGAGTTGCTCCATGGAAGGGAGTTACAAGATTTGGGAAGAGAGGAAAGCTCAATCCACGATTTATCGGTCCATTTCAAATTCTTGACCAAGAGTAGGAAATGTAGCCTATAGACTTGCGTTACCTTTCGAAAGTATGTCTCGTGTTCATAATGTGTTTCACATATCTCGTACTTAAATATGTGAAAGACCGAACCACGTTATTGAGTTAGAACCGGACGAGATAGCCGAAGACTTAACGTATGAGGAGGTACCTGTCAAGATCTTGGATAGGAAGGAGCATGTCCTACGCGCAAAGGTTATACCACAAGTTAAAGTTTTGTGGAGGAATCATGCTATAGAGGAAATGACCTGGGAGTTGGAAACGGAAATGAAAGCGAGGTATCCTCACCTTTTCGAAACACCAGGTACGTACGTCAATTTCGAGGACGAAATTTCATAAGGAGGGGAGGTTGTAAGACCTCAAAATTTTTTAAATAAAAAGGAATTTCCTTTATTTATTATTTTGAAATAGTAAGGGTTGATTTGATTAATGTGGATAGTTAAGGGTTAAATATGCAAATATTTCAAAATAAGCAAGTGGTTATAAAATATTCATTGTTGTCGGGGAATATTCGTTTGGTCGTGGAATATTAAATGCGGTGGGAATATTAGATGACAATAGCTTGATCGTGTGTGGGCCCCATAACGAAAAGCGATTGGATGAAGAAAGCGACAAATATAAGTTGTTTTTAAATAACTTGGCGTAGTTGTTACAGATTATCATTGTTGGAATACCCGGTGGTTAAAACACACTAATACGCGTTGTTGAATAAAGTAGCACACACGGTATTGCACCAATTATTGATTCTTACGTGAAGAAGGCACTACTCAATAATGGTTACGATAATTCTTGCTCAAGATTTTATTGAGTTAATAATTCTTTGCGTTGATATTTTATATTCTTTGTTGTTTCAATAATTGTCATTACACGGTATCTTTCATTATCGAAGCAATAATTCATATTATCTGAATAATATTATTAGATAACATTATTGGCAATGTCTAGAAAGTTACATCTAAGGAGAGGTTTGGTCACCTAATTGCGCGCGCCAAGAAGAAGAAATTCTTATTGGAAAGCCCTCTTCCTCTGAAGGCGCTTGGTTGTCAATATTGTGATTACGTAATATTATTTGTGAATAATTAATTATAGATTTATATGATGAGGAAAATATTGATTTTATGTGGATATAGATGGAGAAAATTTTTAAAATGACAATTGTTGAAAATTAATATTTTATCTTTTTCTGATAAAATAATTCATTTAAATATATTATTTTAATAATATATTAACGGTGATATTTTTACAACGAATGTGGGATATATGAGTATACGAGGAGGAAGAGTATTTTTGTTGCAATAAATGTTTAAAACATGTTAAACATGTCGGTGGACCCCATTTATTGACTGAAATTTGATTATAGCCTGTAAAATTGCCCGTTTGTGGATTTCGGTTGATTTCTGTTTGGAATTTGGAAAAACTTTCTTCTGTAAATTTGTAGAGAATTGAATTTCCTATAATAACTCGCGAGATTCGAATTTTCTGATGAAAGGGCTATTTATTATGAATTATTGAAGTTCTAAAGCTCCGAAATAATTGATTTTTGGAAGTTTTAATTGTTTTATTTAAGAAAAACGTTTTTTTGCAATCCCACATGTGATATAAATGTGCTGAATTCAGTTGGTCTAAGGTGGGCTTGAATTTGTTTAATTATATTATTATTTTATTAAATTTTACGCTTTGGTGTTCTAAGCAATTTCTATAAATAGGTGCTTAGGTTAGAATTGAAAATCACATTTAAGCGAAGTTTTTTCTCTCTATATTATCGAGCGTATTCTTGTGAGTATTTTGAGTATACTTTGAGTATTGCTATCTGATTGCAAGTCCAAGTCATAGCCTATATCCAAGGTGTTTCAAATTTAGAAGTCCGATCTTTCGAGGTAAGGGATATTATTTTTTCAGTAATGATATTATTTCTTCAATATCATTATAATTGAAATGTTGATCTGAAGTTTTTATCAAATTTGGAACTTTTTCATATCTGGGTTACTATTCATGAGTTACTATTCACGAAGTTACTATTCATGAGTTACTATTCACGAGTTACTATTCACGAGTACTATTCATTAAGCGTGAAGATGTTTTTGTGGAATTTCTATCTTTTGGTGTCGAAAGTTACTATTCACGTATACGCAGACTATTCACGATATCGACACTATTCACGATATCACAGATTATTCAATAGAAAATAAAATTTCTTCTTTTCGTCTAAAACATCTATTATGGATACTAACTCGATTGTATCCATGTTTTGATCATTCTTGAATTTTACACCACTATGATTATTTTTGAGGTATTTTTGGACGTGGATAAAACCAAGTACGAATCCTTAATCCTTAATCCTTGTCATTTTGTTTCTTTGGATTCGTTTCTTAAAAAAATATTTTCATCATCCTCGGTCTTAAATGATGATATTATTGAATATCTTTGGCTTTGTAGTAAAAAGATGAATGATTTCTGAAGAATATCTTTGGCACGTAGTGCAAAGATGAGCAGTGTTGAGATGAACATGACCGATTGATTAATATCTTCTACCAGAGTGCAAAGATGAACAGTGTATAAATGAACATGACCAAGTGATGAATATCTTTGGCCTGTAGTGTAAAGATGAATATTTGATTCCGGATGCATATTGATTGATGTTACTGAGGATAAAATATTGATGATGGATTTATTAAATTCATAGATTATAGTAGATTTCATTATCTACGTAACTCTTCTATGAATTATTATTTCCGCCATGAATATTGATCCGAAACTTGTTGTCTATTGTATTCTATCGATTTTTTCCTCTGTTGAAGACTAACGATAATTTGTTGTATATTATCTTAGTCATAATATTTTTTCTTGGGCTAGTTGAGCTCACCCTTTTCTTTGTTGTTCCATTTTTCTTCTCGGAGGCGAGAATGTAGCGAGTACTAGTCGTGGGGTATGGAATGAAGGTTTTAGAAAGGATTGTTTAGTAGTCCTCACCATTTTTGTAAAATAATGTATCAATAAATGTGATGAGAATTTATTTGAGTATAGATATTGTCTAGAAGATAATATCTGTATTTAAACTCACAATTTTACTGTTGTAATAATAAAGTTGTAGTTTGCTTCTTGTACCATGTATTTGGCGACTCAGAATGGGTGTTGTGTATACCTATTTTGGGGGCGTCACACGCACAGACATGATATTCCAACAAATAATAAAGAATGGAACCAGGTCATACGTAATCTGCACAGACAGGATGTTCCAACAGAATATTAAAGAAAGGAATAACAACAGAATTCACCAGGCATGCGATAGACCACACAGACAGGTTATTCCAATAGAATAATAAAGAATAGAATAACAGAAGAATTTCACCATGTATGCGGTACTTCACATAGACAGGTTATTCTAACATAATAATAAATAATTGAATAACAACCCTTACGAGTATTGAAAGAAAATAACTCTCTTAATGAATATGAAAGAATAATACCCCATACCTTAGAAAAACTAGATACTTGAATAGTGAGGTAGCAGACATCTCGTCTTCTATCTCTCTATAATTTCTCTCTATAATAATTGCTCTAAAGCTTTTGTGAATTGGTGAAAAATGAAGGAAGAATGAGCTTCTATTTATAGGAAAATAAAGTTTCGATAATTTCACGTTTTGGGGCTCGAAATATTACAGTGTAATACCTTCCTCTTTTTCTTTATTTTTAATTTAGTCCTGCAAGTATATATTATCAAACTTGCACCACCTCCCCTAATAGTAAATAATGTGAATTAATAGTTCATTCATGTGACTCAATAGTATAATTATGTTAAAAAACTAATTACAGTATAGTACCTTCAACTATACCTCTATTTTTAATTTAGTCATGCAAGTATTATCAATCTTGCACCACCTCCCCTAATAGTACATGAATGTGAATAAATAGTACATACATGTGAACAAATAGTTATAAACATGTGAGATAATAGCAATTAATTGCTCATTTATCCGATTAATTACTCGATTGGTCAATGTAACCTCTAGACATAAATTATTATCGAAATAAATGTCGATTTGCACTAACACTAATAATCCCAACACAATGGAAATATCAATTTCATCTTTAATCAACACAACTTATTCATCATTAGTATTATAACTCACAATATTTAACAACCAGGTCGTTCCTAGGAAAGAGGGGGCTTTCTTATAAGGATTTCTCCTTATTGGCGCACAATTAGGTGACCAAACCTCTCCTTGACAGAACTTCTAGACATTGTCAATATTGCAAATAATAATATGAATAACTTTATCATCTCAACTATTGATTTAATAATAATAAATATTATGCAGATGATACTGTGACAATAATTGAATCAATAATATGAGAGATATGATGCAGCAATTACTGTAGCAATAATTGAGTATAACTAAGTGACTTCTCACGTAAGTATCAATAATCAATATCGTGTGCTACTATGCAACCACGCGTATTACTATACTTTTACTACTGAGTTGTTCAACAGTTTTAACGGTAACACTTTCGCCGTTATTTTTATAAAAAGATAATTCTGTCATTTTCTAACTACGACAATGCTTACGTTGTGGGGTCCACTAATGATTCTGTCGTCGTACGAATATTCCTTGTTAAAACGAATATTCCTCGACCAATCGATAATATTATATAACCACTTGCTTACTTTGCAAAACTTGTAAATAATACCCACAACTATAACATTATATCAAATCCACACCATAATATTCAAAAATATATTTCGAGAAAATTATTCTTTATTCATAAAAGTTGGGGTCTTACAAATATCATCATACATACCATTAATTAATATCTTTATAACATCATCCCATGTTATCTAAACTTAATATAATTTACATACCTTCAGTTATACAAAAAGGTTTACACGTAATAACACAATAAGTAAGGTTAATAAAAACTACTTGTGCACTTTGCTCTTGCCTTTGTCTTTGGCAAACCTTCCCGCTACTTCGTTCTTAACTGAAATGTTATATTTAAGAAAGAGTGAGAAACGAGTTTACTCTATAAGTTAAAACATACAAAAAGATATATGAATCAAGAATATAAGACTCTAAATTCGATAGAACTTCAATAAAGTTCAAAGGACTTTGAATTAGTTGAATAAATCATTTGTCAATAACAAGACTTTATCAAATTACAGGCTAAACAACAATTCAATGATGAAAGAGTAAAACTCTTTCAAAGTTTTAATAATGTTCATTTGATTATCAAGAGATAATACTACTGTAATAATAAAGTGGAATATTTCCAGATTTCATGCTAAGTGATCCCAATGAATCATGAACAAATCGAGGAATTATCAGATATTCAATATTGAATTACCCCAAGCGTATCAAATAACCATACAGATTAAATCATACACCTCTATAAGTATATAAAGTGACCAGCTTCATTTTACCCAATATTATGCATAATACTCAAAAATAGCGCAATAGCCGGATATTCGACCACAAAGTCCCCTTTATATAAGGGTTGTTCATCTCAGTCTCACATCACGAGTCCTTACCATGATAATATGGCTTGGATTGAATTACAAAAATACTAAAGATTTCAACAGATAATGTGACACCCCCAATTCCGGGTACTTCAAATCCACGAGATTTGGTGTTCACTGTACAAATATCATCTATCTATCTACCCATAATAAATGTAAACCATGCAACAGATACAAATAATAATAAATCTCCCCTTATGGGGTTACATCAACTACATAATAAATACAATCCCAGGTTACTCTAACCTTAAACATCTGTGCGGAATCATAAAAAATTAAGTCTTAAACAACATCATTAACTTAAGTCTAACATAAATACATCATCAAATAAAATAACAAGTCTTCAACACTTGCTAACTTTGCCCTTGCCTTTACTAGTGGAAGGTTCATCCGGTTCTTTCGTTCTTAATCGCAATGTTATTATTAAGCAAGAGTGAGCACTAATGCCCACAAATATAATAATGAAATAACAAAAGATAATAATATGCTTGAGTGAATCAAAGACATCCGAATAAAAGCTCAACTTTTGAATCAAGAATGAATAACAAAAATAAAAGAATTTCGAGGGTCATAAGACCTTGAACTATGTCCCTAGGTTATCAAGGGTTATACTTGAAACCTTTAACAAATCATAAGACTATGGACCTTTCTACTCGTACTTAGGGGGATCAACCCTTAGTACAACATCATGCATTAATATCTTAACGCTTAACGATAAGTAAATCCCTTTTCGTGGTTGTTCATCTCAGTTTGACATTCGAGTCCGCACCAAAGGAAGTTTGGTTTGGATAATTCAATAAGGGTTCTGAAATTTAGAACGTTCATCAACTATGGACTAGTCGAATCAATAAGGTTCACTACTTTAACAAGATTCAACAATAATGATTTTTAAATTGAATAATAATCTCAAGAAGTATACAATAGGACAATTATTGTATAATCGAATCATGCTTTGAAAAGATAATCAATCTTTAATATAACATTTGAACTTGAATAATAATAATGATAATTTACTCGAGGTAAATAATAAACTTGAACAATAATGATGAAAAATAGGTTAGAAACTCGCCTCGCATGTAGGCTAAACGATTACTACTTCGTTCACCACAAATCCTACACACATATCATATGTATTCACGACATTCATTAGTTACATTTTCACTTAATTATTTAATATAAACTCCACTTTATTTAACAAATCATTACCCTTCTAATTTAATTACTTAATTAAATTAGAATATTTTCATTCTCTTACTATTATTACACTTTAATAAATTATTTCATAATAATTTCCATCGAATATTTAATTTATTCCATAAACATCTCAATTAAAATATTTACTTTATTTTATAAATATTTTAATAATAATTTTCATCGAATATTTATTTTATTCCTAAAATATCTCAATTAAAATATTTAATTTATTTTATAAATATTTTAATAATAATTTTCATCAAATATTTAATTTATTCCATAATATCTCAATTAAAATATTTAATTTATTTTATAAATATTTTAATAATAATTTTTATCTAATATTTATTTTATTCCATAAATATCTCAATTAAAATATTTAATTTATTTTATAAATATTTTAATAATAATTTTCATCGAATATTTATTTTATTTAATTTTTTTTTTCGATCACGTATGAAGTGGTAATGTAGTTTGGTAACGCCACGGGGCTAAGTTACCTACCGAGCTCATTTTCTGCAATTTCTGCAGTTTTGCAGTTCGCGAACATAACAAGGCCAAATTAGGCCAAAAATCAATCACACGTAAAATTATACATGAATATGGCCATAACTTCCAATTAGTTATTTTTTACACGAATTTAGACTTACCCAATCGTTGTAATACATATATTATCATTACTTAACCCATCTAGCATGATTTTTAACAAGTTACAACACATAATTTGCAAAATCAACACATTTACTTTCACTGTTCTTGATGTTCTTAAAGGTTTTGAAAATAAAACATGAAAATTGTCACTACGGATTCGTTATAACACCGAATCCGTTTATTTAAACTTTGGTCTCTTCGTATCAACATGCATAATAATATACGAGTGTAAAATTTAGGGATAACATACGATCAATACATAAATATCACGTATAAGGCCATAAGGCCAAAACCCATACTCTATAAATTTTTGAAATAGCAATTCATAGTATTATAAACCGATGACATGATAATTCACATAATATATATATAATCAAATACGATTTGATACATCTTAACCCATATATAAACTCATAATCAAACACTTTCTCAATTACAGAGATTTTACAAAATGTATGAAAGCCATTTTTATAAAAACTAATGACGTGAAATTTAGAATTTGGGAAGAGGAGATTACCCTGAGAATAAGTATAGATTAGTAGGGAATAATTTCTTCTCAACTCTTCTTCAATCAAAATTCTTTCTCAACACTTCTCAATCTCTCTCTGAAACTCTCTATGTTTCTACTTTTCTAGACTTAGGAAAAATGAAGAAAGAAAAGAAGACGTATGATATAATAAGAGAACCGACGCACTGAGTGGTCAGTTAACCCAATAATGGGTAACTGTTCCAACTCCCCATAGGGCCTTGTTTGGCTAGCAAAATAGATTTAAAAAAACATTTAATTTAATAAAACTTTATCATATAGTTTAATTAATGTCACACTCCTTCATAAAATAAATCAATATCTTATTTGATTTATTTTAAATAAAATATAATAATTTCTCATAATTTCACATAGTCACATTATTAATTTTCTCATTATTAAATAATGTCAAATTATTAACACTCTAATTAATAATTAAATTAATTAAATAACATCATGCTTAATTAAATATTTCATTTAATTCGATAAGCTCACATAATTACATATTTGAATAATAATTATTCTCTACATTAATTTAATAAATGTAACACATAATTAAATTAATCTACCACAATTGCATCAAATAATTATTTAATCCAATAATTAAATCATCGAAAAATATTATTTAATTCAATAAATATTAAAATTAATTTACAAAAATCTCGTTCATCACAAATAATATCCATATTGATCTAGCCGAAATAATTGGCATTGCTCTTTCAATAACAACTTAGTTTGATTATTATAACGTATCATGTTTAAACAAATATTAGTCTCGCCAAAATAATTAGCTGAGACATAGCTAATAAACTGTTCAATAATAGACAGAACTATATTCCACTATGTGCAAACAACAATACTAATTATAGATGTGAATAACCATCAATAGTTATTCACCAGTCATACTTTCGAAATTTAAAACTCAATTTGAGTTAATGAATTTGCACTAATTGCGAATGCTTAATAACAATCTCAGATGTGGAATAATCAGCAATAATTACCCACTACTATGCTTGAAAAATAATAACTTGAGATTGAGTTAAGGAAACTTGCCTTGGTCGTTGACCACACAATATAATTTAGCCGCGTTTGAAAGACCTATAATTAATAATATTGGTCTCGCAATTAGCGTAATATATCATGTCACATAATACTATCATTTAACATCATAGTATAACTTATACACATAATCATTTAGCCACAACAGTGTTTAGAACATATTCTAACACTTATCAGGTCAAACTATTTCAGTCTGGTTAGATTTTGGTATCAATACGATGTCTCTATTATCTTATCAAATAATTAACAGGTTTATTTTTGAATATAACTTTATTTCACAGCTTCAATATTATTTTAGATAATTAAATTATCCTTTATAATATTTTTCGGAAGCTTATAATAATTTTTCAAATAATTATTATATTTTATAATAATTTTTCAAACAACGATATCATTTTAAATGATTTTAATCTTGAATAAATTCATTATCATTTAATGTATTTTTCAAATATTACCATTAATATTCAAATATTAATGTATTTTTCATCAAAATATTAAAAGTCATTTATTATAACTTCAAATATTTTTAAAACATTTATAACATTTTTAAATAATTTTAAATCATTAAAATCATTTTTAAACCTTTTATTTAATATAATTATTAAATAAATTTATTATCATTAATATTAAGTTATTAATGAAATTTATTCTCAAAATATTAAAAGTCATCTTTATAACTTAAAATATTTTTAACACTTTATTATCACTTAAAATGATTTTTTAAAATATTAAAATCATTTTTAACAAATTTATTTAATATAATTATTTAATATCATTAATATTTAAATAAATTAAAATATTAATAAAAATTATGTCAAATTATCAAAAGTTAATTTTTATAACTTAAAATAATTTTTAAAACTCATTTTTGAATTTTCTATTTTTATTGATTTATTGGAAATTAATTTTAATAAAACTTTCGATATAGGCTTTAGCGACGAAAACTGTCACAGTTGGTGTTCTTCATCACTGAAGAACAGTCATGGTCAATGCCCTAGGGGCTAGTTTGACTATGGTTAATTCCTAATTAGTCAAGTTTCTAGGCTTGAAAATTTATTCATGGTGTTGTACTAGTGTAATACTATAAGTACAAACTAATTTCATGGTCTAACTACTACACATCATGAAGATCTAAGGGCTCAAAGTGGTTGTCAGGTATGTTCTGGGTTTTTTGGGTTACCCAAAAACCTAGACAGTTCTTGGTAGCTACTTTGTAGCTTCATTAACTTGGTTTCTGGTCATTGTTTTGATGTTTGAGTGTCACACTCTTATATATAACATGTAAAAGAACAAAAGTACTACACTTAGTTAGCTTAACTACATAACATATGCAAGATCTGGCTTGGTCAAACCTTGTCAGATATCATGTTCATCAGTTTTTTGGAAATTCAAGAAAATCCAAACTGTGCTTGGTGAACCTACTTTGACTACTAATATCCTTGATTCTGTTAGTTGTTTATGTGATCTAATGTCATGGTTCTATAGTCCATATACCAGGGTATAACAATGATAGACTTACAGAAGCTAAACACATAACACATGCAAGATCTAAGCCCAGCAAAAAGCTGTCAGACCATTCTGGGTACCCAGAAATGCAAAGTCATGACTGGTAAACCTACTTTAACCATTAATAACTTGGAATCTGGACATGATATGAACATGATTCCACTTCCAGATTACTCTCCTCATAGCATACTACAACACTGATACATCTAACAAGTCTAACAATTAACAGATTTGGTTATATGGCCTCTGACTTTTGACTGTCAGGCCATCTTTTAGGGTTCTTGACAGTTTTTAAAAACTTCATTTTCAAGCACTTAGATGTTATGGATCTATGATATATCATCATATATCACTATATAACATCCTATAACACATAAATAAACACAAAAACACAAAATATTTCTTAGCATACAAGATCTGGCTTGGTTAGGGTTTATACCTCTCATTGAACAATCTTTGATCCTTGCTTTCTAATCTGATCTTGGGGTGTTATGGACTTATTTATGGAGTGATTATCTTTCTAACTTTTGTGGCTTTGAGAGAGAGACTTGGTTAAGTGTATGGAACTCAAATGAGGCTTTGCTTGGTTTTCTCTTTCTTTAATCTTTCAAACTTTAATGCAATGAACTTGGATGTTGCGAGGTGGTATATAAGATCTGATTTGGTTTGGATTTGGAGCAAATGGTAATATCCAAAGTAGTGATTCACTAGATTTAACAAATCTCTTAACTTAAAAGTTAAGTAAAGGGTATTTTAGTAATTTCGTCTCCAAAAGGGTATTTTGGTAATTTTTACATAATTTTAAAGGTAGTTTATTCATTTGACATGATTCCCATTAATCTTAACTCTTAGGGTTTATTAATCACCATTAGGGTTTGCTAATTAAGGTTTAGGAATCTCAAATACGAAATTAGGGTTTCCAAAAATATAATTAGGGTTCATAACTGATCATTAGGGTTTTCTAACGGCAGATTAAGGTTTCTAATCTAATATTATGGTTTACTAAGGTTATGCCTTATCTGATCAACACTTGATCATTAATCCCATACAATACAAATACATAATCATATATACAATTATAATAAATGTATTAACTCTAAAATCCCTATCCGTAATTAAGGTTAGTGTTTTCATCAGTTGTTTAACATAACTTCATACATATTTCTTAGTCAATAAATAGTTTTACTATCTTGCTTTTCTTATATCATAGATACTCAACATAATACTGATAATCAATACTAATATTAAATTAATAAAAAATTACTCGTAAAAATAGAATTGTTTAAAATTTAGGGTCTTGACAGGATCGACGAAGAAGGAATACTTTGAGTCAACTCCAGACTTTGTGTTCCTAACGACTCTGATTTGAAGTATAAAATCATGATGGAGGCACACAACACACCATTTGCAATCCATCCTGGATGTACCAAAATATATCGTGATCTTCGACATACATTTTGGTGGAGCAATATAAAGAGAGAGATCACAGAGTTTATCTCAAGGTGTTTAACTTGTCAACGTGTCCAGGCAGAGCATCAAGTGCAAAAAGGTCCATTGCAACCACTTGTAATTCCAGAATAGAAGTGGGAGCACATTACCATTGATTTCATTACTGGTTTTCCCAAGGTTTCTCAAGTCATACATGCAATTTGGGTTATTATCGATAGATTAACCAAGTTTTCTCATTTCTTACCTATATGAGAATCATATTCACTTGAACGTCTTGCTCGTATAATAATAAATAAGATTGTAAGACTGCATGGTATGCCAGTATCTATAGTTTCTGATTAAGACCCTAGATTCACTTCAAGATTTTGGGTTAGTTTGCAGAAAGCTATTGGCGCGGATTTACGATTTAGTCCTACATATTTTTTTAATATTATGGTGTGGATTTGATATAATGTTATAGTTGTGGGTAATATTTATAAATTTTTGCAAAGTATGCAAGTTGTTATAAAGTATTCGTTTGGTCGAGGAATATTTATTTTGTCGGGGAATATCTATACGACGGCACTGTAAGACCCCAACTTTTTGAACAAAGATTAAATTTTCTCGAAATATATTTTTGAATATTATGGTGTGGATTTGATATAATGTTATAGTTGTGGGTAATATTTACAAATTTTGCAAAGTATGCAAGTTGTTATATAATATTCGATTGGTCGCTTAATATTCATTTTAACGAGGAATATTCATACAACGGCACAATCATTGGTGGACCCCAACAATGTAAATTATCATTCGGATCGAGAAAACGACAAAAATATTTTTTATGAAAATAACGGCGGAAGTTTTACCGTTAACTATTGAACTACCCGGTAGTAAAAGTACAAAGAATACTGGCGTGGTTGTATAGTAGCACACCAGATTGATTATTGATGCTTACGTGAGAAGTCACTCATTATACTCAATTATTACAAATAAAGAATTTGCGATCATATTTCTCATATTATTGATTCGATTATTGTCATAGTATCATTTGCATAAAATGTTTTTATTAAATCAATACTTGAGACGATTAAAGTTATTCATATTATAAATTGCAATATTTATAATGTCTAGAGTTTCACAAGGAGAGGTTTGGTCACCTAATTGCGCGCCTGATAGGAGAAATCCTTATGGAAAGCCCTCTTTCCGGAACGACTGGTTGATAAATATTGTGAGTTATAATATTAATGATGAATGTTATTAAAATTGAAGTTGTGTTCGGAGTTGAATTTGGAGATGCGGACGTATTATTTGAGTTCGGAACGACGAAATTAGTAAAAATAGTCTATAAACAAAAAAATTTCCAGGATTCACTATTTGGTCAAAAAGTCAACAGTTGACTTTTTTTGGGAAAAGTCAAACTTTGAAATTTCAAAATTTATATTTTTGATAAAAATAGTTTCATTATGTTGGAATTGTTTGTGTTAGTGAAAATCGACATTTATTCCGATGATAATTGATGTCTAGGGATTATATTGATAAATCGGGTAATTTATGGGATAAATGAGCAATTAATTGCTACTAATTCACATGCTTATATAACTATTTGTTCACATATATGTACTATTGAATCTCATTATTTACTATTAGGGGAGTTGGTGCAAGATTGATAATACTTGCATGACTAAGTTAAAAATGGAGGTATAGATGGAGGTACTATACTATAATTCGTATTTTTCACATGATTATACTATTGATTCACATAATTAAACTATTGATTCACATTATTTACTATTAGGGGAGTTGGTGCAAGATTGATAATACTTACAGGACTAAATTAAAAATGAAAGAAAAGTTGGAGGTATTGTACTATAATTATTCGAGCCCCAAAACGTGTAATTATCGAAACTATATTTTCCTATAAATAGAAGCTCATTCTTCCTTCATTTCTCACCAATTCACAAAAGCTTTAAAGCGATTATTATAGAGAGAAATTTTAGAAAGAAGAAGAGAAGTCTGCTACCTCACTATTCAAGTATCCAGTTTTTCTAAGGTAGGGAGTATTATTTCTTTCTTATCCATGAAGAGAACTTATGTTATTCCATTCTTTATTATTCTATTGGAATAACCTGTATATCGGGATACTTTATACTTGGTGAAATTCTTATGTTATTCCATTCTTTATCATTCTGTTGGAACATCCTATTTGTCCGTTTACACCGGACCTGGTTCCATTATTTATCATTCTGTTGGAACATCCACATCATGCGTTTCTACGCCGGACTGGTTAAAATCTTTATTATTACATTGGAATATCACATCATGCGTTTTTACGCCGGATTCGATTAAAATCTTTATTATTCTTCTCGTTGAAATATCCTCATCTCATGCGCTTTTACGCCGCACCGATTCCGTTATTTATTATTACATTGGAATAAACTCGCACTGTCTTGGTCTATCGCATGCCTCGGTGATTTCTTTTGTTATTCCATTCCTTATTATACTCTCGGTTGGTTAAAGTTTTGACTTCTATACTCCATGAAATTAGTGGAATATTGTAAGACCCCAAACTATTATAAATAAAGATGAATTTTTTATAAATATTATTTTTGAATATTATGAAATAAATTTGATATAATGTTATAGTTGTGGGTAATATTTATAAATTTTGCAAAGTATGAAAGTTGTTATAAAATATTCGTTTGGTCTGGGAATATTCTTTTTGTTAGGAATATTCGCATAATGGCTCAATCATTGGTGGACCCCACAATGTAATTATTATTGTCGGATTGAGAAAACGACAAAAATATTTTATAAAAATAACTACGGAGGTGTTACCGTTAAAACTGTTGAACTACCGGTGGTAAAGAAAGTACGAATGTCTGGCGTGGTTGCATAGTAGCACACGGTATTGATTATTGATGCTTACGTGAGAAGTCACTCAGCTATGCTCAATTATTGCTACAGTAATTGCTGCATCATATCTCTTATATTATTGATTCAATTATTGTCACAGTATCATCTGTATAATATGTTATATTATTAATTGAGACGACAAGTTATAAATGATTAATAATTGTTGAAAGATTAAAAATGTGTTGATTAAAATAAAATGATTTGTAGTAATATTTATTCAATCCTTAATGTATATAAATAGTCTCATTATGAGACGTTTGTGGTAAGTTTGATTATTTTATGGGGAAATATATGTAATCATCTAAGAGTCTCTTCGTCAATAGTAATTACCTTTGTGAATAGTAATTACCTTCATCAATAGTATTTACCTTCGTCAATAGTAATTACCTTCGTCAATAGTAATTACCCTTGTGAATAGTAATTACCTTCGTCAATAGTAATTACCTTTACCAGACGTCAAACCACTTGTCGTTTCACATTACGGTAAAGCGCCGAACCACTTGTCGCGTTTCACATTACAAAGGCCGAACCACTTGTCATTTCACATTAAAGCGTCAAACCACTTTTCTTTTCACATCACCAAATATCAAGCCACTTGCCTTTTCACATGGCAGGTGCTAAGCTAGAAATCTTCTATAAATAGAGGCCTAGTGCTTCATTATTTTTCACGAATTCATTCAAGCTATAGAGAGAGAAGGTATAGAGAGAATAAGAGAGAAAGAAGAAGAGTATTTTATTACTACACTCTATTGCAAAGATTCAATCTCCTACCAAAAGTAAGGGGTGTTATTCTTTCTTATTCATGAAGAGAACTGTTGTTATTCCATTGCTTATTATTCTGTTGGAATAACCTGTATACGTGGTTTACCCTATACTTGGTGACATTCTTCTATTATTCTCATTGGAACATCCTTCTCATGTGTTTTTTAACGGACTGGTTAAAATCTTTATTATTATTATTCATTGGAACATCACGTCTCGTGTGTTTTACAGGACTCGGTTCCGCTTTTTATTATTATTCATTTGGAACATCCCGTCGTGTGTTTTATGGGACTGGTTCCATTCTTTATTATTCGTTGAATATCACATGTCATGCGTTTTCTGTGGGACTGGTTCCGTTATTTATTATTTCGTTGGAATAACTCTCTGCTGGCGGTCTATCGCATGCATGGTGATTTCTTTTGTTATTCCATTCTTTATTATACCCAATTGGTTAAAACTTTGACTTATATACTCCATGAAATTAGTAGAATATCCTTGATATTTGTGTTTCATCCAAAGATCTTTTCATGGAAATATTCTTCGATCATTCTTGAATTTTACTCTACAAAACAAAGATCATGTTGATAATTTGGACGTTAATAATTCTCGGATAAAATAATTCTTGAACTTGTTTTATTGAATTCTTATATCATTGTCATCATCCTCATGTTTATATTATGTTGAAAGTCATCTGTGGCCTCAGAGTGCATAGATGGACTTGGTATGATTATGACCAGAGAGACTATTCGGTGTAATCATGACCGTAATGTTACAAATGATGTGATAAAAATCCTCAGTGGCCGTAGTGCATTGGTGGACAATTGTTGGCATGATCATGACCATTAATGAATACACCAATATTTTTTGGCCCGTAGTGCATGAATAATTGTGGTCGTGATACTAAAGAATATCCTCGTCAGAAAAGTGTGGGGTGATTCGATGATGTGGAATATTTATTAAAGTCGAGTCTCAAAATTATAATGATGATGAAAAACCTTTAAATCATAAAAGATAGTAGATTTTATTTTCTACTTGACTCTTTTATTGGATTGCTTGTTCACCGCAGCTTAAACTTGATGTTTATGATATTTTATCGTTTAACAATCGTTGAAGGCTAATGATAATTTATTCTGCATTATCTTAGTCATAATATTTCTTACTGGGCTAGTTGAGCTCACCCTTTCTTTCACTGTTCTCTTCAGGAAATGAGAATATAGCTGGGACGAGTCGGGGAACGGAGTAATGGTCCAGAGGATAGCATTAGTAGTCCTCACTATTATGTGAAATAGTGTGATAATAATTGTAATGAGGACTCCTTTTGAGTTTGTATAATATCTAGTAGACAATATTTGTATTCAAACTCACATTTTATGTCGTATTGTACACGACAGTTATATTAGTAATTTGTATTTAAATTCTGTACCATGTATCTGACTACCCAAGATGGGTGATGTATACCTAATTTTGGGGGCATCACAGTTGGTATCGGAGCTTAGGGATACGATCCCTGGCTAAGATGTGAGAATAGTACTAGGAGGGGAGAGACGGGGAATACCTTCGCTAGTATGACCTACCTAAGTTTATGTGCTATTTTATTGGTTGGTCGGAAGATAGGATAATTTGTTACATGTCAATTAACCTTTTGTTTTGTGGCGATGATCAAAATGACATCCGAGAATGTTGAGAATAGCAATGGAGAGCAAAGCGATCGTTGATTCACCACATATCAATAATCGGGATAATGTGCATCGAAGGCGACAATCCTCATGCAAAACAACAACACCGACCAAATGATGAATGATCAAATGTTCAGAGGCTTTATATAATTTATGCAACAAAGAAAGAGAGCGACTCTCTCGCCCAAAACGTAGGTGGAAACACGGAAAACTCTCAAGGTCAACGCTAAACAATTCAAGGAGCTAGGACCACCGGAGTTTAAGGAGAGCCAAAACCAATTTCAGGCGGAAGCATGGATAAAGCATATTACCAAGATATTTGATGTCTTGGGATGCTCCGAGGAGTAAAATGTTCCCTTTTGCCGCTTTTATGTGCGCGGAGAGGCAGACATTGGTGGGAATCGATAAAACGACTCAACTCTTTGTCAGATCAAGATATCTTGGGAGAAGTTCCAGAGTCGTTTCAACGACAAATACTTTCCGAAAGTATTTGCCACATGAAGGAGGTGGAGTTTATCAAGTTGGAACAAAACAATATGACCGTGTCGCAATACGAGGCAAAATTTTTTGAGTTATCACTATTTCGTCCCACTGGCGGATAATGAAGAGAGAATGGCGCGAATGTTTTAAGAGGTTTGAAGTCGGGAGATACGTCAACATCTTATTTCTCATAAACTGTGTTTGTATTCAGATGTTGTAAATAGGGCTCAGTTAGTGGAGCGCGATAATGAGTCAACGCAACTAAAAGAGAGCAGCCGAAAATTATAATACCAGCGAGAGTAGTCATCGAAGTGGTGACAACAAGCGTGGAGGGAATCAACAGGCCAGATATGGTAACCACTTCGATGGTAATCAGAGCCAAAACAATAAGAATGGACATTTCAAGAAAAGGAGATTCAACAATGATGGAAAGACGTCAGCACCAGCACCCGTTGTTAAGGAAGGAGAAAGACCACCTATCATATGCTTCAAATGCGAGGAGAGGGACACATCACCAAATGCGCGCCATGCCAGTCAAAGCATGTTATAATTGTGGAAGAGAAGGTCACTTAGCTCGATTTTGTCGTTTACCGAAGACAAATTCAGCTAGGATGGAGGCACCAAAGGCCGCCCCAGAAAAGTCAAAATCGGTAGTGCAAGGGAGAGCGTTTGTTGTGACCTCCCAAAGAGCAAGAAATCTGAATGAGGTCATCATGGGTAAGCTTATCATAAACTCTAATGAATTCTATACTTTATTTGATACCGGTTCTACCCATTCTTTTATTTCTCCTACTTGCGCTCATCGATTAAATTTGACTCCGGAGAAATTAGACTTTGACTTATCTGTGGAAACACCGTTGGGAGAAACCTTCATCTCATCCACTGTTTATAAGTCTTGTTTGGTTCAAATCGGTACCCTCACATTACCTGTCGATCTTATTTCATTAAAAATACTTGTATTTGACGTGATTCTAGGGATTGATTGGTTAACTACTTATCATGCAAAAATTGATTATTTTCGTAAGGTTGTTAGCTTTCATATTCCTAATCAACCTATTATGCGAATTCAAACGACCAAACCATTAAAATCAATCACGGTCATCTCAAGCCATAAAGCTATTCGTTTATTAAAAAACGGATGTCAAGCTTTCTTAGCTCATGTCACAGATTTAAACAAAAATATGTCAGTTTTGAACGATATTTCTATTGTTAATAAATTTCCTGACGTATTCCCCGAAGAACTTCCTGGCCTACCCCCATAGCATGAAATTAAATTTTGTATCGACCTTGAACCCGGTACAAAACCTATTTCCAAAGCCCCATATCGAATGGCTCCTATTGAACTTCAGGAGTTAAAGACCCAACTGCAGGAATTGTTAGACATTGGCTTTATTTGTCCTAGTACTTCTCCTTGGGGTGCTCCTGTTCTATTCGTGAAGAAGAAAGATGGGAGTATGCGACTTTGTATTGATTATCGGGAGTTGAATCATGTCACCATCAAAAATAGGTATCCATTGCCACGTATTGATGAACTGTTTGACCAGTTGCAAGGAACCGAATTCTTTTCAAAGATTGATCTTCATTCCGGATATCACCAATTGAAGATTAGAACCGCTGACATTCCAAAGATGGCTTTTTTAACTCGATGCGGCATTATGAATTCCTAGTCATGTCCTTTGGATTGACTAATGCCCCGCCGCCTTCATGGATATGATGAACCGAGTATTCAAGGAATATTTAGATCACTTTGTGGTCGTCTTTATTGATGACATCCTTTTTTATTCTAAAAGCCGTGAAGATCATGAGCAACACTTGAGGCTGACACTCCAAAAGCTTCGTGAATATAAGCTTTATGCCAAGTTGAAGAAATGTGAGTTCTGGCTTGAAGAAATAGCATTCCTTGGGCACGTGGTATCAAGTCATGGAATATCTTTTGACCCAAAGAAAGATGAAGCTATTCAAAGTTGGGAACAACCTAAATCAAATGACCAAGCACGTAGCTTTCTTGGTTTAATTGGTTATTATCGGAGATTCGTGGAAGGATTTTCTCGAATCGCTACTCCATTGACTCGGTGACTCGGAAAGATACAAAGTTCGGTTGGAGCGAAGAATGTGAGAGGAGTTTTCAAGAACTCAAGAGGAGACTTATTTCAAAGACTGCTCGACAATACCATCCGCTCGGAGGGATTTGTCATCTCATGTGATGCTTCGGGCAAAGGGTTGGGATGTGTTCTCATGCAACATGGAAAAGTTATAGTTTATGCCTCGCGACAACTCAAAGAATATGAGAGGAATTATCCTACTAATGATCTAGAGTTGGTACTATTGCCTTTTGCACTTAAAATTTGGAGGCATTACTTGTATGGGGAGAAAGTGGAGATCTTTACGGATCATAAAAGCCTCAAATATTTCTTCACTCAAAAGGAACTCAACATGCGACAACGACGTTGGCTTGAACTATTGAAAGATTATGATCATACCATCCAATACCATCCTCGAAAAGTTTAACGTCAGAGGCGACGATTGAAAGCGTAAGATCGTATGCAAGTACGAGTGCGTTATTGTCAACACAAAGGCCCATTTTGTGTGACTTGCAAAGGATGGAGATAGAGTTAAAGACTCTAGGACGCATGTGATGATAGCGAGTATACGAAGTAGAACCGACTTTAATCGATAAAGTTAAAGTCGCCAAGCTACGGCACTAGAGTCGATGCGTATGAGGAAGAAAGTGCAAGAAGGTGCTACGCGGGAAGCAAGAATCGATGAAGAAGGAATACTTGAGTCAACTCCGGACTTTGTGTTCCTAACGACCTCGATTTAAAGTATAATATCATGATGGAGGCGCACAACACACCATTTGCAATCCATCTCGGGAGTACCAAATGTATCATGATATTCGCCATACATTTTTGTGAAGCAATATGAAGAGAGAGATAGCATTGTTTATCTCAAGGTGTCTAACTTGTCAACGAGTTAAAGCGGAGCATCAAGTACCAAAAGGTCCATTATAACCACTTGAAATTCTAGAATGGAAGTGGGAGCACATTACCATGGATTTCTTTTCTCGGCCTTCCTAAGGTTTCTCAAGGCATTGATGCGATTTGGGTCATTGTTGATAGATTGACCAAGTCTGCTCATTTCTTACCGATACGAGAAACTTATACACTTGAACGTCTTGCTTGTATGTACATAAACGAGATTGTAAGACTGCATGGTATGCCAGTATCCATAGTTTTTGATCGAGACCCAAGATTCACTTCACGATTTTGGGTTAGTTTGCAAAAAGCTATGGGCACAGACTTACGATTTAGCTCGGCATATCATCCTCAGACGGACGGACAGTCAGAGAGGACTATTCAAACTCTTAATGATCTATTAAGACTCTATGTCCTTGATTTCAAGGGGAGTTGGGACAAGTTCTTACCATTGGTGGAGTTTTCCTACAACAACAGTTATCAAGCAAGTATTACCATGGCTCCATTCGAAGCGTTGTATGGAAGAAAGTGTCGTTCTCTAGTATGCTGGGATGAGGTGGATGAAGCAACGTTGTTGGGATCGGAGTTGGTACGTATGACTACAGAAAATATTCAAACGATCCGACAACGTATAAAAACCTCACAAAATCGACAAAAGAGTTATGTTGATCTTCATCGAAAGGACGTGGAATTCGATATAGGAGATCATGTGTTGTTAAGAGTTGCTCCATGGAAAGGAGTTATAAGATTTGGAAAGAGAGGAAAACTTAATCCTCGATTCATCGGTCCATTTTAATCCTCGATCGAGTAGGAATCGTGGCCTATAGACTCGCTTTCTACCGCCAAATATGTCTCGTGTTCATAACGTTTTCACATATCCATGTCACGTAAATATGTGAAAGACCCGAACCATATTATTAAGTTAGAACCGGGATTTAAATAGCGGAAGATTTGACATATGAAGAGGTTCTGCTCAAATTTTGGATAAGAAGGAACATATTCTACGCCCAAGGTTATACCTCAAGTCAAAGTTTTGTGGAGGAACCACGATGTTGAGGAAATGACTTGGGAGTTAGAATCAAATGAAATCAAGGTATCCTTACCTCTTAGACATACCAGTCGTACGCACTCTAATTTCGAGGACGAAATTTCATAAGAAGGGAGGTTGTAAGACCCAATTTATTACAAATAAAGATGAATTTTCTATAAATATTATTTTTGAATATTATGGAATAAATTTGATATAATGTTATAGTTGTGGGTAATATTTATAAATTTTACAAAGTATGCAAGTTGTTATAAAATATTCGTTTGGTCGGGGAATATTCTTTTTGTTAGGGAATATTCGTACAACGGCTCAATCATTGGTGGACCCCACAACAGAATTATTGTCGGATTGAGAAAACGACAAAAATATTTTATAAAAATAACGGCGGAGGTGTTACCGTTAAAACTGTTGAACTACCCGGTGGTAAAAGTACAGTAATACGCGTGGTTGCATAGTAGCACACGGTATTGATTATTGATGCTTACGTGAGAAGTCACAAATGCCTACGCTCAATTATCGCTACATGAATTCACGTGATCATATCTCTTATATTATTGATTCAATTATTGTCACAGTATCATCTGTATAATATGTTATATTATTAATTGAGACGACAAGTTATAAATGATTAATAATTGTTGAAAGATTAAAAATGTGTTGATTAAAAATAAAATGATTTGTGATAATATTTATTCAATCCTTAATGTATATAAAGAGTCTGTTATGAGACGTTTGTGGTAAGTTTGATTATTTTATGGGGGGCCCATATGTCATCATCTAAGAGTCTCTTCGTCAATAGTAATTACCTTTGTGAATAGTAATTACCTTCATCAATAGTAATTACCTTCGTCAATAGTAATTACACTTGTGAATAGTAATTACCTTCGTCAATAGTAATTACCTTTACCAGACGTCAAACCACTTGCCGTTTCACATTACAGGCGTCGAACCACTTATCGTTTCACATTACAGGCGTCGAACCACTTGTCGTTTCACATTACAGGCGTCAAAAAACTTTTCTTTTCACATCACCAGTCGTCAAGCCACTTGCCTTTTCACATGGCAGGTGCTAAGCTAGAAATCTTCTATAAATAGAGGCCTAATGCTTCATTATTTTCACTTAATTCATTCAAGCTATAGAGAGAGAAGGTATAGAGAGAATAAGAGAGAAAGAAGAAGAGTATTTTGTTACTACACTGCTGCAATATTCAATCTCCTACCAAAAGTAAGGGGTGTTATTCTTTCTTATTCATGAAGAGAATTGTTGTTATTCCATTGCTTATTATTCTCATTGGAATAACTTTCAGATATCGTGGTTTACCCTATACTTGGTGACATTCTTCTATTATTCATTGAAACATCCTTTCGTGTGTTTTACACATTTGACCGGGTTCCGTCTTTTTATTATTATTCCGTTGGAACATCACTGCTCGTGTGTGTTTTACACCGGACTCGGTTAAAATCTTTATTATTATTCCGTTGGAACATCACGCTCGTGTGTTTTACAGGACCGGTTTAAAATCTTTATTATTATTCTGTTGGAACATCACATCGTATGTTTTACGAGGACTGGTTCCATTCTTTATTATTCATTGAATATCCACATCACAAGGCGTTTTACGGGACCGGTTCCGTTATTTATTATTCTATTTGAATAACCTACCCGTGCGGTCTATCGCATTTATGGTGATTTCTTTTGTTATTCCATTCTTTATTATACCTAGTTGGTTAAAACTTTGACTTTTATACTCCATGAAATTAGTAGAATATCCTTGATATTTGCGTTTCATCCAAAGATCTTTCATGGAAATATTCTTCTCGATCATTCTTGAATTTTACTCTACAAAACAAAGATCATGTTGATAATTTGGACGTTAATAATTCTCGGATAAAATAATTCTTGAACTTTTTTATTGAATTCTTATATCATTGTCATTATCCTCATGTTTATATTATGTTGAAAGTCATCTCGTGGGCTGTGAAGTATAGATGGACTTGGTATGATTATGACCAGAGACTATTGGTGTAATCATGACCATAATGTTACAAATGATGTGATAAAAATCCTCAAATGGTCAGTAGTGCATTGATGGACAAATTGATGGCATGATAATGACCATTAATGAATACACAAATATTCTTCGCCCGTAGTGCATGAATAATTGTGGTCGTGATACTAAAGAATATCCTGGTCAGAAAAGTGCGGGGTGATTCGATGATGTGGAATATTTATTAAAGTTGAGTCTCACTATAATAAATGATGAAAAACCTTTTAAATCATAAAAGATAGTAGATTTTATTTTCTACTTGACTCTTTTAATGGATTGCTTGTTCACCGCAGATTAAACTTGATGTTTATTATATTTTATCGGTTTAACATCATGTTGAAGGCTAATGATAATTTATTCTCGCATTATCTTAGTCATAATATTTCTTCTTTGGGCTAGTTGAGCTCACCCTTTCTTTTCACCGTATTCTTCTTGAAATGAGAATATAATTTGGGAAGAGTCGGGGAATGGAGTAATGGTCCAGAGGATAGCATTAGTAGTCCTCACTATTTTGTGAAATAGTGTGATAATAATTGTAATGAGGACTCCTTTTGAGTTTGTATAATATCTAGTAGACAATATTTGTATTCAAACTCACAGTTTATGTCGTATTGTATACTTACGCTTATATTAGTAAGTTGTATTTAAATTCGCACTATGTATCGACTACCCAAGATGGGTGATGTATACCTAATTTTGGGGCGCCACAAATATCCTCGATATTTGCGCTTCATCCAAAGATCTTTTCATGGAAATATTCTTCCGAGCATTCTTGAATTTTACTCTACAAAGCAAGATCATGTTAACAATTTGGATGTTATTAGTTCCGGATAAAATAATTCTTGAACTTGTTTTATTGAATTCTTATATCATTGTCATCATCCTCATGTTTATATTTTGTTGAAAGTCATCTGTGGCCTATAGTGCATAGATGGACTTGGTATGATTATGACCGAGGATTATTGATTGTAATCATGGTAGTAATGTTACAAATGATGTGGTAAAAGTCCTCATTGGCCCGTAGTGCATTGATGGATAGTTGTTGGCATGATCATGACCATTATTGAATACACAAATATTCTTGGCCCGTAGTGCATGGATAGTTGTGGTCGTGATACTAAAGAATATCCTTTCTTGCAGTAGTGTGAAGGGTGATTCGATGATGTGGATTATTTATTGTCGAGTCCCAAAGAATAAAAGTGATGAAAACCTTTTAAATCATAAAAGATAGTAGACTTTATTATCTACTTGACTCTTTTAATGGATTGCTTGTTCCGCTACAGTTAAACTTGATGGTTGTTATATTGTATATGTTTAACACTGTTGAAGGCTAACGATAATATATATTCGGATTATCTTAGTCATAATATTTCCTACTGGCTAGTTGAGCTCACCCTTTTACTTTTATTGTTCTCTTCAGGAAATGAGAACGTAGTAGGGACTAGTCGAGGAACGGAGTGACGGACCAGATGATAGCATTAGTAGTCCTCACTATTCTGTGAAATAGTGTGATAATAATTGTAATGAGGACTCCTTTTGAGTTTGTATAATCTCTAGCAAACAATATTTGTATTCAAACTCACAGCTTATGTTTTGTCATATTGTACACTACAGTTGTATTATTAAGTTTTATTTGAATTCTGTACCATGTATTTGACGACTCAAGATAGGTGATGTATACTTGTTTTGGGGGCGTCACAGTTGGTATCAAAGCTTAGGGATATGATCCCTGGCTAAGATGTGAGACTAGAACTATGAGGGGAGAGACGGGGAATTCCTTCGCTACTATGACCTACCTAAATTTATTTGGTATTTAATTGGTCAGTCAGAGTGTAGGGATAATATGTTTCATGTCAATTAACCCTTGTTTTTTGGCAGTATTTGAAAATGGCATCCGAGAATGTTGAGAATATCAATGGAGCACAGGAGACCGTTGAGTCTCCACAGATCAATAACCAAGACAATGTGCATCAAGAAGGCGACAATCCTCATGCAAACAACAACACTGAACAAATGATGAACGATGGAATGTTCCTAGGCATCATGCAATTCATGCAACATCAGGCGAGAGCGGCTCCTGTCCAAAATTCAGGTGGAATCACTGGCAACTCTCGGACGGTCACCGCCAAACAGTTCAAGGAGCTGGGACCACTGGAGTTTGTTGGAGAGCCAAAACCACTTAAGGCTGAAGCATGGATAAAGTAGATCATCAAGATATTTGATGTCTTGGGATGCTCCGAGGAGCAAAAGGTTCCCTTTGCCACCTTCATGTTAAATGAAGAGGCAGATTAGTGGTGGGAATCTGTAAAACGTACCCAGCCTGACGCACTCAAGATGTCTTGGGAGAAGTTCCAAGAGCTGTTCAACGACAAGTACTTTCCCGAAAGTATTAGTCACATGAAGGAGGTGGAGTTTATCAAGTTGGAAAAAAACAATATGACCGTATCGCAATATGAGGCTAAATTTGTGGAGTTATCCCGGTTTGCATCCCATTTAGTTGATAATGAGGAGCGAATGACCCGAATGTTTTTAAGAGGTTTGAAATCGGAGATACGACAATATCTTATTTCTCATAAACTGTGTTTGTATTCAGATGTTGTAAATATGGCTCAGTTGTTGGAGCGCGATAACGAGTCAACGCAACCAAGAGAAAGCAGCCAGCAGAATGAAAATACTAGTGGTAACAATCATCGAAGCGGTGACAATAAACGCGAAGGGAATCAACATGCTAGAAATGGTAGCCACATCGTTGGTAATCATAGCCAACACAATAAAAATGGACATTTCAAGAAAAGAAGATTCAACAATGATGGAAAGACGTCAGCACCAGCACCCGTTGTTAAGGAAGGAGAACGACCACCTATCATTTGCTTCAAATGCGGAGGGGAGGGACACATCAGTCCAAACTGCGCGATGCCATCCAAAGCATGTTATAATTGTGGAAAGAAGGTCACTTAGCTCGATTTTGTCGTTCACCGAAGATAAATTCAGCTAGGATGGAGGCACCAAAGGTCGTCCCAAAAAGTCAAAGCGTGAGTAGTGCAAGGAGAGCGTTTGTTGTGACCTCCCGTAAAGTAAGGAACCCGAACGAGGTTATCACGGTAAGTTTATCATAAACTCTAGTGAAGTTTATACCTTATTTGATACCGGTTCTACCCATTCTTTTTATTTCTCCTACTACAATAACGTTTAAATTTGACTCCAAAGAAATTAGACTTTGACTTATCTGTTGAAACTCCATTAGGAGAAACCTTCATTACATCCACTGTTTATAAGTCTTGTTTAATTCAAATCGGTAACCGCACGTTACCTGTCGATCATATCTCCTTAAAAATACTTGCATTTGACGTGATTCTAGGGATTGATTGGTTAACCACTCATCATGCTAAAATTGATTATTTTCGTAAGGTTGTTAGCTTTCATATTCCTAATAAACCTGTTATGCGAATTCAAACAACCAAACCATTAAAATCAATCACGGTCATCTCAAGCCATAAAGCTATTCGTTTATTAAAAAATGGATGTCAAGCTTTCTTAGCTCGTGTCATGGATTTAAACAAAAATACGTCAGATTTGAAGGATATTTCTATTGTTAATAAATTTCCTAACGTATTTCCCTGAAGAACTTCCTGGCCTACCCCCAGAGTGTGAAGTTGAATTTTGTATCGACCTTGAACCCGGTACAAAACCCATTTCCAAAGCCTCATATCGAATGGCTCCTATTGAACTTCTGGAGTTAAAAACCCAATTGCAGAAATTGTTAGACATTGGTTTCATTCGTCCTAGTACGTCTCCTTGGGGTGCTCCTGTTCTATTCGTGAAGAAGAAAGATGGGAGTAGGCGACTTTGTATTGATTATCGGGAGTTGAATCATGTCACCATCAAAAATAGGTACCCATTGCCACGTATTGATGACTTGTTTGATCAGTTACAAGGAGCACAATTTTTTTCAAAGATCGATCTTCATTCTGGATATCATCAACTGAAGGTTAAAACTGAGGATATTCCAAAGACTTCCTTCAGAACTCGGTACGGGCATTATGAATTCTTAGTCATATCTTTTGGATTGACTAATGCTCCTACTACCTTCATGGATATGATGAACCGAGTATTCAAGGAATATTTGGATCATTTTGTGGTAGTCTTTATTGATGACATCCTCATATATTCCAAAAGTCGTGAAGATCATGAGCAACACATGAGGCTGATACTCCAAAAGCTTTGTGAAAATAAGCTATATGCCAAGTTGAAGAAATGCGAGTTCTGGCTTGAGGAAGTTGCATTCCTTGGGCACGTGATATTAAATCATGGGATATCTCTTGACCCGGTAAAGATTGAAGCAATTCAAAGTCGGGAGCAACCTAAATCAATGGATCAAGCACGTAGCTTTCGCTTTAGCTTGGTTATTATCGGAAATTGTAGAAGGGTTTTCTCGAATCGCTACTCCATTAACTCGGTGACTCGAAAAGATACAAAGTTCTATTGGAGCGTGGAATGTGAGAAGAGTTTTCAAGAACTCAAGAGGAGACTCATTTCAAAGACTGCTCGACAATACCATCTAGCTCTGAGAGGATTTCTCATCTCTGATGATGCTTCGGGCAAAGGGTTAGGATGTGTTCTCATGAAACATGGGAAATTCATAGCCTATGCCTCATGGCAACTCAAAGAATATGAGAGAAATTATCCTACCCATGATCTAGAGTTGGCAGCTGTCATTTTTGCACTTAAAATTTGGAGGCATTACTTGTATGGAGAGAAAGTGGAGATCTTTACATATCATAAAAGCCTCAAATATTTCTTCACTCAAAAGGAACTCAACATGCGACAACGACGTTGGCTTGAACTGTTGAAAGATTATGATCATACCATCCAATACCATCTTGGAAAAGTGAACGTGGTAGCTGACGCATTGAGTAGAAGATCATATGCGGGTACGAGTGCAATATTCACAACACAAAAGCCCATTTTGTGTGACTTGCAAAGGATGGAGATAGAGTTAAAGACTCCAGGGACCCATGTGATGATGGCGAATATACGAGTAGAACCGACTTTAATTGATAAAGTTAAAGTTGCTTTCAAGTTACGAGATCCGAAATGATGCGTATGAGGAAGAAAGTGCAAGAAGGTGCTATGCCGGAAGCAAGGATCGATGAAGAAGGACTACTTCGAGTCAACTCCAGACTTTGTGTTCCTAACGACCATGATTTAAATTATAAAATCATGATGGAGGAGCACAACACACCGTTTACAATCCATCCTGGGAGTACCAAAATGTATCGTGATCTTCGACATACATTTTGGTGGAGCAATATGAAGAGAGAGATAGTAGAATTTATCTCAAGGTGTTTAACTTGTCAACGAGTCAAGACGGAGCATCAAGTACCAAAAGGTCCATTGCAACCACTTGAAATTCCAAAATGGAAGTGGGAACACATTACCATGAATTTCGTTACTGGTCTTCCCAAGGTTTCTCAAGGCATAGATGCAATTTGGGTCATTGTTGATAGATTGACCAAGTCTGCTCATTTCCTACCTATACAAGAAACTTATACACTTGAACGTCTTGCTCGTATATACATAAACGAGATTATAAGACTGCATGGTATGCCAGTATTCATAGTTTCTGATCGAGACCCAAGATTTACTTCAAGATTTTGGGTTAGTTTACAAAAAGCTATGGGCACAGATTTATGATTTAGCTCGACATATCATCCTCAGACGGACGGGCAGTCAGAGAGGACCATTCAAACTCTTGAAGATCTATTAAGACTATGTGTCCTTGACTTCAAGGGAAGTTGGGATAAGTTCTTACCATTGGTGGTGTTTTCCTACAACAACAGTTATCAAACAAGTATTGGCATGGCTCCATTCGAGGCATTGTATGGAAGAAAGTGTCGTTCTCCAGTATGCTGGGATGAGGTGGGTAAAGCAATGTTGTTGGGACCAGAGTTGGTACGTATGACTACAAAAAGATTCAAATGATCTAACAATGTATAAAAACCTCACAAGATTGACAAAAGAGTTATGCTGATCTTCATCGAAAGGACGTAGAATTTGATATTGGAGATCATGTGTTGTTACGTGTTGCTCCATGGAAAGGAGTTACAAGATTTGGAAAGAGAGGAAAGCTCAATCCTCGATTCGTTGGCCCATTTTTAATCCGCGATCGAGTAGGAACTCTGGCCTATAGACTTGCGTTACCGCCAAGTATGTCTCCTGTTCATAACGTTTTTCACATATCCATGTTACATAAATATATGAAAGACCCAAACCACATTATTGAGTTAGAACCGGACGAAATAGAGGAAGATTTAACGTATGAAGAGGTTCCTGTTAAATTCTTGGAATATTCGTTTTAACAGGGAATATTTTTACAACGGCACAATCAATTGTGGACCCCCCACAACGGAATTATTGTCGGATTGAGAAAACGACAAAAATACTTTATGCAAATAATGGCGGAAGTTTTATTAAATGTTGAACTACCCGTAGTAAAAGTATGCTGATTACGCGCGTGGTTGCATAGTAGCAATACCAGTAATGATTATTGATGCTTACGTGAGAAGTCACTCAGTTATACTCAATTATTGCTACAGTAATTGATGCATCACATCTCTCATATTATTGATTCGATTATTGTCATAGTATCATCTACATAAAATGTTTTTTTAAATCAATACTTGAGATGATAAAGTTATTCATATTATAAATTACAATATTTAAAATGTCTAGAAGTTTTGTCAAAGAATGGTTTGGTCACCTAATTGCGCGCCAATAGGGAGAAATTGAAAGTAGTATGCACACAAGCCAATCATGTTTGATGATAAAGCATATACTTTGTAACAATCTTATTCATTTATTAATAAAAAGTATTAATTTATTAAAGGCTTTTAATTATCTACATGATGCTGTTTTATAATATGTGATAAACCCATAGTTTTAAGCAATGCTTTTAGAATAATGATGATGATCATTCTAATGAGATCTAAATTCTTAGAAAGCTTAAAACTAAAATAGTTCCCAATCGTTGGATTACTAAATTGGGGATTAGTGAATCCGGATAGATTGGTACATACGTTGCTTTTGCTCATTGGATGAGGATGATTGATCTCATGATCATTTGTGTGTGAGACATTAAAGCAAGTATGTAGGTGCTTATTAGAGAATAAGTTCACCGAACGTGGCTCGCTAAGGAATACCTAATGGAGTTTTATTTGCTGTCAATAGGAATTCTGTAGTGATAGTAGTACAAGTAATCCTTGGACTTGAGATCATCATAGTATCTTGTGTATGATGAGTTATACTTTGACTTATTCCTTAAGACCCTTAGGGTATATCAAAAGGTATGCTTGGGTATAATAAGTTGTACATGGAGATAATGTATGATCAATAAAGAATCTACCACTTCTAATAAAAGAAGAGAAATGTCCTATGTGATTCGATAAATGACAACAAAGAGTAGTCCTTGGTTAAAAGAAAATGAAATTAGAAAGGTGTTTCTAATTTGCATTATTTGGAGTTGTGCATTTAAGGATCGAAATACATATAATTAAATAAAATAAGACTTGACGGTAATTCCATGTCTTATATTTAATTGGGACATTGTATGGTGGAAGGATTGAATTATGCGGTAACTATTTACTCAAAGGTTCTTTAATGATTAATGTTGAAATCTATATTATCCGGAAAGTCGTTGATCGCTAGGAGGCTTATCCCTATTGTAGAATAAATATTATTTATTTAAATAAACTAATTATTTAATTTATTTATTTAAATAAGATTAGAATTGTTCTAATTGATTTATTCACAACCGGTTTAATATGGAGAACCTAAAGGGTCACACCATAAAAGGAAGAATAATTATTTAAGAAGTTAATGGCATAATCGTAATAATATGTTAAGTATATTTAATTTAATCTATGGTGATAGAATAAATTAAATAGCTTAATATTTATTATTTAATATTTTAGAAATATTAAATATAAATTAATAAGAGGAGTCTTATTAATATTATTACAATTATTATTATTTTAATTTCTAAAAGAGTTTAGAAATTAATTTAATATAAGTACTCTCATTTATTCCTAATAGGATTAGGAGGGAAAATTAGTTAAAGGAGTTTAATTAATTATCCCTAATAAGATTAGGGAGCTTAATTAATTAAAAGAATTTAATTAATTAAATAAAACTCAATTCCTTAATTGTTAAGGTGGGTTGCCCACATCTATAAATAAGAGGAGTCTTATTATGGGTGTAGGGGTGGTTGACTTTTACAACGTAATAATTCCAATTTCTTGGAGAGTACCCTTTTCTATAGAGATAGAAAACTAGGGTTTGAGCCAAATACACCATCTTCTTGAATTCTTTATTTTTCCTTGGTGGATCACCTCTAGAGGCCAAACACATGGGTGGCTAACGTTGATCAAAGGAAGGAACCAAACCCGGTGGATTCAAGTTGAACGTGAAAAGGATTGGAGGTGAACTTGTACCTGAGGAAGCTCGATCTTCAAGGGTATGATTTATTCTTTATCTTTTCGTTTAATTAATAATTATGCATAAAGGGTGATCCGGGTATATGGTTTGTAAATTTTAAACTCTGATTTTACACGCTTCCGCATTATTTTGCAATTTGATTGCGTTCTTGAATATTACAAACCTAACAGTGGCATCAGAGTCAAACCTTTATGCAAATTATTAATTGTTCAAATTTAATATGTATATTGATATGTGTTTAGAACAATTTAATTGGGCATAATTTTATTGTATAAAATTTATTAAAAAAAAAACGTGATTTTTTTTTCAAAAAGGTAAGCCTGCAGCATGGTCACGTAAAAGGCGGTACCAATAGTGCACGGATCACGAAATTTTGTTTTGATTTTGGATATGCACGTTTTTTTTTTTTTTTGAAAAGCAACTAGATTATGTATATATATATATATAATACGATTATAACTTTATTATATATATATATAATATACTAATTAGTATATATATATATATATGATAATATATGGTTATTATATATATATATATATATAATAATTATATATATATATATATATAATATATTATTCTCAATAATTTTATAATTAAAATAAAAGGTTTATTTTAATTTTAAAATAAAAGATTTATTTTAATTTTAAAATAATAGGTTTATTTTAATTTTAAAATTAGAATTTCATGCTAACTAATTAGAGTTGGAATTGGATTCCATGATAACTAATTGGAGTTGAAATTGATCTTTCCTTAAATAAAGGAGTTTATTTAGATATGAAATAGATTTCATATTATTCAAAATAAAAGAGTTTATTTGTGAATAGGAAAGAAAATCCGTATTTCCTTAAATAAAGGAGTTTATTTAGATATGAAATTAGATTTCATATTATTCAAAATAAAGGAGTTTATTTATGAATAAGAAAGATAATTCGTGTTTCCTTTAATAAGATTTTTTTACATGGAATTGGATTCCATAATTAATTAAAATAAAAGAGTTTATTTTAATTAGAGATTTTTTTTTTTACTTGGAATTGGATTCCATAATTAATTAAAATAAAGGAGTTTATTTTGATTAAAGATTTTGATTAAAATAAAATAGTTTATTTTATTCAAAATTAGATAAATTAAAATAAAATAGTTTTATTTTGATTTAAATTTGGATTAAAATAAAGGAGTTTATTTTGATTCAAAAATAGATTTTATACTAACTAAATTTGCCCATTAAATGATATCAATATATATATTGAATGTTTATTATTCATAAGATGAATGTTATTTATTGATGCATATGGTGATGTGTATGATAATAAATGGGATTGATTATGGACTATTGACCAATGTGATTTGATTTTATTTTAGTTGGATGCATGAATGTATGGGTTTTATTAAATTGGGAGTCACAGTACCTCGTCTTCTCTAATTTTTCCTTAATGTAAATTATCTCCCTCCCATGTACTTCCCTTAGCTGGCGATCAAGGTTTCTATTTATTTTAAAATAGTTTTGTAATAGGAATAATTAGAATTATTTTGAAAATTGGAGATCAAGGAACAAGGAGCGCTTGAAGACTTGGTTGTAATGGAGCCAGGGTTTAAATGTAATAGTTATATTTAAATATTATTTCTTGCAACCCCTGGGGAGTTTGACCTTTTGGTTCACTTGGTGGCTCTAGTGAACCAAACTAGAATAAAAGTCAATAATCATCAAGGGTAGAATATAGTATTCTATATGTGCATGCTTATACTATATATATATTATATATTATGCAAACATGCTTCGCATGTTCATTAATATGACGCGACGTATTATATATATATATGTGTGCGCAGCGCTAAACAAGATGAGATAATTAATAACAAACCCTCCATTTTTTATATTAAGTCCTAAGCGCTCAAAGATATTTGGAATATCGAACGTCAGCCTTCTAGCATGATAAAATTAATAGAGTATTAAATATTTAATATGAGTTTGTTGTGTCACCACAAGGCAAGTATTAAGTATTTAAGATGTTAATTTATCACATTTGATGCTTATAAAGAAAATTGAACAATATTGTTTTGTTGTGTCACCACAAGGATGATATTTTCTTTTTGAATATATGGAGTGCTAGGTCGGACTTAACTTGGATAATTTTGATTCGGATGTGCCACCACTTGATCAAAATAATCTAAGAGGCAAAAGAAAAGGAGTTGCATAGTTGATGTAATTGACAAAAGTTGTCTACCTATTTATTTATATATAGTTTGTTGTGTCACCACAAGGCTATATACATTTGAAATGGGATCCTTATTCTCACTAGCAGATCTTTAATTTGATTTTGCCGAACTATATAAGTGAGGGTAATATAGTTTGAAGAAAATAGTGGGAGATACCAATTTAAAACAAGACCTAATTTATTTTGGTAATTAATAAAAGAATGTATGTTAAAATGTTGTTGATTACAAATTCATTTATAGAATTTTACAATGTCTAAAATTACTATCACTGCGAAGCATATTAGATGCTAAATTAACCAGACCGAATTAAACGGATAAGTTAAGGAATTTGAGAATAGTTCTCATGGCTAAAAAGCTATCTTATGTCCTTAATACGCCTATCCCTGCAATGGTTGCACATAATGCCTCACGAGGAAGAGATTGCTACTTTTAGAAAGTGGCAAGATGATGCATGTGATTGGCTCAATGCATCATGCTCGTATCCATGAGTAACAAGTTTCAAATGTCACTGAAACTATGGATACTCTACTATACTCCCGTGACGTCAAGTAGTTGATGGTGAGGAAAGTAGGACCGATAGATATCGGATATCTAAGGAGCTCTTCCGATCTAGAATGGCCAATGGCACTATAAATGCATAAAAAGTTCTTAACATAATCAATTTGATTGATCAATTAGGACAACTGGTTTTGTCATGGATGGAGAGTTGAGCCAAGATTTGATCTTGCACTCACTCCCGGACTCCTTTCACAATTGTTGTGAATTTTCATATAAACAAGCTAGATATCACCTCATTGATTTGCTTATCATGTTGAAAATGTTGAGAGTCACTTTCAACCAAGAAAGACAAAGTCTCCTTTGGTAGGGCCAAAGGATCTTCAAAAAGGAAGAACGATTCAAAGAAGGTAAATAGAAAGGCATAAACAAAGGATAATAAGAACAATATCGATCACGGATAGCAAAGGAGCTTGCTTCCTTCGCTATAAGCCTCGACACCGGGAAAGAAAGCTGCGAGAAGCATCTTCGCAGAGGCTAACCAAAGAAGCTTAGTGAAGTTTGGTTATAAATACAAATTTGTTCATGATTTAAAATAAATTTTTCTTTAAGTCAAGGTTCTACTTGGGTATTGGATACCGACTTTGGTTATCATAAATATAGATTTATGAAGGACCAAGTGAAGTAGAAAGCTAAACAAATATAAGATTATCTATGTATGCGGAAATGTAGCAAAGGTTGCCATATTAGCCATAGAAACTTATAGTTTAGCAATGCCTACGGAAAATCTATTAAGTCAATAAGTTGTTATTGTATTCCGGTTCTTATTAAAAATATTATTTCCATTTTATTGTTGGACAATGAAATCTTTGGTATTATAAGTAAGAACAATTGTTGTTCTATTTATAATAATAATGTTTTGTATAGACCTGGAATATCACTTAATGGATTTTATATACTTGACTTACGTGAAAAATATATTTTACAAATTGAACAAACTAGTATAAGAAAAAGGAGATGATCATTCAAAGAGTTGAATGTGTGTATTTCTTTGAAATACAATTGTGAATTATTTGAAAGGTTCAAAGAATTGAAATGAAACAAATTGGCAAAAGTATTAACATTCTTTGATTAGATCAAGGAATAAATACTTTCTGCAATAAGTTTCTAGATCATCTCAAATGGTTTTCTCATAATGGACACATCCCGTCACGCAATAATTGATTGATGTATCTGAATGAAAAATCGTACCTTGTTGGACATGGTGCGGTCCATAATGATTTTACCGACATTCCAAAGATCCTTCTAGGGTCATGTCCTAGAAATGGTGCATATCTACAAAAGGTAACCTCAAAATCCGGCCCCAAGACTCCATAAAAGTTATGGATGAGGGATGATTCCTAATCTTAAGTATGTTAAGATAAGGGTTGTCAACTTATGTGAAAAGGTTTCAAAGGATAAGCTTGGGACAAAATTTGACATATATGATTTGTGGGACATCCTAAAGTAAGTTTAGGGTATATGTTCTATAATTCTACTTAGCAAAAGGTGTTTGTTACGAAAACACGCCTTCTAAGATAAAGGTGTTTATCATTGAAGGGGCTAGTGGGAGAATAATAGATCTTGAAGAGTTCAAGAACCACAAAACACTATAAATCAAATAAGAGGAACCTGTAGATAGACCTATTATACCACAACTGAATCGTAATTCTGGAATAGTACCGAAGATACCTAGGAGGTATGGATTCATCATAGATGATGATGATGAGGTACACATCATAGAAGATGATGATCCAGTTACATACGATGAGGTAAGTGTTGTAAACACTCAGAGAAATGGATTGAAGCAAGTTTCTCAAATATGGAACATTCGTTTTGATGAGGCAATCAAAAGAGTTTGATTTTATCAAAAATAAGAATGAACCTAGTGTGTACAAAAGGGTCGTCAAGGGAGCATCGTGACATTCCTAGTACTATATATTGATATACTACGGACAAGGAATGACATACCAATGCTACAATCAAGAAAGATAAAGTTGTCTAATCATTCCTCCATGAATGATTTGGAAGAGTATCTTAATTGGGGATATAAATCTATATAGATAGATTTAAGAGGATGCTCAACTTAACCTAAGGAACATTATATTCATTTGATGCTAAAGTCGTTTAGCATGGCAAACTCCAAGAGATGTCTCATGTCGATGAGCTATGGAGTATATCTCTTAATAGTCCCCACACGACTCGAAAAGAGAGGTCGCATGAGTGACTCTCATGAATGCAATGAAATATACGAGACACGATGTTGATCGGTCATATCCCCGAGAAGTTCACTATGAGTCGTTGAAAACATCTTAAAGTGCTTAAGCAAGCACTCAAGGATGTGATCATATTTATGGTGGGTCCGAATTAAAACCAGAGGGCTTAATGAGACTCAAGTTTTTTCGAGACGAGATCAAGATGACGAAAAATCCACTTTAAGGTAAAGCGTTATCTTGAAACATTGGTGCGTTGAATTGGAAAGGTTCCAAACAGCAAAAAAAGTTCTTTGGTTTAGTAATAAAGACAAAGTATATAGCTATAAATGAAGGCGCAAGTTGATTGTTTGGATTAAAAGTTCATTACGTAACTAGGAATAGTTCCTAAGTCTCATCTTGGATCTAAACATGTGTTGTGGCACTTTCATTTGATTATTAGAATCATTGAAAGATGGGAAATCACTATAGAGATAGTGGACTCTCATGAACAACATTACATATCCATTAACTAAAGCTTATCCAATGGCCAGGATAATCGCCACTTAGAGAAGAAGAGTATAAGATACCATGACGATTGGCTTTAGTTCAATCGGGAGATTGAAAGTAGTATGCACACAAGCCAATCATGTTTGATGATAAAGCATATACTTTGTAACAATCTTATTCATTTATTAATAAAAAGTATTAATTTATTAAAGGCTTTTAATTATCTACATGATCTCGCTTTTATAATATGTGATAAACCCATAGTTTTAAGCAATGCTTTTAGAATAATGATGATGATCATTCTAATGAGATCTAAATTCTTAGAAAGCTTAAAACTAAAATAGTTCCCAATCGTTGGATTACTAAATTGTGGATTAGTGAATCCGGAGAGATTGGTACATACGTTCTTGCTCATTGGATGAGGATGATTGATCTCATGATCATTTGTGTGGAGACACTAAAGCAAGTATGTAGGTGCTTATTAGAGAATAAGTTCACCGAACATTGGCTCGCTAAGGAATACCTAATGGAGTTTTATTTGCTTTTGTCAATAGGAATTCTGTAGTGATAGTAAGACAAGTAATCCTTGGACTTGAGATCATCATAGTATCTTGTGTATGATGAGTTATACTTTGACTTATTCCTTAAGACCCTTAGGGTATATCAAAAGGTATGCTTGGGTATAATAAGTTGTACATGGAGATAATGTATGATCAATAAAGAATCTACCACTTCTAATAAAAGAAGAGAAATGTCCTATGTGATTCGATAAATGACAACCCAAAGAGTCCTTGGGTTAAGCGGAATGAAATTAGAAAGGTGTTTCTAATTTGCATTATTTGAGTCAGTGCATTTAAGGATCGAAATACATATAATTAAATAAAATAAGACTTGACAAAGAATTCCATGTCTTATATTTAATTGGGACATGTATGGTGGAAGGATTGAATTATGCATTTCAAGAACTATTTACTCAAAGGTTCTTTAATGATTAATGTTGAAATCTATATTATCCGGAAAGTCGTTGATCGCTGGGGAGGCTTATCCCTATTGTAGAATAAATATTATTTATTTAAATAAACTAATTATTTAATTTATTTATTTAAATAAGATTAGAATTGTTCTAATTGATTTATTGACAATTAGGTTTAATATGGAGAACCTAAAGGGTCACACCATAAAAGGAAGAATAATTATTTAAGAAGTTAATGGCATAATCGTAATAATATGTTAAGTATATTTAATTTAATCTATGGTGATAGAATAAATTAAATAGCTTAATAATTATTATTTAATATTTTAGAAATATTAAATATAAATTAATAAGAGGAGTCTTATTAATATTATTACAATTATTATTATTTTAATTTCTAAAAGAGTTTAGAAATTAATTTAATATAAGTACTCTCATTTATTCCTAATAGGATTAGAGGGAAAATTAGTTAAAGGAGTTTAATTAATTATCCCTAATAAGATTAGGGAGCTTAATTAATTAAAAGAATTTAATTAATTAAATAAAACCCAATTCCTTAATTGTTAAGGTGGGTTGCCCACATCTATAAATAAGAGGAGTCTTATTATGGGTGTAGGGGTGGTTGACTTTTACAATGTAATAATTCCAATTTGTTGGAGAGTACCCTTTTCTATAGAGATAGAAAACTAGGGTTTGAGCCAAATACACCATCTTCTTCAATTCTTTATTTTTCCTGGTGGATCACCTCTAGAGGCCAAACACATGGGTGGCTAACGTTGATCGTAGGAAGGAACCAAACCCGGTGGATTCAAGTGAACGCGAAAAGGATTGGAGGTGAACTTGTACCTGAGGAAGCTCGATCTTCAAGGGTATGATTTTATTCTTTATCTTTTCGTTTAATTAATAATTATGCATAAAGGGTGATCAGGGTATATGGTTTGTAAATTTTAAACTCGATTTTACACGCTTAGCATTATTTTTCAATTTGATTGCGTTCTTGAATATTACAAACCTACTGTAAATCCTTATTGGAAACCCTCCTCTTCGTGGAACGACTGGTTGATAAATATTGTGAGTTATAATATTAATGATGAATGTTATTAAAATTGAAGTTGTATTCGGAGTTGAATTTGGATACGCGGACGTGATATTTGAGTCCGGAACGACGAAATTAGTAAAAATAGTCTATAAACACAAAATTTTTCGGTATTCAGTATTTGGTCAAAAAGTCAACATTTGACTTTTTTTGGGAAAAGTCAAACATCGAAATTTCAAAATTTATATTTTTGATCAAAATAGTTTCATTATGTTGGAATTATTTGTGTTAGTGAAAATCGACATTTATTCCGATGATAATTGATGTCTAGGGATTATATTGATAAATCGGGTAATTTATCGGAAAAATGAGCAATTAATTGCTACTAATTCACATGCTTATATAACTATTTGTTCAATATGTGTACCATTGAATCACATTATTTACTATTAGGGGAGTTGGTGTAAGATTGATAATACTTGCATGACTAAGTTAAAAATGGAGGTATAGATGGAGGTACTATACTATAATTCGTATTTTTCACATGATTATACTATTGATTCACATAATTGAACTATTGATTCATATTATTTACTATTAGGGGAGTTGGTGCAAGATTGATAATACTTACAGGACTAAATTAAAAATGAAAGAAAAGTTGGAGGTATTGTACTGTAATTTTTTGAGCCACAAAACGTGCAATTATCGAAACTATATTTTCCTATAAATAGAAGCTCATTCTTCCTTCATTTCTCACCAATTCACAAAAGCTTTAGAGCAATTATTATAGAGAGAAATTATAGAAAGAAGAAGAGAAGTCTGCTACCTCACTATTCTAGTATCCAATTTTTCTAAGGTAGGGAGTATTATTTCTTCCTTATCCATGAAGAGAACTTCTGTTATTCCATTCTTTATTATTCTATTGGAATAACTTTGATACGTGAGCTACCCTATACTTGGTGAAATTCTTACATTATTCCATTCTTTATCATTCGTTGGAACATCCTGTTTTGTGTTTTTCTGTGGGACTGGTTCCATTATTTATCACTCTGTTGGAACATCCCGTCATGCATTCTATGCTGGGACACGATTAAAATCTTTATTATTCTATTGGAATATCGTCTGCATGTGTTTTACGGGACTGAATCCGTTATTTATTATTCTCATTTGGAATAACTCACTGCTGTCTGCGATCTATCGCATGCCCTATGATTTCTTTTGTTATTCCATTCCTTATTATACTTATTATACTCGGTTGGTTAAAGTTTTGATTTCTATACTCCATGAAATTAGTGGAATATCCTTGATATTTGCGCTTCATCCAGTATCTTTTCATGGAAATTGTAGGACCCCGAATTTTATGAAATAAAAGTATTCAATTTTTCTTATAATTACTATTCAGTAAATGGTTAAATTGATAAAAAGTTAAAGTTAAGGGTGATATATGAATTTTTTTCAAAATACGCAAGTGGTTATAAAATATTCATTGTTGTCGGGGAATATTTGTTTGGTCGTGGAATATTCTTTTACGTGGGAATATTAAATATTTGACCAAGCACGATCATTTGTGGGCCCCATAATAGAATAACTGTCGGATGAAGAAAATGACAAATTTGTGTTTTTATAAATAACGACATAATTGTTACCGTTAACACTGTTGGAATACCCGGTGGGTAAAGTAAAGTAATACGCGTTATTGCACAGTAGCACACGGTATTGCATAGTATTTTTGAATTATTAATTCTTACGTAAGAAGGCACTACTCAATAATTGTTACAGTAATTAGTGTTCAGTATTTTATTAATTCAATAATTGCTGCGTTGATATTTTATATTATTGTTGCTCAATAATTATCACTGCACAGTATTTCCCAATATCAGATTAATAATTCATATTATTTGAATAATATTATTAGATAGCATTATTGGCAATGTCTAGAAAGTTCTGTCAAGGAAAGGTTTGGCCACCTAATTGCGCGCCAGTAAGGAGAAATTCTTATTGGAAAGCCCCCTCTTTCTTGGGAACTGCCTAGTTGTCAATATTGTGATTCTATAATATTATTTGTGAATAATTAATTATTAATTTATATGATGAGGAAAATATTTATTTTATGTGGATATAGATGGAGAAAATTTTTTCATGTGACAGTTGTTGAAAATTAATATTTTATATTTTTCTGATAAAATAATTCATTTAAATATATTATTATATTTTAATAATATAATAATGGTGATATTTTTATAATGAATGTGGTATATATGAGTATATGAGGATGAATTTTGTTGCAAAAGTTATTTAAAACATGTTAAACATGTTAGTGGACCCATTATAGCCTGTAAAATCGTCCGTATGTGGATTTCGGTCAATTTCTGCTTGGAATTTGGAAACACTTTCTTCTGCAAAGTTGTAGAGAATTGAATTTCCTATAACAATTTGCAAGATTCGAATTTTCTGATAAAAGAGCTATTTATTATGAATTATTGAAGTTCCGGAATAATTGATTTTTGAAGTTTTAATAATTTTTATTAAGAAAAATATATTTTATATTGTTGGTGGGCCCCACTGGTGTTGAATGCATGATGAATTCAGATTCTTGGTGTACATAGGAAATTTATATAAATATAATAATATTTTATTAAATTTTCTGCTTTGGTGTTCTAAGCATTTTCTTATAAATAGGGTGCTTAGGTTAGAATTAAAAATCACACCAGAAACTGAAGTTTTCTCTCTATTTCTCTCTCTATATTATCGAGTGTATTCTTGTGAGTATTTTGATATCTTGAGTGTTGCTATACGGTGCAAGTTTGTTCAGCGTTATTCCAGTTAGAAGTACTGCTCTTTTGATGTAAGGGATAGTAAGGGATTTTAGGGGATTGTAAGGGAGATTATTTTCTTCATAAATGATATTATTTCTTCAATATCATTATGCCGAAATATTGGTTTGAACTTTTTATCAAATTTTGAAGTTTTTCATGTCGGGGTTACTATTCATGAGTTACTATTCACGAGTACTATTCAAGAAGCATGATGACGTTTTCTTGTGAAATTTCTATCTCTTGGTGTCAGAATTACTATTCACGTATACGACACTATTCACAAATACGACATTATTCACAGAAAAATTAAGTTTTCTTCTTTGTGTCCAAGATTGTCTGTTATGATCCCTATCTTTGATAGGATCTATGTTTTGGTCTTCATTCTTGAATTTTACTCCACTCTGGTTATTTATGAAGTATTTTTGAACTTGGGTTGTTTAAAGTACGAATCCTTAATATTTGTTCTTTTGTTTCACTGGATTCATTTTCTTTAAAATATTTTTCATCATCCTCAGTCCTAAATGATGATATAACTGAATATCTTTGGCCTGTAGTGCAAAGATGAATGATTTCTGATGAATATCTTTGGCTCGTAATGCAAAGATGACTTGTTGTTGAATATCTTTGGCATGTAGTGTAAAGATGACTTGTTGATGAATATCTTTGGCCTGTAGTGCAAAGATGACTTGTTGATGAATATCTTTAGCCTGTAGTGCAAAGATGACTTGTTGATGAATATCTTTGGCCGGTAGTGCAAAGATAACTTGTTGATGAATATCTTTGGCTCGTAGTGCAAAGATGAATTTATTAGTAGGATTATGAACATGAACTGTGATTTGGTATAACCATGATCTTTGATGTTTCAGGTGATGAAAATTATCTTTGTCTTGGATGAAAAAAAGAATTTAGAACAACAATTACAATTAGGAGTTATACATGTGATTGTGGACATGAATTGTTGATTGATGTTACAGGGATAAAACATTGTTGGTGGACTTTTAGCATAGAGAAGATAATAGACTTTATGGTCTATTTGACTCTTCTAATGGATTGCTTGTTCCACTGCAACTATGGTTGAAAAGTTTTATCATCTACCATATGTTCCAAATCTCTGATTTATTACTGTTGAAGGCTATTGATAATTTATTTATCTTTAGTCATGATATTCTTTACTGAGCTAGTTGTGCTCACCCTTTTTCTTCACAATTCCTTTCAGGTAATACGAGTGTAGCTGGGTCGAGCGGGGGTAACAGGGTAATAGAACGGTGGTCATCATTTAGTAGTTATATTTGTTGAATCAAATAGGGTGAAGCGAACCCAACATTGGAAGGGTGTTTTGCCACTATTATACAAGATGTCTAATGACATACAACCTCGTATCATCATAAGACAGGGATGTGCTCATCCACTTACTGAGTATATATACGAGCCCTACATATATAATCTTGGAGTTTGGTTGAAGTATAATTCTCAATTAGAGACAGTGGAGATAATGATATGTCAAGAGAAGACACACCATTGGGAAGAATATGATAGTAATCTTCTCGTTTTTCTTTAGGGTCTATTGGGACAACCAAGGATAATTCTGTGGCCATATGATATCTATCATAACCTAGAAGCATGACCTCCCGTGTACGAAGGTTTCCTTGAACACTTCCCAAAGATTCTAATTTCTAAAACAGTTTTTGACTGTAGCTTTATGTAAGGTGTCATGGTGACGTGCTATCCAAGTTGGTGTCCAGAGTCACAATTGGTATATTTTAGTATCAAAACTCACAACATATGTGTTGTTGTATTTTGCACGATAATTGTTGTAATAAAGTTGTAGTTATTTTCTGTACCATGTATTTGGCGACTCAGAATGGGTTGGATAGAATGGACCTATTTTGGGGTTGTCACAGTTGGTATCAGAGCTTAGGGATATGGTCTCTGGCAGAGATCGGGGAATAGAACTAGAAGGGGAGAGATGAGTAAATCCTTCGCTACTGTGTCCTACCTAAGCCTAATTGTTGGTTGGTCATAATATATGGATATTATGTGATACGTTAATTTGTTTAATTAACCCTTGTTTTGAAGCTGTATTCTAGAATGATATCTGAAATACAGGAGATGAGCAATGGAGAAATCATCATGACAGGAGAGATAGAATCTGAAATGAAAACAAGGTATTCTCAACTCTTCGAAATACCAGGTACGTAAATTTCGGGGACAAAATTTCATAAGGAGGGGAGATTGTAAGACCGTGAATTTTATGAAATAAAAGTATTCAATTTTTCTTATAATTACTATTCAGTAAATGGTTAAATTGATAAAAATTTAAAGTTAAGGGTGATATATGAATTTTTTTCAAAATACGCAAGTGGTTATAAAATAATCATTGTTGTCGGGGAATATTCGTTTGGTCGTGGAATATTCTTTCTGTCGAGGAATATTCGTACAACGGCGCAGTCATTTGTGGGCCCCATAACAGAATAACTGTCGGATGAAGAAAATGACAAATTTGAGTTTTTATAAATAACGACGTAATTGTTACCGTTAACACTGTTGGAATACCCGGTGGGTAAAGTAAAATGTCTGGCGTTGTAAAAGATACACTGCGGTATTGCATAGTATTTTTGAATTATTGATTCTTACGTAAGAAAGCACTACTCAATAATTGTTACAGTAATTAGTGTTCAGTATTTTATTGATTCAATAATTGCTGCGTTGATATTTTATATTATTGTTGCTGAATAATTGTCACTGCACAGTATTCCCCATTATCAAATCAATAATTCATATTATTTGAATAATATTATTAGATAGCATTATTGGCAATGTCTAGAAAGTTCTGTCAAGGAAAGGTTTGGTCACCTAATTCTTGCCACCAAGAAGGAGAAATTCTTATTGGAAAGCCCCTCTTTCTGGAGGGCGCTTAGTTGTCAATATTGTGATTTCGTAATATTATTTGTAAATAATTAATTATTAATTTATATGACGAGAGAAAATATTTATTTTATGTGGATATAGATGGAAAATTTTTTTTTTCATGTGACAATTGTTGAAAATTAATATTTTATCTTTTTTCTGATAAAATAATTCATTTAAATATATTATTATATTTTAATAATATAATAATGGTGATATTTTTACAATGAATGTGGTATATTTGAGTATATGAGGAGGAAGATTATTTTTGTTGCAAAAGTTGTTTAAAACATGTTAAACATGTCGGTGGACACATTTCTTGACTAAAATTTAATTATAGCCTGTAAAATCATCCGTATGTAGATTTCGGTCAATTTCTATTTCGAATTTAGAAAAACTTTCTTTTGCAAAGTTGTAGAGAATTGAATTAGATTTGAATTTTCTGATAAAAAAGCTATTTATTATGAATTATTGAAATTCCAGAATAATTAATTTTTGAAGTTTTAATAATTTTTATTATGAAAAACGTTTTTTATATTGTTGGTGGGCCCCACTGGTGTTGAATGCATGCTGAATTCAGATTCTTGGTGTCCATAGAAAATTTATATAAATATAATAATATTTTATTAAATTTTCTGCTTTGGTGTTCTAAGCATTTTCCTATAAATAGGGTGCTTAGGTTAGAATTGAAAATCACAACAGAAACTGAAGTTTTCTCTCTATTTCTCTCTCTATATTATCGAGTGTATTCTTGTAAGTATTTTGATATCTTGAGTGTTGCTATACGGTGCAAGTTCGTTTAGGGATAGTAAGGGATTTTAGGGGATTGTAAGGGAGATTATTTTCTTCATAAATGATATTATTTCTTCAATATCATTATGCCGAAATATTGGTTTGAATTATTTATCAAATTTGGAACTTTTTTATGTCGGGGTTACTATTCATGAGTTACTATTCACGAGTTACTATTCATGAGTACTATTCACGAAGCATGATGATGTTTTTTTGTGAAATTTCTATCTTTTGGTGTCGGAGTTACTATTCACGTATACAACACTATTCACAAATACAACATTATACAGAAAAATTAAGTTTTCTTCTCTGTGTCCAAGATTGTCTGTTATGATTCCTATCTTTGATTGGATCTATGTTTTGGTCTTCATTCTTGAATTTTACTCCACTCTGGTTATTTACGAAGTATTTTTGAACTTGGGTTGTTTAAAGTACGAATCCTTAATATTTGTTCTTTTGTTTCACTAGATTCATTTTCTTTAAAATATTTTTCATCATCCTCAGTCCTAAATGATGATATAACTGAATATATTTGGCTTGTAGTGTAAAGATGAATGATTTCTGATGAATATCTTTGGCTCGTAATGCAAAGATGACCTGTTGTTGAATATCTTTGGCATGTAGTGAAAAGATGACTTGTTGATGAATATCTTTGGCCTGTAGTGCAAAGATGACTTGTTAATGAATATCTTTGGCCGGTAGTGCAAAGATGACTTGTTGATGAATATCTTTGGCCCGTAGTGCAAAGATGAATTTATTAGTAGGATTATGAACATGAACTGTGATTTGGTATAACAATGATCTTTGATGTTTCAGGTGATGAAAATTATCTTTGTCCTGGATGAAAAAAAGAATTTAGAACAACAATTACGATTATGAGTTATACATGTGATTGTGGATAGGAATTGTTGATTAATGTTACAGGGATAAAACATTGTTAGTGAACTTTAAAATGGAGAAGATAATAGACTTTATGGTCTATTTGACTCTTCTAATGGATTGCTCGTTCCGTTGCAACTATGGTTGAAAAGTTTTATCATCTACCATATGTTCTAAATCTCTGATTTATTACTGTTGAAGGCTATTGATAATTTATTTATCTTTAGTCATGATATTCTTTACTAAGCTAGTTGTGCTCACCCTTTTGCTTCACAATTTCTTTCAGGTAATACGAGTGTAGCTGGGTCGAGCGGGGGTAACAGGGGAATATAACGGTGGTCATCATTTAGTAGTTATATTTGTTGAATCAAATAGGGTGAAGCGAACCCATCGTTGGAAGGGTGTTTTGTCACTATTATACAAGATGTCTAATGACATATAACCTCGTATCATCATAAGACAGAGATGTGCTCATCCACTTGCTGAGTATATATACGAGCACTACATATATAATCTTGGAGTTTGGTTAAAGTATAATTCTCAATTAGAGACGGTGGAGATAATAATATGTCAAGAGAAGACACACCATTGGGAAGAATATGATAGTAATATTCTCATTTTTCTTTGGGGTCTATTGGGTCAACCAAGGATAATTCTGTGGCCATATGATATCTATCATAACCTAGAAGCATGGTCTCCAATGTACGAAGGTTTTCTTGAGCACTTCCCAAAGATTCTAATTTCTAGAACAGTTTTTGACTGTACCTTTATGTAAGGTGTCATGGTGACGTGCTGTCCAAGTTGGTGTCCAGAGTCACAGTTGGTATATTTTAGTATCAAAACTCATAACATATGTGTTGTTGTATTTTGCACGACAATTGTTGTAATAAAGTTGTAGTTGTTTTCTGTACCATGTATTTGGCGACTCAGAATGGGTTGGATGGAATAGACCTATTTTGGGGTTGTCATAGAAATATTCTTCTAAGCATTCTTGAATTTTACTCTACAAAGCAGTATCATGTTAACAATTTGGACGTTATTACTTCCTGGATAAAATAATTCTTGAACTTGTTTTATTGAATTCTTTTATCATTGTCATCATCCTCATGTTAATATTTTGTTGAAAGTCATCTGTGGCCTATAGTGCATAGATGGACTTGGTATGATTATGACCAGGGATTATTCGGTGTAATCATGACCGTAATGTTACAAATGATGTGGTAAAAGTCCTCATTGGCCCGTAGTGCATTGATGGATAGTTGTTGGCATGATCATGACCGTTATTGAATACACAAATATTCTTGGCCCGTAGTGCATGGATAGTTGTGGTCGTGATACTAAAGAATATCCTTGGCCGTAGTACAGGGGTGATTCGATGATGTTGATTATTTATTAAGCTGAGTCGCAGCAATAAAAGTGATGAAAAACCTTTTAAATCATAAAAGATAGTAGACTTTATTCTCTACTTGACTCTTTTAATGGATTGCTTGTTCCGCTGAAGTTAAACTTGATGGTTGTTATATTGTATCAGTTTAACACTGTTGAAGGCTAACGATATATATTTTGCATTATCTTAGTCATAATATTTCCTACTAGGCTAGTTGAGCTCACCTTTTTACTTTTATTGTTCTCCTCAAGAAATGAGAACGTAGCAGGGACTAGTCGGGGAATGGAGTGACGGACCAGATGATAGCATTAGTAGTCCTCACTATTTTGTGAAATAGTGTGATAATAATTGTAATGAGGACTCCTTTTGAGTTTGTATAATCTCTAGTAGACAATATTTGTATTCAAACTCACAGCTTATGTTTTGTCATATTGTACACGACAGTTGTATTATTAAGTTATATTTGAATTCTATACCATGTATTTGACAACTCAAGATAGGTGATGTATACCTATTTTGGGGGCATCACAGTTGGTATCAAAGCTTAGGGATATGATCCCTGGCTAAGATGTGAGAGTAGAACTATGAGGGGAGAGACGGGGAATTCCTTCGCTACTATGACCTACCTAAGTTTATTTGGTATTTAATTGGTCAGTCAGAGTGTAGGGATAATATGTTTCATGTCAATTAACCCTTGTTTTGTGGCAATATTTGAAAATGGCATCCGAGAATGTTGAGAACATCAATGGAGCACAGGAGACCGTTGAGTCTCCACAGATCAATAACCAAGACAATGTGCATCAAGAAGGCGACAATCCTCATGCAAACAACAACACTGACCAAATGATGAACGATGGAATGTTCCGAGGCTTCATCCAACATCAGGCGAGAGCGGCTCCTGTCCAAAATGCAGGTGGAAACACTGGCAACTCTCGGACGGTCAATGCCAAACAGTTCAAGGAGCTGGGACCACCAGAGTTTGTTGGAGAGCCAAAACCACTTAAGGCTGAAGCTTGGATAAAGCAGATCACCAAGATATTTGATGTCTTGGGATGCTCCGAGGAGCAAAAAGTTCCCTTGACCACCTTCATGTTGCGTGAAGAGGCAGATTACTGGTGCGAATCTGTAAAACGTACCCAGCTTGACGCACTCAAGATGTCTTGGGAGAAGTTCCAAGAGCTGTTCAACGACTAGTACTGTGACGGCCCCGAATCCGAGGTCCCGAATCACCGCGGATCCGGTTCGATTATTCTATCACTATTCAACTATTTGCGGAAGATATAAACATAAATTGTTTATAAATTAAACTTACACATAATCCCCAAGGTCGAGTAACCTTAACTTATACACAATTCATAACTTTTCTAACACATAACATTATTATTGTACTACACTATTACAAAACTAATCGCTACATTAACTTTACGTTAGAATAGTCTTGGACCTTTCCTTGTATCCGACGCATTCACCTTAATCTGCAATGTTTTATCATGATATAGCAATGGTGAGCATGAAAGTTGCCCAGCAAGTTTAAATTCAATAATATAACGATATATCATGATTGAAATGATTTGAATAATTGGCTGGCTATAATTCAACAATATAATTGTGAACTAGCAGGAATAAATTTATGACTGAACAAGTATTATACATGAACAAATATATCTGAACCAACTGGTAATGAAGGTGATCAGCCTTTCATACCTAACTTATACATGCAATATGTACAGAGTATAATTCATGGTAACCAGCAATGATTAACCATTTTTATATGATTTATAAATCATTTATTCCAATTTTCCATAATTTATTTAATATATTTATTAAATAAACTAATCATCATTAATATTAATTAATTAATGAAATTTATCCCAAAATATTAAAAGTCACTTAAAATAACTTAAAATATTTTCTTTTACCATAATATTATTTTTCATGATTTTTCATGTATTAAAATCATTTTAAATCATTTATTTAATATTAGAATTAAATAAATTAAATACCATTTATATTCCAAAAATATTAAATATTTAAGAAATATACTCAAAATAATTAAAAACTATTTTTTGAATTTAAAATAATTTTTTAGTAATTTATTTTGTATTTTTAATAATTAAAACCATTTTATCTATTTTTAATTAATTTATGAGAAATAATAATAATAAAGCGTCGCTAAAGGGCCCTATAGCGATTGTAATTCGTTCTGGTGTTCTTGTTTTGCCTTAAGCGTTCATAGGTAGTGTGCAACTAGGTAGGTTTGACCGGATATGATTCGCAGTACCAACATGATTTTGGCTAACTAAGACTCTTATCATGTAGTAGAAATGTACTACTACAATAACCAACCATCATCTAGATCATAACACAACATCACAACAAGATCTAAGCTAGCTAAATAAATCGATATTCGTTGTTCTTCATTTTACGGGTTTTCGAAAATGAAGAAACGACGAAAAGTGCTACTTTGATCATTTTAATATCCACATCCCCGACTTTGTTTGTGTAATATAGTGGGTTAATCTTTTAGAACACATGATAGAGTATAACGACATTACATCAGATCATAAATACATCAACACATACGTAAGATCAAGGCTGGTCAAATTCTGACAAAAAATTCGGACATGAAGATTCTGGGTTGCCCAAATTGTTCTTCAGACAGTTCGGTCAACTATAGTTTAACTGGATACAACATCGATTCTGTTATGGATCTAAGTTATCTAAAGGTTTTAATACATACTCCTCATGTCAGGCTACAAGATTCAAATCATAACTTAGCCAAACAACTAAACACGTGCAAGATCCGATCCTTCAAAATGATTGTTAGACGAGATCTGGGTTTCTGGGTTACCCAGAAACCAGATTCTGTGAACGGTCAACCCTGTTTGACCAATCATAACTTGAGTTTATGATACGATCTGACCAGGTTTTAAGTTGCAGATCCAAGACCGTATAACATACTACAAATACCAAACTTTAAAACACCAAACACATTAACACGTACGGATCTATGAGCCCTGACATTGGCTAGTCAGACAACAAAATTAGGGTTCTTGACTAGTTTTTAAAACATGATTTTCGTGCATCTAGATGTTATAGATCCATGATCTATCAACCTAGATCACTTATTAACACCCTATAACATATTTCTAACCAATCATTAACAACATGTAACATCAAATCGTAAGATTTTAAAAATTAGGGTTTTTACCACTTTTTGAGCTTTGATTTCTGATTCTGACTTGTGATCTGATCTTGGTAAAGTTAGGGACTGATCATGTATTATCTTATCACTCTATATCACTCTACACTTCGAATTTTTAGAGAGAGAAGAGCTTGGGAGAAAATGAGAGTAAAGTGACCTTTTTCTCTCTCTTTTTATTCTATTTAATGTTGACAAGCTGCTGGATCTGGTTGATTTTCGGCTGATATAGCTGGTAATTGTCAAATGCTAAAGTTTAGGGTTGCTCAACCACTCCCCTTAGGTTTATATCTATAACAACATCCAATAATGCACAAAGGGACAAAAATGTCATTTTAATTTCTAATTTGATTGTATTTTTGTCAAATGGCCAAACCCTTAGGGTTTAGGGTTTGGTTAGGGTTTAGGGTTTAAAAAATTTAGGGTTTGCAATTTAATTTCTAAAATTTCCAAATTTAGGTTTTCAAAAATAGAAAATTAATATTCCTAAATTATAATTAGAATTTTCTAATTATATTAAAATTTCTTAATCACAATTTAAATATTGCTAATTAGGATTAGTATTTCTTAATTAAAATCACTAATTAAGCAATTAGGGTCAAAATCACGAATTAGGGTTTATAACCCAAAAATTAGGGTTTCTAATAGAAAATTAATTTTTCTAAATTAGAAATTAAATTTTGTAATTAGATTAGGTTTTCTAATTACTTATCTTGAAAATTAGAATTAATATATCCTAATTAACATTAAAAGTATTAAATTAACACTTAGGTTTTTCTCTATTTACAAATTAGGGTTTCAAATCTGTAATTAGGGTTTTAAATTTGGAATTAGGGTTTTGTAACCAATTTGTTAAGATTAACCCTAATTAATCCTATAATTATTTTCACTTACGCCATTAAGTTCCCGATTTAGGGTTTCATGCACCGAATTAGGGTTTCGGATTCCCGAAACTAAAATTAGGGTTTCCAGAACCGATTTCTAGGGTTTCTTGTTAATCACTAAGGTTTCTTAACCGAACGTTGGCGTTTTTAATATATACTTAGGGTTTGTTACAGATATCGTTTATCTGGTCAACCCTTGACCCTTAACCACATACTGTACACATACCATACCATATCCGCAGAACATAATCACGTATTCACTTAATCCTGAATAATTCACCTAAATCCTTCACAGAATTTTGAAATCCTCAAAATTCTATCTTAAAAATATCAAAGCGATACACTTATTTTTACATACAGGTTCTAATTTTGAACCTTAAATCAATTAATAAAATTTTAAAAATTTTCAAAATTCTCGGGTTATCACATTCACCCCATTCTTCTAAAAATTTCGTCCCCAAAATTTACCTTATACTTACACCATTCATCATACACCATTCACACACATTCGCTTGCTACCCAATACACCACTCACAAGAGTAAAAGTTTTCAAATTGTATTGAGGGGTCATATAGACCACGAACACTTAGTTTTAACGATTTTGATCATACCGCAAAACAATACCTTACTTGGTATGTTTACAATCAAAGAAGGTAAACTACCGTTGTTAGTACTTTAGGTGATCAGCCTATCGTACTCTTACGTTATGCATAACGTATTAATTATGTATAGTGAATATTTACGCTACTTGATTGGATTATTTATCCAAACAACATAGATCACCTCAGTCTTATCATAGGATTCCGTACCAAAGCAATTTGGTTCGGGAAATTTCATTCAATGAACACTTAGAGTTTTCATAAACTTTAGTCTAGCTGAATCGAATAGCATAGACTCATATCAATAATTCAATTCAATCGAATTATGTAGGTGTAGCCAAACCCCGTTGGCAAATTAAAATTTTTGAAAATATTTTTGAGAATGACGCCATGATGTCGTACTGTATTAACAATCCATTTTAGAATGCCGTCATTGTATGACTTTGTCATAACACATCATACAATAGTGGAACAACGATTTTAGATCAAATTCACACTAAGTATTCCTGTATTTACAACTCCATCAAATTTTTTATAATCTCTGCACCAGGTTAAATGGTACATGAGTGATAAATAAAATATATTTTGATATTTCAAATCAGTTGCGTCTAGCTGAAATAAGTAGCATAGACTATACTTTAAACAGTTTCAAAAATGGTTACGAGTCTACATTTTTTTTTAAAAGCACATAGTGCGTATTTAGCTTGATGTCAATCATTTCGAAATCTAGCATAGCTAGGAATTTCGGAAAACTTATGTCTCCACTAATAATCATTCGCTTAACAATCTATCTGTTCCTATAATCTTCAATACTCCATTTACACACAACTATACCCAGTTCGTCAAGCCACACTTATGAGTCCATAAATTGCCACAATCATATGAGTTTAAGAACTTTCCTAGACAGACCTTTGGCGTCCATTCGCTGAGGGGTTCATAAACATTTCATATAACTATGAATCAAGTATGTCACATAAGTATGAGTTTTAAGAATTCATACTTAACCTTATATCCTCTACCTATGACCTATCTATCTGTTATACACATGAGAAAGGAATCACCCTATTAACACGCATATAGCAAATAGCGCGACACAAACATTTCAATGATTATCATTGCCAGAAACTAAGTGGTTTTTACACCATGTACAATTCAGCTCTCATACGAAGAATTATACAACTCAGCGGCTGAGACGAGTCATCAATTGAATCCCCACCTACCACTAACCCCATTTTAAATACGAATTTCATTTAACTCGTATTCATAATCCTTTCCTGAATTTGTACCAATTAATACTACAACTGACACAACAATCATTGCTGTAAACTTTTTAATCATCAGATTGATTCTTATCCCTGCTATCACTTTATCAGATCACGGAGTGATCTTATCGTATATATTATGATTCATTTCTATATCTTGATCATTTTGTTATACGATCTTCTATCACTGTACTTTTAGTCTTTTAGACTCTATCTATTCGCCACTTCTGTTCAACTTTATTATCAGAGTTAGGGAACTACATATCTTTATACTCACCGAGATTCATCTTTGAATCTTACCGACCAACTAATTCTATGTGGGTTAGTACTTATCCTAATCACTGCGGTTATTGGTCTCAGGTATTCCTACCTAAGCTTCATAACCAACAGCTTTGATACCAACTGTGACGGCCCCGAATCCGAGGTCCCGAATCACCGTGGATCCGGTTCGATCATTCTATCACTATTTAACTATTTGCGAAAGATATAAACATAAATTATTTATACATTAAACTTACACATAATCCTCAAGGTCGAGTAACCTTAACTTATACACAATTCATAACTTTTCTAACACATAACATTATTATTATACTACACTATTACAAAACTAATCGCTACATTAACTTTACGCTGGAACTGTCTTGGACCTTTCCTTGTATCCGACGCATTCGCCTTAATCTGGAATGTTTTAACATGATATAGCAAGGGTGAGAATGAAGGTTGCCAAGCAAGTTTAAATTCAATAATAAAATGATATATCATGATTTGAATAATTGGTTGGCTATAATTCAACAATATAATTGTGAACTAGCAGGAACAAATTTATGACTGAACAAGTATTATATATGAACAAATATATCTGAACCAACTGGTAATGAAGGTGATCAGCCTTTCATACCTGACTTATACATGGAATATGTAAAGAGTACAATTCATGGCAACCAGCAATGATTAACCATAAGCTTATCCGAATAAAACACTCTTAATAGAGTTAAGTAAAAACAAACTTTCCTGAACCGTTGATTACCACAACACAATTTATAACGCTTAATCCAAAGACCTAATATTAGTAATATAGATCTCCAATATTAGAATAATATCATCACAATATAATACTATTATATATATACACCCACAGAATAACCAAAACATATAACACATAACCCTATCAGTCTATTACACACATAAGACACGGTATCAAGTCAAACTATTTCAGTCTGACTTGAATCCGACAAAATTATAACGTCCCGACGGTCTAGTCGAACTTTTATCGAGTCTAAGTTCAATTAAACTTTGACTTAACACTTAACAATTATCTCAGATAATTTATTATCAGTTGAAATATTTTTCGCAAGCTTGTAATAATTTTTAAATAATTATTACCATTTATCGCGTATTTTTAATCCTTAATAACGTATTTAAATGAATTAAATACCACATAATTCTTTTATCATTATTATTTATTTATTATCAAATATTAATGAAATACATGTCATAATATTATAATATATTTATAATATCACAAAGTATTTTAATACTTTAAAATCATTTAAATATGATTTTTAAACAATTAAATTCATTATTAGATAATTAAAATATTAATATTTTCATGACAAAATATCAAAAGTTATATTTTATAACTTAAAATATTTTTATAACACTTAAATCATTTTATATGATTTATAAATCATTTATTCCATTTTTCCATAATTTATTTAATATATTTATTAAATAAACTAATCATCATTAATATTAATTACTTAATGAAATTTATCCCAAAAAATAAAAGTCACTTAAAATAACTTAAAATATTTTCTTTTACCATAACTTTATTTTTCATGATTTTTTCATGTATTAAAATCATTTTAAATCATTTATTTAATATTATAATTAAATAAATTAAATACCATTTATATTCCAAAAATATTGAATATTTATGAAATATACTCAAAATAATTAAAAACTATTTTTAGAATTTAAAATAATTTTTCGTAATTTATTTTGTATTTTAATAATTAAAAACCATTTTAATCTATTTTTAATTAATTTTTTAAAATAATAATAATAAAATGTCATTAAAAGGCCCTATAGCGATGACAGGATTTGTCATTATAGGTGTTCTTGAAATTGCTTGAGCGTTCATAGGCGGTGTGTTAGGTAGGTTTGACGGGATATGATTAAGTAGTACCTGAGCGTGATTTTGGCTAACTAAGACTCTTATCATGTAGTAGTAAATGTACTACTACAATAACCAACCATCATCTAGATCATAACACAACATCACAAACAAGATCTAAGCTAGCGAAATCAATGTTCGATATTCTTCATTTTACGGGTTTTCCGAAAATGAAGAAACGACGACGAAAAGCTTCTTTGATCATTTTAATATCCACATCCCCAACTTTGTTTGTGTAATATAGTGGGTTAATCTTTTAGAACACATGACAGAGTATAACGACATAACATCAGATCATAAATACATGAACACATACGTAAGATCAAGGCTGGTCAAATTCTGACAAAAAATTCGGACATGAAGATTCTGGGTTGCCCAAATTGTTCTTCAGATAGTTCGGTCAACTATAGTTTGACCGGATACAACATCGATTCTGTTATGCATCTAAGTTATCTAAAGGTTTTAATACATACTCCTCATGTCTGGCTACAAGATTCAAATCATAACTTAGCCAAACAACTAAACACGTGCAAGATCCGATCCTTGAAATGATTATCGGGGACGAGATCGGGTTTACGGGTTACCCAGAAACCAGATTCCGTGAACGGTCAACCCTGTTTGACCAATCATAACTTGAGTTTACGATACGATCTGACCATGTTTCAAGTTACAGATCCAAGACCATATAACATACTACAAATACCAAACTTTAAAACACCAAACACATTAACACGTACGGATCTATGAGCCCTGACATTGGCTTGTTAGACAACAAAATTAGGGTTCTTGACCAGTTTTTAAAACTTGATTTTCGTGCATCTAGATGTTATAGATCTATGATCTATCAACCCAGATCACTTATTAACACCTATAACATATTTCTAACCAATCATTAACAACATGTAACATCAAATCGTAAGATTTTAAAATTAGGGTTCTTACCACTTTTGAGCTTTGATTTACGATTCGACTTGTGATCGATCTTGGTAAAGTTAGGGACTGATCATGTATTATCTTATCTCTATATCACTCTACACTTCAATTTTAGAGAGAAAGCTTTGGAGAAAATGAGAGTAAAGTGGTATTTTTTCTCTCTTTTTAATCTATTTAATGTTGACAAATTTCTTTGGATCTGGTTGATTTTTATTTGATATAGTAGTAATTGTCAAATGCTAAGGTTTAGGGTTGCTCAACCACTCCCCTTAGGTTTAGATCTATAAGCAACATCCAATAATGCACAAAGGGGTAAAAATGTCATTTTAATTTCTAATTTAATGGTATTTTTGTCAAATGGCCAAACCCTTAGGGTTTAGGGTTTGGTTAGGGTTTAGGGATTGAAAAATTTAGGGTTTGCAATTTAATTTCTAAAATTTCCAAATTTAGGTTTTCAAAATAGAAAATTAATATTTCTAAATTATAATTAGAACTTTCTAATTATATTAAAATTTCATTTTCACAATTTAAATATTGCTAATTAGAATTATTTTTTCCTAATTAAAATCACTAATTAAGCAATTAGGGTCAAAATCACGGATTAGGGTTTATAACCCAAAAATTAGGGTTTCTAATAGAAAATTAATTTTTCTAAATTAGAAATTAAATTTTGTAATTAGATTAGGGTTTTCTAATTACTTATCTTGAAAATTAGAATTAATGTAAGACCCCAACTTATTATAAATAAAATCGAATTTCCTCTAATTATTATTGTAAATAATAAGGTATTAATTTGATATATTTCTCGGTTATGGGTGAAATGTGCAAATTTTGGAAAATATGCAAGTGGTTATAAAATAATCATTGTTGTTGGGGAATAATTTGGTCGTGGAATATTCTTGTTGTGGGGAATATTAAAATGCATGGCGCGATCATTTGTGGGCCCCTATAATGTAATAATTGTCGGATGAAGAAAAGCGATAAGTTTGAGTTTTTATTAATAACAGCGTAGTTATTCACAATTAACTTCATTGGAATACCCGGTGGTTAAAATCTGAATAATATCGTGGATGGATGCGGTATTGATTAATTGTTGATCCTTACGTAAGAAGACACTACTCGATAATTATTACGATGATTCTTTGTTAAATATTTTATTTTATTGATTCAATAATTCTTTGCGTTGATATTTTATATTATTGTTGTTTCAATAATTGTCACCTTACATAGTATTTCCCATTATCATATCAATAATTCATATTATTTGAATAATATTATTAGATAGCATTATTGGCAATGTCTAGAAAGTTACACAAAAGAGAGGTTTGGTCACCTAATTGCGCGCAAGATAGGAGAAATTCATATTGGAAAGTCCCCCTCTTTCACGAGAGCTACTTTTGGTTGTCATAAATGTGATTACGTAATATTATTTGTGAATAATTAATTATTGATTCATATGATAAGGAAATATTTATTTTATGTGGATATAAATGTTGGATATATTTATTGTGGTTAAAATGAAGGATTTATTGTTGAGGTGTTTTATCGGTATTTTTTTTCGGAATGAAGGTATTAAAAATTAAACCAAAGGTTTTTTTAGGATATATTGCGTGAGTTATAATTTTTAATCCGACCGTTGGATCGTTGTAATTTTGGATATGTTATACATATATAAGTTGAGTATATGTCCACAAATTTTGACGAATTAAATATGAGCGTATGATTTGTTATGAATTTTAAGAGGTATTTGGTTGAAATTGTTCAAGTATCCAAATTTAGCATTTTGGTGGAGAATTCTAGAATTGAGTGGGCCCCACTTGTGGTTGGTGAAGAAATGTGCTGAATTTTATTTCAAATGTGGTGGGTGGGAATAGTAGCAGGTAAAGCCATTAGGTTGCAGGTCAAGTCTGCTAACATTTTCCTATAAATAGAGGGCTAAGTTAGAATTGAAAATCATACCAGAAACATAAACTTTCTCTCTTTCTCTCTCTATATTATCGAGCATATTTTGTGAGTATTTAGATACTTTGTGAGTTTCTATTTTTTAGTACAAGTTTCACAAAGACTATATCCAAAATTAATCGGTAATCGTTTATTTTGAGGTAAGGGGTGTTATATTCTTCTTAAAATGATATTTTCTTCAATATCATAATACCGAATTGTTGGTATGTACTTTTTATCAAATTTAGAACTTTTTTTGTTGGGGTTACTATTCACGTATACGACACTATTCACATATACGGCACTATTCACGAATACGGCACTATTCACCGAAAAATGAAATTTTCTTCTTTTTGTCCAAGATGTCTATTGTAGTTACTATCTTTGATTGTATCCATGTTTTGATCTTTATTCTTGAATTTTGCTTCAAAATTGGTTGTTATGGAGTATTATATATCTTGGATAAACTGTTATACGAATCCTTACTATTTGTCCTTTTATCTCACTGGATTCGTTTTCTTTAAAATATTTTTCATCATCCTCAGTCCTAAATGATGATATTACTGAATATCTTTGGTTTGTAGTGCAAAGATGAATGATTAACTGATGAATATCTTTGGCCCGTAGTGCGAAGATGAATAAGTGTTGAGATGAACATGACCAACTGGTGATACAAATTAATTTCTTTAGCCTGTAGTGCAAAGATGAATATTGATTAAAGATGTATATTGATTGTTTTTACAGGGATAAAATATTGATGATGGACTTTTAAATCTTAGAAGATGGTAGAATTCTTTCTACTTGACTCTTCTAATGGATTGTTGTTTTTCATTGCGCATTGTTGATCTAAAACTTGTTGTCTATTATATTTTATCAGATTTGTCCATGTTGAAGACTAACGATAATTTGTTGTATATTATCTTAGTCATAATATTCTTTATTGGGCTAGTTGAGCTCACCCTTTTCCTTTTTGTTCCATTTTTTCTCGGAGAGGTGAGAACATAGCGAGGAACTAGTCGAGAGTGCGAGTGATGGTTCTAGAAAGATGTTTTAGCAGATCCTCACTATTTACGTAAAATAGTGTTTGAATAATTGTAATGAGGACTTATTTGAGTGTGGATATTGTCTAGAAGACAATATTTGTATTTAAACTCACGATTATGTGTTGTCGTATTTTAAGCGACAATTGTATTATTGAAGTTGTAGTTCAGACTCTGTACCATGTATTTGGCGACTCGAGAATGGGTGTTGTATACCTATTTTGGGGGTGTCACGGTTGGTATCGAGCTTAGGATATGGTCTCTGGCGGTGATCGGGGAATAGAACTAGGAGGGGAGAGATGAGTAAATCCTTCGCTAGTGTGTCCTATCTAAGCTTATTTGTTGGTCAGTCATAATATAGGGATATTATGTGATATGTTAATTTTTTTAATTAACCCTTGTTTTATGGAAGTATTTAAGAATGGATGTTGAGAACGTTAACAATGGAGTGTATGAGACTGTGGAACAACCTTTAGTTACAAACCAGGAGAACGTGCAATAGGAAGGCAATAATCCTCCTGTAAACAACACTATCGAGCAAATGATGAATGATGGGATGTTCAGAAGTTTTTTGCATTTTATGCAAAACCAGACGAGTGAACCTCGTGCACAGAATACAGCTGGAAATACTAGCAATGCGCGGCTTGTCACAGCCAAGCAGTTCAAAGAGTTGGGACCACCAGAATTTAAGGGAAAGCCAGATCCGATCATGGTGGAAATGTGGGTCAAGCAAATTACCAAGATATTCGATGTCTTGGGATGCACAGAGGAATAGAAGGTTCCAATCGCAACCTTTATGTTCGCGGTGAGCGATATCACTCTTGGTAGAGAGTGCGTGAAGCGTCACTACCACCGGCACTCAAAGCATGTCTTGGGAAACATTTTAGAAACTATTCAATGACAAGTACTTTCACGAAAGTATTGCGTCGTATGAAGGAGGTGGAGTTTATCAGACTAGAACAAAACAACATGACGGTGTCTCAGTACGAGGCGAAGTTTGCAGAGTTATCTAGGTTTGTACCTCATTTGGTCAAAAATGAGGAACGAATGACAAGGATGTTTCTGAGAGGTCTAAAGCTTAGAGATTAAGTAATATCTTATATCTCATAAATTGTCTTTATATTTGATTTTGTAAACATGGCTCAATTATTAGGCGAGATAATGAGTATGTGCAACCGAGGGACCACAAACTGAGGTCATCATCTGGGGTGGTTAGCCATCATCGAGCGATGATAACCAACGAGGAGGGAAAAATACGAATAAAGGTGGTAACCACTCGGGTGGTCATCGTGGACATGATAATAGGAGAGGCGAGTCAAGTGGAAATTTCAGAAAGAGGAGATTTAACAATGACGGGAAGACATTAGCAGCAGCACCAGCACCAACAACAAATTCTAGGGGAGGAGAACGACCGCCAGTTAGATGTTACAAATGCGGGAAAGAGGGACATATCAGCCCAAATTGTCCACAACAATCCAAGGTATGTTACAACTGTGGAAAGGAAGGCCACATAGCTCGGGATTATTCTGTAGCAAAACCAAGTTCAATGGGGATGGTGACTCCAAGGGCTGTCCCGGATAAGTCAAAATCAGCGGTTCCTGGAAGAGCGTTTATCGTGACTGGCCAAAACCCGAGGAACCCGAACGAGGTGATTACAGGTAAGATAATCTTGAACTCTTGTGAAGTTTATACCTTACTAGATACCGGTTCTACCCATTCGTTTATCTCTCCTGCTTGTGCTGAACGTTTAAACTTGACTCTGGAGAAATTAGACTTTGATTTATCAGTGGAGACTCCGTTGGGTGAAACTTTCGTTACATCCACAGTTTATAAATCTTGCATGATCCCAGTTAGCACTATCACATTACCTGTTGATCTTATCTCTTTAAAGATACTTGCTTTTGATGTGATTTGAGAAATTGATTGGTTAACCACTCATCATGCCAAAATTGATTGTTTTCGTAAGGTTTTAGTTTTCATATTCTAACCAACTTTGTCATACTAATTCAAACAACTAAACCACTAAAATCGATCCTTTGTCATATCAAGCCATAAAGCTATTCGTTTATTGAAAAATGGATGTCAAGTTTTTTTAGCCCATGTTATGGATTTGAACAAATACAAGTCAGATTTGAATAATATTTCTGTTGTTAGAGAATTTCCTGATGTATTTCTTGAAGAAGTTTCGTCTACCCCGAGCGTGATGTTGAATTCTTTATTGACCTTGAAAGGGTACAAAACCCATTTCTAAAACCCCATATCGAATGGCTCCTATTGAACTTCGGGAGTTAAAAGTCCAACTACGTGAAATGTTAGACATAGGTTTCATTCGTCCTAGTACATCTCCTTGGGGTGCTCTGTTTTATTCGTAAAGAAGAAAGGCGGGAGTATGCGACTTTATATTGACTCATCGAGAATTAAACCATGTCACCATCAAGAATAGGTATCCGCTACCTCGCATTGATGACCTATTTGACCGATTCTGAGGAGCACAATTCTTTTCAAAGATCGATCTTCGTTCGGATATCATCAATGAAGATTAAAAGCGAGGATAGTCCAAAGCGCCTTGAACTCGATGCGGGCATTATGAATTCTTAGTCATGTCTTTTGGATTGACTAATGCTCCTGCTGCTCTCATGGATTTGATGAACCGTGTATTCAAGGAATATTTGGATCAGTTTGTTGTTGTCTTTATTGATGACATCCTCATCTATTCCTAAAGCAGTGAAGATCATGAGCACCATTTGAAGCTGATACTTGAAAGGCTTCGTGAAAACAAGATTTATGCCAAGCTGAAGAAATGTGAGTTCTGGCTTGAGGAAGTAGCATTCCTTGGGCACGTGGTGTCAAAACATGGAGTATCTATTGACCCGGCAAAGATTAAAGCAGTACAAAGTTGGGAGCAACCAAAGTCGATGACCGAAGTGCGTAGCTTTCTGGGCTTAGCTGGTTATTATCAGAGATTCGTGGAAGGATTTTCTCGAATCGATACTCCATTAACTCAACTGACTCAGAAAGATACAAAATTCGTATGGAGCGAGGAATGCGAGAAGAGTTTCCAAGAGCTCAAGAGGAGACTCATTTTCGACACTGCTCGCAATACCATCCGTGCGGATGGATTTGTTATATACAACGATGTTTCAGGAAAAGGGTTAGGATGCGTTCTCATGCAACATGGGAAAGTCATAGCCTATGCCTCACGACAACTCAAAGAATATGAGAGCAATTATCCTACTCATGATCTAGAGTTGGCAGCAGTCGTATTCGCGTTGAAATTTTGGAGACACTATTTGTATGGGAAGAAAGTGGAGATTTATACGGACCATAAAAGCCTCAAATATTTCTTCACCCAAAAAGAACTCAACATGTGGCAACGACGTTGGCTTGAACTATTGAAAGATTACGATCACACTATTCAATATCATCACGGAAAAGCTTAAGCGTAGTAGGCGGCGCATTGAGAAGAAGATCATATGCAGACGAAAAGTGCGATATTGTCAATGCAAAGGCCCATTCTGTATGACTTGCAAAGGATGGAGGTAGAATTAAAGACTCTAGGGACCCACATGATGCTGGCAAATATACGAGTAGAACCAACTTTAATCGATAAAGTTAAAGCTGCTCAAGCTACGCACATGGAGCTAATGCGTATGAAGAAGAAACTGCAAGAAGGTACTATTCTAGAAGCAAGAATCGATGAAGAAGGAATACTTAGATTCAACTCCAGACTTTTTGTTCCTAACGATTCTGACTTCAAGCATAGAATCATGATGGAGGCACACAACACACGATTTGTAATCCATCACAGGAGTACCAAAATGTATCATGATATTCGACATACATTTTGGTGGAACAATATGAAGAGAGAGATCGCGGAGTTTATCTCGAGGTGTTTAACTTGTCGGCGTGTAAAAGCGAGCATCAAGTGCCAAAGGGTCCATTACAACCACTTTAGATTCGAAATAGAAGTGGGAACACATTACTATGGATTTAGATTATGAGGTCCTCCCAAAGTTTCTCAAGGCATAGATGCTATTTGGGTTATTGTTGATAGATTAACCAAGTCGCCCATTTCTTGCCGACACGTGAGATTTATTCCTTGAACGTCTTGCTAGTATATGCGTGAATGAGATTGTGAGATTGCATGGCATGCCAAGTATCCATAGTTTTGGATTGTGACCCAAGATTCACTTCATGATTTTGGGTTAGCTTACGTAGTAAAGCTATGGGCGCGATTTATTTACGATTGATTTGGCATACCATCCTCAAAAGCAGACGGACAATCGAGAGAGGACTATTCAAACCCTTGAAGATCTATTAAGACTTTATGTCCTAGATTTTAAAGGAAGTTGGGATAAGTACTTGCCACTGGTGGAATTCTCCTACAACAACAGTTATCAAGCAAGTATAGGCATGGCTCCATTTGAGGCGTTGTATAGACAAAAGTGTCGTTCTCCAGTATGCTGGGACGAGGTGGGAGAAGCAACGTTGTTGGGACCAGAATTAGTACGCATGACTACAGAAAAGATCCAAATAATTCGACAACGTATTCAAACCTCACAATATCGACAAAAGAGTTATGCTAATCTTCATAGAAAGGACGTGGATTTTAATATTGGAGATCATGTATTGTTACGTGTTGCTCCATGGAAGGGAGTTACAAGATTTGGAAAGAGAGGAAAGCTCAATCCACGATTTGTTGGTCCATTTGAGATTCTTGACCGAATAGGAAATGTGGCCTATAGACTCGCATTACCTCCAAGTATGTCTCGTGTTCATAATGTTTTTCACATATCCATGCTTCGTAAATATGTGAAAGACCCGAACCATATTATTGCATTAGAACCAGATGAGATAGCCGAAGATTTAACGTACGAAGAAGTACTTGTTAAGATCTTGGATAGGAAAGAGCATGTCCTACGCACCAAGGTTATACCACAAGTTAAGGTTTTGTGGAGAAACCATGCTATTGAAGAAATGACCTGGGAGTTGGAATCAGAAATGAAAGCGAGGTATCCTCACCTTTTCGAAACACCAAGTACGTATGTCAATTTCGAGGACGAAATTTCATAAGGAGGGGAGGTTGTAAGACCCCAACTTATTATAAATAAAATCGAATTTCCTCTAATTATTATTGTGAATAATAAGGTATTAATTTGATATAATTCTCTGGTTATGGGTGAAATGTGCAAATTTTACAAAATATGTAAGTGGTTATAAAATAATCATTGTTGTCGGGGAATATTCGTTTGGTCGTGGAATATTCTTGTTGTCGGGGAATATTCGTACGACGGCGCAGTCATTTATGGGCCCCATAACAAAATAATTTTCGGATGAAGAAAACGACAAGTTTGAGTTTTTATAAATAACGACGTAGTTTTTACGAATTAACACTTTGTTAGAATACCCGATGGTTAAAATACGATGTCTGGCGTGGATGCGAGTATTGATGAATTATTGATCCTTACGTAAGAAGGCACTACTCAATAATTATACGATGATTCTTTATTTAATATTTTATTTTATTGATTGATAATTGATGCGTTGATATTTTATATTATTGTTGTTTCAATAATTGTCACTGTACAGTATTTCCCATTATCAGATCAATAATTCATATTATTTGAATAATATTATTAGATAGCATTATTGGCAATGCCTAGAAAGTTCTGTCAAAGGAGAGGTTTGGTCACCTAATTGCGCGCCAGTAATGAGAAATTCATATTGGAAAGCCCCTACGTCACCAGGGCAACACCGGATGTCATAAATGTGATTCTATAATATTATTTGTGAATAATTAATTATTGATTCATATGATAATGAAATATTTATTTTATGTGGATATAAATGTTGGATATATGTATTGTGGTTAAAAATGAAGTAGTGAATGTTGAGGTGTTTTATCAGTATTTTTGTCGGAATGAAGGTATTAAAAAATTAAACCAGTATTTTTGAGATATATTGCGTGAGTTATAATTTTTAATCCGACCATTGGATCGTTGTAATTTTTGGATATGTTATACACATATAAGTTGAGTATATGTCCACAAATTTTGAACCATTAAAAATGAACGTATGATTTGTTATTAATTTTAAGAGGTGACTGGTTCAGAAATTGTTGAAGTATCCAAATTTAGCATTTTGGTGGAAATTTCTAGAATTGAGTGGGCCCCACTTGTAGTTGGTGAAGAAATTTGCTGAATTTTATTTCAAATGTGGTGGGTGGGAATAGTAGCAGGTAAAGCCATCAGGTTGCAGGTCAAGTCTGCTAACATTTTCCTATAAATAGAGGGCTACGTTAGAATTGAAAATCACACCAGAAACATAAGCTTTCTCTCTCTCTCTCCCTCTCTCTATATATTATCGAGCGTATTTTGTGAGTATTTAGATACTTTGTGAGTTTAAATTTTTTAGTGCAAGTTTCTGTCAGCACTATATCCGAAATTCAGTCAGAAGTACGGTTATTTTGAGGTAAGGGGTGTTATATTCTTCTTAAAATGATATTTTCTTCAATATCATTATACCGAAATGTTGGTATGAACTTTTTATCAAATTTAGAACTTTTTGTGTAGGGGTTACTATTCACGTATACGGCACTATTCACCGAAAAATTAAATTTTCTTCTTTTTGTCCAAGATGTCTATTATGGTTACTATCTTTGATTGTATCCATGTTTTGATCTTTATTCTTGAATTTTGCTTCAAAATTGGTTATTATGGAGGATTATTGATCTTGGATAAAGCGTTATACGAATCCTTACTATTTGTCCTTACGTCTCCTTTGGATTCGTTTTCTTTAAAATATTTTCATCATCCTTAGTCCTAAATAATGATATTCTTGAATATCTTTGGCCCTGTAGTGCAAAGATGAATGATTAATGAGATGAATATCTTTGGCGTAGTGCGAAGATGAATGGGTGTTGAGATGAACATGACTTAATTTGGTGATACAAATGAATATCTTTGGCTGTAGTGCAAAGATGAATATTGATTAAAGATGTATATTGATTGTTGTTACTGAGGATAAAATATTGATGATGGACTTTTAAATCTTAGAAAATAGTAGAATTCTTTCTACTTGACTCTTTCTAATGGATTGTTGTTTCATTGCGAGTTGTTGATCTAAAACTTGTTGTTTATTATATTTTATCAGATTTGTCCCTGTTGAAGACTAACGATAATTTGTTGTATATTATCTTAGTCATAATATTCTTTACTGGGCTAGTTGAGCTCACCCTTTCCCTTTTTGTTCCATTTCTCTCAAGAGGAGAGAACATAGCAGGAACTAGTCGGGGTACGGAGTGATGGTTCTAGAAAGATGTTTTAGCAGTCCTCACTATTTCTGTAAAATAGTGTTTGAATAATTGTAATGAGGACTTATTTGAGTGTGGATATTGTCTAGAAGATAATATTTGTATTTAAACTCACAGTATGTGTTGTCGTATTTTACACGATAATTGAATTATTGAAGTTGTAGTTTGCTTTCTATACCATGTATTTGGCGACTCAAAATGGGTGTTGTATCACTATTTTGGGGGCGTCACAATTAATATATCCTAATTAACATTAAAAGTATTATATTAACACTTAGGTTTTTTCCTAAAATGAGGGTTTCAAATTTGGAATTAGGGTTTTGTAACTAATTTGTTAAGATTAACCCTAATTAATCCTATAATTATTTACACTTACGCCATTAAGTTCCCGATTTAGGGTTTCATGCACCGAATTAGGGTTTCGAATTTCCAGAACTGAAATTAGGGTTTCCAGAACCGATTTCTAGGGTTTCTTGTTAATCACTAAGGTTTTTTAACCTAACCTTGGCATTCTTAATATATACTTAGGGTTTATTCTGAGATATCGTTTATCCGTTGACCCTTGACCATAACCACACATCGTGTACACATATCATACCATATCCACAGAACATAATCACGTATTCACTTAATCATGAATAATTCTCCTAAATCCTTCACAGAGTTTTGAAATCCTCAAAATTCTATCTTAAAAATATCAAACGCATACACTTATTTTCTGTCTAGCTTCTAATTTTGAACCTTAAATCAATTAATAAAATTTTGAATATTTTCAAAATTCTCGGTTTGTCACAAGTACTTTCCCGAAAGTATTCGTCACATGAAGGAGGTAGAGTTTATCAAGTTGGAACAAAACAATATGATCGTGTCGCAATATGAGGCTAAATTTGCGGAGGTATCTCGGTTTGCATCCCATTTAGTTGATAATGAGGAGCGAATGACCCGAATGTTTTTAAGAGGTTTGAAACCGGAGATACGACAATATCTTATTTCTCATAAACTGTGTTTGTATTCAGATGTTGTAAATAGGGCTTAGTTGTTGGAGCGCGATAAGGAGTCAACACAACCAAGAGAAAGCAGCCGAAAGAATGAAAATACCAGTGGTAACAATCATCGAAGCGGTGACAACAAACGTGGAGGGAATCAACATGCCAGAAATGGTAACCACTTCGGTGGTAATCATAGCCAAGACAATAAAAATGAACATTTCAAGAAAAAAAGATTATTGATGCTTATGCAAGAAGTCACGCAAGTATTGTCGTAGTTAAAAAATGATAGAATTATTTCTTTATAAAAATAACGGCGAAAGTATTACCGTTAAAACTGTTGAACTACCTGGCAGTAAAAGTACAGTAATACACGTGGTTACATAGTAGCACAGGGTATTGATTATTGATGCTTATGTAAGAAGTCACTCAGTTATACTCAATTATTGCTATAATTATTGCTGCATCATATCTCTCATATTATTGATTTAATTATTGTCACCGTGTCATCTGTATAATATGTTATATTATTAAATCAATAATTGAGACGACAAACTTATTCATATTATTATTTGCAATATTGACAATGTCTAGAAGTTCTGTCAAGGAGAAGTTTGGTCACCTAATTGCGCGCCAATAAGGAGAAATCCTTATCGGAAAGCCCTCTCTTTCCTGGGAACGACCTGGTTGTTAAATATTGTGAATTATAATTTTAATGATGCATAATTTCGTGTTGATTAAATATGAAATTGATAGTTCCATTGTGTTGAAATTATTAGTGTTAATGAAAATCGACATTTATTTCGATAATAATTGATGTCTGGAGGTTATATTGACCAATCGGGTAATTAACCGAATAAATGAGCCATTAATTGTTATTAATTCACATGATTATAACTATTTGTTCACATTGGTGTACTATTGATTCACATTCTTGTACTATTAGGGGAGTTGGTGCAAGATTGATAATACTTGCATGACTAAGTTTAAAATGGAGGTATAGATGGAGGTACTATACTGTAATTCGTATTTTCACATGATTATAACTATTGATTCACATGATTGAACTATTGATTCACATTATTTACTATTAGGGAAGGTGGTGCAAGTTTGATAATACTTGCAGGACTAAATTAAAAATAAAGAAAAAGAGGAAGGTATTATGCTGTAATATTTCGAACCCCAAAACGTGCAATTATCGAAAATATATTTTCCTCATTTCTCACCAATTCACAAAAGCTATAGAGTAATTATTATAGAGAGAAATTATAGAGAGAAAGAAGAAGATAAGTCTGCTACCTCACTATTCCAGTATCCAGTTTCTTCTGAGGTAAAGGGTATTATTTCTTTTGTATTTGTGGGCCCAAGTATAAATTAGGGTTCAAATGTGACCTAAAAGAATTGAATGACAAACGAAAATGGCAGATATAAATGACCATGACCCGAGAGAAGCCTTCACGTGTCCCAAGGAAGAAGACTCGTGGAGGCGACTTATTTTGCGAATTGATTGAGGGATTGGATTGGTGGCTAGAAGGACAGGACGATCTAGGCATTACTCTGATGACTAAGGGTAAATTTGGGATTTCCCCAAGGTCATGTGCCTAGCACATGACCTCTCTCCACAAAACCCTATAAATACCCCTTCCACTCCATTGGGAAGGGGACCTCACTTTGGACTCTTGGACCTTTTGGAGATTTTCTCTCAACCCGAAGACTTAAGAAGGCTCTCTGAATCCTTGATACCCTAACCCGGTTCTTGGATTCTAAGATTTCTGCCACCTGTCGTTGGAGTAATCGCTCAACTGTTCTTCTCCCATCTTCAATCAATCAATCAATTCCGTACTTTTCGTGGATTTCTCTCCTCCTCAGCTAACACGAAACCCTAACCCTAGCAAGGTATGATTTCCTTTCCCACATTTCTTTGGCAACTCTACTGGGGAGGTGTAGAATTCGTGGAAGGTATGCCCACAACTCGAAGTGGGAGAACTATAGGAAGAGCTTCACCAACGAATAGTATTACCTCACCGAATCCAGTTCCAAGGTAAGCAAATCAAGCTTTCCAAGGTGCAAACCTGAATCTTGACCAACCAATTATTGAAGATGCTTCGTAAGGGGGTTCAACATCACCATATATGGCCAATCAACAACAAACAAATGCAGGAAGGCATGGCGAGGATGCAAGTGGAGAACAGACAAATGATGTGTCAGCTGGAGATGCTCAAGGCATTGAAGGAAGCACGAGAAGGACAAGGGATGATGATGGACATGATGCTAGAGATGCAGAGGAAGCAAGAGGAAATGAGGAATTTCCGCCAGCAGTTGATGCAGATTCCCACCTTCAAGGCCATTTTCCCAGACAGTTCGTAGGGTGAACAAGCAGGAGTGGAAGACAACAACAATGACAACAACAACAAAGAGAACCAGATTGTACCTCCATCGACGAAGAATCAGTCGGTTCCAATCATCAACTTGGAGGCCCGGAACAGTGGTGACGCGCCACAACCCTTGTTGAAAGCAAGCCATCCTCAGACACACATCATCCCAACCGCTCTTCCATCATTTTCACAAGTACAGATGCCAACCATCCCAAGCCATGTCCATTGAGTGAGCCAGCAACTGCCACAAGCGCTAGCTTTGCACGATGCAAGTATGCATCAACCAATCTCTTTACCATACACACCACCGATACAGCAGTATATCACAACACCCCAGAGAGTTCACGCCATGAGCCAATACGTGACGAATGATGATATGATCGATGTGATCAATCAACTTCACAGGCAGACATCCCGACCTTCAGAATTAGACTTACTCCACCTTACCCGACACATATTCAGAGACAACCTTACCCGGCAGGGTATATCGAGCATCCCCCGCAATTTCCAAAATACAATGGGGAGAAAGGAAATGCCAGGGAACACATTGCCAGGTTTGTGGAGTCGATGTCTCCATGGTTAGGATATGATGAAATGAACAATCACAATTTGTTGATGAGGGAATTAAATAAGACTTTGACAGATAATTCCTTTAGTTGGTACAACAACTTGGAGAAGGAATCAATACATGATTGGGATGATCTAAAATTACAATTTTTTAAGAAATTTTTCTATGTACAGAAACAGGTAACCATCGTAGAGCTCATGCGATTCAAGCAGAAGCCAAACGAGGAGCTGTTAGATTACGTGGATAATTTCAAGGCCTAAGCACAGAAGTGTGTAGAGCCAATCGAAGAAAAAAACTTGGTTAGTATATCCAACAATGGTGCTTTAGACTCCTTCAAGTCCCACCTCATTACCAAAGCTTGTGATTCATTTGCGACCCTCTCGTCTTTTGCACAAGACTTGGGAGGAATCATGACATTGCCCACTAGCCATGCGATGGTTACATGGAAGGGCAATAGGATAACAACTGTGGCTTTGGCTTTGGCGGATTCTCAGTTAAAACCACAAGGGGGCAAGAGGGAGAAAAATGAGAAATTTGAATGAAGCAGAGAAAAGCATAGGGACAAGTATACCAGAATGCCAGTCCCGGAGGCTATCACATGCAGTGAGAAGGCATTCAATAGCCTGTATGAACAATGGTTTGAGCACGGAGTGGTGAAGCCTCCAAAGCCCCGGCTGGTTATAACGGAAGAGATGAAATGAAGACCAGACTTCTGTGTATACCACCAATACGTAGGACATTCCACTATGGGCTGTTATAGTATGTGGAGGATATACAATGAGAAGCTGGTGGCCGGAGAGATTGAACTAGGAGAAGAAACTTGCAACACTATCACCCGTAGTGCAGTCCCGAAAGTCATGAACCCAAATACTGGCTCTACCATCGAGAGAACTCTGAACTACAGATGAATTAAAAATCCACCCAAGATGGTGGTCCACCAAAAATGGTGGTTTAAGTCCTCAGGAGTATCCCTTGCCAAGTAATTGGATGACCAAGGTTGGAGGCACAAAAATTGACGAATTAAAAAAAAATTTAAAAAAAAAATCCACCCAAGATGCTGGTCCACTCTAAATGGTGGTCAAGTCCTCATAGACTGAACTTGCCAAAACATTGGATGACCCAAGTGACGAGGCACCCGATTTCAAGTCCTTGTAGACCGCACTTGCCAAGAAATTGGACGACCCAAGTGAAGAGGCACCCGATTTCAAGTCCTCGTAGACTACACTTGCCAAGAAATTGGACGACCCGAGTGACGAGGCACCCGAGTGTTACACGGTATCATTAAAAGTGAATGAGGCACCTGACTATAAGTCCTTAGAACCAAAAAGTTATACTTTTAACTTTAAAAATAATCGAGGCACCTGACTATAAGTCCTCGAACCAGACAAGTTATACTTTCAACTTCAAAAGTAATCGATGATTTATTATTTGAAACGTTATGCTTTTCGTTAAAAGCAATTTTATTATCAATAAATTGTCAAACTTCCGCTTATGCTTGAATATTTTTTTCTGATCTCTTTAAAAAAAAAGTATAGATTCAAGTGATAGTTTATATTAAAAAAACATGTTTTTTCTTGAAAAGATTCATGTTTGCTATTTTATGAGGAATATTGTTATCTTGGAGTCTTAATTTGAACAACATAAGATTCAATGTTAAATATTGAGTTTTAAGGAACTGTTCAAATTAAAGGCAATCAATAAGTATAAAAGAGACTACAATTTGATAAATGAAATATATGTACATGAATTTTCTAATACAGGAAATGGAAAAAATTATGAAAGTTCATGATCTAAAGGCCATGACCTGTCGAACTGAAGAGAGGGGAATAGCTAAAGCCTTTCGACAATGGTATGGTACCCTGAGCCTTTGTATTGGAGACAATCAAGCCTTCAATGCAAGGTCTTGGGCAGCTAACTCAATTTCTGAAAAGCGTGCTCTTCAATTTATCTATGGCATCTTGAAGCTCCTAAAACTAGATCTACATAAAGTAAGTCATTCTCATGGAGACGTGAAGTGACTTCCGAACGAAGTGCAACAACATGATGATTGGAAATAAAGAGATCCAACCTAGCATGGAAAGGAGACATGTCCAAGGAAAGTTAGGAGATACCTAGATATCCTTAAAGAGCTCCTCTAGGGCTTGCCCTCCTAGGGTTTGCTTTCCTAGAGGTTCCCTCTCCTAGGACTTTCGTTTTCAAGGCTTGCAAAACATCAAGCTTCAAGAAGTGTAGACTTCAACACTTAAAAAAATATTTTGCGTGATCCTCTCACTAAAGGCGTGACTCACGCGCAGGGGGAAAATGCTTACTGGTAGATGATATAGACATCCTCCAGGGTAGAGGTACATTCCCCCCAAGTAGTGACGAATATGCATGTAGAGGAGCACCATGGTTTTGTTGGATACGAGTGTCACTGCATAGCTGGATGCAACGAAGAATGTTAACTATTTTCTTTAGTACATCCACATAACCAACATTCTCAAGTATCTCGTTGATCCAATGCTACCATTCCTGAAGATGGCTAGATGAACTAGACAAAATGTGAAGGGGACTAAAAGGGTACTCTGGTTTCTTTATGCATATGCGGTGAATACAAACAGAATGGGGAAAGTCACCCAAATCTCTGCAAGCCGCAACATATAGAAACAAACCTTCTTTCTCTGGCAAGAGAGAAGTTGTACAGTAATAAGCCCGAACTTGCTCCTAAAAAAATATTGGAAGAACCAAAAGAGGGGAGCCCTTCCCCAATCACTGAGGAACGAGGCCTCCTTGGCGGTTTTCTAGATCTGTAGAATGTTCAATGGAGATCAAGGGCCTGCAAGCAAGAAGAATTCAACATAAGGGCTCTAAAGAGCAAAGAAAAGGATGTCAAGGAAAAGGATGTCAAGGAAAACATTTGAACTTGAATGCTTATCATAGCAAAGAAGGAAGTCTGAGATTTAAGCTTAAAAACACCTAAAAGAGGAAGCAAAAAAAGAGCACAAGCATTAGGAGCCATTCAAATAAAAATAGGGCAAAGGGAGAACGAGAAAATGTGAAAGAGGAGGCCATTAGGTCAGTTTCCCTAAGGGTTGGCTCGTAGGGTTTAGCCACCTAAGGAACTCTCCCCTCTTACATTTAACTTCTCCTTACTCGTTGAATCAACTCATTGGAATAAATGCTACTTCATCGAAATATCCGAGCCAAGATCCTTGTTAAGGTGAAATGGCCCGGAATAAATTTTTCCTCCTTGCGGTATTGTCCTTTCTTTCAGAATATCCTAGCCAAGATTCTTGTTAAGGTGAAATGACCTGGAATAAATTCTTCCTCGTTGTGGTGTTGCCTCTTTTTCTTTCAGAATATCCGAGCCAAGAACCTTGTTAAGGTGAAATGGCACAGAATAAATTCTTCCTCCTTGCGGTGTTGTCCTTTCTTTCAGAATATCCGAGCCAAAAACCTTGTTAAGGTGAAATGGCTCGGAATAAATTCTTCCTCCTTGCGGTGTTGTCCTTTCTTTGAGAATATTTGAGCCAAGATCCTTGTTAAGGTTAAATGGCCCAAAATAAATTCTTCCTCCTTGCGGTGTTGTCCTTTCTTTCAGAATATTCGAGCCAAGAACCTTGTTAAGATGAAATGGCTTGGAATAAATTATTTCTCGTTGCGGTGTTATCTCTGTCCATTGGGAATATTTGAACCAAGATCTTTGTTAAGGTGAAATGGCCCAGAATGGATGCTTTCTCGTTGTGGTGTTGCCTTTTCTTTGAGACTATACGAGCCAAGATCCTTATTAAGGTGAAATGGCCCGAAATAGATGTTTCCTCGTTGCAGGGTTGTGGTCCAAAAAAGAAATACTACAATTACCTGAAAAGAAAAGAAATAAATGAAACAATCAAGAAGATTTGACAAGCTGAAAATCAACACATTCACAATTCAAAGCGAACAATTAAACTTTTTGGCAGTTATTCCAAAGAAAGATTGATAAAAATATTTTCAATTTATCTAGCAGCAGGGGTTGTTAGCGATGGAGAAATTCATCGTTCATGTCCCTTAAAGACTGCTCATGATCCGAAGATTTCTGCATACCTATTGATCAATGGGCTTAATTCATCACGGATTACGAAGTACTTGCGTTTATGTTTTGGTGGATAAAATGAATTACATATCGGTTGGTGCACACACCCAAAACTCTATATATGAAAGACTAAAGAACATGATAAATGGTTTTGTTAACAGACCCCTTAGTAGTTGAATACAAGGACCGGACCCACAAGATCAAAGTCTGCGGATCATTCAGAAATTTGAAGCATGATTCAAAGATTTGAAGTATTTTGCACGATGGTCACTCCAAAGGCGTGACACTCGCGCAGGGGGCAAATGTGGGCCCAAGTATAAATTAGGGTTCAAATGTGACCTAAAAGAATTGAATGACAAACAGAAATGGCAGAAATAAATGAGCATGACCCGAGAGAAGCCTTCACGTGTCCCAAGGCAGAAAACTCATGGAGGTAACTTATTTTGGGAATTGATTGAGGGATTGGATTGGTGGCTAGAAGGACAGGACGATCTGGGCATTACTCTAATGACTAAGGGTAAATTTTGGATTTCCCTGAGGTCATGTGCCTAGCACATGACCACCCTCCAAAAAACCCTATAAATACCCCTTCCACTCCATTGCGAAGGGGACCTCACTTTGGACTCTTGGACCTTTTGGAGATTCTCTCTCAACCTAAAGACTCAAGAAGGCTCTTTGAATCCTTGCTACCCTAACCCGGTTCTTGGATTCTAAGAGTTCTACCACCTGTCGTTGGAGTAATCGCTCACCTGTTCTTCTCCTCTCTGCAATCAATCAATCAATTCCGTACTTTTCATGGATTTCTCTCCTCCTCAGCCAACACAAAACCCTAACCCTAGCTAGGTATGATTTCCTTGCCCACAGTATTCATGAAGAGAGCTTCTATTATTCCATTCTTTATTATTATATTGGAATAACATGTCTATACGAAGTACCTCATACATGGTGAAATTCTTCTGTTATTCCATTCTTTATTATTATGTTGGAATATCCTGTCTGTGCGGATTACGCATGACCTAGTTCCATTCTTTATTATTCTGTTAGGAATAACCTATTTGTCTTGATCTATCGCATATACGGTGAATTCTTACATTATTCCATTCTTTATTATTACATTAAGAATAACTTTGTCTACGCGGTCTATTGCATGCACGGTGAATTCTTTTGTTATTCCATTCTTTATTATTACATTGGAATAACTTTTGTCTACGTGGACTCTTTGCATGCGTGGTGAATGACCTTTTGTATTCATTCTTTATTAAATTGTGGAAATGATGCATCTCACGTGGATTTACCGCATGGCGGATAAAAATCCATTTTGATTTCAGATATTCTATTATACTCGTATGAGATATCATTTCTTTTGTACTCGTCATGAAGTATCATTTTATTTGGTATTTTATTTACGAGTTACTATTCACGGGTTACTATTCACCTGGTTACTATTCACTCTAGTATTATTCACTCGGGTATTCGGGGCACTTTTTATTTTGGAGTACTATTCACGAGTTATTATTCACGGGTTACTATTTACCTGAATAGTATTCACTCGGGTATTTGGGGTACTTTCCATGTCGGGGTACTATTCACGAGGTACTATTCTCGAAGTACTATTCATGAGATACTATTCACGGGATAATATTTACCCAAAAAATATATATCTTTTATGTCCAAATTATTTTTCGTACATGAATATTATTCTTGAATTTTACTTTGCAAAGCAGTATCTTGTTGACAATTTGGACGTTATTAATTTCTGGATAAATTAAATTATAAATCTTTAAAAGTTATCCTTGAACTTGTTTTATTGAATTATTATGTCATTGTCATCATCCTCATGCTTATATTGTTATGAAAGTCATCTTTGGATTACGTGCAGAGATGGACTTGGTATGATTATGACCAGGGATTATTTGGTATAATCATGACCGTAATGTGATGAATGATGTGGTGAAAGTCCTCAATGGCCTGTAGTTCATTGATGGAGAGTTATTTGTATGATTATGACCAGGGATTATTCGGTATAATCATGACCATTGATGATTACATGAATATCCTTGGCCGTGGTGCAGGGATGATTTTATTTTATTTATTAAGTTGAGTCTCAGCGATAAAGTTGATGAAAAACTTTTTAAATCATAGAAGATAGTAGATTTTATGCTCTACTTGACTCTTCTAATAAATTGCTTATTCCGCTGCAGTTGTTGGTCTAAAACTTATTGTCTATTGTATTGTATCAGTTTTTATATTGTTGAAGGCTAAGGATAATTTATTCTGCATTATCTTAGTCATAATATTTCTTACTAGGCTAGTTGAGCTCACCTTTTCTTTCATTGTTCTCTTCAGGAAATGAGAATATAGCTTGGATGATTCGGGGAATGGAGTGATGGTCCAGGATAAATGGCTTTAGTAGTCCTCACTATTCTACGGAATAATGTGATATTAATTGTAATGAGGACATTATTGAGTGTGGATATTTTCTAGATGACAATATTCTTGTTTAAACTCTCAGCTATGTTTTGTCGTATTGTACACGACTGTTTTATAATTAAGTTGTATTTGAATTTATGTACCATGTTTCTGGCGACTCAAGATGGGTGATGTATACCTATTTTAAGGGCGTCACATACATTGTTAGTTCCCAGTAGGCACACAATAGATCTAGAAGGGGGGTTGAATAAATCCTTTTTATTTTCAAATACTTTTCTCATTTGTTTTGTATTGCTAATGAATTAGCATATGACAAGCATAAAAATCTTTTTAAACACAGCGAAATAAGTAAAAGTTCTCCTTCATTGATATATTCATAATCATACATACATTGTTCTTAGAGTTAGTTAAGTTGTAAGAAGTTAATACATACACATCAGTTATAACAGTTAGGTAAATAATGTAAATAACATAAAATAAATGACACACGGGATTTTAAGTGGTTCAGAGACTCAAGCTCCTAATCCACTCTTATGCTTTCAACTAGCGGGATTTCCACTAAGGAAGGGCAACACCCTGAATCACTAAAATTCCTTCAAGGCCAACAACCTTGGAACTTTAGTTCACTAAGAACTCTTCAAGACCAGTAGCCTTTGAACTTCTCTAGTTCCCTAGGAACTCTTCAAGCCCAGCAAGCTTGGAACTTCATTTAGTCCCTTCGGACAAGGACCCCTTAGGCCCTGGCTTCTTGTTGTTGGTGGTGTTGTTGTTGTTGTTGCCTTGCTACTAAGATGTCTTTCAGCTTGAACATCTTCTGTACTTAGCAGCTTGGCGTGGTCCTCTTGGCATTCTTCTTCGAGTCTGGATCACATCTTCTCTGGTACAGCTGATCTTCATTTCGTTTAGCTCATCTTCATCCATTGTTAGTTGTGCACCATCACCATTTGGGTCTACTAGGTGTTGGAACTTTTGGTAGACTTCGTCTGGCACTTTGCATTCCCTGAACCCTTCTTGACTGGTTGGCAGACATGGTTCTGCACTTATTCTGTTTCAGCTTTTGGTTCATGGTGATTTGTAGATTGGCTCTCTGGATCTTCTTTGTTCTCTGCCACTTTTGTGAATGCTATCTTCTTGTCCTTCTCGTTTCTCAGCTTAGCTGCCATCTTCAGTGGCATTCTCATCTTTGTTGAGTGAAGCTTTAGTCTATTCGAGTCCTTCTTCAAAGTTGCTTCACTTCCACCTTTGTAATCTCAGTGTAACTAAGACGTGTTCTCTTTAGTTCTGGTTGAACTTGTAGAGTCAACAATAGCATTCCAACAACTCAATGATTCTATAAATTCAGCAATATTAGCAACTCTTGATCTTTGAAGCTCTAGTTTATTTATACTCCTTCACAACCTTCCCGTTGGAATGTAGCCGTTGGGAGCTATTTGAATTGCTTTGCAGATCTCGAGTTATTTGGTTTAGACTATAGATGTGATATGACATCCCCTTTATAACTTTCTGACACTGCAGTCTACTGTTTCACCTACCCCATCAGAGATGTCACTTTGATGTCTCGGGCAGGTAGTCAACTTTATTTCCTCCTTCTGATTTCTCGATCAGAGGTTGTCCTTTTGCATCGATGCTCTCAATAAGCTCTGTTCGAATAACAATATTCAGATTGAACTGTTGTCAATGCTTCAATCTTTAGATGAGAGAACTTTGCGATTCTGATGCAGCTTTTCTAGGACCTGATCGCAGTGTCTTGTTGATTGTTGCCCATTGACAGGTTGAGACAACACTATGATCTTGAAGAGTGTTCATTGGATCTTCAAAGTAGAACACCTCTTCCTTCTCTTGTGCAGCGCTTCAATTCTTCTGTTTGCCTTGGCAGATCTCATGAATTGATATCATGACTCCTTGTTCTGGCCTCTTCTGAATAGTAAGACACTTTAGATTTTTGGCATGTCTAGCTTGCTTTCTCCTTGTGATCTCCCATTTAGTTATCATCAATGGATTGACTCAATGCTTAATCACTTTATCCTTGTTCTTCATAAGCTGACCAGTATCTCTGTGTACACTTCATCAGTTCCTACTTTGTTTAGAAAACACTATGATCCTGGTTACTTTCAAGGTTGTTGTCTTTTGTTCACTTGACGGCTACTACACTTGCTGACTTTCCTTAGTCAGTCATTTTTATTGAAGTCTTCCTCTGATCAACTTGTGGAAGACTTTATCATGAATGGCTTCACAACTCAATTTGAATGTTGATTGGATTGGTGCTTAGATCTTCTGTTAGCGTGCATGCCATTCGTTGAGTGCTCTCTAGTTTTCTTCAGGTGGGATGTATCTTTGAAGCTCAGAACAAAGGCTTCATACTTTGGATATTCTGGGAGTGCTCATTTGTTGAGAATCGTCTTTGCTCTAAGATTCTGCCTCGGTGTTGTGAGCACATTTGTTGAAGCCTTCGTTCTTTACTCTACGATTTAACTTTGGTAGTGCAGACACTACGACTCTGAGATCAGATGTCACCGCTCTACGATCTTTGACCTTAAGCTTGTTGTCTTCATCTGATCTGGCTCTACTACTATCTCTGCCTCTGATGTGATCAGTAGACTCTACGATTCAGAGTGTAGTCTACGATTCTTAACTTGGCTCCGGCAAATGCTTGGTCATTTCGTAGACAGGCTGTCTCTACGATTCTGAACATGACTTCCTCAGCAGACTACGGCTCCGAGGAAGTTCTTCTCGACACACTACGATCCTTCCTCGTTTCTCCTGACAGTCTATGAACTTCGAGATCTACTATCTTGCAGACTACGATTATGCCTCGATAGCTCTCGAGTTTTTCTTAACTCTCCTAGCAGACTACAATTTTTGGTGTAGTGCTCGACGATCAGACAAACCTATCAATTACATTAATAAGATTAACCTAACAAGCTTGATCTTTTTATATTTCTAGTCCTTGTACATCATTTCTTTTTTAGGACTTTACAAAGTTGTTTTGCTTATGTAGGATCAACCTAACATATTTGATCAATTCATTCTAAGTCCTTGTATATATGTTCCTATTATTTATCAAAGGACTTTACAGCTTTTCTTAATACAAGCATACTTTTATATTCATTCATATATACCATAATAAAATCATATATAAATAGGAATAACATTCACATGCATATTCTTGACACTTGCCATTAGTGGAATTCTCCTACAACAAAAGTTATCAAGCAAGTATAGGCATGACTCCATTAGAGGTGTTGTATGGACAAAATTGTCATTCTCCATTATGTTGGGACGAGGTGGGTGAAGCAATGTTGTTGGGACCAAAATTGGTATGTATGACTACTTAAAGATTCAAATAATCTGGCAACATATACAAACCTCACAAGATCGACAAAAGAGTTATGCTAATCTTTATCGAAGGGACATGGAATTCAATGTTGGAGATCATGTATTGTTACATGTTGCTCCATGGAAAGGAGTTACGAGATTTGGAAAGAGAGGAAAGCTCAAACCTCGATTCATTGGTCCATTTGAAATCCTCGACCGAGTAGGAACTATGGCCTATAAACTCGCCTTACTGCCAAGTATATCTCTTGTTCATAACGTTTTTCATATATCTATGTTATGTAAATATGTGGAAGACCCAAACCAAATTATTGAATTAGAACAAGATGAGATAACAGAAGATTTAATGTATGAAGAGGTACCTGTTAAAATCTTGGATAAGAAAGAACATATTCTACGCTTAAAGGTTATACCTCAAGTCAAAGTTTTATGGAGAAACCACGACATTGAGGAAATGACCTGGAAGTTAGAATTTGAAATGAAAACAAGGTATCCTCACCTCTTCGACATACCAGGTACGTACATCAATTTCGAGAACAAAATTTCATAAGAAGGGGAGGTTGTAAGACCCCATCTTTTTATGAATAATAATTTATTTTTCTCTAATTTTTATTTTGAATAATAAGGTGTGATTTGATATAATGCTATAGTTATGGGTGATATTGAAAATTTTGCAAGTAAGTAAGTTGTCATAAAATATTCGTTTGTGTAAAACCCCAACTTTTTGAATAAAGATGAATTTTCTATAAATATTAATTTTGAATATTATGGAGTGAAATTGATATAATAGTTGTGGGTAATATTTATAAATTTTGCAAAGTACGCAAGTTGTTATATAATATTTGATTGGTCGGGGAATATTCGTTTTAACAGGGAATATTAGTACAACGGCACAATCATTGGTGGACCCCACAACGGAATTATTTTCCGATTGAGAAAACGACAAAAATATGAAAATAACGGCGGATGTTTTACCGTTAACTGTTGAAACACCCGGTGTTAAAACTACAGTAATACGCGTGGTTGCATAGTAGCACACGGTATTGATTATTGATGCTTACGTGATAAGTCACTCAGTTTTGTTGGTATTATTAATGTAATTATATAGAAAATCTTTTTATATAAAACAGAATACTTTTATAAAGTTATTCTATAAATAGAATATATTATATTCTATTATGCATAGTGTTGCATAGTGTCTGAATAGTGTTTTGTATAGTAAAAACATTTTATATAAAACATAATACTTTTATAAAGCTATCTGTTTTATTAGACAATAATTAGAATATATTATATTTTATTATGCATAGTGTTTTTCATAGTGCTGCATAGTGTTTGCATAGTAAAATCTTTTATAAAGTTATTCGTTTTATTAGATTATAAATAGAATATATTATATTTTATTTAAAAGATTTTGCTTTAAATATGGAATAGTCAGATTAAAGTAAATCAATCTAGATCGTTCATGGATTAGTTCTTATGCATTCCATTTTCCCATAAATAGAAGCTCATTCCTTCATTATTTTCTTTACGAATTCTTTGAACTCTAGAAAGAGAAACTATAGAGAGAGACTATAGAGATAGAAGAAAAGTATTCGCTACTTAACTACTTTTATATTCGGTTTCTTTTACGGTAAGGGTGTTATTCTTTCTTATTCATGAAGAGAAGCTGTTGTTATTCCATTTCTTATTATTACATTGGAATAACTTTGTATCTGTGATCTACCCTATACTTGGTGACATTCTTCTATTATTACATTGGAACATCCATGCATATGTGTTTTACAGGACTGGTTAAAATCTTTATTATTATTCCGTTGGAACATCACATGCATGTGTTTTACAGGACTGGTTAAAATCTTATTATTATTACTGTTGGAACATCTTGTCTTTGTGTTTTACAGGACATGGTTAAAATCTTTATTATTCATTGGAACATCACAGCCGATTGTAAATTTTGCACGACTGGTTCCGTTATTATTATTATTCTGTTGGAATAACTTTCATACATCACAGCAACCGCATGCATGGTGGTTTCTTTTGTTATTCCATTCTTTATTATACTCGGTTGGTTAAAGTTTTGACTTCTATACTCCATGAAATTAGTAGAATATCCTTGATATTTGCGCTTCATCCGATATCTTTTCATGGAAATATTCTTACGATCATTCTTGAATTTTACTCTACAAAAAGCGATATCATGTTGACAATTTGGACGTTAATAATTCTGGATAAAATAATTCTTGAACTTGTTTTATTGAATTTTTATATTATTGTCATCATCCTCATGTTTATATTTTGTTGAAAGTCATCGTGGCTGTGAAAGTGCATAGATGGACTTTGTATGATTATGACCGAGGATTATTGGTGTAATCATGGTAGTAATGTTACAAATGATGTGGTAAAAGTTCTCATTTGCCCGTAGTGCATTGATGGGACAGTTGTTGGCATGATCATGACCATTAAAGAATACACAAATATTCTTGGCCGCGTAGTGCATGGATAATTGTGGGCTTGATACTAAAGAAAATCCTTGGGCGTAGTGCGGGGTGATTGATGTGGATTATTTATTGTTGAGTCCCAAATGATAATGATGATGAAAAACCTTTTTAATCATAAAAGATAGTAGATTTTATTTTCTACTTGACTCTTTTAATGGATTGTTTGTTCATCATTGAGTTAAACTTGATGTCTATTATATTTTATTAGTTTAATATTGTTTGAGAGACTAATGATAATTTATTACGCATTATCTTAGTCATAATATTTCTTCTTGGGCTAGTTGAGCTCACCCTTTCTTTCACTTTGTTCTCTTGAGGAAATGAGAACATAGCGAGGGGACTAGTCGGGGAGCGGAGTGACGATCCAGAGGATAGCATTAGTAGTCCTCACTATTCTATGAAATAGTGTGTTAATAATTGTAATGAGGACTCCTTTTGAGTTTGTATAATCTCTAGTAGACAATAATTGTATTCAAACTCACATTTTATGTTTTGTCGTATTGTATACGACATTTGTATTAGTAAGTTGTATTTGAATTTTGTACCATGTATCTGACGACCCAAGATGGGTGATTTATACCTAATTTTGGGTGCATCACAGTTGGTATCAAAGCTTAGGGATATGATCCCTGGCTAAGATGTGAGACTAGAACTAGGAGGGGAGAGACGGGGAATTCCTTCGCTAGTATGACCTACTTAAATTTATTTTGTATTTAAAGTGGTTGGTCAGAGTTTAGAGATATTATGTTACATGTCAATTAACCTTTGTTTTGTGGAAGTATCTGAAAATGACATCCGAAAATGTTGAAAATAGCAATGGAGCACAAGAGACGTTGAGTCTCCACATATCAATTATTAGGAGAATGTGTATCAGGAAGGCGACAATCCTCATGCAAACAACAACACTGACCAAATGATGAATGATGGATTGTTCAGAGGCTTTATGCAATTCATGCAACACCAGGCGAGAGCGGCTCCTGTCCAAAATGTAGGTGGAAACACTGGAAACTCTTGGGCGGTCACCGCTAAACAGTTTAAGGAGCTGGGACCACCGGGGTTTAAGAGAGAGCCAAAACCACTTATGGCGGAAGCATGGATAAAGTAGATCACCAAGATATTTAATGTCTTGGGATGCTCCGAGGAGCAAAAGGTTCCCTTTGCCGCCTTTATGTTGCGCGAAGAGGTAGATTACTGGTGGGAATCGGTAAAACGTACTCAACCTGCCGTACTGAAGATGTGTTGGGAGAAGTTCCAAGAGCTGTTCAACGACAAATACTTTCCCGAAAGTATTTGTCACATGAAGGACGTGGAGTTTATCAAATTGGAGCAAAACAATATGATCGTGTCGCAATACGAGGAAAAATTTGCGGAGTTATCCCGGTTTGCGTCCCATTTGGTGGATAATGAAGAGATAATGGCGCAAATGTTTTTAAGAGGTTTGAAGCCGAAGATACATCAACATCTTATTTCTCATAAACTGTGTTTGTATTCAGATGTTGTAAATAGGGCTCAGTTGGTGGAAGCGATAACGAGTCAACGCAACCAAAAAGAAGCGGTGACAAAATGATAATACCGGTGAGAGCGATCATCGAGCGGTGACAACAAGCGTGGAGGTAATCAATGGGCGAAATGGTAACCACTTGGTGGTAATCGAGGCCAAAACAATAAGAATGGACATTTCAAGAAGAGGAGATTCAACAATGATGGAAAGGCGCCAAAGACCAAAGACCCGTTGTTAAGGAAGGAGAAAGACCACCTATCATATGCTTCAAATGCAGAGGGGAGGGACACATCAGTCCAAATTGCGTGATGCCGTCCAAAGCATGTTATAATTGTTGAAGAGAGGGTCACTTAGCCCGATTTTATCGTTCACCGAAGACAAATTCAGCTATAATGGAGGCACCAAAGGTTGTCCCAGAAAAGTCAAAGCCGAGTAGTGCAAAGGAGAGCGTTTGTTGTGACCTCCCAGAAAGCAAGGAAACCGAATGAGGTCATCATGGGTAAGCTTATCATAAACTCTAGCGAAGTCTACACTTTATTTGATACCGGTTCTACCCATTCTTTTATTTCTCCTACTTGTGCTCAACGATTAAATTTGACTCCGGAGAAATTAGAATTTGACTTATCTGTGGAAACTCTGTTGAGAGAAACCTCCATTACATCCACAATTTATAAGTCTTGTTTGGTTCAAGTTGGTACCCACACATTACCCGTCGATCTTATTGGATTAAAAATACTTGTATTTGATGTAATTCTAGGGATTGATTGGTTAACTACTCATCATGCAAAAATTGATTGTTGTCGTAAGGTTGTTAGATTTCATATTCCTAATCGACCTATTATACGAATTCAAGCAACCAAACCATTAAAATCAATCATTGTCATCTCAAGCCATAAAGCTATTCGTTTATTGAAAAACGGATGTCAAGCTTTCTTAGCTCATGTCACAGATCTAAACAAAAATACGTGAGTTTTGAATAATATTTCTATTGTTAATGAATTTCCTAACGTATTCCCTGAAGAACTTCCTGGCCTACCCCCAGAGCGTGAAATTGAATTTTGTATCGACCTTGAACCCGGTACAAAACCCATTTCTAAATCCCCATATCGAATGGCTCCTATTGAACTTCAGGAGTTAAAAACTCAACTGCAAAAATTTTTAGACATTGGCTTTATTCATCCTAATACTTCTCCTTGGGGTACTCCTATTCTATTCGTGAAGAAGAAAGATGGGAGTATGCGACTTTGTATTAATTATCGGGAGTTGAATCATGTCACCATCAAAAATAGGTACCCATTGCCACGTATTGATGACTTGTTTTACTAGTTGCAAGGAGCCAAATTCTTTTCAAAGATTGATCTTCGTTCCGGATATCACCAATTTAGATTAGAACCGATGACATTCCAAAGACGGCTTTCAGAACTTGGTACGGGCATTATGAATTCCTAGTCATGTCCTTTGGATTGACTAATGCTCCTGCTGCCTTCATGGATATGATGAACCGAGTATTCAAGGAATATTTGGATCACTTTGTGGTCGTCTTTATTGATGACATCCTCATATATTCCAAAACCCGTGAAGATCATGAGCAACACTTGAGGCTAATACTCCAAAAGCTTCGTGAATATAAGCTTTATGCCAAGTTGAAGAAATGCGAGTTCTGGCTTGAGGAAGTAGCATTCCTTGGCCACGTGGTATCAATTCATGGAATATCTGTTGACCCAGTAAAGATTGAAGCTATTCAAAGCTGGGAGCAACCTAAATCAGTGACCGAAGTACGTAGCTTTCTCGGCTTAGCTGGTTATTATCGGAGATTCGTAGAAGGGTTTTCTCGAATCGCTACTACACTAACTCAGTTGACTCAAAAAGATACAAAATTCGGTTGGAGCGAGGAATTTGAGAAGAGTTTTCAAGAACTCAAGAGGAGACTCATTTCAAGACTGTTACGACAATACCATCCGGTTGGGAGGAATTGTCATCTCTGATGATGCTTGAGCAAAGGGTTAGGATGTGTTCTCATGCAACATGGGAAAGTTATAGCCTATGCCTCACGACAACTCAAAGAATATGAGAGGAATTATCCTACTCATGATCTAGAGGCGGCAGATGTTGTCTTCGCACTAAAGATTTGGAGGCATTACTTGTATGGGGAGAAAGTTGAGATCTTTACGGATCATAAAAGCCTCAAATATTTCTTCACTCAAAAGGAACTCAACATGTGACAATAACGTTGGCTTGAACTGTTGAAAGATTATGATTATACTATCCAATACCATCTTGGAAAAGCGAACGTGGTAGCTGACGCATTGAGTAGAAGATAATATGCGGGTACGAGTGCAATATTGTCAATGCAAAGGCCCATTTTGTATGACTTGTAAAGGATGGAGATAGAGATAAAGACTCCAGGGACCCACGTGATGATGGAAAATATACAAGTAGAACCGACTTTAATTGATAAAATTAATGATGCTCAAATTATAGATCCGGAGCTGATGCGTATGAGGAAGAAAGTGCAAGAGGGTGCGATGCCGGAAACAAGAATCGATGAAGAAGGAATACTTCGAGTCAACTCTAGACTTTGTGTTCCTAATGACCCTGATTTAAAGTATAAAATCATGATGGAGGAGCACAATACACCGTTTGTAATCCATCCTGGGAGTACCAAAATGTATCATGATCTTCGATATACATTTTGGTGGGGCAATATGAAGAGAGAGATGTCGCTGTTTATCTCAAGGTGTCTAACGTGTCAACGAGTCAAGGCGGAACATCAAATACCAAAAGGTCCATTGCAACCACTTGAAATTCCAGAATGGAAGTGGGAGCACATTACCATGGATTTTGTTACTAGTCTTCACAAAGTTTCTTAAGGCATAGATGCGTTTTGGGTCATTGTTGATAGAATGACCAAGTCTGCTCATTTCTTACCGATACGAGAAACTTATACACTTGAACATCTTGCTCGTATGTACATAAACGAGGTTGTAAGATTGCATGGTATGCCAGTATCCATAGTTTCTATTCGAGACCCAAGATTCACTTCGCGATTTTGGGTTAGTTTGCAAAAAGCTATGGGCAGAGATTTACGATTTAGCTAGGCATATCATCCTCAGACGGACGGACAGTCGGAGAGGACTATTCAAACTCTTGAAGATCTATTAAGACTCTATGTCCTTGATTTCAAGGGAAGTTGGGACAAGTTCTTACCATTGGTGGAGTTTTCCTACAACAGCGAGTTATCAAGCAAGTATTGGCATGGCTCCATTGAGCGTTGTATGGAAGAAAGTGTCGTTCTCGGTATATGCTAGGATGAGGTGGGTGAAGCAACGTTGTTGGGACCAGAGTTGGTACGTATGACTACGGAAAAGATTCAAACGATCCGGCAACGTATAAAAACCTCACAAGATCGAGAAAAGAGTTATGTTGATCTTCATTAAAAGGACGTGGAATTCGATATAGGAGATCATGTGTTGTTACGTGTTGCTCCATGGAAAGGAGTTACGAGATTTGGAAAGAGAGGAAAGTTCAATCCTCGATTCATGGCCCATTTTAATCCTTGATCGAGTAGGAATTGTGGCTATAGACTCGCGCTTCTGCCAAGTATGTCTCGTGTTCATAACATTTTTCATATATCCATGTTACGTAAATATGTGGAAGACCCGAACCACATTATTGAGTTGGGCAGGACGAAATAGCGGAAGATTTGGCGTATGAAGAGGTTCTGTTCAAATCTTAGATAAGAAGGAACATATTCTACGCGAGAGGTTATACCTCAAGTCAAAGTTTTATGGAGATACCACGATGTTGAGGAAATGACTTAGGAGTTAGAATGCGAAATGAAATCAAGGTATCCTTACCTCTTCGACATACCAGTGTCGTACCCTAATTTCGAGGGCGAAATTTCATAAGAAGGGAGATTGTAAAACCCCAACTTTTGAATAAAGATGAATTTTCTATAAATATTAATTTTGAATATTATGGAGTGAAATTGATATAATAGTTGTGGGTAATATTTATAAATTTTGCAAAGTCATAAGTTGTTATATAATATTCGATTGGTGAGCAATATTCATTTTAACGGGGAATATTAGTACAACGACACAATCATTGGTGGACCCCCTAGCGGAATTATTGTCGGATTGAGAAAATGACAAAAATACTTTATGAAAATAACGGCGGAAGTTTTACCGTTAACTATTGAAACACCGGTGTTAAAAAAATGCGATGTCTGGCGTGGTTGCATAGTAGCTCACGGTATTGATTATTGATGCTTACGTGATAAGTCACTCAGTTGTGTTGGTATTATTAATGTAATAATACAGAAAATTATTTTATATAAATAGAATACTTTTATAAAGTTATTCTATAAATAGAATATATTATATTCTATTAGGCATAGTGTTTCATAAAGTATACGCTAGTGTTTTGCATAGTAAAAACTTTTTATATAAAAGCAGAATACTTTTTTATAAAGCTATCATTTTATTAGACAATAATTAGAATATATTATATTTTATTATGTATAGTATTTGCATAATGCCTGTATAGTGTTTGCATAGTAAAATCTTTTATAAAGTTATTTGTTTTATTAGATTATAAATATAATATATTATATTTTATTTAAAAGATTTTGCTTTAAATATGGACCGTCAAATTAAAGTAAATCAACTGGACCGTTCATGGATTAATTCTTATGCATTCCATTTTCCTATAAATAGAAGCTCATTCCTTCATTATTTTCTTACGAATTCACTGAACTCTAGAGAGAGAACCTATAGAGAGAGACTATAGAAAGATAGAAGAAAAGTATTCTGCTACTTAACTACTTTTATATTCGGTTTCTTTTACGGTAAGGGGTGTTATTCTTTCTTATTCATGAAGAAGCTGTTGTTATTCCATTTCTTATTATTCATTGGAATAACTTGTATATCTGTGATCTACCCTATACTTGGTGACATTCTTCTATTAATCTGTTGGAACATCATGTCCATGTGTGTTTTTACAGGACTGGTTTAAATCTTTTTATTATTATTCCGTTGGAACATCCATCTGTATGTTTTACAGGACTGGTTTCGTCTTATTATTATTACATTGGAACATCTTATGCTCATGTGTTTTACAGGACTGGTTAAAATCTTTATTATTCTGTTGGAACATCACTGCCAGTTGCAAATTTTGCTCGACTGGTTCCGTTATTATTATTCTGTTGGAATAACTTTGTACATCTGAAGTACCGCATGCATGGTGATTTCTTTTGTTATTCCATTCTTTATTATACTCAGTTGGTTAAAGTTTTGACTTCTATACTCCATGAAATTAGTAGAATATCCTTGATATTTGCGCTTCATCTAGTATCTTTTCATGGAAATATTCTTCTGATCATTCTTGAATTTTACTCTACAAAACAGTATCATGTTGACAATTTGGACGTTAATAATTTCTGGATAAAATAATTCTTGAACTTGTTTTATTGAATTCTTATATCATTGTCATCATCCTCATGTTTATATTTTGTTGAAAGTCATATGTGGCCTGTAGTGCATAGATGGACTTGGTATGATTATGACCAGGGATTATTCGGTGTAATCATGACCGTAATGTTACAAATGATGTGGTAAAAGTTCTCATTGGCCCGTAGTGCATTGATGGATAGTTGTTGACATAATCATGACCATTAATGAATACACAAATATTCTTGGCCCGTAGTCCCTGGATAATTGTGGTCGTGATACTAAAGAATATCCTTGGCCGTAGTGCAGGGGTGATTCGATGATGTGAATTCTTTATTAAGCTGAGTCCTAGCGATAACAGTGATGAAAAACCTTTTTAATAATAAAAGATAGTAGATTTTATTTTCTACTTGACTCTTTTAATGGATTGCTTGTTCCGCTGCAGTTAAACTTGATGTCTATTATATTTTATCAATTTAACATTGTTGTAGACTAATGACAATTTATTCTGCATTATCTTAGTCATAATATTTCTTACTGGGCTAGTTGAGCTCACTTTTTCTTTCACTGTTCTCTTCAGGAAATGAGAACATAGCAGGGACTAGTCGGGGAACGGAGTGACGGTCCAGAGGATAGCAATAGTAGTCCTCACTATTCTATGAAATAGTGTGTTAATAATTATAATGAGGACTCCTTTTGAGTTTGTATAATCTCTAATAGACAATAATTGTATTCAAACTCACAGTTATGTTTTGTCGTATTGTACACGACAGTTGTATTTGAATTTTGTACAATGTATCTGACGACCCAAGATGGGTGATGTATACCATATTTTGGGGGCGTCACAGTTTGGTCGGGGAATATTCTTTTTATCGGGAAATATTCATACAACGGCACAATCATTGGTGGACCCCACAACTGAATGACTATCGAATATTGAAAGTGACAGAAATAACATTTTTATAAAAAACGACCAAACTTTTATCATTAACTGTTGAAATACCGGTGATAAAAGAAAAGTAATGCACGTGGTTGCACAGTCGCACAAGGTATTGTACAGTATCTCTGATTATTTATGTGACGCCCCCAAAATAGGTATATATCACCCATCTTGGGTCGCCAAATACATAGTACAGAATTCAAAGACAAACTTAATTATACAACAAGAGCTGAGAGTTTTTACACGAATATTGTCTCATAGACAATATCCAAACTCAAATTCAATCCTCATTACATTTATTATCACCCTAAATAGTGAGGATTACTAAAACATCCATCTCGAACCATCACTCTGTTCCCCGACTAGTCCTAACTATGTTCTCATTTCCTGAAGAGAATAATGAAAGCAAAAGGGTGAGCTCAACTAACCCAGTAAGAAATATTATGACTAAGATAATGCATAATAAGTTATCGTTAGTCTTCAACCATGATAAACTGATAGAATATAATAGACAACAAGTTTAACTGCAGCGGAACAAGCAATCCATTAGAAGAGTCAAGTAGAGCGTGATATGTAAGACCCCAGTTTTTTTAATAAAGATGAATTTTCTATAAATATTATTTTTGAATATTATGGAGTAAAATTAATATAATGTTATAGTTGTGGGTAATATTTATAAATTTTTCAAAGTACGCAAGTTGTTATATAATATTCGATTGGTCGAGAAATATTTGTTTTAAACAGGAAATATTCGTACGACGGCACAATCATTGGTGGACCCCACAACAGAATTGTAGCGCCCCCAAATTCATGGTCCTAAATCACCACAGATCTGGGTCACTAGTTCTAACTATCCCCAAGGTCGAGTAACCATAACTTATACACAATTCATTATCCTATCTGACATACAAGATATTATCATACATTACTATTACAAATCTAATCACACAAAATATCTTTAAATTAGAACTGTCTTTAACCTTTCCTTGTATCCGACGCATTCACTTTAATCTGTAATGTTTATCATGATATTGCAAGGGTGAGCATAAGATTGCCCAGCAAGTTTAAGTTCAAAAATTTAACGATATATCATGAGTGAAAGAGTCTGAATAATAAGTAGGCTATAATCAAACAATGTAGTTGTGAATTAGCACGAACAAAATTTTGACTGAACAAGTATTAAACATGAACCAATATATCTGAACCGAATGGTAAAGAAGGTGATCAGCCTTTCATACTTGACTTATACGTACAATATGTACATAGTATAATTCTACATGGCCATCAACAATGATTAATCATAAGTATATCTGACTGAAACAACTCTTAGTAGAGTTAAGAAAAACTTGCCTGTACCGTTGATTACTGCTATGCAATTTAATAAGCTTTGTCTGAACTTAATATTAATAATATCGATTTTCCAAGTTAGAATAATATCATCACAGTATAAAATAACCTAAACACATTACCACATAATCCTATTAGTCTATAATACATATAGGACTCTATATCAAGTCAAACTATTGCGATTCGAGTTGAACTGAGCCACAAATCGACATCCCCGATTACAGTCGGATAAATATCGAGTTTAAGTTCAATTAAACTCTGCCTAACACTTAACAATTATTTTAAATAATTATATCATCAGTCAAAACATTTTTCATAAGCTCGTAATAATTTTCAAATACTTATTATCATTTATCGTGATTTTTCAATCATTAAAATTGTATTTATATAATTTAAATACCACTCAATTCCTTTATCATTAATATTTATTTAATATCAACTATAATGAAAATCATCACATAATATTATAAAATATTTATAATATATCAAAGTATTTCTAATACTTTAAAATCATATTTATATGATGTTTAAACACTTAAATCCATTATCGATAATTGCTTTTCATATTAAAATATTAATATTTTACATGACAAAATATCAAAAGTTATACTTTATAACTTAAAATATTTTTATAATACTTAAATCATTTTATATGATTTATAAATCATTAATTCTATTTTTCCACAATTTATTTAATAGAGTTATTAAATAAACTAATTATCATTAATATTGATTAATTAATGAAATTCATCACAAAATATTAAAAGTCACTAAAAATAACTCAAAATATTTTCTTATACAATAATATTATTTTTCATGATTTTTTTTCATGTATTAAAATCATTTTTAAATAATTTATTTAATATTATAATTAAATAAATTAAATACCATTTATATTCCAAAATATTAAATATTTATGAAATATACTCAAAATAATTAAAAACTAATTTTCAGACTTTAAAATATTTTTTTAGGAATTTATTTTGTAATTTTAATAATTAAAAACCATTTTTATCTATTTAATAAATAAAATAATTATTTTTTCTAATTAAACTGTCGCTAAAGGGTGCCTATAGCGACAAGAGCGTCGCTATAGGTGTTCTTGGCCCAAGCCCAGAAACTCATAGCCAGTTTACAAGGTACCTACTTTGACCGCAATTAGATCTAGGTTCCGGTTGCTTTTAGGGCTTGTAAAAGTATTATAGTTGTAGTACTCATGTAGAACTACAACCACAAACAAAAATCATAGCTAAAACATATCACTATAGAAAGATCAAGGCTTCCAAAAATTCTGACAACAGTGTTCTTCATTTCTGGGTTTTTCAGAAAATGAAGAATAGTCGAGGTTGCTAGGTTTAGGTCCTTATGATTTGCATTCTGGACTCGGTTTGTGTGATCTAAGCGTTCACACATGTAGTACACATGTCAGTGAACAATTATATATCATCAGATCATAACAACAACATCACAAGTAATAGATCTAGGTCGGTCAATATCTGACAAAAAACGTGTTCTTGAATATTCTGGGTTTTCCAGAATCTTCATCCGGGCAGTCGGTCAATGGTGGTTTGACCACTCATATCTGTGATTTCGTTACGGATTATGGTAATCTAAAGGCATGTATAAGTAGTACTCATGTCAGTCTACACAAAGCAAACACTAAAATGACCAAACTAATTAAGACCTGCAAGATCCGAGGCCTGCAAGACGTTGTTAGAAATTCTGGAAATTCTGGGTTGCCCAGAATTTCAGTTTTGTGATCGATCAACTAGGTTTTACAATTCATAACTTGCGATCTAGACATGATCTGGGCTTGATTCAAGTTCCAGATCAAAGCCCTTACATCATACTACAACTCTATAACTTAAAACACAACAAACAATTAACATATAAGAATCTACGAGCGCTGACATTAGTCTGTTAGAGCACAAATTAGGGTTCATAGTCAGCTTATAAAAACTTGATTTTCATGCCTCTAGATGTTATAGATCCATGATCTAACAAACCAGATCACTTATTAACACCCTCTAACACAACTTTTAACAACAAATCATAACATCTAACATCAAATCTAAGGATTTCGAAATTTAGGGTTTATACCTACTTTTTGAGCTTGATCTTGATTCTGACTTTGATGTTTGTTCTTGGCAAGCTAAAGGCTGACATTGGTTTTGTTTCTCACTCAATTTCACTCTAGAATTTCGGAGGGGAGAGAGAGAAAGAGAAGACTTGGCAATGTTGAAAATTAAAGTGAGCATTTTATCTCTCTCAATCTATATATAATATGATATGATGCAATATTGCTGATCATTTGATTAGTTGTGGGCTGATTAAAGGTTGCTTTCTAGACAATGTGGCTAGCTAGAGTTGGTCACCCACTCCTTACTAGGGCTAGATCTACACTCCGCCTTCTTAAAATAATATAAAGGGCACTTTGGTCATTTGGTTTTTACTTTTAGTGGCTAACTTGTCAAATGCTCCAACCCTTAGGGTTTAGGGTTTGGACTATTGGGGTTTAGGGTTTGAGCCCTTAGGGTTTAGAAATAAATTTCTAGGATTTCCAATTTAAGTTTTCAAAATAGAAAATTAATATTTATAAATTATAATTAGGATTTTCTAATTATGTTCAAGCGTGCTAATTAAGATTTATATTTCCTTAATTAAAGTTGCTAATTTAGAAATTAGGGTCATAATTGGTCATTAGGGTTTATGACCCACTAATTAGGGTTTTACGTAGAAAATAATCTTTCTAATTTAGATATTAGGTTTCCTAATTTAGATTAGGGTTTTCTAATTACTTATATCTTGAAAATTATGATTAATATTTCCAAATTAATATTAAAATTATTAAACTAACAATTAGGTTTTCTAATAATCAATTAGGGCTATCCCTAATTAAATATAAAATTAATAACATAAAAACCTTACACTTATTTCCAAACTTCCCAATTAGGGTTTTAATATTCCGAATTAGGGTTTCGGCTTCCCGAAACTGAAACTAAGGTTTCTAGAACCGGTAATAGGGTTTCTTAACATTCGTTAGGGTTTTCTTATTGAACGTCGCGGTTCTAAAATATTATTAGGGTTTGTGACTAATATACTTTATCCGGTCAACCCTTGACCCTTAACCACATACTATACACACATATGACCATATACACAGATACTATTCACATTGTAAACCTTTACCAAAAGTTTTTAAATTCATAAAATTTATTTCTAAAAATGTTAATTACATACACTTATTTTATGTCTAGGTTTAATATTTAACCTTAATTAAATCTTTTAAGATTTTAATAAATATCTAAATTTTGGGTTATTACATTCACCGCTTCTTCTAAAAATTTCGTCCCCGAAATTTACCTTACACCTTACACCCTTCATACTCATTACCACATGCTACTCATAAGAGTTAAATTATTCAAATCGTGTAGATGAGTCATATAGGCTATGAACTTTCATTTTCGAAAAGGTCATATGGAAATTCATCCGCAAACCGTCATAACTTACGGACATATAGGGGGATTAGCCCGGTATGCCCTGTACTGATCAAGTACTGTTGGTCGGAACCATTTTTTTTGTTCCTCTTATCCGCCTTGGGGGCACAAATATCTCCTTACCTCAGTCTTTATCGGATTCCTTACCAAAATAATTTGGTTTGGGAAAATTTTCAAAGAACGCTTAGGATTTTATAAACGTTGGTCTAGCTAAATCGAATTGCGTAGACTCATATCAACAATTCAATTCAATCGAATTATTTAGGTGTAGCCAAACCCCGTTGACAAATTAAAATCTTGAAATTATTTTTGAGAATGATGTCATGATGCCGTATTGTATTAACTATCTGTTATACACATGGGAAAAGAATCACCTTCTCAACATGCATATAGCAAATAGCGCGACACAGACATTTCAATGATTATCAGTGCCAGAAACTAAGTGGTTTTTACACCAAGTACAATTCCCCGCCCATAACATGGAATCATACAACTCAGCTACTGACATGAGTCCTCAATTGAAATCCCCACCTAATACTAACTCCCTTCTCAATACGAATTTCATTTAATTCGTATTCATAATCCTTTCTTGAATCTGTACCAATTCATAGTACAATTGACACCCAGCAATGTTGCTGTAAACTTTTCAATCCTTCGCTTGATCCTGCTCCGTACTATTACCTTATCCGATCACGGAGTGATCTTATTGTATATATTATAATATATTTCTATGCTATGATCGTTTTGTTTTAAGATCCCTATCCCAGTACTTTTAGTCTTTTAGACTTTATCTATTCACCAATACCGTTCACCTTTATTATCAGAGTTAGGGAACTCCGTATCTTTATATCTCGTCGAGATTCGTCTTTGAATCTTACTGACACACTAACTCTATGTGAGTTAGATCTTATCCTACCACCACGGTTATTAGTCTAAGGTAACTCTACCCTAGGTTTATAACCAACAGCTTTGATACCAATTGTAGCGCCCCCAAATTCATGGTCCTAACTCACCACGGATCTGGGTCACTAGTTCTAACTATTGCGGAAGATATAAACATAAATTGTTTATACATTAAACATTATACACTATCCCCAAGGTCGAGTAACCATAACTTATACACAATTCATTATCATATCTGACATACAAGATATTATCATACATTACTATTACAAATCAAATCGCACAAAATATCTTTAAACTGGAACTGTCTTTAACCTTTCCTTGTATCCTACGCATTCACCTTAATCTGCAATGTTTATCATGATATAGAAAGGGTGAGCATAAGATTGCCCAGCAAGTTTAAGTTCAAAAATTTAACGATATATCATGATTGAAAGAGTCTGAATAATAAGTAGGCTATAATTCAACAATGTAGTTGTGAATTAGCACAAACAAAATTTTGACTGAACAAGTATTAAACATGAACCAATATATCTGAACCGAACGGTAATGAAGCTAATCAGCCTTTCATACTTGACTTATACATACAATATGTACAGTGTATAATTCTACATGGCAATCATCAATGATTAACCATAAGCATATCTGAATGAAACAACTCTTAGTAGAGTTAAGAAAAACTTATCTGTACCGTTGATTACCGCTATGCAATTTAATAAGCTTTGTCTGAACCTAATATTAATAATATCAATTTTCCAAGTTAGAAAATATCATCAATGTGACGCCCCCAAAACAGGTATACATCACCTATTCTGAGTCGCCAAACACATGGTACAGAATACAAATACAACTATCGTGCAAAGTACGACAAAACATAAGCTGTGAGTTTTAATACAAATATTGTCGTCTAGACAATATACAAACTCAAATTCAATATTATTACATTTATTTTCCCACTATTTCCTTTGAATAGTGAGGACTACTAATGCTATCATAAAAGTCACTCTGGAAGCTAGTCCCACGCTACGTTCTCATTTCACAAGAGAACAATGAAAGTAAAAGGGAGAGCTCAACTAGCCCAGTAGGAAATATTATGACTAAGATAATGCAAAATAAATTATCAATAGCCTTCAACAATATAATAACTGATAGAATATAATAGACAACAAGTTTTAGATCAAAAACTGCAGCGAAATAAGCAATCCATTAAAAGAGTCAATTAGAGAATAAAATCTACTATCTTCTATAATTTAAGAGGTTTTTCGTCACTTTTATCGCTAGGACTCAGCTTAATAAATAATTCACATCATCGAATCACCCCTGCACTACGGCCAAGGATATTCTTTAGTATCACGACCACAATTATCCATGCACTACGGGCCAAGAATAATCATATTTTCATCAACAGTCTTGATCATGCCATAAAACAATTCATCTTTGCACTACGGCCAAATAGAATCCATAGCCATAATCATACCAAAAACTGTCCATCAATGCACTACGGGCCAATGAGGACTTTTTCCACTTCATTTGTAACATTACGGTCATGATTATACCGAATAATCCCTGGTCATAATCATACCAAGTCCATCTATGTACTACAGGCCACAGATGACTTTCAACATAACATAAACATGAGGATGATGACAATGATATAAGAATTCAATAAAACAAGTTTAAGAATTAATTTATCTAGGAACTGATAACGTCCAAATTGTCAACATGATACTGCTTTGTAGAGTAAAATTAAAGAATGCTCAGAAGAATTTTCCATGAAAAGATACTGGATGAAGCGCAAATATCAAGGATATTCTACTAATTTCATGGATTATAGAAGTCAAAACTTTAACCAATTGAGTATAATAAAGAATGGAATAACAAAAGAAATCACCGTGCATGCGATAGGCGCACGGTGAGTTATTCAACAGAATAATAAATAACGGAATCGTGTCAGCGAAAAATGCATGGCGAGGATATTCCAACGAGAATAATAAAGGCGGAATCAGTCCCCAGTAAAAGCCTTAAAATGAGGATATTCAACGAGAATAATAAAAAGGCGGAATCGAAGTCAAAGCGTAAAATGCATGCATGGATATTCCAATGAGAATAATAAAGAGCGGAACTAGAGTGCGGTGTAGAACGAATGACGAGGATATTCCAACAGAATAATAAAAATTTTAATTCGTGTCCCGGTCAGTAGAAACGCATGAGCATGGATATTCCAACGAGAATAATAAAGAATGGAATAATAGAAGAATTTTTACAAGTATGTGGTATCAGATATGAGTGAGTTATTCAACATAATAACAAAGAATGGAATAACAAAAGTTCTCTTCATGAAGACGAAAGAAAGAAAAAATACTCCCTACCTTAGAAGAAACTGGATATAGAAGTAGTGAAGTAGTAGAATGCTTTTCTTCTTTCTCTCTATAATTTCTATCTATAATTATTGCTCTATAGCTTTACTGAATTAGTGAGAAATGAAGGAAGAATGAGCTTCTATTTATAGGAAAATATAGTTTCGATAATTGCACGTTTTGGGGCTCGAAAAATTACAGTACAATTATAAGACCCCATCTATTATAAATAAAGATGAATTTTCTATAAATATTATTTTTGAATATTATGGAATAAATTTGATATAATGTTATAGTTGTGGGTAATATTTATAAATTTTGCAAAGTATGCAAGTTGTTATAAAATATTCGTTTGGTGGGGAATATTCTTTTTGTTAGGAATATTAAATAACGCTCAATCATTGGTGGACCCAATGTAATTATTGTCGGATTGAGAAAGCGACAAAAATATTTTATAAAAATAACGGCGGGAGGTGTTACCGTTAAAAGCTGTTGAACTACCCGGTGGTAAAAATACGATGAATGGCGTGCTTGCATAGTAGAACACGGTATTGATTATTGATGCTTACGTGAGAAGTCACTCAATATTATGCTCAATTATTCTTTACGATAATTCACGCATCATATCTCTTATATTATTGATTCAATTATTGTCACAGTATCATCTGTATAATATGTTATATTATTAATTGAGACGACAAGTTATAAATGATTAATAATTGTTGAAAGATTAAAAAAGTGTTGATTAAAAATAAAATGAGTTGTGGTAATATTTATTCAATCCTTAATGTATATAAAGAGTCTCTTATGAAACGTTTGTGGTAAGTTTGATTATTTTATGGGGGGGCCCATTTGTCATCATCTAAGAGTCTCTTCGTCAATAGTAATTACCTTTGTGAATAGTAATTACCTTCGTCAATAGTATTTACCTTCGTCAATAGTAATTACCTTCGTCAATAGTAATTACCCTTGTGAAAAGTAATTACCTTCGTCAATAGTAATTACCTTTACCAGACGTCAAACCACTTGCCGTTTCACATTACAGGCGTCAAACCACTTGTCGTTTCACATTACGAGCATCGAACCACTTGTCGTTTCACATTCAAAGGCGTCGAACCACTTTTCTTTTCACATCACCGGTCATTGAGCCACTTGCCTTTTCACATGGTAGGTGCTTAAGCTAGAAATCTTCTATAAATAGAGGCCTAGTGCTTCATTATTTTCACGAATTCATTCAAGCTTAGAGAGAGAAAGTATAGAGAGAATAAGAGAGAAAGAAGAAGAGTATTTTGTTACTACACTCTGCAGATTCAATCTCCTACCAAAAGTAAGTAAGGGTGTTATTCTTTGTTATTCATGAAGAGAACTGTTGTTATTCCATTGCTTATTATTACATTGGAATAACTTTGTATCATGAGTTTACCCTATACTTGGTGACATTCTTCTATTATTACATTGGAACATCACATGCATGTATTTTACCAGGACTGGTTACATCTTTATTATTATTTTGTTGGAACATCCTGCTGTGTGTTTTACAGGACTCGGGTTCCGTCTTTATTATTATTACATTGGAACATCACATGTCTGTGTGATTTACGATGGACTGGTTCCGTTATTTATTATTACATTGGAATAACTTTGCCTGTCTTGGTCTATCGCATGCATGGTGATTTCTTTTGTTATTCCAATCTTTATTATACCCAGTTGGTTAAAACTTTGACTTCTATACTCCATGAAATTAGTGGAATATCCTTGATATTTGCGGTTCATCCAGTATCTTTTCATGGAAATATTCTTCTGATCATTCTTGAATTTTACTCTACAAAACAGTATCATGTTGATAATTTGGACGTTAATAATTCCTAGATAAAATAATTCTTGAACTTGTTTTATTTAATTCTTATATCATTGTCATCATCCTCATGTTTATATTATGTTGAAAGTCATCTGTGGCCTGTAGTGCATAGATGGACTTGGTATGATTATGACCAGAGACTATTCGGTGTAATCATGACCGTAATGTTACAAATGATGTGATAAAAATCCTCAGTGGCCGTAGTGCATTGATGGACAGTTGTTGGCATGATCATGACCATTAATGAATACACAAATATTCTTGGCCCGTAGTGCATGAATAATTATGGTTGTGATACTAAAGAATATCCTTGGCCGTAGTGCAGGGGTGATTCGATGATGTGGACTATTTATTAAAGCTAAGTCTCAGCTATAACAGTGATGAAAAACCTTTTAAATCATAAAAGATAGTAGATTTTATTTTCTACTTGACTCTTTTAATGGATTGCTTGTTCCGCTGTAGTTAAACTTGATGTTTATTATATTTTATCAGTTTAACACTGTTGAAGGCTATTGATAATTTATTACGCATTATCTTAGTCATAATATTCTTTCTTGGGCTAGTTGAGCTCACCCTTTCTTTCACTTTGTTCTCTTGTGAAATGAGAACATTGGAGACGAGTCGGGGAACGGAGTAATGGTCCAGAGGATAGCATTAGTAGTCCTCACTATTCTGTGAAATAGTGTGATAATAATTATAATGAGGACTCCTTTTGAGTTTGTATAATATCTAGTAGACAATATTTGTATTCAAACTCACAGTTTATGTCGTATTGTACACGACAGTTATATTAGTAAGTTGTATTTAAATTCTGTACCATGTATCTGACTACCCAAGATGGGTGATGTATACCTAATTTTGGGGGCGTCACAGTTGGTATCAGAGCTTAGGATATGATCCCTGGCTAAGATGTGAGAATAGTACTAGGAGGGGAGAGACGAGGATACCTTCGCTAGTATGACCTACCTAAGTTTATGTGCTATTTTATTGGTTGGTGGGAAGATAGGGATAATTTGTTACATGTCAATTAACCTTTTGTTTTGTTCTGATATCTCGAAAATGACATCCGATAATGTTGAGAATAGCAATGGAGTGCGAGGAGATCGTTGATTCACCACATATTAATAATCGAGGATAATGTGCATCGTGAAGGGACAATCCTCATGCAAAACAACAACACCGACCAAATGATGAATGATCAAATGTTGAGAGGCTTTATGCGATTTATGCAATGGCACAGTGGTGAGAGCGACTCATCCAAAAGCGACGTGGAAACACGGAAAACTCTCGGCCATCACCGCTAAACAAATCAAGGAGCTGGGACCACCGGAGTTTAAGGAGAGCCAAAACCACTTCAGCGGAAGCATGGATAAAGCAGATAACCAAGATATTTGATGTCTTGGGATGCTCAGGAGCAAAAGGTTCCCTTCACGCCTTTATGTTGCGTGGAGAGGCGATTCTTTGGTGGGAATCCAGAAAGCGTACTCAACCTCATCGATGAAGATATCTTGGGAGAAGTTCCAGAGTACTGTTCAACGATAAATACTTTCACGAAAGTATTCGCTACATGAAGGAGGTGGAGTTTATCAAGTTGGAACAAAACAATATGGCCGTGTCGCAATACGAGGCAAAATTTGCGGAGTTATCACGGTTTCGTCCCACTGGTGGATAATGAAGAGAGAATGGCGCGAATGTTTTTAAGAGGTTTGAAGTTTTAGAATCGTCAACATCTTATTTCTCATAAAGCGTGTTTGTATTCGAGATGTTGTAAATAGGGCTCGATTAGTGGAGCGCGATAATGAGTCAACGCAACTAAAAAGAGAGCGGTAGGTAAAATTATAATACCGGTGAGTAGTAGTCATCGGCGGTGACAACAAGCGTGAAGGGAATCAATAGGCGGATATGGTAACCACTTCGGTGGTAATCGAGGCCAAAACAATAAAATGGACATTTCAAGAAAAGGAGATTCAACAATGATGGAAAGACGTCGACCAAAGACACCGTTGTTAAGGAAGGAGAAAGACCACCTATCATATGCTTCAAATGCGGAGGAGAGGGACACATCGATCAAAGCTGCGCCATGCCAGTCAAAGCATGTTATAATTGTGGGAGAGAAGGTCACTTAGCTCGATTTTGTCGTTTCATAGAAGACAAATTCACTAGGATGGAGGCACCAAAGGCGGTCCGAAAAAGTCAAAGCCCAGAGTAGTGAGGAGAGCATTTGTTGTGACCTCCCAAAGAGCAAGGAATCCGAATGAGGTCATCACGGGTAAGCTTATCATAAATTCTAATGAAGTCTATACTTTATTTGATACCGGTTCTACCCATTCTTTTATTTCTCCTACTTGCGCTCATCGATTAAATTTGACTCCGGAGAAATTAGACTTTGACTTATCTTTGGAAACTCGTTGGGAGAAACCTTCATTACATCCACTTGTTTATAAGTCTTGTTTGGTTCAAATCGGTACCCTCACATTTACTGTCGATCTTATTTCATTAAAAATACTTGCATTTGACGTGATTCTAGGGATTGATTGGTTAACTACTTATCATGCAAAATTGATTATTTTCGTAAGGTTGTTAGCTTTCATATTCCTAATCAACCTATTATGCTAATTCAAATGACCAAACCATTAAAATCAATCACGGTCATCTCAAGCCATAAAGCTATTCGTTTATTGAAAAGCGGATGTCAAGCTTTCTTAGCTCATGTCACTGATTTAAACAAAAAATACCACGATTTTGAGCGATATTTCTATTGTTAAAATATTTCTGACGTATTCCCAAAGAACTTCCTAGCCTACCCCAGAGCGTGAAATTGAATTTTGTATCGACCTTGAACCCAGACAAAACCTATTTCCAAAGCCCCATATCGAATGGCTCTATTGAACTTCGGAGTTAAAGACCCAATGCAGGAATTGTTAGACATTGGCTTTATTCATCCTAGTACTTCTCCTTGGGGTGCTCCTGTTATATATTCGTGAAGAAGAAAGATGGGAGTATGCGACTTTGTATTGATTATCGGGAGTTGAATCACGTCACCATCAAAAATAGGTGTCCATTGCCACGTATTGATGACTTGTTTGACCCGATTCACGAGGAGCCAAATTCTTTTCAAAGATTGATCTTCGTTAGGATATCACCAATTGAAGATTAGAACCGCTGACATTCCAAAAATAGCTTTCAGAACTCGGTACGGGCATTATGAATTCCTAGTCATGTCCTTTGGATTGACTAATGCTCCTGCTGCCTTCATGGATATGATGAACCGAGTATTCAAGGAATATTTGGATCAAATTGTGGTCGTCTTTATTGATGACATCCTTATTTATTCCAAAAGCCGTGAAGATCATGAAAGCAACACTTGAGGTCGACACTCCAAAAGCTTCGTGAATATAAGCTTTATACCAAGTTGAAGAAATGCGAGTTCGGCTTGAAGAAGTAGCATTCCTTGGGCACGTGGTATCAAGTCATGGAATATCATTGACCCAAGCAAAGATTGAAGCTATTCAAAGTCGGGAACAACCTAAATCGATGGATAGAAATACGTAGCTTTCTCGGTTTAAATTTGGTTATTATCGGAGATTCGTGGAAGGATTTTCTCGAATCGCTACTCCATTGACTCGGTGATTTTCGGAAAGATACAAAGTTCGGTTGGAGCGAAGAATATGAGAGGAGTTTTCAAGAACTCAAGAGAGACATATTTCAAAGACTGCTCTAACAATACCATCGGCTCGGAGGGTTTGTCATCTCTGATGATGCTTTGGGCAAAGGGTTGGGATGTGTTCTCATGTAACATGGAAAAGTAATAGCCTATGCCTCATGACAACTCAAAGAATATGAGAGGAATTATCCTACTCATGATCTAGAGTTGGTAATTGTTGTCTTTGCACTTAAAATTTGGAGGCATTACTTGTATGGGGAGAAAGTGGAGATCTTTACGGATCATAAAAGCCTCAAATATTTCTTCACTCAAAAGGAACTCAACATGCGACAACGACGTTGGCTTGAAGCTGCATTGAAAGATTATGATCATACCATCCAATACCATCTTGGAAAAGCGAACGTGGTAGGCGACGCATTGAAGCGTAAGATCGTATGCAACACGAGTGCGTTATTGTCAACATAAAGGCCCATTTGTGTGACTTGTAAAGGATGGAGATAGAGTTAAAGACTCGGGACGCATGTGATGATAGCGAATATCTGAGTAGAAGCGAGCTTTAATCGATAAAGTTAAAGTCGCTCAAGCTACTGACACGGAGGCGATGCGTATGAGGAAGAAAGTGCAAGAAGGTGCTATCACGGAAGCAAGAATCGATGAAGAAGGAATACTTGAGTCAACTCCGGACTTTTTGTTCCTAACGACCACGATTTAAAGTATAATATCATGATGGAGGCAAAACACACCATTTGCAATCCATCTCAGGAGTACCAAAATGTATCATGATATTCGCCATACATTTTGGTGGAGCAATATGAAGAGAGATAAGTATTTGTTTATCTCAAGGTGTCTAACTTGTCAACGAGTTAAAGTGGAGCATCAAGTACCAAAAGGTCCATTGCAACCACTTGAAATTCGAGAATGGAAGTGGGAGCACATTACCATGGATTTCGTTCTGGGGTCTTCCTAAGGTTTCTCAAGGCATTGATGCGATTTGGGTCATTGTTGATAGATTGACCAAGTCCGCTCATTTCTTATCGACACGAGAAACTTATACACTTGAACGTCTTGCTCGTATATGTACATAAGCGAGATTGTAAGATCGCATGGTATCTTGGTATCCATAGTTTCGATCGAGACCCAAGATTCACTTCACGATTTTGGGTTAGTTTGCAAAAAAAAGCTATGTGCACAGACTTACGATTTAGCTTCGGCATATCATCCTCGAACCAGACGGACGGTGGGGAGAGGACTATTCAAACTCTTGAAGATCTATTAAGACTACGTGTCCTTGATTTCAAGGAGTTGGGACAAGTTCTTACCATTGGTGGAGTTTTCCTACAACAACAGATTATCAAGCAAGTATTGACATGGCTCCATTCGAGCGTTGTATGGAAGAAAGTGTCGTTCTCGGTATCTTTGGGATGAGGTGGGTGAAGCAACGTTGTTGGGAATGGGAGTTGGTACGTATGACTACGGAAAAGATTCAAACGATCCGACAACGATATAAAAAACCTCACAAAATCGATAAAAGAGTTATGCTGATCTTCATCGAAAGGACATGGAATTCGATATAGGAGATCATGTGTTGTTAAGAGTTGCTCCATGGAAAGGAGTTACAAGATTTGGAAAGAGAGGAAAACTTAATCCTCGATTCATTGGTCCATTTTTAATCCTCGATCGAGTAGGAACTGTGGCCTATAGACTCATTTTACCGCCAAATATGTCTCATGTTCATAACGTTTTTCACATATCTATGTTACATAAATATGTGAAAGACCCGAACCATATTATTGAGTTGGAATCGGACGAAATAGCGGAAGATTTGACATATGAAGAGGTTCATGTTCAAATTTTGGATAAGAAGGAACATATTCTACGCTCCAAGGTTATACCTCAAGTCAAAGTTTTGTGGAGGAACCACGATGTTGAGGAAATGACTTGGGAGTTAGAATCGAAATAAAATCAAGGTATCCTTACCTCGACATACCAGTATCGTACCCTAATTTCGAGGACGAAATTTCATAAGAAGGGAGGTTGTAAGACCCCACTATTATAAATAAAGATGAATTTTCTATAAATATTATTTTTGAATATTATGGAATAAATTTGATATAATGTTATAGTTGTGGGTAATATTTATAAATTTTGCAAAGTATGCAAGTTGTTATAAAATATTCGTTTGGTGGGGAATATTCTTTTTGTTAGGGAATATTAAATACAACGCCTCAATCATTGGTGGACCCCACAATGTAATTATTGTTGGATTGAGAAAACGACAAAAATATTTTATAAAAATAACTACGGAGGTGTTACCATAGTTAAAACCGCTGAACTACCCGGTGGTAAAAAAAATAAGATGTCTGGCGTGCTTGCATAGTAGCATACGGTATTGATTATTGATGCTTACGTGAGAAGTCACTCATTATGCTTAATTATTACTGACGATAATTATCACGCATCATATCTCTTATATTATTGATTCAATTATTGTCACGAAGATATCATCTGTATAAAATGTTATATTATTAATTGAGACGACAAGTTATAAATGATTAATAATTGTTGAAAGATTAAAAAAGTGTTGATTGAAAATAAAATGATTTGTGGTAATATTTATTCAATCCTTAATGTATATAAAGAGTCTGTTATGAAACGTTTGTGGTAAGTTTGATTATTTTATGGGGGGACCCATATGTCATCATCTAAGAGTATCTTCGTCAATAATAATTACCTTTGTGAATAGTAATTACCTTCGTCAATAGTATTTACCTTCGTCAATAGTAATTACCTTCGTCAATAGTAATTACCCTTGAGAATAGTAATTACCTTTCATCGATAGTAATTACCTTTACCGGACGTCAAACCACTTGCCGTTTCACATTACAAAGCGCCAAACCACTTGTCGTTTCACATTACAGGCGTCAAACCACTTGTAGTTTCACATTACAGGCGTCAAACCACTTTTCTTTTAACATCACCAGTCGTCAAGCCACTTGCCTTTTCACATGGTAGGTGCTAAGCTAGAAATCTTCTATAAATAGAGGCCTAGTGCTTCATTATTTTTCACTTAATTCATTCAAGCTTTAGAGAGAGAAAGTATAGAGAGAATAAGAGAGAAAGAAGAAGAGTATTTTGTTACTACACTACTGCAGTATTCAATCTCCTACCAAAAGTAAGGGGTGTTATTCTTTGTTATTCATGAAGAGAACTGTTGTTATTCCATTGCTTATTATTCTGTTGGAATAACCTGTATCATGATTTACCCTATACTTGGTGACATTCTTCTATTATTACGTTGGAACATCACATGCTCGTGTGTTTTACAGGACTTGGTTAAAATCTTTATTATTATTACATTGGAACATCACATCGTGTGTTTTTTACCAGGACTGGTTTAAATCTTTATTATTATTATTCGTTGGAACATCACATGCATGCGCGCTTCGCGGACACGGTTCCGTTATTTATTATTACATTGGAATAACCAACTGTGCGGCCTATCGCATGCATGGTGATTTCTTTTATTATTCCATTCTTTATTATACCCGGTTGGTTAAAACTTTGACTTCTATACTCCATGAAATTAGTGGAATATCCTTGATATTTGCGTTTCATCCAGTATCTTTTCATGGAAATATTCTTCTGATCATTCTTGAATTTTACTCTACAAAACAGAATCATGTTGATAATTTGGACGTTAATAATTTCTGGATAAAATAATTCTTGAACTTGTTTTATTGAATTCTTATATCATTGTCATCATCCTCATGTTTATATTATGTTGAAAGTCATACGTGGCTGTAGTGCATAGATGGACTTGGTATGATTATGACGAGAGACTATTGATTGTAATCTTGACCGTAATGTTACAAATGATGTGATAAAAATTCTCGATGGTAGTAGTGAATTGATGGACGGTTGTTGGCATGATCATGACCATTAATGAATACACAAATATTCTCGCCCGTAGTGCATGAATAATTGTGGTCATGATACTAAAGAATATCCTTGGCAGAGTAGTGCGGGGGTGATTCGATGATGTGGACTATTTATTAAAGCTAAGTCTCAAATTTATAATGTTGATGAAAAAACCTTTAAATCATAAAAGATAGTAGATTTTATTTTCTACTTTACTCTTTTAATGGATTGCTTGTTCACCGCTAGATTAAACTTGATGTTTATTATATTTTATCGGTTTAACATTGTTGAAGGCTATTGATAATTTATTCTCGCATTATCTTAGTCATAATATTTCTTCATTGGGCTAGTTGAGCTCACCCTTTCTTTCACCGTTTCTCTTGAAATGAGAACATAGGCGGGGATGGGATGAGTCGGGGAGCGAGTAATGGTCCGGAGGATAGCATTAGTAGTCCTCACTATTCTATGAAATAGTGTGATAATAATTGTAATGAGGACTCCTTTTGAGTTTGTATAATATCTAGTAGACAATATTTGTATTCCAACTCACAGTTTATGTTGTATTGTACATGACAGTTATATTAGTAAGTTGTATTTAAATTCTATACCATGTATCTGACTACCCAAGATGGGTGATGTATACCTAATTTTGGGGGCGTTACAACAATACCTCCAATTATTCTTTCATTTTTAATTTAGTCCTGCAAGTATTATCAATCTTGCACCAACTCCCCTAATAGTAAATCATATGAATCAATAGTACAATCATGTGAATAAATAGTATAATCATGTGAAAAAATTAATTATAGTATAGTACCTTCAACTATACCTCCATTTTTAACTTAGTCATGCAAGTATTATCAATTTTGCACCACCACCCCTAATAGTATAAGAATGTGAATCAATAGTACCCAGTGAATAATAACTCATGAATAGTAACTCGTGAATAGTACTCCGACATGAAAAGTGCTCCGAAAACCCAAGTGAATAATATAACCTCCAGACATCAATTATCATCGAAATAAATGTAAATTTCCACTAACACTAATAATCCCAATGCAATGGAACAATCAATTTCATCTTTAATCAACACAACTTATTCATCATTAATATTATAACTCACAATATTTAACAATCAGGTCGTTCCCAGGAAAGAGGGGGCTTTCCGATAAGGATTTCTCCTTATTGGCGCGCAATTAGGTGACCAAACCACTCCTTGACAGAACTTCTAGACATTGTAAATATTGCAAATAATAATATGAATAACTTTGTCGTCTCAATTATTGATTTAATAATAATAAATATTATGCAGATGATACTGTGACAATAATTGAATCAATAATATAAGAGATATGATGCTAGCCATCTTGAGCAATAATTGAGTATAATCGAGTGACTTCTTACGTAAGCATCAAAAATCAATACTGAGCAGTGCTACTATACAACGGAGGCGTAGGACATCGTACTTTTACTACCGGGTAGTTCAACAGTTAACAGTAAAACTTCCGCCGTTATTTTCATAAAGTATTTTTGTCATTTTCTCAACCCGATAATAATTCCGTTACGGGGTCCACCAATGATTATACCGTCGTACGGATATTCCCCGACAAAAAGAATATTCCCCGACCAATCGAATATTATATAACAACTTGCGTACTTTGCAAAATTTATAAATATAACCCACAACTATAACATTATATCAATTCCACTCCATAATATAAAAATAAAAATTATTTCGAGAAAATTAAATATTTATTCATAAAATGTAGGGTCTCACAATCACAGTATAAAATAACCTAAACACATTACCACATAATCCTATTAGTCTATAATACATATAAGACTCAGTATCAAGTCAAACTATTGCAGTCTGAGTTGAACCCGACACAAATCTGACATCCCGACGGTATAGTCGGATAAATATTGAGTTTAAGTTCAATTAAACTCGGCATAACACTTAACAATTATTTTAAATAATTATATCATCAGTCAAAACATTTTTCATAAGCTCGTAATAATTTTCAGATACTTATTGTCATTTATCATGATTTTTCAATCATTAAAATCGTATTTATATAATTTAAATACCACTCAATTCCTTTATCATTAATATTTATTTAATATCAACTATTAATGAAAATCAGCACATAATATTATAATATATTTATAATATATCAAAGTATTTCTAATACTTTAAAATCATATTTATATGATGTTTAAACACTTAAATCCATTATCCGATAATTACTTTTAATATTAAAATATTAATATTTTACATGACAAAATATCAAAAGTTATACTTTATAACTTAAAATATTTTTATAATACTTAAATCATTTTTATATGATTTATAAATCATTAATTCCATTTTCCATAATTTATTTAATAGAGTTATTAAATAAACTAATTATCATTAATATTGATTAATTAATGAAATTCATCACAAAATATTAAAAGTCACTAAAAATAACTCAAAATTTTTTCTTATACCATAATATTATTTTTCATGTATTAAAATTATTTTTAAATAATTTATTTAATATTATAATTAAATAAATTAAATACCATTTATATTTCAAAAATATTAAATATTTATGAAATATACTCAAAATAATTAAAAACTAATTTTTGGACTTTAAAATATTTTTTAGGAATTTATTTTGTAATTTTAATAATTAAAACTATTTTTATCTATTTAATAAATAAAATAATTATTTTTCTAATTAAATTGTCGCTAAAGGGTTCCTATAGCGACATGAGCATCGCTATAGGTGTTCTTGGTGTTCTTGGCCCAAGCCTAGAAACTCATAGCCAGGCTTATTGAATACCTACTTTGTAATTAGATCTAGGTTAGATTGCTTTTGGGGCTTGTAAAAGTATTATAGTTGTAGTACTCATGTAAGACTACAACCACAAACAAAAATCATAGCTAAAACATATCACAATAGAAAGATCAAAGCTTCCAAAATTTCGATAATAAGTGTTCTTCATTTTCGGGTTTCCGGAAAATGAAGAACGATCGAAAGGTGCTAGGTTTAGTCCTTATGATTTGCATTCTGGACTCGGTTTGTGTGATCTAAGCATTCACACATGTAGTACACATGTCAGTGAACAATTATATATCATCAGATCATAACAACAACATCACAAGTAATAGATCTAGGTAAGTCAATATCTGACAGAAAATGTGTTCTTGAAGATTCTGGGTTTTCCAGAATCTTCATCCGGGCAGTCGGTCAACGGTGGTTTGACCACTCATATCTGTGATTCCGTTACGGATTATGGTAATCTAAAGGCATGTATAAGTAGTACTCATGTCAGTCTACACAAAGCAAACACTAAAATGACCAAACTAATTAAGACCTGCGAGATCCGAGGCCTGCAAGACGTTAGAAATTCTACAAATTCTGGTTTGCCCAGAATTTCAGTTTTGTGATCGGTCAACTAGGTATGACCGTTCATAACTCGCGATCTATACATGATCGGGGCTTGATTCAAGTTCCAGATCAAAGCCCTTACATCATACTACAAGTCTATAACTTAAAACACAACAAATAATTAACATACAAGAATCTACGAGCGCTGACATTAGGCTGTCAGAGCACAAATTAGGGTTCATAGTCAGCTTATAAAAACTTGATTTTCATGCCTCTAGATGTTATAGATCCATGATCTAACAACCCAGATCACTTATTAACACCCTCTAACACAACTTTAAACAACAAATCATAACATCTAACATCAAATCTAAGGATTTCAAAATTTAGGGTTTATACATACTTTTTGAGCTTGATCTTGATTCTGACTTTGATGTTTGTTCTTGGCAAGCTAAAGGCTGACATTGGTTTTGTTTCTCACTCAATTTCACTCTAGAATTTTGGAGGGGAGAGAGGGAGAAGACTTGGCAATGTTGAAAATTAAAGTGAGCATTTTATCTCTCCCAATCTATATATAATATGATATGATGCAATATGGCTGATCATTTGATCAGTTGTGGTCTGATTAAAGGTTACTTTCTAGACCATGTGGCTAGCTAGAGTTAGTCACCCACTTCTTACTAGGGCTAGATCTACACTCCACCTTATTAAAATAATATAAAGGGCACTTTGGTCATTTGGTTTTTACTTTTAGTGGCTAACTTGTCAAATGCTCTAACCCTTAGGATTTAGGGTTTGGACCCTTAGGGTTTAGGGTTTGAGCCCTTAGGGTTTAGAAATAAATTTCTAGGATTTCCAATTTAAGTTTTCAAAATAGAAAATTAACATTTATAAATTATAATTAGGATTTTCTAATTATGTTCAATCTTGCTAATTAAGATTTATATTTCCTTAATTAAAGTTGTTAATGTAGCAATTAGGTCATAATTGGTCATTAGGGTTTATGACACACTAATTAGGGTTTTACGTAGAAAATAATCTTTCTAATTTAGAAATTAGGTTTCCTAATTTAGATTAGGATTTTCTAATTACTTATATCTTGAAAATTAGGATTAATGTTTCCTTATTAACATTAAAATTATTAAACTAACAATTAGGTTTTCTAATAATCAATTAGGGCTATCCCTAATTAAATATAAAATTAATAACATAAAAACCTTACACTTATTTCCAAACTTCCCAATTAGGGTTTTAATATTAGAATTAGGGTTTGGCTTCCTAAATCGAAACTAAGGTTTCTAGAACCAGTAATAGGGATTCTTAACATTCGTTAGGGTTTTCTTATTGAACGTCGCGATTCTAAAATATTATTAGGGTTTGTGACTGATATACTTTATCCGGTCAACCCTTGACCCTTAACCACATACTATACACACATATGACCATATACACAGATACTGTAAAGACTGTAAACCTTTACCAAAAGTTTTTAAATTCACAAAATTTATTCCTAAAAATGTTAATTATATACACTTATTTTCTGTCTAGGTTTAATATTTAACCTTAATTAAATCTTTTAAGATTTTAATAAATATCTAAATTTTGGGTTATTACAATAATTATAGTCGAATTGAGAAAACGACAAAATTTTTTATTGAAAATAACGGCGGAAGTTTTACCATTAATATTGTTGAACTACTCGATAGTAAAAGTACAGTAATACGCGTGGTTGCATAGTAGCACACGGTATTGATTATTGATGCTTATGTGATAAGTCACTCAGTTTTGTTTTATTGGTATTATTAATGTAATAAAACAGAAAAGATTTTTATATAAAACAGAATACTTTTATAAAGTTATTCATTTTATTAGGCTAATAGTAAAATCTTTTTATATAAAATGTAATACTTTTATAAAGTTATTTGTTTTGTTAGACAATAATTAGAATATATTATATTTTATTATTCATAGTAGTGTTTGCATAAGTGCTGTGATAGTGTTTGCATAGTAAAATCTTTTATAAAGTTATTTGTTTTATTAGATTATAAATAGAATATATTATATTTTATTTAAAAGATTTTGCTTGAAATATGGACCGTTAGATTAAAGTAAATCAATCTGGACCGTTCATAAGTTAGTTACTATGCAGTCCATTTTTCTATAAATAGAAGCTCATTCCATCATTATTTGTTACGAATTCACTAAAACTCTAGAGAGATAAACTATAGAGAAAAAGAAGAAAAGTATTCTGCTACTTCACTACTCATATATCCAGTACTCTTCTTCTTAAGGTAGGGGATATAATTTCTTGTACTCGTAAGAGGTATTCTCTCTTTCTTATTCATGAAGAGAACTTCTGTTATTCCATTCTTTATTATTCTGTTGGAATAACCTGTATACGCGGGATACCCTATACTTCGTGAAATTCTTCTGCTATTCCATTCTTTATTATTTTGTTGGAATACCATGTCTGTGTGTTTTATGCTGGACCTGGTTCCATTCTTTATTATTCTGTTGGAATATCCTGTCTGTGCGTTTTACGCCGGACTTAGTTACATTCTTTATTATTCTGTTGGAGTATCCTGTTTGTGCGTTTTAAGCTGGACCTGGTTCCATTCTTTATTATTCTGTTGGAACATCCTATCGATGTGAATTTTGCCTGACCTGGTTTCGTTATTATTATTATATTGGAATAACATGTCTATTCGAAGTACCTCATGCAAGGTGATTTCTTTTGTTATTCCATTATTTATTATACCTAGTTGGTTAAAGTTTTGACTTCTATACTCCATGAAATTAGTGGAATATCCTTGATATTTGCGCTTCATCCAGTATCTTTTCATGAAAATATTCTTCTGAGCATTCTTGAATTTTACTCTACAAAGAAGTATCATGTTAACTGTAGACACTCGAATTTTTTTCGTACTACTGTTACTAACATTGCAGGAGGATAGATTCGTGTTTTAAGAGAGAACCCTGAAAGACAATCCAAATCCATACCGGATACTACCGAAAGTTCAGCATCAACCCCGGATCGTAATCTGGGAGTAACAATTTCAACCTCGGATGTAACCCTGAGGCCTGCAGATACAATACCGACGCCATCGGAGAAGACCGATTAATCTCGGAGATGACCCCGAGGTATCCAGTCTCAGTCTCGACCATGGGAATAGCCACCAACCTTGGTGATGACCCCAGGGAATGCAATTTCGGAGATAACCCCGGAAATGCTTTTTTCAAATGCAACCAGCTTCAATCTCGGCGCTCACAACGAGATGCACTGTACCAACCAAGCAATAACATCGGGAAGACAGGCACACCTCAAAGGTGACAATGAGGACCTTCAACAATTGCAGTAGTCCAATCACAACAAAGCCTGAGCAACGTCTGCTTTATCAGCACAATCCGGCGATAACACCGGTGAGGGGCAACATCGTTATCTCGTCAAACATGATGCCACATCACATCTCTACGCAACGATGTCCCACAAGGCTAATCAATCCTGAGTGACTATTGTGCGGGGTAACGGATGAAAGTTGAAGCTTGAAGACCGGAGGGCGTCGTCCCATCTTCAATGACTTGATACAAACTCTAATCCCATGCCATCGTACAATTCTCAACAACGACGGTCTGAAATATATCCTGTATACCTCAAACGGATGCTAGGATTACACTTCTGAAAAACCGAGTGGACATTACAATGCCACGAGTGCACGATTTGAGACGACCCTGATTCGATTCGACAAACCCGGCCAACCCGGGTTGCCTCTCGATACACTGCGGCTCAATGGCAGTACACCTCTTGACTAAAATGCCTATAAATAGAGGGCTTGGGTGCTTTGATTTTCTAAGAGAAAAGACGGGAAACCCTGCGATAATTCGCTCTGACTCGCCCATACATAGATGTATTTCCCACTTTCAAACACTGTGAGCTCATATATAGCCCCTTTTGTACCCACAAAAGTCAGTGTTTACCCACTACAAAGATATAGAAGCCTTTTTTACCAGTCAGCTGTAAGCCTTCTCACACACTTTAGAGTCTTTCTCCTCATCTTTGCACACACCCTTCTACACGTTGAGAGTCGTGTTGCTTGCTTTTGCCGGACTTGATCAGTGGTTTCATTTCAAACTCAGATATATATATATATATATATATATATATATATATATATATATATTGACTAACATTATCGAGTTATGCCTCGATTGAGCCTGAACTTGATGCGAGAGTGTTTATCGCTTTAATATATATATATATATATATATATACTTATATATATTAACTGTGTGTCGACTTTTGTTGATGAGCCTAGACTTTATATATATATATATATATATATATATATATATATATATATATATATATATATATATATATATATATATATATATATATTGGTCGGACTACATTCGATTTTATATTTTATATTTATTCGCATTTATTATATATATATATATATATATATTGTCCCACCTGGATTTTACTTCGTGGTGGTTGATCGCTTTTATAGCTTTCTTTACGTTTCGTCTTGCCTGGACTTTACTTCGTGGCAGTTGACCGTATTTTTAGCTTTATTTACATTTTGTCCCTTTGGAGTTTCCTTCGTGGCGGTAATCAGTATTTCTGACTTTATTTACATTTCGTCACTTTGGAGTTTCCTCCGTGGCGGTTGATAGCTTTTACCAGCTTTATTTACATTTTTGATCCCCCATGGAGGTGCTTCGTGGTTGGTGATCCCGTCTGTATATATATATATTACCGCTTTTATATATATATACCGCTATCGCTTTCATATAAAGCTGCAGATTTCGCGCGCTTAGAATCATGTGATCACAGATTCATCCCATTGGATCTAGGTTTGGTTCCCGTGATGGACATTTTCAGCTGTAAGCAACTTGTAAATTATTCTGCAGTGTCTGAATTTCCTCAGATGGTTTCCATACCCACGAGGAAGTCGGCATTATTTTTGTATATTATTTTCTTACGGATGCCTTGCATTCGTCAAATAAAATCAATTCAGTCGCTCACTTAATAAAAATGAGAGTGTAAAAGGTCTCAATTCCTATTGAGCATCAGGGTTTGAAAAACCTCTTTTATAAAACATCACTGCCATATCTTGTTAAAAACTGATTTTTTACATAAATTCAAACCTTGTGTATATAGGTTTGAACGAGGCCTTGCACAACTTCCATATAACAGCACATTGACCCACACACACACACACACACAGTCAGATAATAGTTTCTTGAAAAGAGGCGGTCATCGTGGTAACACGGATGTTGGGGTGCCTAACACCTTCCCCGCAGATAACCAAGTCCCTGGACCTAAACGAATCTCGGTTTCACCATTTACCCAGTATATTAGTGTCACATCATCGGGTCAATGTGCAAACCTTTTTCTCGGTTGTGTTGGTACAACCATTTAAAAACCAATGGCGACTCTTGCGGTCCCATCATCGACATCATACATGTTGGACCTTTTTCACTTGTTTTTTCAAACAAATCTCACCTAAAATGAGAACACCAAAGAACAAGTAACGGAAAGGGACACCTAAAAATTCCGACGTCAACAGGTGGCGACTCTGCTGGGGACTCTAGTAAGAGGACTTAAGCCGCTATTTCAATCTTTTCAAAACTATTTTCTGCTTGTGTGTGGATGTTGCATTTGCATTTGATGAATGTGTACGAATGCATTTCCTTATTGCACTTAGTGCTTCGCACCATAATCTTGTGATTGTGATATTACTTATTGATATTAGTGCTGCAGACATGTCATCATTTTCATACGGTGAGACACGATGTATGTGAATGTATGTTGTGTGGTCCCTCCACTAGGAGGCTATCCCGTCGGTGTTTGATTACTAGACTCGTGAGAAGACTAATTCTCCGAGGCTCAGGAAAGGCACCACCCAAATTCGCTCCAGTTGAAAGACCGAATTAACTTCCCGTCAAGTAGATTGCGATGATTTGGGAACCTTCATGCCAAAAAGCCGCGAGAATAACCTAAGATAGGTCAGCCTTTGATAAACCCAAAGCGGAGGAAAGCCTCTTCATGCTCTCATTTCAATTACTTGTAAACACAATTACTTGTAATTTCATTCCATATCTATCTCCATGTAATGAGAAATATGAAGAAATGTGTACACATACATGCTGCAAACAGCTGACATCCGTTGTGCAGGATAAAATTCCTAAAAATAAACACATCACATAGCATGTTATTTCATACATTCCCTAAAGATTAAACTATGCCAGTCTTTCGCATGGAATCAATCGGACCTACTACCCGTTCAAAGTCCAAAAAGGCAACATGCCTACAGTCAATCATGTCGTCATCCGACCAGACTGAACTTAATCCAGTTTCTCGCAAAGAATTTGAAGGATTAAGCAAACAAATCACAGATTTGGCTATTCTACTCAAAGAATTACATCAGTCTACAGAGGGTCAGAAAATACCCGTACATGCTGAATCCTCCACACAAGGGGGAACCCAGGCCATTACAATACCTGAACTACAGTTGGATATGACCAACAAAACTTGTGATGCTTCCCATCCCACTGGAGATCCAGACACTGGTGACATCAAAAAGAAAGTCCTCCAAATAGAAGAGACCCTTCACGCTATCAAAAGAATTGGAACACACGGGAGTGTTTCATATGCTGATCTGTGTATTTTTCCTGGTGTTCATTACCTAGAAAAATTTAAAACTCCTGACTTTGAAAAATATGACGGGTTAGTAGATCCTTATACACATTTAAAAGTATTTATTGGAGAACTTGGATCCTATGCAGAGGATGAAAAACTTAGAATGCAATTGTTCCAAAAGAGTCTAACTGGAGAAGCCAGTTCGTGGTACACAAGATTAGACAACTCCAAAATCCATAGTTGGGAAGAGCTAGCACATGCCTTCCTCACTCAATATAGTTTTCAGACTCAGATGGCTCCCTATCGGTATCAAAGTACCAAGATCAAGAAGCAGCCTAACGAATCTTTCAGAGAGTATGCCCAGAGGTGGAGACGCCTGGCTGCCCAAGTTAGTCCTGCCATGACAGAGTCAGAAATGGTCATGACTTTCATAGACATACAAGAAGCTCCCTTCTATAAGAGAGTTTTAGCAGGCATCGGCAAACCATTTTCTGAAATGGTCAAACATGGGGAGATGGCTGAGATGGGATTGAAGTCAGGAAAGATTCAAGACCTAGCTGCACTCAAAGCTGTTGCAGATCACATCCAATCTGGAAATTATAAGAATAACCCCCGGAGGGCCCATAAAAAGAAAGAGAAAGATGTTTCCCTGATACTATAGGGGCAAAAAGGCAATCAAAACATGCCTATTCAAAGGAGAAACTACACTCCCTTTCCAACGCAGTTCACAAACCCTCCAATACCAAAAGGTGGTGAAGTCAAACGCCCTCGAGTGTTTACACCCTTAGGGGATACCCTCGAGAACATTCTTAATTTTCTGACAACACAAAAGAAAATTACACATCTTCTTCCACCAGCCAGCCCTAATGGACGGGGTTTCAATGCTGCTAGGAAATGTGCTTATCATGCCGGGGCACATGGACATGATACTCAAGATTGTTGGGCCTTAAAATATAAGATCTAGGACCTAATAGACAACGGGGAGATCGTATTCACCAAACCCGATCAGCCTCATGTTCAAGATAACCCTATTCCTCAACACAAAGAATAAGAGGTCAACATGATTAATTGGAGCAGTGGACAGAGTTCCAACTTCAGCTGTGATTCTTCCCAGGCTATCAAAGACAGTGATAACGGATGGGATTATGCCAAGTTCCAGTTCACAATGGAACGAAAGATGAAAGCTCTCTATAAACAAATTGAACAATTGGTGGAACTGGTGACTTATCAACATCAAGTGACTCGTCAATTAATCAGCCAGGAGCATGCCAGTCTTCTACCTCTTATCATGAATATTCCCTCGTCACTTTCAGAAAATGAAATGCTAGAAGACAAAGTGACGAAGAGAGCAAATGCCAAAGCCAGTCGGGATTTCGCCAATAAAAGGGAATTCACTTATTTGGGCCAACCTATGGAGGAAATCCTTCGCATGCTAATCAATGAAGGAAGGATCAGTTCCCTTCTTCCTCCAATCAACCCCCGTTCGGGATGGTACAACTCTAATGGAGTATGTCAATATCACTCCCAGTCTCGTGGTCACATCACAGAAGAATGTTGGGCACTCCGCCACCTTATTCAAAATCTAATCGACAGTGGTGTCCTGCGCCTACCAGACGACGATACTATGTTACGTACAAGTGAGGATGCAGGCCCTACTAAGTGGAAAAGTGTGGTAGCAGTTATATCCACTAAAACTGATGGGATTAATACATTACTCACAACGCCAACAATTCAACTCAAGGGAGGCAACAATCCTTTGAAAGTGGCCGCTCCTGAGCCAATCAATTTGTCGTGCAGAGCACAATATCCTATTGTTAGCTTGTGTAAGGTTCCGTGGAATTATGGAGAAGGTGAAGGATCCACCTCACATACAACTGTTGCAGTGTTGAAGGAAAATCCACTGTATCTCCCCCATCGGGTGATGAAGTCTACCACCAAATCAAAGGGGAAAATACCCATGGAGAATATTGAAAAATTCCTCCGCGCTATGGGTGATAATGAAGCTACGGTGGTTTTAAGCTTGAAAGAAGCTCCACAACAAATATCAATTTTGGACTTGGTCCTAACCTCCGAGAATCATCGGAAGGTCTTGTTAAAGGTTTTGGAAGAAGCCTATCTCCTGACATCAGTGGATACAGAAAAGTTTCAACATATGGTTGATCACATTTTCAACAATAATGTGATATCCTTCACTGATGATGACATACCGCCCGAAGGGACCGGTCATTGCAAAGCGTTGCACATTGCGGTCTTGTCCTCCGGATATATGGTAGCTGGGGTCTTAATATATGGAGGTTCTCTCTCGAATATCCGCCCATATACTACCTTGGTGAAGATGAACATCAATCTCAACCGAATTTGAGAGTAGCCATACTATCATCAAAGCTTTTGATGGAGCCCACGGAATTCTATCCGGAGTAATTGAGCCGCCAATCAAAATTGGTCCTCGGACATTCTCGTATCTTTCCATGTGCTCAAGATAGATTCGGGATACAACACCACGCTTGGGATGACCATGGATTCATATGGCCGAGGCGATCCCTCCACTATTCACCAACAGTTGAAATACATCATCAACAATAGCCTTGGTCACGGTCAACGCTGAACCAGAGATTCCTCAAAGGCGGGACATGCCGTTCATCAATGCCAATGAGGATGTTGAGCCAATTAGTTTTCATACTTTGGAAATAAGCAACACCCAATACCATGCTATTGGAGCACTATTGCCCGAACCCAAGATTTTTGCCGAGGTAATGTCGGCCACTCCAGAACTAATGTCGTCAGGTCATAAGCCAGGATAAGGGTTGGGTAAGGATTGCCAGGGTATTCTGCCAGTTATAGTCACAAGAATCCTCATAAACATCAGCAAATTCCTTCAGCTTAAACCATGTGGCGTTTATCTTCGCCTTCAAACTCTGAGTCCGCACAACCTCCCATAAAGGTGCCAGCCAATGTAATGGCTATGTTATGTCCCAAGCCAGTACCGGTGAAAGGAAAAGAAATCTTTGTTCCAAATCCCACAGTGGAAGAAGAGGAACGAAGAATCAAGTAAGACGTCATACGGATGATGTCCGGTATACGCATCATCGTTCATGATGAACATACCAAAAGATACACCCCAGACGATGATTGCCCAGATGTAATGGCCATTATTTGGGACAGGGAGGATGATGACAATCCCTCCATCACTGCGGTTCACCCAGACTTTGCCCTTGCCAATTGGAACAACATTCCTTGCTTTGGTCGACGAGGGTAAAACGGGCAGAACTCTTTCTGCCCTGTAGATATAATAATTGCTTACTTTTCTGTATAGTATTAGCAGTTTATTTTTCCAGTATATGCTAACACTGTGTATGATCAACGCATTTCATATATACTAAGTGAAAGCATATTTTGTTTCAGGACTCTTAATTTAAATATGCCCGTACTTGCTGATACGGTGCCTCTTCTACACAGGGATTGTACCTTTGATGTAGAGATGAATTCAGCCTTGATGGATATACAGGATGACATTGAGGTACCTCCAGAAATTCAGGAATGGGTCAAAGACAAACCCAAACCCAACCTTGATCAAACAACTTCTTTCAATCTCGGAACCTTAGAAAGCCCTTAGTTAATCCAAATTGGTTCAGACCTTACCCCAAACCAACGGAATGATATGGTTACGCTATTAACCCAATTCCAAGATGTGTTTACATGGTCTCATGAAGACATGGTGGGTTAATCCACTGACATTGTCCTTCATCACCTTCCCATTAAAGAGGGATTTAAGCTAGTCAAGCAGAAACTCAGGCGATTGAAACCTGAGTGGAGTTTAAAGGTGAAATAAGAAATTGTGAAACAATTTCAAGCTGGCATCATAATGGTGTCTACATATCTTGAGTGGATATCCAACATTGTACCCGTGCCTAAACCTGGAGGAAAGGTGCGAGTTTACATGGATTACCGGGACTTGAACAAAGCTTGCTTAAAAGATAGCTTTCCCGTGCCATTTATCCACATTCTCATCGACAATACTGTGCAATACGACATGTAATCCTTTGTTTATTGCTTTACGGGGTATCATCAGATCATGGTTGCCGAGGAAGATTGTGAGAAGACTGCTTTCATCACTCCTTGGGGAACTTTCTACTATAGACGGTTGTCATTCGGCCTCATCAATGTCGGAGCTACCTATCAACGAGCTATGATGGCTCTTTTCCATGACTTAATGCATAAAGAGATCGAGATCTACGTGGATGACATTATTGTCAAGTCCCGGAAGGAGGATGACCATCTAGACCATCTTAAAAAGTTGTTCAACAAGTTGTGTAAGTACAACTTGAAGTTGAATCCAGCTAAGTGCACCTTTTGTGTTAAATCAGGCAAGTTGTTAGGATTTCTAGTCAGCCACAAAGGAATTGAGCTGGATCCTACCAAAATCCAAGCCATCACTGAAATGCGCATTCCTCAGATAGAGAAGGAAATACAGGGATTTTTGGGAAGAATCAACTTCATTAGCAGGTTTATCTCCCAACTCAGAGCAACATGTTAGCCAATCTTCAAACTATTAAGGAAGAACTCCTCCATGAAATGGAATGATGAGTGTCAGAAGGCCTTCCTTACAATCAAGAAGTAGCTAGTCAAAGCTCCCATTTTGGTGCCACCCAGAGATGATATTCCCATTGTTCATGTATCTGTCCGTAAGTAACAATGCCATGGGCTGCATGCTGGGACACAAAGACGATAGAGGCCAAGAAAGAGCTATCTATTACCTCAGCAAAAGTTTTAGCAGCAGTGAACACAAGTACACTCTGATCGAAAAGACGTGTTGTGCTTTAGCATGGGCCTCCATGAAGTTACAACATTACCTCCATGGTCACACAACCCATCTCAGATCCCGTGTGGATCCTCTCAAGTACGTGTTCAGCAAACCTATGTTAAATTATCGGTCATCCAGATGGCGATTGATCCTACAACAATTGACATCGATATATATGGTGAAAAGTCCATCAAAGGTCAAGGAATCGCAGATCAATCGGTAGGTCAGCCGCACCTTCGTGGGATTTCAAACCCTTGGAATCATATTTCACGATGAAGGAGTAATGACAAAGACAGAACACCATCAAGACGATACACGCCAATCATGGAAGATGTATTTTGATGGAGCATTAATATGGAAGGTTCCGAGTCAAGCAATTCTAGTCTCTGCACGGGGAGCAAAGTATCCCATTGCCGTCAAATTACAGTTAGTCAGAACCAACAATACGGCTGAGTATGAAGGCTGTCTTATGGGGCTAAAACTTGCATGTTCAATGGGCATCAGGCGGTTAACTGTCTTTGGAGATTCAGAATTGGTAATCAGACAATCCACCAAAATCTATCAAACCAAGGAATTACATTTGCTGCCTTACCATCGGCAGGTTTTGAAGATGGCTTTGGAGTTTGAAAAAATCTCCTTTCTACATGTTCCTCGTAATAGGAATGACTTTGCTGATGCATTAGCAACTTTGGCCTCCTTGATTCGCATATCAGACAAAGAACATTTTCCAAGCGTCACAATTTCCCTGCACAAGGCCCCAGCCTATGGGAATTACGTTGGAGAAGTATTGGATGAGCTACCTCCCATCCAACATCCTTGGTATCAGCATATCAAGGAATATCTACGAGATGGATCTACACTCGTTGATGCAAACCCGACTGAGAAAAGGCAGATCCATTGACTTGCTATGAAATTCTACCTGAGTGGAGATGCGCTCTACAAAAGAGATGCAGGAATAGGTCTCCTCAGATGTTTAGACAAAGATCAAGCCCAAAGGCTTATGGATGAAATCCATGGCGGAGTCTGTGGCCCCACATGAGTGGCTCCCTCCTTGTCAAGAAAGTCCTCAGGACGGGACATTATTGGCTATCCCTCAAAGCTGATTGCAACGACCACGTCAAAAGATGTTATCAGTTCCAAATTCATGGGAATGCTATACACGGCCCTCCACGGGAACTCCACAATATGAGTTCGCCTTGGCCCTTCTCAATGTGGGGAATGGATGTTATCGGGCCCTTTGAGCCTAAACCCAGTAATGATCATCGATTTATCTTCACCATGATCGACTAATTTACCAAGTGGGTGGAAGCAGCCTCCTTCCCCAGGGTTACTAAAGAAACCATCATTGCTTTCATCAGAAACAATGTCGTTTGTCGATATGGACAACCAGAGGTGATTGTGTCAGACAATGTCAAAAACCTCAACAACAAAATGATGGAGGAATTATGCAGTAAATTCCACATCAAACATCTCAACTCTGTCATCTATCGTCCGAAGATGAATGGTGCTGTTGAAGCGGCTAACAAAGATATCAAGAAGATTATGCAAAATATGTCCGCCAACCACAAAGATTGGCCTGACCTATTGCCTCTGACTTTGTTAGCCTACAAAACTTCAATGCGTACTTCAACTGGGGCAACCCCCTATGCTTTAACCTATGGGATGGAAGCAGTGCTCCCCATAGAAGTTGAGATGGAATCCCTCAAAGTGTTGATCGACGCTCAGCTGGATGAAGACCAATGGGTACAAGACAAGTATCACCAATTGTCTCTAATAGACGAAAGGTGAACCGCGGCTATCTTCCATGGTCAGTTATATCAGCAAAGGATTTCCAGATCCTTCAACAAAAAAGTCCTGCTACGGCAGTTTAAACAACATGACTTGGTTTTGAAGAAGATTCTAGACAACCAAGATCAGGCTAAAGGAAAATTTGCTACTAACTGGGAAGGCCCATTTATTTTCAAGGAAGTATTGACAGGAGGCGCTCTCATATTGCAAGAAATGGACCGCGATGAATTTCCATAACTCATCAACTCAGACACCGTGAAACGGTATTATGTCTGAAGTAACCAGCAAACACCCTGGTGCATCATCATCAGGTCATCAGTCATTCCGGTTCTTTAACCCTTTACCATATACAACTTTTCTACACTTTGCCCCTCAGGGAAACGTACTCTTCAAGCCAGCAGCCTGGCTTTCTCCTCTGCGTTCCTACAACTTAGGTCATCTCACCGCGGATTGAACCTCTTGCGTTTATATTTGGCTACCCTTACGGGATCAAACTTCGCGTACCCTCAGATTTATCCTCAACCTAAGATTAAACTTTCTCCTCCCGCTTTCCGACCGCACATGGGATTACGTTTTTCTTCTCGCCCGAGGGGCGAACTACATCGACCTGATCTTCTCTTTAATAGGAGTACGTAGGCAACCATTTCATATGGCCCGGTTGCAATAAAACAAAAACAAAAAAAAACATTTCTACCCTCTTCTCCTTACAAAAACAAAAACAACCAAAAACATTCCTACACCATTTCTACCATTTACATCGTTGAACCTCTTACACCAGGTTCTAAATACGCAGACCTGATCTCCTCTTCAATAGGAGTACGTAGGCAGCCATTCATGGTGCGGTCTCACCCCCTACCAAAACACAAACCCTTGTCAGTTAGTACTGGGATCAAACTTCAATCCAGTACATTTCATTGGCTTCAGACCGAAGGGATGGAATTACCTGAACTCCTCCCAAATAGGAGATTCGGCGACCATCTAAGTTGCGGTCATACCTTGAAGAGCAACACTAATCCATAAGAGGTGGAATTAACTAGGCTTTTCCTAAAATAGAAGTACTGGCGACCATCTGTGGTGCGGTCAATCTCAGAGAGGAAAACCACACTCCTCTACACATTTCCATTCAGAAACAAGTCCCAAAACACCAAAGATGGTAGGGATATACATAGATCAATGATCCATTCTGAACTGTCTAGAGACAACTCAATGTCCATCCACCCAGGAGGAATTAAAAATACATCAAGATCATAAGCCTTGAAGCAGCAGGCAAAATATCAAGCAAATTGCAGGACATATCTAAAAGGGAAGTGATCCAAAAATATATTTCCCTGTCATATATAATGTTGTTTGATATATATACAATGTAAACTATACATGACAAAAGGGCTAAGCTAGTCTATGCAGGTAAATACAAGCTCATCTACCAGTCAAGGTATATGCGAGCTAACAAGCCCAACATGGCATCCCTCTCAGAAGACGGAGGCGAAGCTGTGGTCTCCTGTATGAGAATATCCACACAACCCAAAAGATCTGTAGCCATCTGCATGGTGACCATATGATCATCGATATATGTTCTCATCTCTATAATCGCCAACCCGGTGGTGAGGGACCTCGCTGCTGATCTTATCTCGTGATGGGCGTGATCCGTCTGAGATATAGCCTCATCCCACTCAACCATCACTGCATCTCTGGCTGATATAGCCTCATCCCTCTCAACAACAGCGGCATCTCTGCGATCTAATGCCTCGTCTCTCACCAATAGAGCGGCATCCCACGCATCAAGAGCAGTCGACATCATAGATCGAATCTGGTCTCTCTTAAAGGTCATCAGATGAAGACTCTACTCTAAGTACTTTGTCGAGTGCTGAATCACAAAAGTACTGGTAGTAGGAGAATCCGGAAGAAATGCTGGCAACCCAGCAATGGGCTCCCCCTCGATGTAGGTATCAATATCCTCCATGGGCTCTGCATCGTCTGACTCAATATCCGGTTCTGCAGATACTGCTGCAGCCGATAAAATCTCTGTCTCCATCCATGCGGAATACTGTGCAGAATAACCTGGATGACTAACAGAAAAAAAGCTATCTCACGCTGATCCCAGCAAGAATACACACGGGATCGGTCCTCTGCTTATAGATATCGAGAAGCTGAATGCTGACCTATTGCCCCTCGAAAGGATAAAAATCCTGGAACTGGTCGAACTGTGACATTATGGCCAATGGGTGATAAGTAGTCACGCCCCTCAAGCTAGGCAGAGGGAGGAAATCCATGCCCGGAGCGTGAGTAATGAAGCTGTATGGTGAGCAAAGCCCCGAGCACAGCAATATGCTAAATGGATCTCTCGATATCTCCGCCAAAATATGAGATCGGAGAGAGAGCATCTATGCACTCCGATGGCTGAAAGGAGTATGACATAGCCACATCATGGGAGAAGCAATACCCATGCCGTCTAAGAGTGCCAACCGGTTGCAAGTGTGACATAAACCACAGATACAACATGACCGAACTCCCAGTGAACACGCCTGACAGGTAAGTACAGCAGTAGGATGCTGACCGCAGAGTCTCTGCTACAATAATAGGCACAATGATACGATCCTCCCTGAGAGCTCTCACGTCCATGATAATACCTATATCTATCTCATCCATATACCGCGGCATGTACACATATGACAGTACACATAGCATCAGTACATCAACTCTGGCCAAACGCCAATGATCCTCCGATGCAGTGAAATCCCCGGAATGTCTTTAGTAGCCATCCTCCGCGCCAAATCTATCATACAGAAAACGCTGAGAGATCACATGGCCAGATGTCAGCTCATCCTGCACTACTTTGTGCCTCAATCCTGTGAGAGTCATGAATCGTCTACTCATGTCTCCCAAAGCTAGGTGCACGTAAGGTCTGTCTAAGGGCAGCATCGTCAAACGTGCATACTCCTCCAAAGTGAGAGTCAACTCATGGGTGCCAAAACGGAATACCTGCCTATCAAGTAGCTAATGCTCTAGCATCCCGTCTACAAATCCTGCAGGAACCTGAAATGCCAAAAGGGTTATGGTATACTGCAGCAACAGATCTACAGTCACCCTGTTTGGTGGTGACATGTTATCATACCACGATCACATACCTAATACCGCCACTGCCGGTGGGGTATGATCTATACGGCTAATTGTCGAAGAAGACATATGTGCGAGCCGTGTCATAAGACCATCCAGGGGTCAATGCCGAATATCTCTGGACATACATACATATGCATAACATGATACATGCATAACAGATAATGGATGGCAATATGATATAGGGAGTGAAAAATGGTGCATACATTCCTAAATATATCATCATCTAATACATCAGCTCTGTACAGCTACAAATATAGGGAAATGGGGCACAACCGCCCTACTACTAACAGAGGCCTGTCAAAAGATATAGTGAGAATGGGGAACAGCCACCTAATATCTAACAGAGGCCTATCAAAAGATACAACAAGAATACACATCAGAAGAAGACCAGGGTCTCGATGTCCATGTCCTCAATCCTGTCCACCTGATGTAACTCCTCCTGAGTCACTGGATCTCTATCAACAGGGATATCAGGCCTATCTGCGCCGAAAAAACCAAATGGGGCATCTGAGGGGCCAGCAGCTGAGCTGGAAGGAACAAATGACTCCATCTCTGCTGGATCTCTGTCCAAATGCTGGATAAATATGTGTGCCTGATCCAACTTCCGGGTCAAGTTATCAATCTGGGTCAGATGAGTCGGAGCTTGGACACAAGCTACCCAATCCGTCGTCATCAAAGATCCTGGAACCATGTCCCCCATAAACTGTGTGACGCGGGACTGGGCTCCAATAGTGCGAGGGAACCACCAACACTGGAACTTCTCCTGAGTACATGGGCTCTTTGATAATGCAAAGCCGTTAACCCCCAACAATGGGATATCAGTGACGAGTGACTGTGATACAGGCTAATGACACCTGGCAGGAGGCAAGATCGGTACAAGGATCTCCCCTGTGGTGCTCCTAATAGTACACTCACCTAAATAGAGCTCCCAGCCTCCATCGGTGAAGAGAGGAACTCTCCTGGTAGAGATCAAATACTCAACTCCGGTGGGATGTCCATCCTTAAATTCGATGGTCAAATGCTCCCCTGAATAGGGAATCCATGTAATGGTACCGTCAACAACTCAACAACTCAACATACTGGCAGATGAGTGAATCCCTCAGATACCGGGACCTCTGGAAAAATAGAATGGTGCCATCGTCGTCCTCGTAGATAGGTATCTAAACCTAACACACTCACAGGACGCAAACATGGGAGCCTCTCATAGGCCCAAAACTGCCAACATAATGGCAAAACATCGGCTATCAATAAACACTCTTACCCTATGAATGGGAAAAGACAAGAGAAATACTTACCAACAGAAATGGGTAAAATCCTAGCCAAGCCTCGGTCAACTCCTGTGAGCACATACGCATGCCCCTAAGGAAATAGGCAAAGGTGTAAGAGCCCTAATCGTACTCTCCAATACGGTCCACATCGCGTATGGCACTGACCAAAGCGAAAGATACCGTGGAAGAGTTGTCTGCTATGAAGTAGCCTTGAATGATCATCAGGAATAATCGCCGCAGAAGGCGATCCCTGATCCTGAAATCATCAGGCATGGGCTCACTGAATAGCCCGCTCATAGCATCTACACTCAAAGGACCCGAAGCAGACGATCCGCTTTGGCGCCCCGCGGAACTCCTAATTAGGATCGGCGACGGTGAGGGGTGATATTCACCATGCAAGGCAATCGCTCCCTCCAAACTCCATACCGTGATAAATCGCCAATCCATAAAGGCCATCACCACCTCGCAATCCAAAGCAGGTGGAGGATCGAAGTTGATGAAACCATCGCTCAGACAACGCCCTGAGGTAACCCCAGGGACAACGATGGGGAAGGATGGAGAAGAACGCCCCAAATCCCCACTCATGCACTACCGCTCTGTAGTCAGGATGAAGCGCCTGGTACATGGAGTGAATACTAAACCAGTTCCCTCGAGGCTGTGTAAATCCTGGAACCTGCATGAAATGCAGATCAACGTCCCCTTTAATCCTCATCAATAGGAAAGAAGGAAGATCAAAGTCTAACGCCATACCACGTTAGCTTGTAAGTACATCGATGGATGTCTCTCCAAATCACCCAGCAACTCTGAGTTCACCACCTGAAAGCTTGGAAGCTCCCTATGAGGGATATGTGCAGCAGAAGCGGGATCCTCAATCGGAATATCCGCCTCCTCGTCCTATAAGTCTGGAACATCTACCTGGACAACACGTATCACAGCTTCCACTAACCGACGAGGCTGTCTGACCAAACGGGGACGAGGAACTTCAGAAGCTCTCCGTCGTACGCCAGAAGCGGTCCTATAGGAACTGCTCGGCTGATCCGAATCCATAATATATGGACATCAAGTCTCCAAATCATCTCAGAAAGGGTGTGGTATTTCCTTACCTGGAGCTTTCTAAAATGCATTTTATGACTATATGCAAGCATGCATTTACTTTAACATATAATACAGTTAGAATGCATGACTACCCAATGCCTATATTTAGAAAAATTTTGCCATAGTCCCCTTTGAAAATAGGACTATCCACATGCACACAGGCATGTCTAGGTGGCCATTTAGTAGCACACCTGCCCCAAAGTTAAATACATAATATATGCATTAAAAATCAAAATCATCATGCACAAGGCCAACCTCAATGCTAGGAGTACTTTGCATTTCTACCTTTTGCTCATTGGACCTCAAATAGGACAAAAAATAGTAGAAAAATGTGCCAATTTTACTGTCTCAGAAGTCAAATTTTTTTACATCATTATGTTCTAGTATGGTTTAATACTAACATTTACTATGTTGAATATTTTTTATCAAGTCATTTATGCATACATAATCACTACTATGTGTTTAGATGCATTTTGTGCGATAACTCACAATCTAAAGGATGTAAACTGGAAAAAATACATGCATACGCTACGAAAGATAGTGTAGAACGCCAGACAATGATGTGAAGTTTGAAAAAAAATGTACCCGAACTCAAAGCAGATCCAAGATGGCTCATGGTCTTTTCCAAGTGAAACAAGTTGAAAGTGACTTGTGAAGACCAGCCTGCAGGATTTATAATCCGCGCCTGGTCACAGGCCCATCTGCGGCACCCCTATGTGGGTCCCACCCCTCCAGCTCGGTCCAGTTCAAGTTGAAACGAAGTTCTTATGGACTAGAAAGGTCAAATCGAGAAGAAAAACGCCGCGCAATTGAGCAAAACTACATACAATCGTGGTCCTCTCAAATGAGATTTTGAGTTTGTCCAGCACTCATTAGTAGTCGCCTAAGTACAAGGTATACCCTACCAATGATCCCAGTTATCACAAGTCACATACGGCAATACCTTATACAGGTCCGATGCCGCCGACTCTGGGTCGTTACCCTAAGTAGGTCCCCGACGGGGGTAACAACGTAGATCCCCGGTGGGGATTACAACACGTTCATCCGTTGACATGTCTATCAATGAAGGTCAAGCAGCCTTGACGTTATTTCAGCCGATGGCAAGTAAACCCATCGAAGCATTGAGGACTATTCGATAGTTGCGTACGTACTCATGAGTCCCCAGTAGATCCCCGATGGGGGTTACAACGTATATCTCCAGCGGGAGTGATAACGCATGTTCAGCCGTTGACACACATATCAACGAAGGTCAAGCAACCTTGACATCATTTCAGCCAATAGCGTTTAAACCTATCAGAGCTCTATAACTATTCGAGGTTTACATACCCAACTGCTCATATTCCCCAGCGGATCCCCGGCGGGGGTCACAACGCAATGCTCCGTTGATCTACACGACAGCGAAGGTCAATCAACCTTGACAATCTACTCATAGAACCTCATCCGCTGATTCGCGCATCAGCGAAGGTTAAGCAACCTTGACAGTATATCCCATAGGATGTTTTAGCCGTTGATTCACATGTCAATGAAGCACACGTCAACAAAGGTCAGGCACCCCTGACAACATTTGCTGTTGGCAGTAAATCCAGCAGGATCTTGACATATTCTGGCGATATCGACCAGAAAAGATCAATTTTATCAAAGAGGATAGATGATGGAATATGTTATACACATCCTCAAACAGATCAAGCTTTATCCTCACAGATCTCTTGCACATAAGAGGTACATCTTCAGGGTCAAGTTATTATCAAGAACACAGGAATTTGGTGATAACTCCAACATCAACATCCTAATATATTCGGCTTATACATCAAATCTGGTTAGTATTGCCGATCCCCAATTGAAGAAACAGGGATTCAGCAATCATCCCCAGCATATTGGGCTACAACCTTGTACACATGCATCAACCCCGGATCGCAATTTGGGAGTATTGATTTCAACTTTGAATGTAACCCCGAGGCCTGCAGATACAATACCGGCACCACCAGAGAAGACCGGTTAATCTCGGAGATGACCCCGAGTTATCCAATCTCAGTCCCGAGCATGGGAATAGCCACCAACCTTGGTGATGACCCCAAGGAATGCAATTTCGGAGATAACCCCGAAAATGCTTGTTTCAAATGCAACCAGCTTCAATCTCGACGCTCACAACGAGATGCACTGTACCAACCCAGCAATAACATCGGGAAGATAGGCACACCTCAAAGGTGACAATGAGGACCTTCAACAATTGCAGCAGTCCAATCTCAGTGAAGCCTGAGCAACGTCTGCTTTATCAGCCCAATCCGGCGATAACACCGATGAGGGGCAACATCGTCATCTCGTTAAACACGATGCCACATCACGTCTCTATGCAACGATGTCCCACAAGGCTAATCAATCCCGAGTGACTATTATGCGGGGTAACGGATGAAAGTTAAAGCTTGAAGACTGGAGGGCATCGTCCCATCCTCAATGACTGCGTACAAACTCTAATCCCATGCCATCGTACAACTCTCGACAACGGCGGTCCGAAATAGGTCATGTATACCTCAAACGGATGCCCGGATTACACTTCTGAAAAACAGAGTGGACATTAGAGTGCATGTGTGCACGATTTTGAGATGATTGGACCCGACAAACCGGGTTGCCTCACGGTACACAATGGCTCACCAGCAGTAGTACACCATGGCTAAAATGCCTATAAATAGAGGGCTTGCGGTGCTGATTTTCTAAGAGAAAAAGACAGGGAAACCCTGCACAATTCGCTCTGCACTCACCCATACAGTGTATTTCCCACTTTCAAACACCTGTGAGCTCATATATAGCCCCTTTTGTACCCGCAAAAGTCAGTGTTTACCCACTATAAAGATATAGAAGCCATTTTTAGCAGTCAGCTATAAGCCTTCTCACACACTTTAGAGTCTTTCTCTTCATCTTTGCACACACCCTTCTACACGTTGAGAGTCGTGTTGCTTGCTTTTGCCCGGACTTCGGTCCGTTGTTTCATTTCAGCCTGTATATATGTAAATATATATATATATATATATATATATATATATTTACATATATATTGACTAACATTATCGAGTTATGCCTCGATTGAGCCTAGATTTTGGCCCGAGCGTTTATCGCTTTAATATATATATATATATATATATATATATATATATATATATATATTACTTATATATATTAACTATGTGTCGGACTTTGTTCGATGAGCCAAGACTTCGGTATATATATATATATTTATATATATATATAAACTGTGGTCGGACTTTGTTCGATGAGCCTAAACTTCGGTCTGGTGCATTTACTCGCTTTTATATATATATATATATACATATTTATATATGTACTGTGGTCGGACTCTATTCGATGAGCTTGGATTTTATATCTGGTGCATTTATTCGCATATATATATATATATATATATATATATATATATATATATATATATATATATATATATATATATGAACTGTTGTCTAACTCGTTTTAGGTGAGCCCGGATTTTACATCCCATGCGTTTATTGCTTTTGCATATATATATATATATATATATATATATATATATATATATATATATATATATATATTGTCCCACCTAGAGTTTACTTTGGTGGTTGGTTGATTGCTTACTGACTTTCTTTACGTTTTCGTCCGCTCGAGTTTACTTCGTGGCAATTGGACCGTATTTGACTTTATTTACATTCGTCCCTTTGGAGTTTCCTTCGTGGCGGTTGACCATATTTACAGCATTATTTACGTTTCGTCCCGCCTGGAGTTTCCTACATGGCGGTTGATAGCTTTTAACAGCTTTATTTACATTTCTGATCCCCCATGGAGGTGCTTCGTGGTTGGTGATCCCTTCTATATATATATTTACCGCTTTTATATATATACCTGCTTACTGCTTTCATATAAACTGCAGTATTATGTGCGCCTAGGAATCATGTGATCACAGATTCATCCCATTGGATCCAGATTCGGTTCCCGTGATGGACATTTTTTAGTAGAAGCGACTTTGTAAATTATTCTCACAGTGTCTAAATTTCCTCAGATGGTTTCCATACCCACGAGGAAGTCGACATTATTTTTGTATATTATTTTCGTACGGATGCCTCGCATTCGTCAAATAAAATCAATTCAGCCGCTCACTTAATAAAAATGGGAGTGTAAAAGGTCTCAATTCCTATTGAGCATCAGGGTTTGAAAAACCTCTTTTATAAAACATCACTGCCATATCTTGTTAAAACTGAATTTTTACATAAATTCAAACCCTCGTATATATAGGTTCGAAAGAGGTCTCGCTTTAACTTCCATATACATCGACCCACACACACACACACTCAGATAATAGTTTCTTGAAAAGAGGCGGTCACTGTGGTAACACGGATGTCGGGGGGGTGCCTAACACCTTCCCCCCGCATAACCAAGTCCCCGGACCCTAAATGAATCTCGGTTTAACCGACCCTTATATCAGTGTCACAACACTTGGTCAATGTACAAACCTTTTCTCGGTTGTGTTGGTACAACCATTTAAAAAACCAACTGGCGACTCTTAGCAGTCCCATCGTTGACATCTTACATGTCGGACCTTTTTCACTTGTTTTTTCAAACAAATCTCACCTAAAATGAGAACACTAAAGAACAAGTAACGGAAAGGGACACCCAAAAATCCCGACGTCGACATTGACAATTTGGACGTTATTAGTTTCTGAATAAATTAATTCTTGAACTTGTTTTATTGAATTCTTATATCATTGTCATCATCCTCATGTTTATATTTTTTTAAAGTGATCTGTGGCCTATAGTGCATAGATGGACTTGGTATGATTATGACCAGGGATTATTCGGTGTAATCATGACCGTAATGTTGCAAATGATGTGGTAAAAGTCCTCATTGGCCCGTAGTGCATTGATGGATAGTTGCTGGCATGATCATGACCATTAATGAATACACAAATATTCTTGGCTCGTAGTGCATGGATAATTGTGATCGTGATACTAAAGAATATCCTTGGCCGTAGTAGTCTTTGGGGTGATTCGATGATGTGGATTATTTATTAAGCTGAGTCCCTGCGATAAAAGTGATGAAAAACTTTTTAAATCATAAAAGATAGTAGATTTTATTCTCTACTTAACTCTTTTAATGGATTGCTTGTTCCGCTGCAGTTAAACTTGATGTTTGTTATATTGTATCAATTAAACATTGTTTAAGGTTAATGATAATGTATTCTGCATTATCTTAGTCATAATATTTCTTACTGGGCTAGTTGAGCTCACCCTTTCTTTCACTGTTCTCTTCAAGAAATATGAATATTGTTGGGACGAGTCGGGGAACGAAGTGATGGACCAGATGATATTATTTGTAGTCCTCACTATTCTGTTAAATAGTGTGACAATAAATGCAATGAGGACTTATTCTGAGAGTGGATATTGTCTACAAGATAGTATTTGTATTAAAACTCATAGCTCTCTTGTTGTATATTAAAGATTGTATTTGTAATCTGCACCATGTATTTGGCTACTCAGAATAGGTGATGTATACCTATTTTGGGGGCGTCACAGTTGGTATCAAAGTTTAGGGATATGATCCCTGACTAAGATGTGAGACTAGAACTAGGAGGGGAGAGAAGGGGAATTCGTTCGCTAGTATGACCTACCTAAGTTTATTTGTTATTTAATTGGTCGGTCAGAGTATTGGGATAATATGTTATATGTTAATTAACCTTTGTTTTATGGCAGTATCTGAAAATGACATCCGAGAATATTGAGAATAACAATGGAGCACAAGAGACCGTTGAGTCTCCACAGATTAATAGTCAGGATAATGTGCATCAAGAAGGCGACAATCCTTGGGAAAACAACAATACTGACCATATGGCGAACGATGGAATGTTCAGAGCTTTTATACAATTCATGCAACATCAGGCAAGAACGGCTCCTGTCCAAAATGTAGGTGGAAAAACTGGAAACTCTCGGATGGTCACCGCTAAATAGTTCAAGGAGCTGGGACCACCAGAGTTTATTGGAGAGCCAAAACCACTTAAGGCGAAAGCATGGATAAAGCAGATCACCAAGATATTTGATGTCTTGGGATGCTCCGAGGAGCAAAAGGTGACATTTGCCACCTTTATGTTACGAGGAGAGGCAGATTATTGGTTGGAATCAGTAAAACGTACTCAACCTGCCGCACTAAAGATGTCTTGGGAGAAGTTCCAAGAACTATTCAAAGACAAATACTTTCCCGAAAGTATTCGTCACATGAAAGAGGTAGAGTTCATCAAGCTGGAGCAGAATAACATGACCATATCGCAGTACGAAGCCAAGTTTGCCGAGTTGTCCCAGTTTGCATCCCACTTAGTTGATAATAAAGAGAGAATGACGCAGATGTTTTTAAGAGGTTTCAAGCTGGAGATACGTCAATATCTTATTTCTCATAAACTGTGTTTGTATTCAAATGTTGTAAATAGGGCTTAGTTAGTGGAGCGCGATAACGAGTCAACACAACCAAGAGAAAGCAACCAACAGTGAGAGCAGTCATCGAAGCGGTGACAACAAGCATGGAGGGAGTCAACATGCCAGAAATGGTAACCACTTCGGTTGTAATCAGGGCCAAAACAATAAGAATGGATATTGCAAGAAGAGGAGATTCAACAATGATGGAAAGATGTCAGCACCAGCACCAGCACCCATTGTTAAGGAAGGAGAACGACCACCTATCATATGCTTCAAATGCAGAGGGGAGTGACACATCAGTCCAAATTGTGCGATGCCATCCAAAGAATGTTATAATTGTGGAAGAGAAGGTCACCTAGCCCGATTTTTTCGTTCACCAAAGACAAGTTCAGCTAGGATGGAGGCACCAAAGGCCGTCCCAGAAAAGTCAAAGCCGGTAGTGCAAGGGAGAGCGTTTGTAGTTACCTCCCAAAAAGCAAGGAACACGAACGAGGTCATCACGGGTAAAATTATCATAAACTCTAGCGATGTCTATACCTTATTTGATACTGGTTCTACCCATTCTTTTATTTCTCCTACTTGCGCTTAACGATTAAATTTGACTCCGGAGAAATTAGACTTTGACTTATCTGTAGAAACTCCTTTGGGAGAAACCTTCATTACATCCACTGTTTATAAGTCTTGTTTGGTTCAAATCGGTACCCTCACATAACCTGTTGATCTTATTTCATTAAAAATACTTACATTTGACGTAATTCTGGGATTGATTGGTTAACTACTCATCATGAAAAAATTGATTGGTTTTTTGTAAGGTTGTTAGCTTTCATATTCCTAACCAACTGTTATGCGAATTCAAGCCACCAAACCATTAAAATCAATCACTGTCATCTCAAGCCATAAAGCTATTCGTTTATTGAAAAACGGATGTCAAGCTTTCTTAGCTCATGTCACGAATCTAAACAAAAATACGTCAGTTTTGAATGATATTTCTATTGTTAATGAATTTCCTGACATATTCCCTAAAGAACTTCCTGGCCTACCCCAAGAGCGTGAAATTTAATTTTGTATCGACCTTGAACCTGGTACAAAACCTATTTCCAAAGCCGCATATCGAATGGCTCCTATTGAACTTCAGGAGTTAAAGACCCAACTACAGGAATTGTTAGACATCGGTTTCATTCGTCCTAGTACTTCTCCTTGGGGTGCTTCTGTTCTATTCGTGAAAAAGAAAGATGGGAGTATGCGACTTTGTATTGATTATCGAGAGTTGAATCATGTCACCATCAAAAATAGGTGCCCATTGCCACGTATTGATGACCTGTTTGACCAGTTGCAAGGAGCTAAATTCTTTTCAAATATTGATCTTCGTTCCAGCTATCACCAATTGAAGATTAGAACCGATGACATTCTAAAGACGACTTTTAGAACTCGGTACGGGCATTATGAATTCCTAGTCATGTCTTTTGGATTGACTAATGCTCCTGCTGCCTTCATGGATATGATGAACCGAGTATTCAAGGAATATTTGGATCACTTTGTGGTCGTCTTTATTGATGACATCCTCATATATCCTAAAACCCGTGAAGATCATGAGTAACACTTGAGGCTGATACTCCAAAAGCTTCGTGAATATAAGCTTTATGCCAAGTTGAAGAAATGCGCGTTCTGGCTTGAGGAAGTAGCATTCCTTGGGCACGTGGTATCAAGTCATGGAATATCTGTTGACCCAGCAAAGATTGAAGCTATTCAAAGCTGGGAGAAACCTAAATCAGTGACCGAAGTATGTAACTTTCTCGACTTAGCTGGTTATTATTGGAGATTCGTAGAAGGGTTTTCTCGAATCGCTACTCCACTAACTCAGCTGACTCGGAAAGATACAAAGTTTGGTTGGAGCGAGGAATGTAAGAAGAGTTTTCAAGAACTTAAGAGGAGACTCATTTGAAGACTGCTCGACAATACCATTTGGTTTGAGGAGGATTTTTCATCTCAAATGATGCTTGGGCAAAGGGTTAGGATGTGTTCTCATGCAACATGGGAAAGTCATAGCCTATGCCTCACGACAACTCAAAGAATATGAGAGGAATTATCCTACTCATGATCTAGAGTTGGCAGTTGTTGTCTTCGCACTTAAGATTTAGAGGCATTACTTGTATGGGGAGAAAGTGGAGATCTTTACGGATCATAAAGCCTCAAATATTTCTTCACTCAAAAGGAACTCAATATGCGACAGCAACGTTGGTTTGAACTGTTGAATGATTATGATCATACCATCCAATACCATCCTTGAAAAGCGAACGTGGTAGCTGACGCATTGAGTAGAAGATCATATGCAGGTACGAGTACAATATTGTCAATGCAAACGCCCATTTTGTATGACTTGCAAAGGATGGAGATAGAGATAAAGACTTAGGGACCCACGTGATGATGGCGAATATACGAGTAGAACCGACTTTAATTGATAAAATTAAAGCTGCTCAAGTTACAGATCCGGAGCTGATGCGTATGAGGAAGAAAGTGCAAGAAGGTGCTATGCCGGAAGCAAGAATTGATGATGAAGGAATAATTTGAGTCAACTCCAGACTTTGTGTTCCTAACGATCCTGAGTTAAAGTATAAAATCATGATGGAGGCGCACAACACACTATTTGTAATCCATCCTGGGAGTACCAAAATGTATCGTGATCTTCGTCATACATTTTGGTGGAGCAATATGAAGAGAGAGAGAGCGTTGTTTATCTCAAGGTGTCTAACTTGTCAACGAGTCAAGGCGGAGCATCAAGTACCAAAAGGTCCATTGTAACCACTTGAAATTCCAGAATGGAAGTTGGAGCACATTACCATAAATTTCGTTACTGGTCTTCCCAAGGTTTCTCAAGGCATAGATACGATTTGGGTCATTGTTGATAGATTGACCAAGTTTACTCATTTCTTACCAATACGAGAAACTTATACACTTGACATTCTTGCATTTATATACATAAACTAGATTGTAAGACTGCATGGTATGCCAGTATCCATAGTTTCTGATCGAGACCCAAGATTCACTTCACGATTTTGGGTTAGTTTACAAAAAGCTATGGGCACGGATTTACGATTTAGTTCGGCATATCATCCTTAGACGGACGGACAATCAGAGAGGACTATTCAAACTCTTGAAGATTTATTAAGACTCTGTGTCCTTGACTTCAAGGGAAGTTGGGACAAGTTCTTACCATTGGTGGAGTTTTTTTACAACAACAGTTATCAAACAAGTATTGGCATGGCTCCATTCGTGGCGTTGTATGGAAGAAAGTGTCATTCTCTAGTATGCTGGGATGAGGTGGGTGAAGCAACGTTGTTGGGACCGGAGTTGGTATGTATGACTACGGAAAAGATTCAAACATTCTAAATACCTCACAAGATCGACAAAAGAGTTATGTTGATCTTCATCGAAATGACGTGGAATTCAATATAGGAGATCATGTGTTGTTACGTGTTGCTCCATGGAAAGGAGTTACGAGATTTGGAAAGAGAGGAAAGCTCAATCCTTGATTCATTGGCCCATTTTTAATCCTCGATCGAATAGGAACTGTGGCCTATAGACTCACTTTACCGCCAAGTTTGTCTCGTGTTCATAACGTTTTTCACATATCTATGTTACGTAAATATGTGGAAGACCCGAACCACATTATTGAGTTAGAACCAGATGAAATAGCGGAAGATTTGACGTATGAAGAGGTTCCTGTTCAAATCTTGGATAAGAAGGAACATATTCTACGCTCGAAGGTTATACCTCAAGTCAAAGTTTTGTGGAGAAACCACGATGTTGAGGAAATGACCTAGGAGTTAGAATCTAAAATGAAGTCAAGGTATCCTTACCTCTTCGATATACCAGGTACGTACCCTAATTTCGAGGGCGAAATTTTATAAGAAGGGGAGGTTGTAAGACCCTAGTTTTTTTAATAAAGATGAATTTTCTATAAATATTTTTTTTCAATATTATGGAGTGAAATTGATATAATGTTATAGTTGTGGGTAATATTTATAAATTTTGCAAAGTATCCAAGTTGTTATATAATATTCGATTGGTCGGGGAATATTCATTTTAAACAGGAAATATTCGTACGACGGCACAATCATTGGTGGACCCCACAACAGAATTAGTGTTGGATTGAGAAAACGACAAAAATATTTTATTGAAAATAACGGCGGAAGTTTTACCATTAATACTATTGAACTAGTCGGTAGTAAAAGTACAATAATACGCATGGTTGCATAGTAGCACACGGTATTGATTATTGATGCTTATGTGATAAGTCACTCAGTTTTGTTTTATTGGTATAATTAATGTAATAAAACAGAAAAGCTTTTTATATAAAATAGAATACTTTTATAAAGTTATTCATTTTATTAGGCTAATAGTAAAATCTTTTTATATAAAATAGAATACTTTTATAAAGTTATCTGTTTTATTAGACAATAATTAGAATATATTATATTTTATTATGCATAGTATTTGCATAGTGCCTGCATAGTGTTTGCACGGTAAAATCTTTTATAAAGTTATTTGTTTTATTAGATTATAAATAGAATATATTATATTTTATTTAAAAGATTTTGTTTTAAATATGGACCGTCAGATTAAAGTAAATCAATCTGGACCATTCATGAGTTAGTTACTATGCAGACCATTTATCTATAAATAGAAGCTCATTCCTTCATTATTTCTTACGAATTCACTAAAACTTTAGAGAGATAAACTATAGAGAGAAAGAAGAAAAGTATTCTGCTACTTCACTACTCAAATATCCAGTACTCTTCTTCTTAAGGTAGGGGATTTTATTTGTTGTACTCGTAAGGGGTATTTTTTCTTTCTTATTCAAGAAGAGAACTTCTGTTATTCCATTCTTTATTATTCTGTTGGAATAACCTGTATACGCGGGATACCCTATACTTGGTGAAATTCTTCTGCTATTCCATTCTTTATTATTTTGTTGGAATATCCTATCTGTGCGTTTTATGCCAGACCTGGTTCCATTCTTTATTATTCTGTTGGAATATCCTGTCTGTGCGTTTTACGCCGGACGTGGTTCCATTCTTTATTATTCTATTGGAATATATCCGGTTTATGCGTTTTATGCAGACTGGTTCCATTCTTTATTATTCATTGGAACATCCCCGCTTGTTGCAATTTTGCCTCGACTTCGGTTCTCGTTATTATTATTTCGTTGAATAACCGCCTACATGCCAAGCAATACTGCATGCATGGTGATTTCTTTTGTTATTCCATTCTTTATTATACTCAGTTGGTTAAAGTTTTAACTTCTATACTCCATGAAATTAATGGAATATCCTTGATATTTGCGCTTCATCCAGTATCTTTTCATGGAAATATTCTTCTAAGCATTCTTGAATTTTACTCTACAAAGAAGTATCATGTTGACAATTTGGACGTTATTAATTTCTGAATAAATTAATTCTTGAACTTGTTTTATTGAATTTTTATATCATTGTCATCATCCTCATGTTTATATTTTTTTAAAGTCATCTGTGGCCTGTAGTGCATAGATGGACTTGGTATGATTATGACCAGAGATTATTCGGTTTAATCATGACCGTAATGTTACAAATGATGTGGTAAAAGTCCTCATTGGCCCGTAGTGCATTGATGGATATTTGTTGGCATGATCATGACCATTAATGAATACAAAATTATTCTTGGCCTGTAGTGCATGGATAATTGTGGTCGTGATACTAAAGAATATCCTTGGCCGTAGTGCAGGGGTGATTCGATGATGTGGATTATTTATTAAGCTGAGTCCAGCGATAAAAGTGATGAAAAACCTTTAAAATCAAAAAAGATAGTAGATTTTATTCTCTACTTGACTCTTTTAATGGACTTCTTGTTCTGCTGCAGTTAAACTTGATGTTTGTTATATTGTATCAGTTTAACACTGTTTAAGGCTAATGATAATTTATTCTGCATTATCTTAGTCATAATATTTCTTACTGGGCTAGTTGAGCTCACCCTTTCTTTCATTGTTCTCTTCAGGAAATGATAATATAGCTGGGACGAGTCGGGGAACGGAATGATGGACCAGATGATAGTATTAGTAGTCCTCACTATTCTGTTAAATAGTGTGACAATAAATGTAATGAGGACTTATTCTGAGAGTGGATATTGTCTAGAAGACAATATTTGTATTAAAACTCACAGCTCTCTTGTTGTATATTAGAGAATGTATTTATAATCTGTACAATGTATTTGGCGACTCATAATAGGTGATGTATACCTATTTTGGGGGCGTCACATGTTATCTACTATCTTCTATGATTTAAAAAGGTTTTCATCAACTTTATCGCTGAGACTCAGCTTAATAAATAAACCACATCATCAAATCATCCCTGCACTACGGGGCAAGGATATTCATGTAATCATCAATGGTCATGATTATACCGAATAATCCCTGGTCATAATCATACCAACAACTGTCCATCATTGCACTACAGGCCAATAAGGATTTTTACCATATCATTTGTATCATTACGTGTCATGATTATACCAAATGATCCCTGGTCATAATCATACCAATCAACAGTTCATCTATGCACGTAAGCCAAAGATGACTTTCATCACAATATAAGCATGAGGATGATGACAATGATATATATAAGAATTCAATCAAAATAAAGCACATGATAAATTTTAAAGATTTATAATTTAATTTATCCATAATTCAATAATGTCCAAATTGTCAACACGATACTGCTTTGTGGAGTAAAATTCAAGAATAATATCCTTGTATCAAAAATATTTTGGACAGAAAAGAATTCAATTTTTCGAGTGAATAGTACCCCGTGAATAGTATTTCGTGAATAATAACCCGACATGAAAAGTACCCCGAATACCCAAGTGAATAATATTTGAGTGAATAGTAATTGGGTGAATAGTACCCCGGCATGAAAAGTGTCCCGAATACCCGAGTGAATAATATTTTAGTTAATAGTAACGGGGTGAATAGTGTAAGACCCCGAATTTTATGAAATAAAAGTATTCAATTTTTCTATTTAGTAAATAGTTAAATTGGTAAAAAGTTAAAGTTAAGGGTGATATGTGAAATCTTTTCAAAATAAGCAAGTGGCTATAAAACACTTATTGTTGTCAGGGAATATTTGTTTGGTCGTGGAATATTCTTGTTATCGGGGAATATTCGTACGACGACGCATCCATTTGTGGGCCCCATAACAAAATAACTGTCGGACGAAGAAAACGACAAATTTATGTTTTTATAAATAACGACGTAATTGTTACCATTAACACTGTTGGAATACCCGGTGGGTAAAAAAAAATGTCTGGCGTTGTTGTTAAAAATGACACTTGCGGTATTACCTGATATTTTTGAATTATTGATTCTTACATAAGAAGGCACTACTCAATAATTGTTACAGTAATTACTGTTCAATATTTTATTTTATTGATTCAATAATTGCTACGTTGGTATTTTATATTATTGTTGTTCAATAATTGTCACTGCACAGTATCTCCATTATCAGATCAATAATTTTGTATTTGAATAATATTATTAGAGAGTATTATTGGCAATGTCTAAGGAAGTTCTGTCTAGGAAAGGGGTTAGGTCACCTAATTGTGTGCCAATAAAGAGAAATTCTTATCAGAAAGCCCCTCTTTCCTGGGAACGACCTGGTTGTCATAATTGTGATTCCGTAATATTATATGTGAATAATTAATTATTGATTTATATGATTAGGAAATATTTATTTTATGTGGATATAAATAATGGATATATTTATTGTGGTTATAAATGAAGGAATTAATGCTGAGGTGTTTTATCATTATTTTATCGGAATGGAGGTTTTGAAAATCGTACGTATGTGGATTTCGGTAATTTTTCGTTTGGAATTTGGAAAAACGTAAACTTACAAAGTTGTAGAAAAATTAATTTCCTACGGAATAGACATGAGATTCAAATTTTTCTGATAAAAGGGTTATTTATTATGAATTATTGAAGTTTCGAAAATAAATGTTTTTATTAAAAATATGGTGGGTCCCACTTTTGGATGGTGAGAAATAAAATGTGCTAGAATTTATTTTCAAAAATGGTGGGTTGGAATAGTAGCAGGTAAAGCCATCAGGTTGTAGGTCAAGTCTGCTTGGGCGTTCTAACATTTTTCTATAAATAGGGTGCTTAGTTAGAATTGAAAATCACACCAGAAACAAGTTTTCTCTCTTTCTCTTTCTATATTTTCGAGCGTATTTAGTGAGTATTTAGATACTTTGAGAGTTGTTAGTCAGTGCAAGTTTCCTTCAGCGTCATATTCGATATTCCAGTCAGAGGTACTGCTCTTTTGAGGTAAGGGAATGTAAGGGATAGTAAGGGATGTTATTTTCTTCATAATGATGTTATTCTTTCAATATCATTATACCGAAAATATTGGTATTGATTTTATTGTGGAATTTTTACCTTTATGTATCGGGGTTACTATTCACGTATACGGTACTATTCATGTATATGGCACTATTTACGTATATGACATTATTTACGTATACGGTACTATGTACGAATACGGAGTACTATTCACGAGTTACTATTCATGAGTTACTATTCACGATTTACTATTCATGGGTACTATTCACGATAAAGTTGGATTCTTTTTCTGACCAAATTATTGTTGATTTATGAATCTTACTCTTGAAATTAAATGAAGTTGTTGATTATATTATTTTTGTTATCATATATAGCATTTTTATAATCATGGTGATAAAATTTCTCTTTGACTTGAGTGTAAAGATGGGTAGATTATTGGTATGATCGTGACTATAAGTTCTCTTTGGGCAGTAGTGCAAAGTTGAATTATTGACTGGTATGATCATGACCATTGAATTTATAATTGAATATCTTTAGCTTAAGTGCAAATGTGAATTGATCAACATGGTTATAATTATTGTTTATATAAATTATGAAATTATTATATATTTCTTTAAGATATTAATATATTTGGCCTGTAGTGAAAATATGATATGTTGATGAATATATTTGGCTTGTAGTGCAAAGATGAACTGTTGATGAATATCTTTGTCCCGTAGTACAAAGATGAACTGTTGATGAATATCTTTGGCCCGTAGTGCAAAGATGACCTGTTGTTGAATATCTTTGGCCAGTAGTGCAAAGATGAACTGTTGACGAATATCTTTGGCATGTAGTGCAAAGATGAACTTATTAGTATAATTATGAACAAGAACTGTGATTTGGTATAACCATGATCTTTGATGTTTCAGGTAAAGACAGGTGATGTAAATTTTCTTCATCCTAGATGAGAAGAGGAATTTAGAACCACAATTATGATTATGAGTTATTCTCATGATTGTGAACAGGAACTATTGATTGATGTTATAGGGATAAAACATTATTGGTTAACTTTTAACATGAAGAAGATATTATACTTTATGGTCTATTTGACTCTTCTAATGGATTGCTCGTTCCGCTGCAACTATCGTTGAAAAGTTTTAGCATCTACCATAAGTTCTAAATCTATGATTTATTACTGATGAAGGTTATTGATAATTTATTTATCTTTAGTCATCATATTCTTTATTGGGCTAGTTGTGCTCACCCTTCTACTTCATAATTCCTTTCAGGTAATAAGAGTGTAGCTGGGACGAGAGGGGGTAACAGGAGAATAAAACGGTGATCTTTAGCTGTGGAGGTTCTCCCTAAATAGTATAGAAAAGTGTGTTGTATTTTATACATCATTTAGTAGTTATATTTGCTTAATCAAATAGGGTGAGGCGAACTCAACGTTGGAAGGGTGTTTTGCCACTATCATACAAGATGTCTAATGACATACAACCTCGTGTTATCATAAGACAGGATTGTGCACATCCACTTGCTGAGTATATCTACGAGCACTACCTATATAATCTTGGTGTTTTGTTGAAGTATAATTCTCAATTAGAGACAGTGGATATAATGATATTGAAAGAGAAGACTCACCATTGAAAAGAATATGATAGTAATCTTCTCGTTTTTCTTTGGGGTCTATTGGGTTAACCAAGGATAATTCTGTGGACATATGATATCTATCATATCCTAGACGCATGGCTTACCATGTACGAAGGTTTCCTTGAGCACTTTCCAAATATTCTAATTTCTAAAATAGTTTTTGACTGTACCTTTATGTAAGGTGTCATTGTGACGTGTTATCCAAAGTTGGGATGAGAGTCACAGTTGGTATATATTTGTATCAAAACTCACAACATATGTGTCGTTGTATTTTGCACGACAATTATAGTAATAAAGTTGTAGTTATTTTCTGTACCATGTATTTGGCAACTCAGAATAGGTTGGATGGATTGGACCTATTTTGGGGGTGTCACATTTGGTATCAGAGCTATAAGTAAAGATCCCCGAGCCTCTCGTTGGTGACTTCCTGTTGATGGGGGATACATGAAGCCAGATTCTCCGTAGGGGACGCTGTTCTGCAGTGGCAAACTGATAGGTACCACTGTGAGGTGATGTCCACGATTGGGAAATGAGTCACAGTTGGTATCAGAGCTTAGGGATATGATCTCTGACGGAGATCTGGGATTAGAACTAGGAAGGGAGAGACGAGTAATATCCTTCCCTAGTGTGTGTCCTACCTAAGCTGAATTTTCTTACTTAAATTGACAAATTGTGATATGTCAATTAACCTTTGTTTTGAAGCTGTATTCTTGAATGATATCTGAAATATAGGAGATGAGCAATCGAGAAATCATGATGACAGGGAATATGGAATCTGAAATGAAAGCAAGGTATTCAGAACTCTTTGAAATACCAGGTACGTACATTTTAAGGACGAAATTTCTTAAAGAAGAGAGATTGTAAGACCCCGAATTTAATGAAGTAAAAGTATTCAATTTTTCTATTTAGTAAATAGTTAAATTGGTAAAAAGTTAAAGTTAAGGGTGATATGTGAATTTTTTTCAAAATAAGCAACTGGCTATAAAATACTTATTGTTATCGGGGAATATTCGTACGATGGCGCAACCATTTGTGGGCCCTATAACAGAATAATTGTCGGATGAAAAAAACGATAAATTTGAGTTTTTATAAATAATGGCGTAATCGTTACTATTAACAATGTTGGAATACCCGGTGGGTAAAGTAAAGTAATACGCGTTGTTGCATAGCAGCACACAGTATTACACAATATTTTTGAATTATTGATTCTTACGTAAGAAGGCACCACTCAATAATTGTTACAGTAATTACTGTTCAATATTTTATTTTATTGATTCAATAATTGCTACGTTGATATTTTATATTATTATTGTTCAATAATTGTCACTTCACAGTATCTCCATTATCAGATCAATAATTTTGTATTTGAATAATATTATTAGAGAGCTTTATTGGCAATTTCAAAGGAAGTTCTGTCTAGGAAAGAGGTTTGGTCACCTAATTGCGCGCCAATAAGGAGAAATTCTTATCAGAAAGCCCCCTCTTTCTTGGGAACGACCTGGTTGTCATAATTGTGATTCTGTAATATTATTTGTGAATAATTAATTATTGATTTATATGATAAAGAAATATTTATTTTATGTGGATATAAATGATGGATATATTTATTGTGGTTATAAATGAAGGAATTAATGCTGAGGTGTTTTATCAGTATTTTGTCGAAATGAAGGTTTTAAAAATCGTCCGTATATGGATTTCGATCTTTTTTCCTTTGGAATTTGGAAAAACATAAACTCACAAAGTTGTAGAGAATTTAATTTCCTATGTAATAGACATGAGATTCGAATTTTTCTGATAAAAGGGCTATTTATTATGAATTATTGAAGATTCGAAAATAAATGTTTTTATTAAAAATATGGTGGGCCCCACTTTTGGTTGGTGAGAAATAAAATGTGCTGGAATTTATTTTCAAAAATTATGGGTGGGAATTGTAGCAGGTAAAGCCATCAGGTTGTAGGTCAAGTGTGCTTCAGCGTTCTAATATTTTCCTATAAATAGGGTGCTTAGTTAGAATTGAAAATCACACCAGAAATAAGTTTTCTCTCTTTCTCTCTTTATATTATCGAGCGTATTTAATGAGTATTTAGATACATTGAGAGTTGTTATTCAGTGCAAGTTTCCTTCAGCGTTATATTCGATATTCCAGTCAGAGGTACTGCTCTTTTGAGGTACGGGATTGTAAGGGATAGTAAGGGATGTTATTTTCTTCATAATGATGTTATTCTTTCAATATCATTATATCGAAATATTGGTATGGATTTTAGTGTAGAATTTCTACCTTTTTGTGTCGGGGTTACTATTCACGTATATACGAGACTATTCACGTATATGGCACTATTCACGTATATGACACTATTTATGTATATGGCACTATTTACGTATATGACATTATTTACGTATACGATACTATGCACGAATACGGAGTACTATTGACGAGTTACTATTCACGAGTTACTATTCATGGGTACTATTCACGACAAAATTGGTTTCTTTTTCTGACCAAATTATCGTTGATTTATGAATCTTACTCTTGAAATTATATGTAGTTGTTGATCATATTGTTTTTATTATCATATATAACATTTTTGTAATCCTGGTGATGAAATTTCTCTTTGACTTGAGTGTAAAGATGGGTAGATTATTGGTATGATCGTGACTATGGGTTCTCTTTGGCCGGTAGTGCAAAGTTGAATTGTTGACTGGTATGATCATGACCATTGAATTTACTATTGAATATCTTTAGCTTAAGTGCAAATGTGAATTGATCAACATGGTTATAATTATTGTTTATATAAATTCTGAAATGATTATATATTTCTTTGAGATATTAATATATTTGGCCTGTAGTGAAAATATGATATGTTGATGAATATCTTTGGCCTATAGTGCAAAGATGAACTATTGATGAATATCTTTGGCCCGTAGTGCAAAGATGAACTGTTGATGAATATCTTTGGCACGTAGTACAAAGATGATCTGTTGTTGAATATCTATGGCCAGTAGTGAAAAGATGAACTGTTGAGGAATATCTATGGCACGTAGTGCAAAGATGAACTTATTAGTATGATTATGAATAGGAACTGTGATTTGGTATAACCATGATCTTTGATGTTTCATGTAAAGAGGAATTTAGAACAACAATTATGATTATGAGTTATTCACATGATTGTGAACATGAACTGTTGATTGATGTTACAGGGATAAAACATTATTGGTTAACTTTTAACATGGAGAAGATAATAGACTGTCTATTTGACTCTTCTAATGGATTGCTCGTTCCGCTGCAACTATGGTTGAAAAGTTTTATCATCTACCATATATTCTAAATCTCTGATTTATTACTGATGAAGGCTATTGATAATTTATTTATCTTTAGTCATGATATTCTTTACTGGGCTAGTTGTGCTCACCCTTCTGCTTCACAATTCCTTTCAGGTAATAAGAGTGTAGCTGGGACGAGAGGGGGTAACAGGAGAATAAAACGGTGATCTTTAGCTGTAGAGGTTCTCCCTAAATAGTATAGAAAAGTGTGTTGTGTTTTATACATCATTTAGTAGTTATATTTGCTTAATCAAATAGGGTGAGGCGAACTCAACGTTGGAAGGGTGTTTTGCCACTATCATACAAGATGTCTAATGACATACAACCTCGTGTTATCATAAGACATGATTGTGCACATCCACTTGCTTAGTATATCTACGAGCACTACCTATATAATCTTGGTGTTTTGTTGAAGTATAATTCTCAATTAGAGACAGTGGATATAATGATATTTAAAGAGAAGACTCACCATTGAAAAGAATATGATAGTAATCTTCTCAGTTTTTCTTTGGGGTCTATTGGGTCAACCAAGGATAATCCTGTGGACATATAATATCTATCATATGATATCTATCATATTCCAGTCAGAGGTACTGCTCTTTTGAGGTAAGAGATTGTAAGGGATGTTATTTTCTTTATAATGATGTTATTCTTTCAATATCATTATACCAAAATATTGGTATGGATTTTTATGGAATTTCTATCTTTTTGTGTCGGGGTTACTATTCATGTATACGGTACTATTCACGTATATGGCACTATTCACGTATACGACACTATTTATGTATATGGCACTATTTACGTATATGACATTATTTACGTATACGGTACTATGTATGAATACGGAGTACTATTCACGAGTTATTATTCACGAGTTACTATTCATGAGTTACTATTCACGGGTACTATTCACGACAAAATTGGTTTCTTTTTCGGACCAAATTATCGTTTATTTATGAATCTTACTCTTGAAATTATATGCAGTTGTTGATCATATTGTTTTTATTATCATATATAACATTTTTGTAATCCTGGTGATGAAATTTCTCTTTGACTTGAGTGTAAAGATGGGTAGATTATTGGTATAATCGTGACTATGGGTTCTCTTTGGCCAGTAGTGCAAAGTTGAATTGTTGACTGGTATGATCATGACCATTGAATTTATAATTGAATATCTTTAGCTAAAGTGCAAATGTGAATTGATCAGCATATTTATAATTATTGTTTATATAAATTATGAAATGATTATATATTTCTTTAAGATATTAATATATTTGGCCTGTAGTGAAAGTATGATATGTTGATGAATATCTTTGGCCTGTAGTACAAAGATGATCTGTTGATGAATATCTTTGGCTCGTAGTGCAACGATGAACTGTTGATGAATATATTTGGCCCGTAGTGCAAAGATTACCTGTTGCTGAATATCTTTGGACAGTAGTGCAAAGATGAACTGTTGACAAATATCTTTGGAACGTAGTGCAAAGATGAACTTATTAGTATGATTATGAACATGAACTGTGATTTGGTATAACCATGATCTTTGATGTTTCAGGTAAAGTTAGGTGATGTAAATTATCTTCGTCCTAGATGAGAAGAGGAATTTAGAACCACAATTATGATTATGAGTTATTCACATGATTGTGGACAGGAACTGTTGATTGATGTTACAGGGATAAAATATTATTGGTGGACTTTTAACATTGAGAAGATAATAGACTTTATGGTCTATTTGACTCTTCTAATGGATTGCTAACTCCGTTGAAACTATGGTTGAAATGTTTTATCATCTGCAATATGTTCTAAATCTCTGATTTATTACTGATGAAGGCTATTGATAATTTATTTATCTTTAGTCAAGATATTCTTTACTGGGCTAGTTGTGCTCACCCTTCTGCTTCACAATTCCTTTCAGGTAATAAGAGGGTAGCTGGGTCGAGCGGGGTTAACAGGAGAATAGAACGGTGATCTTTAGCCATGGAGGTTCTCCTAAACAAAGATAGAAAATCGTGTTGTATTTTATACATAATTTAGTAGTTATATTTGGTGAATCAAATAGGGTGAGGCGAACCCAACGTTGGAAGGGTGTTTTGCCACTATCATACAAGATGTCTAATGACATACAACCTCGTGTTATCATATGACAGGGTTGTGCACATCCACTTGCTGAGTATATCTACGAGCACTACCTATATAATCTTGGTGTTTGGTTGAAGTATAATTCTCAATTAAAGATATTGGAGATAATGATATGTCAAGAAAACACTCACAATTGGAAATAATAAGATAGTAATCTTCTCGTTTTTCTTTGGGGTCTATTGGGTCAACCAAGGATAATTTTGTGGACATATGATATCTATCATAACCTAGACGCATGGCCTCCCATGTACGAAGGTTTCCTTGAGCACTTTCCAAAGATTCTAATTTCTAAAACAGTTTTTGACTGTACCTTTATGTAAGGTGTCATTGTGACGTGCTATCCAAAGTTGGGATGAGAGTCACAGTTGGTATATATTTGTATCAAAACTCACAACATATGTGTTGTTGTATTTTGCACGACAATTGTAGTAATAAAGTTGTAGTTATTTTTTGTACCATGTATTTGGCGACTCAGAATAAGTTGGATGGATTGGACTTATTTTGGGGGCGTCACAAATAATAACCCGTGAATAGTACCCCTGTGAAAATATTGATATTTAATAAGAAAGTTCATATCAATATTCAAACAAAACGATACTAGATGAAGCGCAAAACTCAGTGATATTCCACTAATTTCAAGGATTATTGAAGCAATACTTACCATAGTAAGTTTAGATTTAAGAATATGAACATAAATAACATACGAAACTGCAAATGGATTTTCACCCGTCATACGGTACGTAATCCGCGTAGACAGGTTATTCCGACATATTAATGGATGAATACGAAAAAAATAGAATTCCTTATGAATACGAACACCACGAAAAACTTGTCCAAATAATATTTGAACACTCTGGTCATCATATCCATAAATACAACTGGTGCATTAGTCAACCCAAATGACATCACCAGAAACTCGTAATGACCATAAACAGTCCTGAATGCGGTCTTTGGTATGTCTTCATTCCTAACCTTCAGCTGATGGTACCCCGCCCTTAAATCTATTTTAGAAAAATTCTTGGCCCCTTTTAACTGATCAAAAAGATCGTTGATCATGGGCAATGGGTACTTATTCTTTATCGTTAACTTGTTCAACTCACGATAGTCGATACAAAGTCTTAAAGATCCGTCCTTCTTGTTGACAAACAGTATCGGTGCTCCCCACGGCGAAACACTTGGTTGTATATACGTCCTGTCCAACAGTTCTTGAAACTGCACCATTAACTCCTTTATCTCCACTGGCGCCACACGATATGGTGCCCTGGAATTTGGTGCCGCTCCTGGCACAATGTCTATCACGAACTCGATCTCCTAAACAAGTGGAAGACCCGACAATTCACTTGGAAATACATCCATGAATTCACTCACTATAGGTATTTGTTCCATGGTTGCTCCCACTCTCTGGGTATCAACCACATGGCACAAATAACCTATATACCCCTTCCTTAACAGTTTCCTAGTTTGTGTCATGGTAAGACAACACGAACGTCCCAACGATTTATTACCGTAAAATACTATCTGAGGTTGTTTTAACGTTCTAATATTTACGCATTTCTTTTGACAATCTATAATTGCCCCATGGTTCACCAACCAATCCATTCCGAGAATTACGTCGAATTCTCCTAACTTTATCGGTATCAGGTCTACCGATAATTTACAACCCCGAATGTCTACGCAACAACTCCTATGAATATCTTCAACAGGAATTATTTCTTCGTTTTCTACCTTAATATTTAAAGGTATAGGCAACTTTTGGGAGGTAATCCTAATTGTCTAAAAAAATCACATGCAATAAACGAACAGGTAGCACCCGAATCAAACAGCACGTATGCATTTAGATCATTGATCAGAATAATACATGTGAGTACGTCCCCCTGAGGCCATCGCATCTTGGACGGTCATATTAAACGTATGGGTCGTCGGTCTACCCGACTGCGCTGGACCCATAATAGTTAACTTACCACTATTGGCACCCTTATTCCCATCCGTCCCCTTCTTCGGGCAGTTCTTTGCCATGTGGTCAGTTGACCCACACACAAAGCATCTGTGGTTCTACTTCAGACTCGAAAAGTTAGGCGCAATGTGCCCCTCCTGCCCACAATTGTAATACACGGCCTTACCCTTGAGACAAACTCCTAAATGTGTCGTCCCACATGTCTTGCGGGCCTCCATCCTCCTCTTCAGGTCCCCTAGTTTCACTCCTGTATTCCTAGAGCTAATCACCTTCCGCTTGTACCCTTCGCCACTCCCGCTGGCTCCCTCGATCTTCACTCCCCCGTCTACTTTCCCTTTATTCTTCTTGTCTTTGTGGTACTGGCTCAACGCCTCACTACCACCTTCGGTGATTATCGCCTTCTCTAATATGATTCCAAAGAAAGTAATTTGGAACAGCGATATGCAATTATAGAGGCAGGGTTTCAAGCCCTACTCAAACCGTCGAGCTTTTCTAACCTCGGTGTCCACTTGGTGAGGAGCGAACCTCGCCAGTTCATTAAACTTGGTGGCGTATTGGGGAACTATCGTGTCCCCTAGTTTTAATTCCAGAAACCGCATCTCCATCCTTCCTTGCATGCTCATGGGAAAGTAGTTCTCAAAATATATCTCTTTGAAGCTCGCCCATGTGACGCCCCCAAAATAGGTCCAATCCATCCTACCAATTCTAAGTCGCCAAATACATGGTAAAGAAAATAACTACAACTTTATTACAATAATTGTCGTGTAAAATACAACAACACATATGTTGTGAGTTTTGATACAAATATATACCAACTGTGACTCTGGACACCAACTTGGATAGCACGTCACAATGGCACCTTACATAAAGGTACAGTCAATAACTGTTTAAGAAATTAAAATCTTTGGAAAATAATCAAGAAAACCTTCGTACATGGGAGGCCATGCATCTAGATTATAATAGATATCATATGCCCACAGAATTATCCTTGGTTGACCTAATAGACCCCAAAGAAAAACGAGAAGATTACTATCATGTTCTTTCTAGTGGTGAGTCTTCTCTTGTCATATAATTATCTCCGTTGTCTCCAAGTGAGAATTACATTTCAAATAAACTCCAAGATCATATAGGTAGTGCTCGTAGATATACTCAGCAAATTGATGTGCACAACCCTGTATTATGATAACACGAGTTTGTATGTCATTAGACATCTTGTATGATAGTGGCAAAACACCCTTCCAAAGTTGAGTTCACCTCACCCTATTCGGTTCACAAAAATTAAATATCAAATAACATATACAATACGACACACTTATCTAAAGTTCTCAATAAATTTATTTCCATACTATTTAGGGAGAACCTCAATAGCTATAGACCACCGTTCTATTCCCCTGTTATCCCCACTCGACCCAGCTACACTCTTATTACCTGAAAGGAATTGTGAAGCAAAATGGTGAGCACAACTAGCTCAGTAAAGAATATTATGACTAAAGATAATTAAATTATCAATAGCCTTCATCAGTAATAAATCGGAGATTTAGAACATATGGTAGATGATAAAACTTTTCAACCATAGTTGCAGCGGAACGAGCAATCCATTAAAAGAGTCAAACAGACCATAAAGTCTATTATCTTCTCCACGTTAAAAGTCCATCAACAATGTTTTATCCCTGTAACATCAATCGACAGTTCTTTTCCACAATCATATAAATAACTCATAATCATAATTGTAGTTCTAAATTCCTCTTCTCATCGAGGACGAAGATAATTTTCATCACATGTCTTTACCTGAAACTTCAAAGATCAAGGTTATACCAAATCACAGTTCCTGTTTATAATCATACTAATAAATTCATCTTTGCACTACGGGCCAAAGATATTCATTATCATTTCATCTTTGCACTACAAGCCAAAGATATTCAACAACAGGTCATCTTTGCACTACGGGTCATCATACCAATAATCTACCCATCTTTACACTTAAGTCAAAGAGAAATTTCTTCACCAAGATTATAAAAATATTATATATAATAATAAAAACAATATGATCAAATATTGATTTAATTTCAAGAGTAAGATTCATAAATCAACAATAATTTGGTCAGAAAAAGAAACCAATTTTATCGTGAATAGTACCCCGTGAATAGTAACTCTGACCCAAAAAGATAAACTTTCACAATAAAATCCATATCAATATTTATAACACCTTAATCCAAATGTTATAAATCACATAAAATTTCATAAGCTAATATTATTAATATTATAATAATACTTTAATCATTTCTTAAACTTATAAATAATTTAATCCAAATGTTTACACTTTATTAAATAATGCATTTAATCATCCTAAAATGCCAAATTCATAAGATTTCATCACCAATAACCAAAACCATCATAAAAAATCTGCATATACCTCATATAGGATTCTCAAGCCATAAAATCCTATTTTCCAATTTTCTTCCTTCACATAACATATTTAATTCATTTACTCATAACTAGACCATTTTCATGAAAAATATCAAATCAGTTCCAAACATATTTCTTTTCTGAAATTTAGCGTAATATAGTCCCATATTGAACATATATTTTTCTCAAAAATTTTAAAATTTATTTACTATTTTTCATCTGGCCAAAACTGCCGAATATTTAGACATTTATCATAAGTTGAACTTTTGTCTAAAAATTCCAAAATTTACAGAGTATATTTCTGTCATATACATATACTCCCAATAAAAATTTCATCAATTTTGGAGTTAACCACAAGGAGTTATAAGGGTTTACTTTTAAAATAGGCTTTTCTCATAAAATTCATAACCCCTGATCTATACATCCAAAAATCGCCATATTTGGACACAATCAATAAAACTCATCAAACTATCATTTCAAATTTTTCCAGAATTTTTGAAGGATGGAAAAAGTACGAAACTGAAAAACATAATAACCCTTAAAATCTCTCACCTCAAAAGAGCAGTAATTCTGACTGGAATATCGGATGAAAAGCCGAAGGAAACTTGTATTGAAAAGCAACTCTCAAAGTATCTAAATACTCACAAAAATACGCTCAAAAATATTGAGAGAGAAAACTTATGTTTCTGGTGTGATTTTCAATTCTAACATAAGCACCTATTTATAGGAAAATGCTAGAACACCAAAGGAGACTAAATTAATAAATTATTAATTTACTTTATACGCATGCCATTTTGAAAAAAATGGCAGCCATCACCTTTGAAAATCCATTTCAGCACATGCATTCAATCACCAACCAAAAAGTGGGGCCCGCCTTCTAGAATTTCCACTAAAAACATTTATAAAAAACAATTTCTGTATCAGTCACCTCTTAAAATTCATAAGAAATCATGCGTTAATTTTTAACGGTTCAAAATTTGTGGACATATACTCAACTTATATATGTATAATATATCCAAAATTACAAAGATCCAACGGTTGGATTAAAAATTATAACTCATGCAATATATCTTAAGAACATCGATTATCGGATTATAAGTCCTTCGACCGATTTCATTCAAAATTCACCACTTAAATATCCACAAAGAGATTTTTTTGGTGATTCTAATTTCTACAAGTTAGTTTACTTCCGTGGCATTCTTTTGATATATTTCTAATCTCCTAACTCATTATACACAAAAGATTATGGATTTTACAAAATTAAGTAATAAACTAATTTTTTCTAAAAATCCCATATTTTGTTCTCCATTTCGACAAAATAATCGATAAAACACCTCATCATTAATTCCTTCACTTATAACCACATAAATAAATCCATCATTTATATCCGTATCAAATAAATATTTCCTTATCATATAAATCAATAATTAATTATTCACAAATAATATTATGTAATCACAATTATGACAACTAAAGCGGGTTCCTGTGAAAGAAGGGCTTTTCGATAATGATTTCTCCTTCTTTGGCGCCGCAATTAGGTGACCAAACCTCTCCTCGATGTAACTTTCTAGACATTGCCAATAATGTTATCTAATAATATTATTCAAATAATATGAATTATTGATCCGATAATGGAAAATATTGTCAAATGACAATTATTAAAACAACAATAATATAAACTATCAATATTTGTAATTATTGAATCAATAAAATAAAATATTGAATAGTAACTCATCGTAACAATTATTGAGTAAAGGCCTTCACGTAAGAATCAATAATTCTAAAATATCAGGCAATAATACGTAAAGTGTCATCGCATGCAACCACGCGTAGACATCGTATTTTAACCACCGTGTATTCCAAAAGTGTTAATTCAGAACCATTACGCTATTAATTATAAAACTCATACTTTGTCATTTTCTTCCTCCGAAAATTATCCTGTTATGGGGCCCACGAACGATCATCTTGCCGCATTTAATATTATTACAAAAAAGAATATTCCACGACCAAACAAATATTCCCCGACAAAAGGAATATTTTATAACCACTTGCTTATTTTGAAAAAAATTTATATATATCACCCTTAACTTTAACTTTTTATCAATTTAACCATTTACTAAATAGGAAAATTGAATACTTTTATTTCATAAAATTCGGGATCTTACAATCTCCCCTCCTTATGAAATTTCGTCCCCGAAATTTACGTACCTGGTATTTCAAAGAGTTAAGAATACCTTACTTTCATTTCAGATTCCATCTTCCCTGTCATCATGATTTCTCTATTGCCCATCTCCTGTATTTCAGATATCATTCTAGAATACAGCTTCAAAATAAGGGTTAATTGAACAAATTAACATTTCACATAATATCCCGATATTATGACTAACCAACAATTAAGCTTAGGTAGGATACACTAGCGAAAGATTTAATCATCTCTCCCCTCCTAGTTCTATTCCCCGATCTCCGCCAGAGATCATATCCCTAAGCTCTGATACCAACTGTGACACCCCCAAAATAGGTCCAATCCATCCAACCTATTCTGAGTCGCCAAATACATGGTACAGAAAACAACTACAACTTTATAACAAAAATTGTCGTGCAAAATAAAACAACACTTATGTTATGAGTTTTGATACAAATATATACCAACTGTGACTCTGGACACCAACTTGGATAGCACGTCACAATGGCACCTTACATAAAGGTATAGTCAATAACTATTTTAGAAATTAAAATCTTTGTAAAATAATCAAGAAAACCTTCATACATGGGAGGCCATGCGTCTAGGTTATAATACATATCATATGCCCACAGAATTATCCTTGGTTGACCTAATAGACCTCAAAGAAAAACGAGAAGATTACTATCATGTTCTTTCCAGTGGTGAGTCTTCTCTTGACATATAATTATCTCTGTTGTCTCCAAGTGAGAATTACATTTCAAATAAACTCCAAGATCATATAGGTAGTGCTCGTAGATATACTCAGCAAGTGGATGTGCACAACCCTGTCTTATGATAACACGAGTTTGTATATCATTAGACATCTTGTATGATAGTGGAAAAACACCCTTCCAATGTTGAGTTCACCTCACCCTATTCGGTTCACCAAAATTAAATATCAAATGACATATACAATACGACACACTTGTCTAAAGTTCTCAATAAAATTATTTCCATACTATTTAGGGAGAACCTCAACAGCTATAGACAACCATTTTGTTCCCTTGTTATCCCCGCTCGACCCAGCTACACTCTTATTACCTGAACGGAATTTTGAAGCAAAAGAGTGAGCACAACTAGCTCATTAAAGAATATCATGACTAAAGATAATTAAATTATCAATAGCCTTCATCAGTAATAAATCGGAGATTTAGAACATATGGTAGATGATAAAACTTTTCAACCATAGTTGCAGCGGAATGAGCAATTCATTAGAAGAGTCCAATAGACCATAAAGTCTATTATCTTCTCCACGTTAAAAGTCCATCAACAATGTTTTATCCCTGTAACATCAATCGACGGTTCCTTTCCACAATCATATAAATAACTCATAATCATAATTGTAGTTCTAAATTCCTCTTCTCATCGAGGACGAAGATAATTTTCATCACATGTCTTTACCTAAAACTTCAAAGATCATGGTTATACCAAATCACAGTTCCTATTTATAATCATACTAATAAATTCAACTTTGCACTACGGGCCAAAGATATTCATTTTCATTTCATCTTTGCACTACAGGCCAAAGATATTAAACAACAGGTCATCTTTGCACTACGGGCCAAAGATATTCATCAACAATTCATCTTTGCACAACAGGCCAAAGATATTCAACAACAGGTCATCTTTGCACTACAGGCCAAAGATATTCATATCTCAAAGAAATACATAATCATTTCAGAATGTCTATAAACCATAATTATAATCAAGTTGATCAATTCACCTTTGCACTTAAACTAAAGATATTCAATTATAAATTCAATGGTCATGATCATACCAGTCAACGATTCAACTTTTCACTACTGGCCAAAGAGAACTCATAGTCACAATCATACCAATAATCTACCCATCTTTACACTTAAGTCAAAGAGAAATTTCTTCACCAGGATTATAAAAATATTATATATAATAATAAAAACAATATGATCAAAAATGGATTTAATTTCAAGAGTAAGATTCATAAATCAACGATAATTTGTTCAGAAAAAGAAACCAATTTTATCGTGAATAGTACCCTATGAATAGTAACTCTAACACAAAAAGATAAACTTTCACAATAAAATCCATATCAATATTTATAACACCTTAATCCAAATGTTATAAATCACATAAAATCTTATAAGCTAATATTATTAATATTACAACGATACTTTAATCATTTCTTAAACTTATAAACAATTTAATCCAATTGTTTACACTTTATTAATTAATGCATTTAATCATCCTAAAATGCCAAACTCATAAGATTTCATCACCAATAACCAAAACCATCATCAAAAATCTGCATATACCTCATATAGGATTCTCAAGCCATAAAATAATATTTTCCAATTTTCTTCCTTCACATAACATATTTAATTCGTTTACTCATAACTAGATCATTTTCATGAAAAATATCAAATCAATTCCAAAAATATTTCTTTTCTAGAATTTAGCATAATATAGTCCCATATTGAACATATATTTTTCTCAGAAATTTTAAAATTCATTTACTATTTTTCATATGGCCAAAACTGTCGAATATTTAGACATTTATCATAATTGAACTTTTGTCTAAAAATTCCGAAATTTACCGAGTATACTTCTGTCATATACATGTACTCCCAATAAAAATTTCATCAATTTTGGAGTTAACCACAATGAGTTATAAGGGTTTACTTTTAAAATAGTCTTTTCTCATAAAATTCATAACCCCTAATCTATACATCCAAAAATCGCCATTTTTGGACACAATCAATAAAACTCATCAAACTATCATTTCAAATTTTTCCAGAATTTTTGAAGGTTGGAAAAAGTACAGAACTGAAAAACATAATAACCCTTAAAATCCCGTACCTCAAAAGAGCAGTACTTCTGACTGGAATATCGGATGAAAAGCCGAAGGAAACTTGTATTGAAAAGCAACTCTCAAAGTATCTAAATACTCACAAAAATACGATCAACAATATTGAGAGAGAAAACTTATGTTTCTGGTGTGATTTTCAATTCTAACATAAGCAACTATTTTATAGAAAATGCTAGAACACCAAAGGAGACTAAATTAATAAACTATTAATTTATTTTATAAGCATGCCATTTTGAAAAAAAAAATGGCAGCCATCACCTTTGAAAATCCATTTCAGCACATGCATTCAATCACCAACCAAAAAGTGGGGCCCGCCTTCTAGAATTTCCACTAAAAACATTTATAAAAAACAATTTCTGTATCAGTCACCTCTTAAAATTCATAAGAAATCATGCGTTAATTTTTAACGGTTCAAAATTTGTGGACATATACTCAACTTATATATGTATAATATATCCAAAAATTACAAAGATCCAACGGTCGGATTAAAAATTATAACTCATGCAATATATCTTAAGAACACTGATTATCGGATTATAAGTCCTTCTGACCAGTTTCATTCAAAAATTCACCACGAAATATCCACAAAGATTTTTTTGGTGATTCTAATTTCTACGGTTAGTTTACTTCCAGGGCATTCTTTTGATATACGGCTTGTCTCCTAACTCATTATACACAAAGATTATGGATTTTACAAAATTAAGTAATAAACTAATTTTTTCTAAAAATCCCATATTTTGTTCTCCATTTCGACAAAATACTGATAAAACACCTCATCATTAATTCCTTCACTTATAACCACATAAATAAATCCATCATTTATATCCGTATCAAATAAATATTTTCTTATCATATAAATCAATAATTAATTATTCACAAATAATATTATAGAATCACAATTATGACAACTCAGCGGTGCCCCGTGAAAGAAGGGCTTTTCGATAATGATTTCTCCTCATCGGCGCCGCAATTAGGTGACCAAACCTCTCCTTGATGTAACTTTCTAGACATTGCCAATAATGTTATCTAATAATATTATTCAAATAATATGAATTATTGATCTGATAATGGAAAATATTGTGCAATGAAAATTATTGAAACAACAATAATATAAACTATCAACGCAGCAATTATTGAATCAATAAAATAAAATATTGAATAGTAACTACTGTAACAATTATTGAGTAGTGCCTTCTTATGTAAGAATCAATAATTCCAAAAATACTGTTCAATACCGTGGTGCTATCGCGCAACCAACGCCAGACATCGTATTTTAACCACCGGGTATTCCAACAGTGTTAACGGTAACCATTATGCCATTAATTATAAAAATGCATACTTTGTCATTTTCTTCCTCCGACAATTATCCTGTTATGGGGCCCACGAATGAATGCGCCGTCGTACGGATATTCCTGACAAAAAGAATATTCCACGACCAAACGAATATTCCCCGACAAAAGGAATATTTTAAAACCACTTGCTTATTTTGACAAAAATTTATATATATCACCCTTAACTTTAACTTTTTTATCAATTTAACCATTTACTAAATAGGAAAATTGAATACTTTTATTTCATAAAATTCGGGGTCTTACAACCCACGTTAGAATCTTTATCCCGGCCCTAGCTTGATTGGCCTCTAACCAAAAGTTGGCCTTTCCCTTCATCATATAGGTTGCAAAGGCAACCTTCTGGGCCTCGTCGACATTTGCTATGATAAATGCCTTCTCGATTTCCTTCACCCACGTTTGGGCTTCGATAGGGTCCATAGTTCCTTTGAACTCCGGTGGACCCACGCTTTTAAAATCTTTAAGCGTAGTAGCTCGTGTTACACCATGATTTACAGGGATGTTAGCCCCTGTTCTATTAAACGCTGCTGTTAAAAGATTTATAAACTCCTGCATGGGGTTAACGGGACTTCCCTCCGGTTGATTTACGTTCGCACCTTGATTACGTGGTACTCTTCTTGGTGGCATTTTGCTGTTACAATAAACAACACATTTCGTTATTATTTTTCATTTTCTGTTAGTTAGTTATTATTAAATTTTAAACAATAACTCAAACATTCATTACTCAACATGTTCCGAAAAAAGACTTATATTGATTCATTGTAGTATAACACTACATCAATTACATTGCAAAGCCTAAGCTGATTACATTACTTTCCCGCAATTGCTTTCCAAAAATTGGGATTTACAAAAGACTACCCTTTATTATACAAAAGAGGGTTTTACGTCACTACTAGATACAAAATATTTACATATCTAAACTACTCTAGCCATTACTAGATCAAATTTGCCTTAAGGCATTCTCAAAATCCGCATTAGCAAGACCGGCGATAATATCACGGCTGATAGTATGTCGCGTCTTCCCTGTTTCTACGGGATAACCAGCTACCTGCTACTAGAAGTCCGTATGAGAACTTCTATGGATGTTGGACATTCTCCCTGTCTTTTGCTTCTTGGTCTTTAGCTCCCCTTTGAGCTCAAAGACCTCATGTTTCAGCTCATGGACCTTGTCCTTAGCCAAAACCCTCTCATCATGCTCCTGCTCCTACATGGACTCCACGTCTGTCTTATCTTCTATTACCGCCTAGAGCTCTGCTTTCAGCTCCTTAACCTCCTGACAGTAGTGAATGTTTTTATCCAATACTGACATGAAAAGTGACATCATTGACTCCCCCGGAGCCATCTCTGCTGCTATAGCTACTGGGTTGAAGGACACCACCTCCACCTCTTCTTCTAGCATGCTGTCAAACACGGACATGAGGTCTAAGCTCTCTAGGTCTCCAGACTCAACCACTACTACCTCAGGATCTGCTGCTAGGGGGTTCGGTATGATCTCTATCTGATTAACCGACCCTTTATTGACTACATGTACGTCTCTATTTTTTCCAGACATCTACAACAACACAAAAAGTTTGATTAGTACACGTCAGTAGAATAATAAAACACATAACATATATAATACATTTTTATAGGGTTAATTTACATCTTTTATTCTTTGACTTTTCTTAAGGTTATGACTTAAGGTTTAAATCCCCCTTAAGTTTTATAACCTAATGCTTTGATACCAACCTGTGACGCCCCCAAATCCGAGTATCTTCCAACCCAACAAATGGTGCTACACGGTGCTACAGTTCACACAAACATTCAATTGAAATGCCTCAAAAGAACGAATAATCTTATATATATTAAAAGAATATTAACATTCCCCAGGTTCTTTACAACCATTACATTTGTCCTTGTCATAATATCAAATAGCATTCTTACAAAACTATACTATTACATAAGTAATTCTACGGGTTCGCCTTCGCCTTCCCTTTATCCTTGCAGGATCCATCGGTCCGTTCGATCTTAGCTACATTCATATGGTTCAAGCAAGAGTGAGCCTAACTAGCTTAGCAAGTACAACAATTCTAATAAAACTAGCATGTTTAAAATATAGGAATCGTATATCTTCAATATCTGGACAATAGTTACGAAGTACTATTGATAATTCAAAATAGCACTTCTTTTCATTCAAAATGTTTTACAACAACAATATTCAGTAAAACATCAATTCCCGGTCCAAGACCATGAGCATTTCATAAGTACTTTGAAAAGGACATCTCAAGACGAAGTCCGTAAGTCCCAAGATATAGCCATTACGAGCACGTCTAGGTGATCAGCCTATAGTACTCTATGTTGATCAACACTACATTCATTAAACGTTTATACGTTTAAGTTATGGCAACCTCATGTGCCTGTCGTTTGACGACCAAACAATTTGGCATACTCAGTCTCCTTTTGAAAACCCCAACATTATTAGTTTGGTAAATCATTTCCTATACTTGAAAGATTAAAAGAAATCTAACATATCACAAGTCTAGCCGAAGGAATTGGCGTTGACTTCATCAGACATTAACTCATGCGAAGAATACATGATTCACAAAGCTTATCCAGATCGAACTGGAACAAGGGTTAGAGTACTTGCCTTTAGCGTCTGCTTACAGATATAACACGTGCACTTTAAGTCCTTAAGTCTCTACAGTAGATGATAATATCACATAGCATATTAGGTTATGAATAATCATACATGGTTCCTAAAGAATCTTACCCTTCTTCTCAATCTAATTACATATTACATTTGTTATTATTGGTTTCGGCTTTCCGTTACGTCATTCTTACGTTCACATGCAACTGACTTTCCTTAACCGTAAATGATCATACTTAAGGCTCAAATATGTTTTAACAATGTTACATTAAGATCTTTAGTGAAGTGTTAATCATTTACTATTCATGCTAAACATGTAAACATTCTATACTATCTAAGTTTTAAGGCTGGCACTGCGGCGTCACACATTGGGCTAGAAGATTCGGACTTCCGACATGCAAGTGCATGAGTCTCCTTTATTTCTATACCGCTATGGGCGCCACTCCAAAGAGGGTTATGGCTTTTTCTCTAAAGCTCTAGGTCATGCCTGCAAGTTATTTGTTTTTGGTCAGGCCTTGGCGCTTCTCAGGCACTAGAAAACTTTGATAGATTTTTCAACTTATGAGATTCCCAAACTCGTAACTTCTTCGTTATAAGTTTGAATTGGCTCATTCAAGAGCCTACGGTTCACAAATCACATACTATACGTGTTCATGCAAGAATTTTATCTATTCAACTTCGCTTGCTAAAAATTCACCTATTAGTTCATTTTTAACGAAAACGATAAACGTTCGTGAACGTTCAACGCTCGTTTCTTCGTTCTAAGTCGAAATCTGGTCATTTTTGAGTCTGCAACTCTATAATGCCAAATACGACTTGTCTCCATCACAAAACAACGTTTTCGAGTTCAAACACAAAATCCGACTTCCATTCCGAGAATTTCACGGATTCGACGATTGTCATCCAATCGTGTGAATTTCGGTAAAACTTCATTACTAACAATTTGTTCCTCATGCCAAATGGATTCATTTCATTATCTAGATATCTCAACCTACATATTATAATAACTTATATTCAAATTAGATTATGGCTTATTTCTTATAAGTTCATAACTTAACAATTCTTCAATACAAGATTTTCATTTCCTTATGACTTATTCTTGAATTAAGTCCTTTATACAACATTCTTGCATCTTATGAATCATACTAACTTTATAAGGTAACAAATGAAAAGTTCATCATTGTTCTTCATAAGTTCATAGCTTATTTGGTTTTGAATTTCTTATTCCTTACTTATTCGGCTTAAGTCCATTAATTAACTATTTTGATAAGTTATTAACATACATGATCATTACTTCTCTATCAAACTATCATGGTAGAGATAGAAGAATGTAGAACAAGAGTCTTACCCTTGATGAACTAGTTCTTCTTCTTCTTGGAAAAATCTAATCAATGGAAGTTAGCTTAAAAGTTCTTATTCTCTCTAACCAATAAGTTGTTTGACTTGGATGAAATAATAAACAACTAATGACTTCATATGCTTGCTATTTATAGAAGGGCTAAGGTTAGGGCATTCTAGTCATTAGGACATCCCACCTCCTTAACTCACCTCCTTACTATTCCTAACTTAAGCTCTAAGTAAACTTGCTCCCTACATAATTTGCTTGGCCACCACATAAAATTCTTGGTCTCCAATTCACCCATGGGTTGCACCATGGATTTTACTTTACCCATTGAATCATCCATTGGGCTTAGGCTCAATTAATTAGATTATTTCTTGTGGGCTTGCATTAATTTAGTTTGGGCTTCATATTATTAACCACTTAGCTTAACATTAATCCCACATAGGTTTACACCTTTATTCATATTGGAATTGTTCTTCATATAAAATCCACCATTCCATTTCATTAGACTTAATACCTAACATTCTAAAATTAAGTCCACATGCGAAATATTACGTTTTCCATACTTAGATTATTATTACATAATCTATCTTGCCTCGATATTATGACGTTACGTATTTCTCGGAAGTTGAAAAATAATTCCCGAGTGATAAACGATGAATAGTTTTTTTCATAAAATTTCTCAGAAAGCTTTTATTTTCGTCTTAGAAATTCAAACACTTTAATTCCCTCACGTAGTTAAAATACTACGATGTTCCGACGTTTCTAGGTTATAGAACGACATCCGTCCTATTAACACATTATAATAACAAATAATATTATTTTATTCATTATTTAATTCTTTCAAGTATTTTACAAAGGATATAAAATTTCTTGGTCGTTACAACATCACCCATCTTGAGTCGCCAAAATCTTTGTAAAAAATTCAAATACAACTTAATTATACAAATATCGTGTAAAATACGACAAAACATAAGCAGAGAGTTTTAGTACCAATATTGTCTTCTAGACGGTATTAAAACTCAAATGGAGTCCTTATTACATTTATTATCACACGATTTTACTGAATAGTAAGGACTACTAATGCAAACATCTGGACCGTCACTCCGTTCCGCGACTAGTCCCAGCTATATTCTCATTTCCTGAAGAGAATAATGAAAGAAAAGGGTGAGCTCAACTAGCCCAGTAAGAAATATTATGACTAAGATAATGCAGAATAAATTATCGTTAGCCTTCAACAGTGTTAAACTGATAAAATACAATAAACATCTAGTTTAACTGCAGCGAAACAAATAATCCATTAGAAGAGTCAAGTAGAGCATGATATCTACTATCTTCTATGATTTAAAAAGGTTTTTTTATCAACTTTATCGCTGAGACTCAGCTTAATAAATAAACCACGACCAAGGATATTTGTAAGACCCCAACTTTTTTAATGAATAAAATCAAATTTCCTCTATTTATTATTGTGAATAATAAGGTGTTAAATTGATATAATGTTTTGGTTATGGGTGAAATGTGCAAATTTTAAAAAATAAGCAAGTGGTTATAAAATAATCATTTTTGTCGGGGAATATTCATGTTGTCGTGGAATATTCGTACGACGGCACAGCTATTTGTGGGCCCTATAACGGAAAAAGGTCGGATGAAGAAAACAACAAGTTTGAGTTTTTATAAATAACGGCGTAGTTGTTACCGTTAACACTCTTGGAATACCCGGTGGTTAAAATACGATGAATACGCTTGGTGCACACGAAAGCACACTCTATCTGTATTACAGATATTTTTAAATTATTGATTCTTACGTAAGAAGGCACTACTCAATAATTGTTACGATAATTACCGCTCAATATTTTATTTTATTGATTCAATAATTCTTTGCGTTGATATTTTATATTATTGTTGTTCAATAATTGTCAACGCACAATATCTCCATTATCGATCAATAATTCATATTTTTGAATAATATTGTTAGATAGTATTATTGGCAATGTCTAAGAAGTTCGCATCAGGAAAGGGTTTGGTCACCTAATTGCGCCTAATAAGGAGAAATCCTTATTAGAAAGCCCCCTCTTTCCTAGGAACGACCTGGTTGTCATAATTGTGATTCTGTAATATTATTTGTGAATAATTAATTATTGATTTATATGATAAGAAAATATTTATTTTATGTGGATATAAATGATGGATATATTTATTGTGGTTATAAAGGAAGGAATTAATGTTGAGGTATTTTATCAGTATTTTGACGGAATGGAAGTTTTTAAAATCGTCCGTATGGGGATTTCAGTCATTTTTCGTTTGAAATTTGGAAAAACTTAAACTTACAAAGTTGTAGAGAATTAATTTCCTATGGAAAGCACATGAGATTTAAATTTTTCTGATAAAAGGGCTATTTATTATGAATTGTTGAAGTTTCGGAAAAAAAATGTTTTTATTAAAAATATAGTGGGCCCCACTTTTAGTTGGTGAGTAATGAAATGTGCTTGAATTTATTTTCAAAAGTGGTGGGCTTGAATAGTAGCAGGTAAAGCCATCAGGTAGCAGGTTAGTCTGCTAGGGCGTTCTAAGCATTTTCCTATAAATAGGGTGCTTAGTTATAATTGAAAATCACACCATAAACAAGTTTTCTATCTTTCTCTCTCTATATTATCGAGCGTATTTTGTGAGAATTTGGATACTTCGTGAGTTGCTATTCATCAGTTCAAGTTTCCTTCAGCCTTATACCGATATTCCGATCAGAAGTGCTGATATTTTGAGGTAAGGGATGTTATTTTCTTCCTAATGATGTTATTCTTTCAATATCATTATACCGAAATATTGGTATGAATTTTATTGTGGAATTTCTACCATTTTGTGTCGGGGTTACTATTCACGTATACGACACTATTTGTGACGCCCCCAAAATAGGTATACATCACTCATTCTTAGTCGTCAAATACATGCTATAGAAACAAATACAACTTTAGTAATACAATTGTCGTACAAAATACAACAACACATATACTGTGAGTTTGAATACAACTATTGTCTAATAGAGAGTATACAAACTCAAAAGGAGTCCTCGTTACAAATATTGATACACTATTTTACAAAATAGTGAGGACTACTAAAACAACTATCTTGAATTATCACTCCATACCCTGGCTAGTTCCTGCTAAATTATCTCCTCCTGAGAAGAACAATGGAACAAAAAGGAAAAGGGTGAGCTCAACTAGCCCAGCAAAGAATATTATGACTAAGATAATATACAACAAATTATCATTAGTCTTCAACAGAGAATAATTTGATAAAATATAATAGACAACAAGTTTTAGATCAAAAACTGCAACGGAAATAACAATCCATTAGAAGAGTCAAGTAGAGAATGAGTTCTACTATCTTCTAAGATTTAAAAGTTCATCATCAATATTTTATCCCTGTAACAACAATCAATATATATCTTGAATCAAATATTCATCTTTGCACTACAGGCCAAAGATATTCATTTGTATCACCAATTGGTCATGTTCATCTCAACACATGTTCATCTACGGGCCAAAGATATTCATTAGGTAATCATTCATCTTTGCACTACAGGCCAAAGATATTCATTAGGTAATCATTCATCTTTGCACTACATGCCAAAGATATTCAGTTGTATCACCATTTAGGACTGAGGATGATGAAAATATCTTAAAGAAAACGAATCAAGTGAGATAAAAGAAAAATATTAGGGATTCATATTACAGTTTTATTCAAGTTCAATAATACTCCATAATAACCAATTTTGAAATAGAATTCAAAAATAAAGATCAAAACATGGTTACAATCAAAGATAGTAACCATAATAGACATCTTGGATAAAAAGAAGAAAATTTCATTTTTTTGATGAATAGTGTCGTATACGTGAATAGTAACCCCGACACAAAAAGTTCCAAATTTGATAAAAAAAAAAGTTCAAAATAATATTTCGGCATAATGATATTGAAAGAAATAATATCATATATGAAGAAAATAACATCCCTCACCTCAAAATAACAATATTTCTGATCGGAATATTGGATGTAAAGCCGAAGAAAACTTGCACTGAATAGCAACTCTCAAAGTATCTAAATACTCACAAAAATACGCTCGACAATATAGAGAGAAAGAAAACTTGTTTCTAGTGTGATTTTCAATTCTAACTTAAGCGTCTATTTATAGGAAAATGCTAGAACGCCAAAGGAGACTAAAATAATAAAATATTATTATTTTTAAAATCAATTCTACGCACCAAGCAAGACCAGCCACCAGCATGGCAATTCTGAAAAAATTTCAGCAACCCACATGTTTTAGAAAATCAAAAGTGGGTCCCACCCAATTTTAATAAAAATCATTTTATTTTCCGAAACTTCAGTAATTCATAGAAAATAGCACGTTTATCAGAATAATACAAATTTTATGTCCATTCCACACGAAATTGAATTCTCTACAACTTTGTAGCTTTGAGTTTTTCCAAATTCTAAACAGAAAATATACGAAAGCCACAAACGGATGATTTTTAATACCTCCATTCTGACAAAATACTGATAAAACACCTCAACATTAATTCCTTCATTTATAACCACAAAAAATAAATATATCCATCGTTTATAACCGCATAAAATAAATATTTCCTTATCATATAAATCAATAATTAATTATTCACAAATAATATTACAGAATCGCAATTGTTACATTCTAGAATTTTAAATTATAATATTAAATATTTATTAATTTATATAAGTATTTAAGGGATATGTTTATTGTTGAATAAATAATTGTTCAATTTGAGTTGATGTGGTTTAGTTAATTATTTGTTGAATAAATAATTAAGGAGCTAAGAAAATTAATTGTTATGAGATTATATACTAATTTAATTTAATAATTAAGTTAGAGAGCTAATAATGATTAAATGAATTATAATATTTTAATTAGAATTTGTAATTAAAATAAGGTGTTAGTTAGTTAAATAAATTTATAATTATAAAGAAAATTATAATTACGTGGGAATGATTTATTTGTTAAAGTAATTTAATAGATTAGCATTTGAATTGATTAAATTGATTATTTAATTTATTAGAAGTGTGACAAATAATATTGCTATAAAGGAGTTATTAAAATAAATTAAAGGAGTTTAATTCAGTTTTTCCCAAACAAGGCCTAATGTCTATTAAGTCTTTATTCTATTTGTGTTTTTTCCAAACAAGACATAAGGATTAATTGATTATATTTTAGTGGTTAGCCAAACAAGACTTATGACTTTTGATTTTCAAATAAAACATAACTGATATATGTTATATCTATATTTATATTATATCATTAGTATATATTATTACTATATACATTATATTATTCTACGTATGTTAGAAGAGAAAAGAAAGACTCAATTGAAGAAAAGAGAGAAAAGAAGAAGAAGAATACAGATAAAATTGAGAAAACTCTAGAGAGAAAGTGAGTGATTTCTAACAGGTTTTTGAGAAAGGAATTGGGGAAAAGAAGCTTGATAATCAAAAGGATAGCCATCATCTTCTTAAATCAAAGGTAGGATATTAATCCTCGTAGTTTATTTTAAAGTTTAGTTTTCCTCTTCCAAAAAGTCTCTGTAAAATAATTTTAAAAAGATGAATTGTTATATATATATATATATATATATATATATAACTTTATATGATAATTATTTGTAAAAGGTTGTTTCATGAGTTTATATATGATTATAGAGAAGTTAAGTCATGTATGTATGTAATTTGTGAAGAAAACCATATTACAGTGTTTATATGAAAATATATGAGTATGGCTTAGTTTAAAATGAAATTAAGGTTGATTAGTTGTTAAATTGATAAATTGACTATTGAATTTGATATAGTATGTATAATCATAACTATGGTATTTTGAATTTACTATTTTGATTGAAAAATAAAATCACAGTGTTGATTTTCAATAAAAATGTCAAAAATAGAGTTTTTGCCAAAAACATTGAAATTGGGTGTTGTAAATTTGATGTTTACATTATTTTATGGGTAGAATCATGTTAGGAGTCTTTACAATATGTTTACATGAAGTCTCTATATGAATTACTTGTTAATTAGCTTGTTAGATTGGAGCTTGTAGGCCAATTTGGCTTTTTGTTCATGCTGTTGCTGAGCTTGGTCGTCGAATTCTGGAGTTTGGCACCGCAATGTGGCCCAAACAAGTGTGAGTTTTCACATACAATGCCCATTTCGGCATAAGCATGGCGGCGCCAACTACTGATGTAAATTGTGGCAGCCGCAGCCATGAAAGTTAGCGAGAATGGTCTGACAGTTTTAGTTTATTACACAAATTTTGAAAACAAATGTTATGTGTTAATAATAGGACAGTTAAATGATGATTTCAGTAGTATTAAACTATGAATGAGCATGTTATCAAGGGTTATCTAGTATAAACATAGTTTGATTATGTGAATTGGTAATTTAACCAAATGATGTATATAGTTGTTTGTATAGATATAAAGGTTGGTAATGACTAATTATGTCATGATGACATATATATAGGGTATTGAGATTCAAGTGGTAAGGGTTAGCTTGTGCTAAAGGAAAGTTCTCTAACTCAAAAACTTCATTCTGCGAGTTTAATTTTGTTGAGTACATTATTGTTTTTAATTCAATTGCAATTACACAAGTGGCTAACTCTACATTTTCGTAGAGCTAGATGGTTTATTTTTGAGAAAGCTCTTGTATCTAATTGTTCATAAGGATGCAAGCATTCTAATTCGTATATTTAGGATTGAGCAAGTTTCTTTAATATGTTACTTGCTATTTAGCATGCAAATCACTATATTCTAATATTCTAGTGTTGAACAACTTTATCGTTCAAATTATTATTCATTATGCATGCTTGGTATCCAATTCTCAATAAACTTTGACTTAATATTGTTCAAAGCAAATTATGATATGATTATTCAATGTTTATGCCATTAAAGTATTCCTAAAACATGATGTTAATTTACAAATATCAATTAAGTTATGATTATTCAATAGCATACAGTTATTTCTTTTGTATTCAACTAATCCTTAGTTGATGACCGTTGAATTCTAAATTACCCTGTAATGTGTCCAAACCAAACTTACTTTGGTGCGGACTTGTATTCTAAATACTGAGATGAACAACTCTTTTATTATTGGTTTACGCTTAGCGTTGAAATGGTTGTGCACAATACATTATACGAAGGGTTGATCCCCCTAAGTACATGGAGTCCTTATAGTCTTCTGACTATTAAAGTTAAAGTTGAAAGATTACTTATAATTGTGGACATGATTCGTGGTCAATAGACCCTCAGTAGTATGTTTAAAAATGTTAATAGAACTATCATTCAGTTCTATTGAGCTTATTTCTAGAAAATGTTGTAATGTTGTAAATTTATTCATTCTTATTTCAAGTGAGCCTTGTTTGCTCACTCTTGCATATTAAATACTTATTGCAGCTAAGGTTGAGAAGGTTAATGAACCTACTACTAGCAAAGGAAAGGGAAAAATGTACAAGTGATGAAGACTTGTAATTTTATTTTATCGTTATAGACTTTTGAATGATGTAATAACTTAATTTCCGCATTTGAATGATTGTAATTAAGGTTAGATAACCTGGGAGATTTTTATTTGAGTTTAATCCTGTATGGGCAGGTTTTTATTATTCAATTTTATTATGATTGGGTAGTTAGAAATGAATGTTTTGATTAAGTGAACACCAAATCTTGAGGAAATGAAGTACCAGGATTTGGGGGTGTCACAGGTTGGTATCAAAGCTTTAGGTTATGAACCTTAGGTGGGGAAAAGCCTTAGGAAGTAACCTTTGAAAAAAATAGTGGAGATAACTCTTATCGAGTTTTAAGGAAGAAGTAATAAAACACTTATGTGCTTATGTGTTTATAGTCATGTACTCGTGAGTGTCGAGTAGTAATGATTAATAATTAAAACTTTAAAACTTTGTTGTCAGGATGACTAATGTCGAAGAATCCAGTCAGGCTAGGGAGGAGGGACCTCAAATGCCTATAGAGGAGGAGCCTCGCGACATTCAGGCAGTTTGGGAACAACTACTACCACGGGAGTCAGCCCCGTTGGTCACAGTAGTTGAAGATGAGGATGATGACGTGGAAACAGATGAGGAGAATCCCATTGAGTTGCCACAGGAGGATGAGGATGACGAGGACGAGAAGGAGGAGGCTCCATTAACCTCGATGGTTGTTCGTATGTACGATGAAGTCTACGACCGTAACGTGGAACTTCAGGATACAGTTGAGGAGTTGCAGGAGATAGTAGCTGAACAACAAACTGCAATGACACAAAGAGACGGCGAGTTCCAGCATCGTGAAGAACGACTGACAAATGTCGAGGAGAAACTAGTACAGACTGAAGGAGAGAAAGAAAACTGATCGAAGTGGTCGCTGAACTAAAGAACAAGTTGAGAGAAGAAGCTGCTAAGAGGGAAAAAGCTGAAGATGCTTACGAGGAAGCTTTTCAACGAACCAGATTAGCAGCAAGAGACGCACAAGCAAAGAGGATGAAGATGGAAGAGATGGATAAAGTATTTAACACCGCAATTAATCGAGCTCAAGATCGGGTCATGGGATATCCGATTTAGTTCGAGACGCTGCCATCATACGTATTAGATCGCAGAACAATGTTCTGGGTCATGGAAGAAGAACATGATAGGGCTAATAAGTATTTTAATAGAACATCGTAGTTGTTGTACGATGAATGAAATGTTAAATAAATTATAAATCCCAAGTGTTATGCAACCTATAGGATATGACTATGATGTTGTCCTGAAACTTTTGTTGTTCAGAAAATTAATGTAAATTACTGTGATGCTATTGTTTTATGTTTTCAAAAAGGTTATGAATAAATAAAAGTTGTTACTTTATTCAAAGTGTTATGTGTTATGTGGTTATTTCTTTTGGAGGTAAGTTAAGTAGAAATTTCTTAAAAGAGTTGAATAATAATCTAATGAATGTATTTTAACAGAAAATGTCTCCCAGACGTCAACCATGAAGACAGAGAACCACTGAAGGAACCAATAATGACAATGTTGACGGTAACCCCGTTCAACAAGTAGTACACCTTCTTGACGGGAGCAGCATTGAGAATCAACCACAAAACCATGGTACAACATTTAAGGATTTCAAGGCGGATGGACCACCTAAATTTCGTGGGTCCATGAATCCAGTCGAAGCACAAACCTGGATTATGGAGATAGAAAAGGTATTCGATGTCGCTAGGGTAGGGGATGACCAGAAGACTTCTTTCACAACCTTCATGTTGAAAGCAGAAGATAGTTATTGGTGGCAGGCCAATAAAACTCGTGAAGGGCCAGGAGTGATGACCTAGGATAGGTTCAAGGAGTTGTTCTTCGAGACCTATTTTCTGGAGAGTTTGAAGTGTCAGTTAGAAGTGCAGTTTCTTAAATTAAAGCAGGGAACGATGACGGTATCTGAGTATGCCGCAAAATTCAACGAATTGGCGAGGTTTGCGCCATATCAGGTCAGCACAGATGAGCGTAAGGCGAAGAGATTTGAATAGGGACTGAAGCCTTGGCTGTACAGTAGGGTTTCCCTATTCTAATTGAAGTCGTTTGCAGCAGCGATGGAGAAGGCTGTACTCGCTGAAGGTGGAGGCGAGGTAGTGATAAAGTTCAATCAGGAACAAAAGAAGAAGAAGAATGAGAACGAGATAAAGAATGGAGGTGGTGGTGGTTGAAACAACAACAACAACAACAACAGTTTGAAGAGGAAGTGGAATGGAAACATGGGTGCTGGAAACCAGCAGGGTAACCAGCAAAACAAAAAGTTTGAAGCATGTGCGACATGCAGGAAATTTAACAAGGGTGCGTGCTTGATGGGGAAACGAGTTTGCTTTAATTATAGCCAGGATGGTCACATCGCCCCAATCTGCACTCAACCAAAGAAGAATGTGTGCTTCACGTGCGGATCTTGTTAGGTTTGTAATATTCAAGAACGCAATCAAATTGCAAAAATAAGCGAAAACGTGTAAAAAAACAGAGTTTAAAAATTTTACAAACCATATACTCGGATCACCCTTTATGCACAATTATTAATTAAACGAAAAGATAAAGAATAAAATCATACCCTTGAAAATCGAGCTTCTTCAGGTACAAGTTCACCTCCAAATCCTTTCGCGTTCAACTTGAATTCACCGGGTTTGGTTCCTTCCTTTGATCAACGTTAGCCACCCAAGTATTTGGCCTCTAGAGGTGATCCACAAAGAAAGAAGAAGGATTCAAGAAGATGGGTGGTTGGCTAAACCCTAGTTTTTCTATCTCTATAGAAAAGAAGCGTACTCTCCAACCATTGGAATTATTACGTAGTCTTGATATCTGATATAAGACTCCTCTTATAAAGATATCAAGTAACCCTATTAAAATAAGGTATTATTTAATTAAAACCCTTTTAATTAAAGGGGCTCCCTAATCTTATTAGGGATAATTAATTAAACAACTTTAACTAATTTTCCTTCCTAATCCAATTAGGAATAAATGAGAGTACTTATATTAAATTAATTCCTAAACTCTTTTAGAAATTAAAATAATAATAATAATTGTAATAATATTAATAAGACTCCTCTTATTAATTTATATTTAATATTTCTAAAATATTAAATAATAAATATTAAGCTATTTAATTTATTCTATCACCATAGATTAAATTAAATATACTTATTTTATATTATTACGATTATGCCATTAACTTCTTAAATAATTATTCTTCCTTTTATGGTGTGACCCTTTAGGTTCTCCATATTAAACCGGTTGTGAATAAATCAATTAGAACAATTGTAATCTTATTTAAATAAATAAATTAAACAATTAATTTATTTAAATAAATAATATTTATTCTACAATAGGGATAAGCCTCCCTAGCGATCAATCGCGACTTTCCGGATAATATAGATTTCAACATTAATCATAAAAGAACCTTTGAGTAAGTAAATAGTTACCGTACAATTCAATCCTTCCACCATACAATGTCCCAATTAAATATAAGACATGGAATTACTGTCAAGTCTTATTTTATTTAATTATATGTATTTCAACTCTTAAATGCACAACTCAAATAATGCAAATTAGAAACTCCTTTCTAATTTCATTCATCTCGCCAAGGACTCTTTGGGTTGTCATTTATCGAATCACATAGGACATTTCTCTTCTTTTAATAGAAGTGGTAGATTCTTTATTGATCATACATTATCTCCATGTACAACTAATTATACCCAAGCATACCCTTTGATATACCCTAAGGGTCTTAAGGAATAAGTCAAAGTATAACTCATCATACACGAGATACTATGATGATCTCAAGTCCAAGGATCACTTGTACTACTATCACTACAGAATTCTATTGATTGAGCAAGTAAAACTCCATTAGGTATTCCTTAGCGAGCCACGTTCAATGAACTTATTCTCTAATAAGCACCTACATGCTTGCTTTAGTGTCTCCACACAAATAATCATGAGATCAATCATCCACATCAAATGAGCAAGCAACGTATGTACCAATCTATCCGGATTTACTAATCCCCAATTTAGTAATCCAACGATTGGGAACTATTTTAGTTTTAAGCTTTCTAAGAATTTAGATCTCATTAGAATGATCATCATCATTATTCTAAAAGCATTTCTTAAAACTATGGGTTTATCACATATTATAAAATAGCATCATATAGATAATTAAAAGCCTTTAATAAATAAATACTCTTTATTAATAAATGAATAAGATTGTTACAAAGTATATGCTTTATCATCAAACATGATTGGCTTGTGTGCATACTACTTTCAATCTCCCACTTGCACTAAAGTCAATCGTCATGGTATCTCATACTCTTCTTCTCTAAGTGACGATTATCCCTATTTGTTGGATAAGCTTTAGTTAATGGATATGTAATGTTGTTCATGAGAGTCCATTATCTCTATAGTGATTTCCCATCTTCAATGATTCTAATAATCAAATAAAAGTGCCACAACATATGTTTAGATCCAAGATGAGACTTAGGAACTATTCCTAGTTACGTAATGAACTTTTAATCCAAACAATCAACTTAGACTTCATTTATAGCTATATACTTTGTCTTTATCACTAAACCAACAACTCTTTGTTGTTTGGAACCTTTCCGATTCATCGCACCCTTTGTTCAAGATAACGCTTTACCTTAAAGTGGATTTTTTACGTCATCTTAGTGCGTCTCGAAAAACTTGAGTCTGCATTAAGCCCTCTAGTTTTAATTTAGACCCACCATGAATATGATCACATCCTTAGTGCCGGTTAAGCACTTTAAGATGTTTTTCAACGACTCATAGTGAACTTCTCCATAATATGTTGATCAACATCGGGTCTCGTACATTTCATTGCATACATGATTGTCACTCATGCGACCTCTCTTTTCGAGAGTCTGTGGGGACTATTAAGAGATACACTCCATAGCTCATCGACATGAGACATCATTTGAGTTTGCCATGCTAAGCGACTTTAGCATCAAATGAATATCGTTCCTTGGGTTAAGTCGAGCATCCTCTTAAATCTATCTATATAGATTTATATCCCTAATTAAGATACTCTTCCAAATCATTCATGGAGGAATGTTTAGACAACTGTATCTTTACTGATTGTAGCATTGGTATGTCATTCCTTATCCATAGTATATCAATATATAGTACTAGGAATGTCACGATGCTCCCACTGACCCTTTTGTACACACTAGGTTCATTCTTATTTTTGATAAAATCAAACTCTTTTGATTGCCTCATCAAAACAAATGTTCCATATTTGATAAACTTGCTTCAATCCATTTCTCTGAGTGTCTACAACACTTACCTCATCGTATGTAACTGGATCATCATCTTCTATGATGTGTACCTCATCATCATCATCTATGATGAATCCATACCTCTCAGGTATCTTGGTACTATTTGATTTACTGATCTGATTTGTGGTATAATAGGTACATCTACTGGGTTCCTCTTATTTGACTTATAGTATTTTGTGGTTCTTGAACTCTTCAAGATCTATTATCCTCCCACTAGCCCCTTTTAATGATAAACACCTTTATCTTAGAAGGCAGCGTGTTTCGTAACAAACACGTTTTGCTAAGTAGAATTATAGAATATATACCCTAAACTTACTTTAGGATGTCCTACAAATCATACATGTCAAATCTTGTCCCAAGCTTATCCTTGAAACCTTTTCACATAAGTTGGACAACCCCTTATCTTAACATACTTAAGATTAGGAATCCTCCATGTCCATAACTTTTATGGAGTCTTGAAATTTGGATTTTGAGGTTACCTTTTTTGTAGATATGCGACCATTTCTAGGACATGATCCTAGAAGGATACTGGAATGTCGGTAAAATCATTTTGGAACGTACCATGTTCAACAAGGTATGATTTTTCCTTTTAGATACATCAATCAATTATTACGTATCATAAGGTGTCCATTATGAGAAAAACCATTTGAGATGATCTAGAAACTTATTGCACAAGTATTTATTCCTTGATCTAATCAAAGAATCTTAATATTTTGCCAATTTGTTTCACTTCGAATTTTTGAACCTTTCAAATAATTCACACTTGTATTCGATAAATACACATTCAACTCTTTGAATGATCATCTCCTTTTCTTATACTAGTTTGTTCAATATGCAAAATTATTTTCATGTAAGTCAAGTATACAAAATCCATTAAGTAATATTCCAGTTCTATACAAAATATTATTATTATAAATAGAACAACAATTGTTCTTAAATATAATACCAAAGATTTCATTGTCCAACAATAAAATGGAAATAATGTTTCTAACAAGTACTGGAATACAATGACAACTTATTGACTTAATAGATTTGCACGTAGGGATTGCTAAACTATAAGTTTCTATGGCTAATGCAGCAACCTTTGCTTCATTTCCCACACATAGGATTACTTACCTTGTTTAACTTTCTACTTCTGCTTGGTCCCTTCATAAATCTATATTTATGATAACCAAAGTCGGTATCCAAAACCCAAGTAGAACCTTGACTTAAATAAAAATTTATTTTAAATCATGAACAAATTTGTATTTGTAACCGAAACTTCACTAAGCTTCTTTGGTTAGCCTCTGCAAGATGCTTCTTGCAGTTTCTTTCCAGTGTCTAGGCTTATTGTAGTGGAAGAAAACTCATTTGCTATCCGTATCAGTTTTGCTCTTATTATCCTTTGTTTACACCTTTCTATTTACCTTCTTTGAATCGTTCTTCTTTTTAGAAGATCCTTGGCCCCCCTACCGGTAAGACTTGATCTTTCTTGGTTGGAAAGTGACTCTCAACATTTTTTAATATGTTAAGCAAATCAGCAAGGCTGATATCTAGCTTATTCATATGAAAATTCACAACAATTGTGAAAGGAGTCCGGGAGTGAGTGCAAGATCAAATCTTGGCTCAACTCTCCATCCATGACAAAACTCGTTGTCCTAATTGATCAATCAAATTGATAATGTTAAGGACTTTTATCATCTTTGTAGTGTCATTGGTCATTCTAGATCGGAAGAGCTCCTTAGATATCTAATATCTATCGCCCTACTTTCCTCACCATCAACTACTTGATGTGCGGGAATATAGTAGAAGCATCCATAGTTTCATCTTTCAAGCTCGTTACTCATAGATGCGAGCATGATGCATTGAGCCAATCTGTGCATCATCTTGCCACTTTCTAAAAGTAGCAATGTCTTCCTCGGAGGCATTATGCGCAACCATTCTTGAGGATAGGCGTATTAAGGACATAAGATAGTTTTTCACTATGAGAACTATTCTCAAATTCCTTAACCAATCCGTTTAATTGATGCAAGTTAATTTAGCATCTAATATGCTTCGTGATGATAGTAATTTAGACATTGTAAAATTACGTAAATGAATTTGTAATTAAAAACATTTTAACATACATTCTTTTATTAATTACCAAAATATTTTAGGACTTGTTTTAAATTGGTATCTCCCACTATTTTCTTCAAACTATATTACCCTCACTTATATAGTTCGGCAAAATCTAATTAAAGATTTGCTAGTGAGAATAAGGATCCCATTTCAAATGTATATAGCCTTGTGGTGACACAACAAACTATATATAAATAAATAGGTAGACAACTTTTGTCAATTACATCAACTATGCAACTCCTTTTCTTTTGCCTCTTAGATTATTTTGATCAAGTGGTGGCACATCCGAATCAAAATTATCCAAGTTAAGTCCGACCTAGCACTACATATATTCAAAAAAGAAAAATATCATCCTTGTGGTGACACAACAAAACAATATTGTTTAATTTTCTTTATAATCATCAAATGTGATAAATTAACATCTTAAATACTTAATACTTGCCTTGTGGTGACACAACAAACTCATATTAAATATTTAATACTCTATTAAATTTATCATGCTAGAAGGCGACGTTCGATATTCCAAATATCTTTGAACGCTTAGGACTTAATATAAAAATTGAGGGGTTTGTTATTAATTTGTCTCATCTTGTTTAGCGCGCATGCACATATATATATAAAATACGCGTCATATTAATGAACATACAAAGCATGTTTGCATAATATATAATATATATAATATAAGCATGCACATATAGAATACTATATTCTACTCGGATTGATTATGGACTTTTATTCTAGTTTGGTTCATTAGAGCCACCAAGTGAACCAAAAGGTCAAACCCTAGGGGTGCAAGAAATAATATTTAAATATAACTATTACATTTAAACCCAGGCTCCATTACAAACGGGTCTTCAAGCGCTCCTTGTTCTTGATCTCCAATTCTTCAAAATCAATTCTAACTATTCCTATTACAAAACTATTTAAAATAAATAGAAACCTTGATCAGCAGTCAAGTGGAAGTACATAGGAGGGAGATAGAATTTACATTAAGAAAAAATTAGAAAAGATGAGGTACGCAGACCCCATTTAATAAAACCCATACATTCATGCATCCAACTAAAATAAAATCCAATCACATTGGTCAATAGTCCATAATCAATCCCATTTATTATCATACACATCATCATATGCATCAATAAATAACATTCATCTTATGAATAATAAATATTTAATATATATATTGATATCATTTAATGGGCAAATTTAGTTAGTATAAAATCTAATTTTGAATCAAAATAAACTCCTTTATTTTAATCCAAATTTAAATTAAAATAAAACTATTTTATTTTAATTTATCTAATTTTGAATAAAATAAACTATTTTATTTTAATCAAAATCTTTAATCAAAATAAACTCCTTTATTTTAATTAATTATGGAATCCAATTCCATATAAAAAAAAACTTTAAACTTTATTAAAGGAAACACGGATTTTCTTTCCTATTCACAAATAAACTCCTTTATTTTGAATAATATGAAATCTTATTTCATATCTAAATAAACTCCTTTATTTAAGGAAAGATGGATTTACTTCCATATTCACAAATAAACTCCTTTATTTTAGAAAAATAAAATCTAATTTCAACTCCAATTAGTTATCATGGAATCCAATTCCAACTCTAATTAGTTAGCATGAAATCCAATTTTAAAATTAAAATAAACCTTTTATTTTAAATCTAAAATAAACTTTTATTTTAAAATTAAAATAAATATTATATTTTAATTATAAAATAATTAATAATATATATATATATATATATATAATAAGCGTTAATATATATATAATAACATATATATATATATATATATATATATATATATATATATATATATGATAGTTAACTTGATTCATGAAATCAGGAACCTTTTAGGCTTTTACCCTTGAAATCCGTGAGTTACAATAACATTAATAATAAAAAAAAACGTGGTACTGCAACTAAGACATAAAACCAACATGACCCACGTGGATAATTTCCTTTTGAAGCAACAGGATATCCGTGAATCAGCAGCTTTGATTTCGCGAGATTTTTTTATTTTTTTTTATTAAATTTTATACAATAAAATTATGCCCAATTAAATTATTCTAAACACATATCAATATACATATCAAATTAAAACAATTAATAATTGGCATAAAGGTTTGGCTCTGATACCACTGTTAGGTTTGTAATATTCAAGAACGCAATCAAATTGCAAAAATAAGCAAAAATGTGTAAAAAAAATAGAGTTTAAAAATTTTACAAACCATATACCCGGATCACCCTTTATGCACAATTATTAATTAAACGAAAAGATAAAGAATAAAATCATACCCTTGAAGATCGAGCTTCCTCAGGTACAAGTTCACCTCCAAATCCTTTCGCGTTCAACTTGAATTCACCGGGTTTGGTTCCTTCCTTTGATCAACGTTAGCCACCCAAGTGTTTGGCCTCTAGAGGTGATCCACCAAGGAAGAAGAAGGATTCAAGAAGATGGGTGGTTGGCTAAACCCTAGTTTTTCTATCTCTATAGAAAAGGGCGTACTCTCCAACCATTGGAATTATTACGTAGTCTTGATATCCGATATAAGACTCCTCTATAAAAGATATCAAGTAACCCTATTAAAAAATGTATTATTTAATTAAACCCTTTTAATTAAAGGGGCTCCCTAATCTTATTAGGGATAATTAATTAAACTCCTTTAACTAATTTTCCTTCCTAATCCAATTAGGAATAAATGAGAGTACTTATATTAAATTAATTCCTAAACTCTTTTAAAAATTAAAATAATAATAATAATTGTAATAATATTAATAAGACTCCTCTTATTAATTTATATTTAATATTTCTAAAATATTAAATAATAAATATTAAGCTATTTAATTTATTCTATCACCATAGATTAAATTAAATATACTTAACATATTATAACGATTATGCCATTAACTTCTTAAATAATTATTCTTCCTTTTATGGTGTGACCCTTTAGGTTCTCCATATTAAATCGGTTGTGAATAAATCAATTAGAACAATTCTAATCTTATTTAAATAAATAAATTAAATAATTAATTTATTTAAATAAATAATATTTATTCTACAATAGGGATAAGCCTCCCTAGCGATCAACGACTTTCTAGATAATATAGATTTCAACATTAATCATAAAAGAACCTTTGAGTAAATAGTTACTGATAATTCAATCCTTCCACCATCTGATGTCCCAATTAAATATAAGACATGTAATTACATCACAAGTCTTATTTTATTTAATTATATGTATTTCAACTCTTAAATGCACAACTCCAAATAATGCAAATTAGAAACTCCTCTCTAATTTCATTCTGCCTTGGCCAAGGACTACTGGGTTGTCATTTATCGAATCACATAGGACATTTCTCTTCTTTTAATAGAAGTGGTAGATTCTTTATTGATCATACATTATCTCCATGTACAACTTATTATACCCAAGCATACCCTTTGATATACCCTAAGGGTCTTAAGGAATAAGTCAAAGTATAACTCATCATACACAAGATACTATGATGATCTCAAGTCCAAGGATCACTTGTACTACTATCACTACAGGAATTCCTATTGACAGGCAAGTAAAACTCCATTAGGTATTCCTTAGCGAGCCACGTTCAGTGAACTTATTCTCTAATAAGCACCTACATACTTGCTTTAGTGTCTCCACACAAATGATCATGAGATCAATCATCCTCCTCCAATGAGCAAGCAACGTATGTACCAATCTATCCGGATTTACTAATCCCCAATTTAGTAATCCAACGATTGGGAACTATTTTAGTTTTAAGCTTTCTAAGAATTTAGATCTCATTAGAATGATCATCATCATTATTCTAAAAGCATTGCTTAAAACTATGGGTTTATCACATATTATAAAACAACATCATGTAGATAATTAAAAGCCTTTAATAAATAAATACACTTTATTAATAAATGAATAAGATTGTTACAAAGTATATGCTTTATCATCAAACATGATTGGCTTGTATGCATACTACTTTCAGATCTAAGGATCACTTTTCTCGTGAATGCCCTAAGAAGAAGGATGGAGTGACTACCAGAAGCAATGGAGGTAACAATGGAGGTACATGGGCCATTGCAGGAGCTGCAGCATCAAACAAACCCACAGCCAGAACCTTCAACATGACTGTGCAAGATGATGTACAATCAAAAGATGTGGTGTCAGGTATTATCCCAATCAATGATATAAATGCTTATGTATTATTTGATTCGGGTGCTACTTGTTCGTTTATATCTGATGAATTTGCTAAGAGGTTAGAATTGCCTAGTGAAGAACTGAATTTTCCTTTGAACATAGAAATTGCGAATAAGGAAGTAATCCCAGTTAGATTCATATACAAGAACTGTAGGGTGAACATTAAGGAAAATATCTTTATGGTAGATTTGATTCTGATTAGACTTGGAGAGTTTAATGTTATTTTAGGAATGGATTGGCTGTTCAAATATGGAGCGGTAATTGATTGCCAAAAGAAGTGTGTAAACCTTATGAAGTAGCCTAGACAAATGAAATGTTTGACGATTATGCAGGCCAAGAAATTGTTGAGTCAAGGCTGTAAGACCCCAACTTTTTGAATAAAGATTAAATTTTCTTGAAATATATTTTTGAATATTATGGTGTGGATTTGATATCATGTTATAGTTGTGGGTAATATTTACAAATTTTGCAAAGTTTCGCAAGCTGTTATATAATATTCGATTGGTCGGGGAATATTCATTTTAACAGGGAATATTCGCATAACCAAGACAATCATTGGTGGACCCCCACAACGGAATTATTGTCGGATTGAGAAAACGACAAAAATACTTTATGAAAATAACGAGTGGAAGTTTTACCGTTAACTGTTGAAACAACCCGGTGTTAAAAGTACAGTAATACGCTTGGTTGCATAGTAGCACACGGTATTAATTATTGATGCTTACATGAGAAGTCACTCAGTTATACTCAATTATTGCTACAGTAATTGTTGCATCATATCTCTCATATTATTGATTCAATTATTGTCATAGTATCATTTGCATAATATTTTATATTATTAAATCAATAATGGAGACGACAAAGTTATTCATATTATTATTTGCAATATTGACAATGTCTAGAAGTTCTGTCAAGGAGAGGTTTGGTCACCTAATTGCGCGCCAATGAGGAGAAATCCTTATCGAAAAGCCCCCTCTTTCCTGGGAACGACCTGGTTGTTAAATATTGTGAGTTATAATATTAATGATGAATAAGTTATGTTGATTAAAAATGAATTTTTATAGTTTCATTGTGTTGGGATTATTAGTGTTAGTGGAAATCGACATCTATTCCGATGATAATTGATGTCTAGGGGTTATATTGATAAATCGGGTAATTTATCGGATAAATGAGCAATTAATTGCTACTAATTCACATGCTTATATAACTATTTGTTCACATGTGTGTACTATTGAATCACATTATTTACTATTAGGGGATTTGGTGCAAGATTGATAATACTTGCATGACTAAGTTAAAAATGGAGGTATAGATGGAGCTACTATACTGTAATTCATATTTTTCACATGATTATACTATTGATTCACATGCTTGAACTATTGATTCATATTATTTACTATTAGGGGAGGTGGTGCAAGTTTGATAATACTTGTAGGACTAAATTAAAAATGAAAAAAAAGTTGGAGGTATTGTACTGTAATTTTTTGAGCCCTAAAATGTGCAATTATCGAAACTATATTTTCCTATAAATAGAAGCTCATTCTTCCTTCATTTCTCACCAATTCACAAAAACTTTAGAGCGATTATTATAGAGAGAAATTATAGAGAGAAAGAAGAAGAGAAGTCTGCTACCTCACTATTCCAGTATCCAGTTTTTCTAAGGTAGGGAGTATTATTTCTTTCTTATCCATGAAGAGAACTTCTGTTATTTCATTCTTTATTTTTCTATTGGAATAACCTGTATACGCGAGCTTCCCTATACTTGGTGAAATTCTTCTGTTATTCCATTCTTTATTTGTAAGACCCCAACTTATTATAAATAAAATCAAATTTCCTCTAATTATTATTGTGAATAATAAGGTATTAATTTGATATAATTCTCTGGTTATGGGAGAAATGTGCAAATTTTGCAAAATAAGCAAGTGGTTATAAAATATTCATTTGTCGGGGATTATTCATTTGGTTGTGGAATATTCTTTTTGTCGGGGAATATTAAATACGACAAGTATGACCATTTGTGGGCCCCATAACGGATAACGGTCGGATAAAGAAAACGACAAAATTGAATAACGGTGTAGTTATTCTTTATAACACCTTTGTTGGAATACGGTGGTTAAAATACGAATAATACGGTTTTTGCATGTATTGTTGAATTATTGATTCTTATGTAAGTAGGTACTACTCAATAATTATTATTGAGAATTCTTTGTTCAATATTTTATTTTATTGATTTAGTAATTGTTGCGTTGATATTTTATATTATTGTTGTTTCAATAATTATCATCGCATGATATTTCCCATTATCGATCAATAATTCATATTATTTGAATAATATTATTAGATACCATTATTGGCAATGTCTAGAAAGTTACACAAGGAGAGGTTTGGTCACTAATTGCTTGGCTGCTAGTAAGGAGAAATTCTTATTAGAAAGCCCCTCTTTCCTAGAAGGCGTCTGGTTGTCATAATTGTGATTACGTAATATTATTTGTGAATAATTAATTATTGATTTATATGATAAGGAAATATTTATTTTATGTGAATATAAATGATGGATATATTTATTTTATGTGGATAAAAATGAAGGAATTAATCTTTGAGGTGTTTTATCAAGATTATTTTTGTCGGTGTGGAGGTATTAAAATCATCCGTTTGTGGATTTTGGATATTTTATGTTTGGAATTTGGAAAAACTCAAAGCTACAAAGTTGTAGAGAATTCGATTTCACGCAGAATGGACATAAAATTCATATTTTTCTGATAAACAAGATATTTTCTATGAATTACTGACGTTTCGGATAATAAAATGATTTTTATTAAATTTATGGGTGGGACCCACTCTTATTTGAAAACATGTGGGCTGCTGATTTTTGGTTCAAAGGTGGCTGGTCTTTGTTGGCAACTTAGGTTGCGTAAGAGAAAAAAGAAAAATTAATATTTTATTAATTTAGTCTCCTATGACGTTCTAGCATTTTCCTATAAATAGACGCTTAGGTTAGAATTGAAAATCACACCAGAAACAAGTTTTCTTTCTCTCTAGATTATCGGGCATATTTTTGTGAGTATTTGGATACTTTGAGAGTTGCTATTCAGTACAAGTTTTTGTCAGCACTATATCCGAAATTCAGTCAGAAGTACGGTTATTTTGAGGTAAGGGATGTTATTTTCTTCTTAAATGATATTATTTTCTTCAATATCATTATGCCGAAATATTGGTGAACGTGTTTATCAAATTTGAAACTTTTTGTGTCAGGGTTACTATTCACGTATACGACACTATTAACGAATACGACACTATTCACCAAAAAATGAAATTTTCTTCTTTTTGTCCAAGATGTCTATTATAGTTAATATCTTTGATCGTATCCATGTTTTGGTCTTTATTTTTGAATTCTGCTTCAAAATTTGTTATTATGGAGTATTATTGATCTTGGATAAATTGTTATACGAATCCTTAATATTTGTCCTTCTGTCTCACTGGATTCGTTTTCTTTAAAATATTTTTCATCATCTTCAGTCCTAAATGATGATATTACTGAATATCTTTGACCTGTAGTGCAAAGATGAATGATTAAGTGATGAATATCTTTGGCCCGTAGTGCAAAGATGAACATGTGTTGAGATGAACATGACCAACTGGTGATACAAATGAATATCTTTGGCCTGTAGTGCAAAGATGAATATTGATTAAAGATGTATATTGATTGTTGTTACAGGGATAAAATATTGATGATGGACTTTTAAATCTTAGAAGATAGTAGAACTCATTCTCTACTTGGTTGTTCTAATGGATTGCTATTTCATTGCGATTGTTGATCTAAAACTTGTTATCTATTATATTTTATCAGATTTTTCCCTGTTGAAAACTAATGATAATTTTTTGTATATTATCTTAGTCATAATATTCTTTACTGGGCTAGTTGAGCTCACACTTTTCCTTTTCGTTCCATATTTCTTCTCAGGAGGTGAGAACATAGCAGGATCTAGTCGGGGTATGGAGTGATGGTTCTAGAAAGATGTTTTAGTAGTCCTCACTATTTTTATAAAATAGTGTTTGAATAATTGTAATGAGGACTTATTTTAGTGTTGATATTGTCTAGAAGACAATATTTGTATTTAAACTCACAGTATGCGTTGTCGTATTTTGCACGACAATTGTATTATTGAAGTTGTAGTTTGCTTTATGTGTCATGTATTTGGCGACTCAGAATGGGTGTTGTATACCAATTTTGGGGTCGTCACAGTTGGTATCAAAGCTTAGGGATATGGTCTCTGGCAGAGATCGGAGAATAGAACTAGGAGGGGAGAGATGAGTAAATCCTTCGCTAGTGTGTCCTATCTATGCTTATTTGTTGGTCAGTCATAATAAAGGGATATTATATGATATGTTAATTTGTTTAATTAACCCTTATTTTATGACAGTATTTAAGAATGGCTGCTGAGAACGTTAACAATGGAGTGTATGAGACTGTGGAACAACCTTTAGTTACAAACCAGGAGAATGTGCAACATGAAGGCAATATTCCTCCTGTAAACAACACTACCGAGCAAACGATGAATGATGGAATGTTTAGGAGCATTTTGCAGTTCATACAAAATCAGACGAGGGAGACTCGTGTACAAAATACGGGTGGAAGTGATAGCAACGCGCGATCTGTCACAGCCAAGCAGTTCAAGGAGTTGGGACCACCAGAATTTATTGGAAAGCCGGATCCGATCAAGGCAGAAAAATGGGTCAAGCAAATTACCAAGATATTCGATGTCTTGGGATGCACGGAGGAACAGAAGGTTCCATTCACCACCTTTATGTTCCGCGGTGAGGCAGACTACTGGTGGGAGTTTGTGAAGCGTACCCAGCCTGCTAAACTCAGCATGTCTTGGGAAACATTTCAGAAACTATTCAATGACAAGTACTTTCCTAAAAAGTATTCGTCATATGAAGGAGGTGGAGTTTATCAAACTGGAACAAAACAACATGACGGTGTTCCAGTACGAGGCGAAGTTCGCTGAGTTATCCAGGTTTGCACCTCATTTGGTAGAGAATGAGGAACGAATGACAAGGATATTTCTAAGAGGTCTAAAACCCGAGATTCGTCAATACCTTATCTCTCATAAATTTCTGTGTATTCAGATGTTGTCAATAGGGCTCAATTATTAGAGGGAGATAGTGAGTATGAACAAAGGTGGTAACCACTCAGGTGGTCATCGTGGCCATGATAACCAACGAGGAGGCGAACAAAGGTGGTAAGTCAAGTGGAAATTTGATAATAGAGGAGATTCAGTGGAAATTTGAGTAAAGAGGAGAGACAAGACGGGAAGACATCGGTGACAGACACAGACCAAAGACCGACAACAAATTCTAGGGAGGAGAACGACCGCCAGTTAGATGTTACAAATGCGGGAGAGAGGGACATATCAGCCCAAACTGTCCACAACAATCCAAGGTATATTACAACTGTGGAAAGGAAGGCCACATAGCTCGAGATTATTTTGTAGCAAAACCAAGTTCAACGGGGATGGTGACTCCAAGGGTTGTCCCGGATAAGTCGAAATCAGTGGTTCCTGGAAGAGCGTTTGTTGTGACTGGCCAAAACGTGAGGAACTCGAATGAGGTGATCACGGGTAAGCTAATCTTGAACTCTTGTGAAGTTTATACCTTACTAGATACCGGTTCTACCCATTATTTTATCTCACCTACTTGTGCTCAACGTTTAAACTTGACTCCGGAGAAATTGGACTTTGACTTATCTGTTGAAACTCCGTTGGGTGAAACCTTCGTTACATCTATAGTTTATAAATCTTGCATGATCCAAGTTGGCACTATCCCATTACCTATCTCTTTAAAGATACTTGCTTTGGATGTGTTTTTAGGAATTGATTGGTTAACCACTCATCATGCTAAAATTGATTGTTTTCGTATGGTTGTTAGTTTTCATATTCCTAACCAACCTGTCATACAAATTTAAACTACTAAACCGCTAAAATCAGTCACTGTACTATCAAGCCACAAAGCTATTCGTTTATTGAAAAACGGATGTCAAGCTTTCTTAGCCCATGTTATGGATTTGAACAAAGACAAGTCAGATTTGAATAATATTTCTGTTGTTAGAGAATTTCCTGATGTATTTCCTAAGAGCTTCCCGGTCTACCCCCAGAATGTGATGTTGAATTCTTTATTGACCTTGAACCGGGTACAAAACCCATTTCTAAAAGTCCAACTACAAGAGTTATTAGACATCAGTTTCATTCGTCCTAGTACATCTCCTTGGGGTGCTCCTATTTTATTCGTAAAGAAGAAAGACGGGAGTATGTGACTTTGTATTGACTATCGAGAATTGAACCATGTCACCATCAAGAATAGGTATCCGTTACCTCGTATTGATAACCTATTTGACCAGTTGCAAGGAGCACAATTCTTTTCAAAGATTGACCTTTGTTCTAGATATCATCAGCTAAAGATTAAAACTGAGGATATTCTAAAGACTTCCTTCAGAACTCGGTACGGGCATTATGAATTCTTAGTCATGTCTTTTGTATTGACTAATGCTCCAGCTGTTTTCATGGATATGATGAACCGTGTATTCAAGGAATATTTGGATCAATTCGTTGTTGTCTTTATTGATGACATCCTCATCTATTCCAAAAGTAGTGAAGATCATGAACACCATTTGAAGCTGATACTTGAAAGGCTTCGTGAAAACAAGCTTTATGCTAAGCTAAAGAAATGCGAGTTCTGGCTTGAGGAAGTAGCATTCCTTAGGCACGTGGTGTCAAAACATGGAGTATCTATTGACCCGGCGAAGATTGAAGCAAAGATAACGCAATGTAAGTCGGTGGCCAAGCACGCAGACTTTACGGGCTTAGCTGGTTATTATCGAAGATTCGTGGAAGTATTTTCTCGAATCGCTACTCCGTTAACTCAGCTGACTCGGAAAGATACAAAATTCGTATGGAGCAAGGAATGCGAGAAGAGTTTCCAAGAGCTCATGAGGAGACTCATTTCGGCACTTGTTCTAGCAATACCATCTGGTACAGATGGATTTGTTATCTACAACGATGCTTCAAGCAATGGGTTAGGATGTGTTCTCATGCAACATGGGAAAGTCATAGCCTATGCCTCACGATAACTCAAAGAATATGAGAGGAATTATCCTACTCATGATCTAGAGTTGGCAGCAGTCGTATTCGCGTTGAAAATTTAGAGACACTACTTGTATGGGGAGAAAGTGGAGATTTATACGGACCATAAAAGCCTCAAATATTTCTTCACCCTAAAAGAACTCAACATGCGGCAACGACGTTGGCTTGAACTATTGAAAGATTACGATCACACTAGTCAATATCATCTTGGAAAAGCGAACGTAGTAGCTGACGCATTGAGTAGAAGATCGTATACGGGTACGAGTGCAATGTTGTTAACACAAAGGCTCATTCTGTATGACTTGCAAAGGATGGAGGTAGAATTAAAGACACCAGGGACCCACACGATGATGGCGAATATACGAGTAGAATCGACTTTAATCGATAAAGTTAAAGCTGCTACAGCTATTGACCTGGAGCTGATACGTATGAAGAAGAAAGTGCAAGAAGGAGCAATTCCAGAAGCGAGAATCGATGAAGAAGGAATACTTAGATTCAACTCCAGAGTTTGTGTTCCTAATGACTCTGATTTGAAGCATAGAATCATGATGGAGGCACACAACACACCATTTGTAATCCATCCTAGGAGTACCAAAATGTATCATGATATTCGACATACATTTTGGTGGAATAATATGAAGAGAGAGATCGCAAAGTTTATCTTGAGGTGTTTAACCTGTCAACGTGTAAAGGTGGAGCATCAAGTGCCAAAGGGTCCATTGTAACCACTTGAGATTTTGGAATGGAAGTGGGAACACATTACCATGGATTTCGTTACAGGTCTTCACAATGTTTCTCAAGGCATAGATGCTATTTGGGTTATTGTTGATAGATTAACCAAGTCTGCCCATTTCTTGCCGATACGAGTAACTTATTCCCCTAAACGTCTTGCTCGTATGTACGTGAATGAGATTATGAGATTTCATGGCATGCCAGTAACCATATTTTCGGATCATGACCCAAGATTCACTTCAAGATTTTGGGTTAGCTTGCAGAAAGCTATGGGCACGTATTTACGATTACATTGGCATACCATCCTCAAAAGCAGAATGAACAATCGAGAGAGGACTATTCAAACCCTTGAAGATCTATTAAGACTCTGTGTTCTAGATTTCAAAGGAAGTTGGGATAAGTACTTGCCACTGGTGGAATTCTCCTACAACAATAGTTATCAAGCAAGTATAGGTATGGCTCCATTTGAGGCGTTGTATGGACGATTGTGTCGTTCTCCAGTATGCTGGGACGAGGTGGGTGAAACAATATTGTTGGGACCAGAGTTGGTACGAATGACTACGGAAAAAATCCAAATGATTCGACAACGTATTCAAACCTCACAAGATCGACAAAAGAGTTATGTTGATCTTCATCGAAAGGACGTGGAATTTAATATTGGGGATCATGTATTGTTACGTGTTGCTCCATGGAAGGGAGTTACAAGATTTGGGAAGAGAGGAAAGCTCAATCCACGATTTGTTGGTCCATTTGAGATTCTTGACCGAATAGAAAATGTGGCCTATAGACTCTCATTACCTCAAAGTATGTCTCGTGTTCATAATATTTTTCACATATCTATGCTTCGTAAATATGTGAAAGACCCAAACCATATTATTGCTTTAGAACCAGACGAGATAGCCGAAGATTTAACGTACGAAGAAGTACCTGTTAAGATCTTGGATAGGAAAGAGCATGTCCAACGCACCAAGGATATACCACAAGTTAAGGTTTTATGGAGAAACCATGCTATTGAGGAAATGACCTTGGAGTTGGAATCGGAAATGAAAGCAAGGTATCCTCACCTTTTCAAAACACCAGGTAGGTATGTCAATTTCGAGGACGAAATTTCATAAGGAGGGGAGGTTGTAAGACCCCAACTTATTATAAATAAAATTGAATTTCCTCTAATTATTAGTGTGAATAATAAGGTATTAATTTGATATAATTCTCTGGTTATGGGTGAAATGTGCAAATTTTGCAAAATAAGTAAGTGGTTATAAAATATTCATTTGTCGGGGAATATTCGTTTGGTCGTGGAATATTCTTTTTGTCGGGGAATATTAAATTTACGACCAGTAGCATGACCATTTATGGGCCCCATAACGGATAACGGTCAGATGAAGAAAATGACAAAATTGAATAACGACGTAGTTGTTACCGTTAACATTGTTGGAATACCCAGTGGTTAAAATACAGTAATACACAATTTTGTACACTATTGTTGAATTATTGATTCATACGTAAGAAGGCACTACTCAATAATTGTTATAGTAATTACTGTTTAATATTTTATTTTATTGATTCAATAATTGTTGCGTTGATATTTTATATTATTATTGTTTCAACAATTATCACTGTACAATATTTTCCATTATCAGATCAATAATTCATATTATTTGAATAATATTATTAGATAGCATTGGCAATGTCTATAAAGTTACTCATCGAGGAGAGGTTTGGTCACCTAATTTGCGGCGATGAAGGAGAAATTCTTATTGGAAAGCCCCTATTTCCTAGGAACGGCCTGGTTGTCATAATTGTGATTCTGTAATATTATTTGTGAATAATTAATTATTGATTTATATGATAAGGAAATATTTATTTTATGTGAATATAAATGATGGATATATTTATTTATATGTGGATAAAAATGAAGGAATTAATGCTGAGGTGTTTTATCAGTATTTTGTCGGTGTGGAGGTATTAAAAATCATCCGTTTGTGGATTTTGGATATTTTATGTTTGGAATTTGGAAAAACTCAAAGCTACAAAGTTGTAGAGAATTCGATTTCACATAGAATGGACATAAAATTTATATTTTTCTGATAAACGAGCTATTTTCTATGAATTACTGAAGTTTCGGTTAATAAAATAATTTTTATTAAATTTATTGGTGGGACCCACTCTTATTTGAAAACATGTGGGCTGCTTATTTTTGGTTCAAAGGTGGCTGGTCTTTGTTGGCATCTTAGGTTGCGTAACAAAAAAAAAGAAAAAATTAATATTTTATTAATTTAGTCTCCTATGGCGTTTTAGCATTTTTTCTATAAATAGACGCTTAGGTTAGAATTGAAAATCACACCAGAAATAAGTTTTCTTTCTCTCTAGATTATCGAGCGTGTTTTTGTGAGTATTTAGATACTTTGAGAGTTGCTTTATTCGAAGACAAGTTTTCATCAAGACTATATCCAAAATTCAGTCAGAAGTACGGTTATTTTGAGGTAAGGGATGTTATTTTCTTCTTAAATGATATTATTTTCTTCAATATCAATATGCCGAAATATTGGTGAATGTTTTTATCAAATTTGAAACTTTTTGTGTCCGAGTTACTATTCACGTATATGACACTATTCACGAATACGACACTATTCACCGTAAAATTAAATTTTCTTATTTTTGTCCAAGATGTCTATTATGGTTACTATCTTTGATTGTATCCATGTTTTGGTCTTTATTTTTGAATTCTGCTTCAAAATTGGTTATTATGGAGTATTATTGATCTTGGATAAACTGTTATACTAATCCTTAATATTTGTCCTTCTGTCTCACTGGATTCATTTTCTTTAAATATTTTTAATCATCCTTAGTCCTAAATGATGATATTACTGAATATCTTTGGCCTGTAGTGCTAAGATGAATAATTAAGTGATGAATATCTTTGGCCCGTAGTGCAAAGATGAACATGTGTTGAGATGAACATGACCAACTGGTGATACAAATGAATATCTTTGGCCTGTAGTGCAAAGATGAATATTGATTAAAGATGTATATTGATTGTTATTCTGAGGATAAAATACTGATGATGGACTTTTAAATCTTAGAAGATAGTAGAACTCATTCTCTACTTGACTCTTCTAATGGATTGCTATTTTCGCTGTAGTAGTTGATCTAAAACTTGTTGTCTATTATATTTTATCAAATTTTTCCCTATTGAAAACTAATGATAATTTGTTGTATATTATCTTAGTTATAATATTCTTTACTGGGCTAGTTGAGCTCACCCTTTTCCTTTTTGTTACATTTTTCTTCTCAGGAGGTGAGAACATAGCATGATCTAGTCGGGGTATGGAGTGATGGTTCTAGAGAGATGTTTTAGCAGTCCTCACTATTTATGTAAAATAGTGTTTGAATAATTATAATGAGGACTTATTTGAGTGTGGATATTGTCTAGAAGATAATATTTGTATTTAAACTCACAGTATGTGTTGTCGTATTTTGCACGACAATTGTATTATTGAAGTTGTAGTTTGCTTTATGTACCATGTATTTGGTTACTCGGAATGGGTGTTGTATACCTATTTTGGGGTGTCACATTATTATTCTACTGGAACATCCTGTCTGTGTGTTTACGCCGGACCTGGTTCCATTATTTATCATTCTGTTGGAACATCTTGTTTGTGCTTTACGCATAACTTGGTTCCATTATTTATTATTCTGTTGGAATATCATGTCTGTTCGTTTTACGTTGGACCTGATTCTGTCTTTATTATTCTGTTGGAATATCTTGTCTATGCATTTTACACCGGACCTGGGTCCGTTATTTATTATTCTGTTGGAATAACATGTCTATGCGGTCTATCGCATGCTTGGTGATTTTTTGGTTATTCCATTCTCTATTATACTCAGTTGGTTAAAGTTTTGACTTTTATACTCCATGAAATTAGTGGAATATCCTTGATATTTTCACTTCATCCAGTATCTTTTCATGAAAATATTCTTCTGAGCATTCTTAAAATTTTACTCTACGAAGCAGTATCATGTTGACAATTTGGACGTTATTGATTCCTGGATAAAATAATTCTTGAACTTGATTTATTGAATTCTTATATCATTGTCATCATCCTCATGTTTATATTATGTTGAAAGTCATCTGTGGCCTGTGTGCATAGATGGACTTGGTATGATTATAACCAGGGATTATTCGGTGTAATGTTACAAATGACCGTAATGTTACAAATGATGTGGTAAAAGTCCTCATTGGCCCGTAGTGCATTGATGGACAGTTGTTGGCAAGATCATGACCATTAATGAATACACAAATATTCTTGGCCTGTAATTCATGGATAATTGTGGTCGTAATACTAAAGAATATCCTTGGCCGTAGTGCAGGGGTGATTCGGTGAAGTGGATTATTTATTAAGCTGAGTCTCAGCGATAAAAGTGATGAAAAACCTTTTAAATCATAAAAGATAGTAGATTTTATTCTCTACTTGACTCTTTTAATGGATTGCTTGTTCCGCTGCAGTTAAACTTGATGGTTGTTATATTATATCAGTTTAACACTGTTGAAGGCTAACGATCATATATTCTGCATTATCTTAGTCATAATATTTCGTACTAGGCTAGTTGAGCTCACCCTTTTATTTTCATTGTTCTCTTCAGGAAATGAGAACGTAGCAGGGACTAGTCGGGGAGGAGTGATGGACCAGATGATAGCAATAGTAGTCCTCACTATTCTGTTAAATAGTGTGACAATAAATGTAATGAGGACTTATTCTGAGAGTGGATATTGTCTAGAAGATAGTATTTGTATTAAAACTCACAGCTCTCTTGTTGTATATTAAAGATTGTATTTGTATTCTATACCATATATTTGGCGACTCAGAATAGGTGATGTATACCTATTTTGGGGGCGTCACAAAGGTTGTGTGGGCTATTTAGCTTACATAGTCGATACTCAGAAGAAGAATATAAAACTGGAAGAAATACCAGTAGAGAGGGAATTCGAAGACGTGTTTCCAGAAGATTTTCCAGGACTTAGCGCTGGGAGTAACCGATATCGAAGGCCCCATACAGAATGGCTCCAATAGAAATGAAGGAACTGATGGTACAGTTGCAAGAATTGCTAGACAAGAAGTATATTAACCAAGCGTATCACCGTAGGGAGCGCCGATTTTATTCGTGAAGAAGAAGGATGGGTCGATGCGTCTTTGCATTGATTATAGAGAATTGAACAAACTCACTATTAAAAACAAATACCCGTTGCCAAGAATAGATGACTTGTTTGACCAGTTGAAGGGTGCTAAATACTTTTTGAAAATAGATTTTAGAAGTGGGTATCACCAGTTGAAAGTGAGGAGGGAGGATATACAACGAACGACATTCAGAACTCGGTATGGACATTACGAGTTTTTGGTGATGTCTTTTGGTTTAACCAATGCACCTGCTGCATTCATGGATTTGATGAATAGGGTGTTTAAACCATTCTTAGACAAGTTTATAGTGGTATTCATCGACGACATTCTAGTGTATTCCAAAACTCAAGAAGAAGACGTGGAACACTTATGTTTGACATTGGAAACACTAAGAAAGGAAAAGTTGTATGCAAAATTCTCTAAGTGCAAATTTTCGCTAGATCGTGTAAAATTTTTGGGTTATGTGATTGACAAAGATGGGATTTCAGTGGATCCGTCAAAAGTGGAAGCTGTGATCAATTAGGAACAACCAAGAACACCATCAGAAGTGAGGAGTTTCTTGGGACTGGTTGGTTATTATAGAAGATTTATTCAAGATTTTTCTAAGATAGCCACTCCGCTAACAAATTTGACAAGGAAAGCTGTAAAATTCATTCGGACGGAGAAATGTGAAGAGAATTTCCAAGATTTGAAGAAGAAGTTAAGTGTGGCACCTGTGTTGTCATTACCAGATAATGCAGGAAAATTTGTGGTGTATAGTGATGCCTCACACAAAGGGTTGGGTTATGTTCTTATGTAGAACGACAAAGTTATTGCGTATGCAATAAGACAACTGAAGGATTATGAGAAAGGGTATCCAACTCATGATTTGGAATTGGCTGCAGTTGTATTTGCTCTGAAGATATGGAGACACTATCTTTATGGAGAGAAATGTGAGAGATCTACATGGACCACAAAAAGTCTCAAGTATATTTTCACTCGGAAGGATTTGAACATGCGTCAAAGAAGGTGGATGGAATTGATAAAAGATTACGATTGTGAGATCTTTTATCATCCGCGCAAAGAGAATGTGGTTGCAGATGCTTTAAGCAGGAAAGGTCAGGAAAAGTTGATGCTGATAACAACTCAGGAGGAGCTCATTTCAGCAATGACAAAACTGGAGTTGGAAATCTAATTTCCAAAAGAATCTGACGAACAACTATTCCAGATAGAAGCTGGTCCAACTTTAGTGGACAAAGTGAAGGATGCTCAACTACAAGATGAAGAGTGTGGGAAAATCAAAGAGAATCTAATTGAGGGTAGCGATGTAAAATACAAAATCGATACCAAAGGACTAATATGGTTTAAGGGAAGAATCTGGGTTCCAGCAACACCAGAGCTGAAAGAAGAAATTTTGACTGAAGCTCATAGCTCAAGATATTCAATTCATCTAGGAAGCATGAAAATGTATCAAGATTTGCGCCGACATTTTTGGTGGCCGAATATGAAAAGGGACGTGGCAGAATGTATAGCAAAATGCTTGACATGTCAAAGATTAAAAGTTGAACATCAAAGACCCAACAGATTACTTCAACCGTTGGAAATACCGGAATGGAAGTGAGAACACATCACGATGGATTTTGTGGTGGGTCTTCCAACTACTGAGAGAGGATGTGATGCGATTTGGGTGATAGTGGACAGACTAACGAAATCAGCGCACTTTTTACCAATAAAGATTAGATTCAATCTTGATCAGTTGGCAAGATTATACGTTAAAGAGATCGCTTTGAGGCACGGAGTGCCAAGATCAATCAGGTCTCGATAAAGATCCGCGATTCACGTCAAATTTACGGAAGAGACTACAAGAATGCATGGGGACACGATTGCGAATGACACGACTTATCATCCACAAATAGATGGCCAAAGCAAACAAACAATTCAGACATTAGAAGATATGCTAAGAGCATGTGTCATGGACTTTAAAGGAAGCTGGGAAGAACATTTACTGTTGGTGGAATTTGCTTACAACAACAGTTACCACGCAAGCATCGGCATGCCACCTTACGAGGCATTGTATGGCAGAGAGTGCAGAACTCCACTGTGCTGGGATGAAGTCGGTGAACGTCAACTGCTAGAACTGGAACTAGTGCAACAAACTGCTGACGTTGTCAAACTCATCAGGACAAGATTGGTACCAGCTCAAGATCGACAGAAGAAGTATGCTGATCAACACAGGTAAGATCGTGCATTTGACGTAGGAAGTTATGTATTCCTAAAAGTTTCTCCATGGAAGGGGAAAATTCGTTTCGGTAAAAAGGGAAAGCTAAGCCTAAGGTTTATTAGACCCTTTGAAGTGCTGCGAAGAGTGGGAGAAGTGGCTTATGAGGTAGCTCTACCTCCAGAGTTGGAAAACATTCATAATGTTTTTCACATTTCGGTGTTAAGACCATATAAACCCTACTATAAACACGTGATCGAGTACAAACCGTTACAGTTCGAGAAAGATTTGTCTTATGAAGAGGTTCCTATCCAGATAGTCGACGGGAAAGAACAAGTGCTCAGGAATAAAGTGATACCTTCTGTGAAGGTGATATGGAGGAACCACAATGCTGAAGAAGCTACATGGGAACTCAAATATAAAATGATGAAAGATTACCCTGAGTTATTTATTTAATTTGTGTCTTCGATTCTGGGGACAGAATCTTTGTAAGTAGGGAAGAAAATGTAATGAATGTAATGTTTGAGTTGTAATTCTGAGGACAGAATCCTTGTAAGGAGAAAATGATGTAACATTCCAGAATTTTAAATTATAATATTAAATATTTATTAATTTATATAAGTATTTAATGGATATGTTTATTGTTGAATAAATAATTGTTCAATTTGAGTTGATGTGGTTTAGTTAATTATTTGTTGAATAAATAATTAAGGAGCTAAGAAAATTAATTGTTATGAGATTATATACTAATTTAATTTAATAATTAAGTAGAGAGCTAATAATGATTAAATGAATTATAATATTTTAATTAGAATTTGTAATTAAAATAAGTTGTTAGTTAGTTAATTAAATTTATAATTATAAAGAAAATTATAATTATGTGGGAATGGTTTATGTGTTAAAGTAATTTAATAGATTAGCATTTGAATTAATTAAATTGATTATTTAATTTATTAGAAGTGTGACAAATAACATTGCTATAAATGAGTTATTAAAATAAATTAAAGGAGTTTAATTCAGTTTTTGTCAAACAAGGCCTAATGTTTATTAAGTCTTTATTCTAATTGTGTTTTTCCAAACAAGGCATAATGATTAATTGATTATATTTTAGTGGTTAGCCAAACAAGCCTTATGGCTTTTGATTTTCAAATAAAACATAACTGATATAAGTTATATCTATATTTATATTATATCATTAATATATATTATTACTATATACGTTATATTATTGTACGTATGTTAGAAGAGAAAAGAAAGACTCAGTTGAAGAAAAGGGAGAAAAGAAGAAGAAGAATATAGAGCAAATTGAGAAAACTCTAGAGAGAAAGTGAGTGATTTCTAACAGGTTTTTGAGAAAAGAATTGGGGAAAAGAAGCTTGATAATCAAAAGGATAGCCATCATCTTCTTAAATCAAAGGTAGGATATTAATCCTCTTAGTTTATTTTAAAGTTTAGCTTTCCTCTTCCAAAAAGTCTCTATAAATAATTTTAAATAGATAAATTGTTGATATATATATATATATATAACTTTATATGATAATTGTTTGTAAAAGGTTGTTTCATAAGTTTATATATGATTATAGAGAAGTTAAGTCATGTATGTATGTAATTTGTGAAGAAAACCAAATTACGGTGTTTATATGAAAATATATGAGTATGGTTTAGTTTAAAATAAAATTAAGGTTGATTAGTTGTTAAATTGATAAATTGACTATTGACTTTGATAGAGTATGTATAATCAAAACTATAGTATTTTGAATTTACAATTTTGATTGAAAAACAAAATCACAGTGTTTATTTTCAATAAAAAATGTCAAAAATGGAGTTTTTGCCAAAAACATTTAAATTGGGTGTTGTAAATTTGATGTTTATGTTATTTTATGGGTAGAATCATGTTAGGAGTCTTTACAATATGTTTACATGAAGTCTCTGTATGAATTACTTGTTAATTAGCTTGTTAGATTGGAGCTTGTAGGCCAATTTGGCTTTTTGTTCATGCTATTGCCGAGCTTGGTCGCCGAATTCTGTAGTTTGGCGTCATGAAAGACGGCCCGAAGAGTTGTTAGTTTCGTCTGTCGTTTGTGACGACGTACATACAGCATGGCCAATCGTTGGCATGTGACTCGTCAAATACCAACCACAATGTAAGCTGAAATAAATGCTTAAATATGAGTTAGTAGAATGGTCAGACAGTTTTAGTTTATTACACAAATTTCGAAAATAAATGTTATGTGTTAATAATAGGGCTGTTAAATGATGATTTCAGTAGTATTAAACTATGAATGATCATGTTATCAAGGTTTAACTAGTAGTAACATAGTTTGATTATGTGAATTGGTAATTTAACCTACATGATGTATATAGTTGTTTATATAGATATAAAGGTTGGTAATGACTAATTATGTCATGATGACATATATATAGGGTATTGAGATTCAAGTGGTAAGTGTTAGCTTGTGCTAAAGGCAAGTTCTCTAACTCAAAAACTTCATTGTCTTGAGTTTAATTTAGATTTGAGTACATTATTATTTTTAATTCAATTGCAATTACACAAGTGGCTAACTCTACATTTTCGTAGAGCTAGATGGTTTATTTTTCAGAAAGCCCTTGTATCTAATTGTTCGTAAGGATGCAAGCATTCTAAATCGTATATTTAGGATTGAGCAAGTTTCTTTAATATGTTACTTGCTATTTAGCATGCAAATCACTATATTCTAATATTCTAGTGTTGAACAACTTTATCGTTCAAATTACTATTCATTATGCATGCTTGGTATCCAATTATCAATAAACTTTGACTTAATATTGTTCAAAGCAAATTTTGATATGATTATTCAATGTTTATGCTATTAGATTATTCCTAAAGCATGATGTTAATTTATAAATATCAATTCAGTTATGATTATTCCATAGCAGCATCGCTTATTTATTTTTATTCAACTAATTCTTAGTTGATGAATCGATTTAATTCTAAATTACCTCGTAATGTGTCCAAACCAAACTTACTTTAAAGTGCGGACTTGTATTCTAAATCTTGAGATGAACAACTCTTTTATTAGAGGTTTACGCTTAGCGTTGAAATGGTTGTGCACAATACATTGTACGAAAGGTTGATCCCCCTAAGTATGTGGAGTCCTTATAGTCTTATGACTGTTAAAGTTAAAGTTGAAAGATTACTTATAAATGTGGACATGATTCGTGGTCAATAGACCCTCAATAGTATGTTTAAAAATGTTAATAGAACTATCATTCAGTTCTATTGAGCATATTTCTGGCAAATGTTGTAATGTTGTAAATTTATTCATTCTTATTTCAAGTGAGCCTTGTTTGCTCACTCTTGCATATTAAATACTTATTGCAGCTAAGGTTGAGAAGGTCCATGAACCTACTACCAACAAAGGAAAGGGAAAAATGTACAAGTGAAGAAGACTTGTAATTTTATTTCATCGTTATGGACTTTTGAATGATGTAATAACTTAATTTCCGCATTTGAATGATTGTAATTAAGGTTAGATAACATGGGAGATTTTTATTTAAGTTTAATCCTGTATGGGCAGGTTTTTATTATTCAATTTTATTATGATTGGGTAGTTAGAAATTAATGTTTTGATTAAGTGAACACCAAATCTTGAGGAAATGAAGTACTAGGATTTGAGGGTGTCACAGCAATTATGACAACCAGGCCATTCCCAGGAAAGAAGGGGCTTTCCGATAAGAATTTCTCCTTACCGGCGCGAAATTAGGTGACCAAACCTCTCCTTGACAGAACTTTCTAGACATTGCCAATAATGCTATCTAATAATATTATTCCAAATAATATGAATTATTGATCTGATAATGGAGATGTTGTGCAATGATAATTATTGAACAACAATAATTTAAAATATCAACGCAGCAATTATTGAACCAATAAAATAAAATATTGAGCAATGAATACCGTGTCTTCTTCTTTGTGCAACCACGCCAGACATCTTGTATTTTAACCACCAGGTATTCTAACAGTGTTAAGGATAACAATTACGTCGTTATTTATAAATCTCAAACTTTGTCATTTTCTTCATCCGACAGTTATCCGTTATGGGGCCCACAAATGGATGCACCGTCGTATGAATATTCCCTGACAGAAAGAATATTCCACGACCAAACGAATATTCCCTGACAACAATGAATATTTGATAACCACTTGTTTATTTTGCAAAATTTTCACATTTCACCCATAACCAAAGTATTATATCAAATTATCACCTTATTATTCACAATAATAATTAGAGGAAATTCAATTTTATTTATATTAAGTTGGGGTCTTACAACCTCCCCTCCTTATAAAATTTCGTCCTCGAAATTGATGTACGTACTTGGTGTTTCGAAAAGGTGAGGATACCTCGCTTTCATTTCTGATTCCAACTCGCAAGTCATTTCTTTAGTAGCATGGTTTCTCCACAACACCTTAACTTGTGGTATAACCTTGGTGCGTAGGACATGCTCTTTCTTATCCAAGATCTTAATAGGTACCTCCTCATACGTTAAATCCTCGGCTATCTCGTCTGGTTCTAACTAAATAATATGGTTCGGGTCTTTAACATATTTACGAAGTATAGATATGTGAAAAACATTATGAACACGAGACATACTTGGAGGTAATGGGAGTCTATAGGCCACATTTCTTATTCGGTCAAGAATCTCAAATGGACCAACAAATCGTGGATTGAGCATTCCTCTCTTCCCAAATCTTGTAACTCCCTTCCATGGTGCAACACGTAACAATACATGATCCACAATATTAAATTCCACATCCTTCCGATGAAGATCCGCATAACTCTTTTGTCGATCGTGTGCCGTTTGTATACATTGTCGGATCATTTGGATCTTCTCTGTAGTTATGCGTACCAATTCTGGTCCCAACAACGTTGCTTCACCCACCTTGTCCCAACATACTGGAGAGCGACACTTTCGTCCATACAATGCTTCAAATGAAGCCACAACTATACTTGTCTGATAACTGTTGTTGTAGGACAATTCCACCAATGGTAGGTACTTATCCCAACTCCTTTTGAAATGTATCACACAAAGTCTTAATAGATCTTCGAGAGTTTGAATAGTCCTCTCTGATTGCCCGTCCGTTTGAGGATGGTATGCCAAACTGAATCATAAATCCGTGCCCATAGCTTTCTGCAAGCTAACCCAAAATCGTGAAGTAAATCTTGGGTCACGATCCAAACTATGGATACTGGCATGCCATGCAATCTTACAATCTTATTCACGTACATACTAGCAAGACCTTCAAGGGAATAAGTCTCCCGTATAGGCAAGAAATGGGAAGACTTTGTTAATCTATCAACAATAACCCAAATCGCATCTATGCCTTGAGAAACCTTGGGAAGACCCGTAACGAAATCCATAGTAATGTGTTCCCACTTCCATTTCGGAATCTCAAGTGGTTGCAATGGACCCTTTGGCACTTGATGCTCTGCCTTTACACGTTGACAAGTTAAACACCTCGAGATAAACTCTGCGATCTCCCTTTTCATATTACTCCATCAAAATGTATGTCAAAGATCATGATACATTTTGGTACTTCCAGGATGGATTGCAAACGGTGTGTTGTGTGCCTCCATCATGATTTTATGCTTCAAGTCAGAATCTTTAGGAACACAAAGTCTGGAGTTGACTCAAAGTATTCCTTCTTCATTAATTCTTGCTTCTGGAATAGCACCTGCTTACACTTTCTTCTTCATAAGCATTAGCTCCATGTCCGTAGCTTGAGTAGCTTTAACTTTATCGATTAAAGTTGGTTCTACTCATATGTTTGATATCATCATATGGGTACTTGGAGCCTTTAGCTCTATTTCCATCCTTTGCAAGTCATACAAAAGGACCTTTGTGTTAACAACATTGCACTCGTACCCGCATATGATCTTCTACTCAATGCGTCAGCTACCACGTTTGCTTTTCCTGGATGATATTGGATGGTTTGATTGTAATCTTTCAATAGCTCGAGCCAACGTCGTTGCCGCTTGTTGAGTTCTTTTTGGGTGAAGAAATATTTGAGGCTTTTACGATCTGTATAGATCTCCACTTTCTCCCCATACAGGTAGTGTCTCCAGATCTTTAATGCGAAAATGACTGCTGGCAACTCCAAATCATGAGTAGGATAATTCCTCTAATATTCTTTGAGTTATCGTGAGGCATATGCTATGACTTTCCCATGTTGCATGAGAATACATCCTAACCCTTTGCCTGAAGCATCGCTGTAGATAACAAATCCATCCAAACCAGATGGTATTGTCATAACAGGTGCCGAAATGAGTCTTCTCTTGAGTTCTTGAAAACTCTTCTCACAATCCTCGCTCCAACCGAATTTTGTATCTTTACGAGTCAGTTGTGTTAACGGAATAGCGATTCTAGAAAATCCTTCCACGAATCTCCGATAGTAACCAGCTAAGCCCAGAAAGCTACGTCGTGCTTGATCCATGAAACTTCGGTTGCTCCAACTTTTATGGCTTTAATCTTTGCCGGGTCGATAGATACTCCATGTTTTGACACCACGTGCCCAAGGAATGCTACTTCCTCAAGCCAGAACTCGCATTTCTTCAGCTTGGCATATAGCTTGTTATCACGAAGCCTTTGCAGTACCAATGGCGCTCATGATCTTCACGGCTTTTGGAATAGATGAGGATGTCATCAATAAAGACAACAACGAACTGATCCAAATATTCTTTGAATACATGGTTCATCATATCCATAAAAGCAGCAAGAGCATTAGTCAATCCAAAAGACATGACTAAGAATTCATAATGCCCGTACCGAGTTTTGAAGGCAGTCTTTGGAATATCCTCAGTTTTAATCTTCAGCTGATGATATCCAGAACGAAGATCGATCTTTGAAAAGAATTGTGCTCCTTGCAACTGGTTGAATAAGTCATCAATGCGAGGTAGCGGATACCTATTCTTGATAGTGACATGATTCAATTCCTGATAGTCGATACAAAGTCGCATACTACCATCTTTCTTCTTTACGAATAAAACAGGAGCACCCCAAGGAGATGTACTAGGACAAATGAAACCGATGTCCAACAACTCCTATAGTTGGACCTTTAACTCCTAAAGTTCAATAGGAGCCATTCGATATAGGGTTTTAGAAATGAGATTTGTACCAGGTTCAAGGTCAATAAAGAATTCAACTTCACGTTCTGGGGGTAGACCGGGAAGTTCTTCAGGAAAATATGCCAGGAAATTCACTAACAACAGAAATATTATTCAAATCTGACGTGTTATTGTTCAAGTCCGTGACATGGGCTAAGAAAGCTTGACATCCATTTTTCAATAAACTAATAACTTTATGGCTTGATATGACATTGATTGATTTTAGTGGTTTGGTTGTTTGAATTCGCATAACAGGTTGGTTAGGAATATGAAAACTGACAATCTTACGAAAACATTCAATTTTATCATGATGAGTGGTTAACCAATCAATCCCTAAAATCACATTAAATGCAAGAATTTTCAACGAAATAAGATCAGTAGGTAATGTGATGGTACCAACTTGAATTAAGCAAGATTTATAAATAGTAGATGCAATGAAAGTTTCTCCTAACGGAGTCTCAACAGATAAGTCAAAGTCTAACTTGTCCGGAGTCAAGTTTAACCGTTGAGCACAAGCAAGAGAGATAAAAGAATGGGTAGAACAGGTATCTAATAAGGTATAAACTTCGCAAGAGTTTATGATTAGCTTACCCGTGATCACCTCGTTTGGGTTCCTCGCGTTTTGGGCAGTCATGACAAACGCCCTTCCTAGAACCACCGACTTTGACTTGTCCGGGACAGCCTTTGGAGTCACCATCCCCGTTGAACTTGGTTTCGCAACTAGACAATCTCTAGCTATATGACCTTCCTTTGCACAGTTATAACACAGCTTGGACTGTTGTAGGTAGTTTGGGTTGATGTGGCCCTCTTTCCCGCCTTTGTAACAAACAACCAGTGCTCGTTCTCCTCCCCTAAAAATAGTTGATGTTTGTGCTGACGTCTTTACGTTGTCATTGTTGTACCTTCTCTTCTTGAAATCAACTCCTGACTCGCTCCTTCATTATCACGGCCACGATTACCACCAGAGTGGTTACCGCTTTTGTCCAAATGTTTTCCTTCCTGCTGGTTTTCATTGCTCTGATGACTTCCGCCTTGAACATACTCATTATCTCGCTCTAAAAATTGAGCCCCGTTTACAACATCTGAATATAAAGAAAATTTATGAGAGATAAGATATTGCCAAATCTCGGGTTTTAGACCTCTCAGAAACATCCTCGCCATTCGTTCCTCATTCTCGACCAAATAAGGTGCTGAACACCGATAACTCTGCAAACTTTAGCGTCGTCTTTGGGACACGCGTCGTATGTTGTTTTATTCCAGTCTGATAAACTCTACCTCCTTCATATGACGAATACTTTCAGTAAAGTAGTTGTCATTAAACAGTTTCTGAAACGTTTCCCAAGACATGTTAAGTGCGGCAGGCTGGGTACGCTTTACTGATTCCCACTAGTAATATGCCTCTCAGCGGAACATAAAGGTGGCGAATGGAACCTTCTGTTACTCCGTGCATTCCAAGACATCAAATATCTTGGTAATTTGTTTGACCCACATTTCCGCCTTGATCGGATCTGGCTTTCCAATTAAATTTTGGTGGTCCCTACTCTTTGAACTGCTTGGTTGTGACAAGTCGTGCATTGCTATCATTTCCACCTGTATTTTGTGCATGAGTCTCCCTCGTTTGATTTTGCATGAATTAAAAAAGCTTCTAAACATCCCATCATTCATCGTTTGTTTGGTAGTGTTGTTTACAGGAGGAATATTTCCTTCCTGTTGCAGGTTCCCCTTGGTGGTGATTAAAGGTGTCTCCACGGTCTGATTCACTTTGTTGTTAATATTTGTAGCTGCCATTTTCAAATACTGCCACAAAACAAGGGTTAATTGACATATCACATATTATCCCTATACTCTGACCGACCAAATAAATACCAAAAAACTTAGTCAGGTCATACTAGTGAATGAATTCCCCGTCTCTCCCCTCTTAGTTCTTGTCTCATATCTCAGCCAGGGATCATATCCTTAAGCTTTGATACCAACTGTGACGCCCCCAAAATAGGTATATATCACCCATTCTGAGTCGCCAAATACATGGTATAAAAACAAATACAACTTTAGTAATATAATTGTCGTGCAAAATACGACAACACATATACTGTGAGTTTAAATACAACTATTGTCTAATAGAGAGTATACAAACTCAAAAGGAGTTCTCATTATAATTATTGATACAATATTTTAAAAAATAGTGAGGATTTCTAAAACAACTATCTTGAATCATCACTCCATACCCCGGCTAGTTCTTGCTAAATTCTATCCTCCTAAGAAGAACAATGGAACAAAAAGGAAAAGGGTGTGCTCAACTATCCCAGCAAAGAATATTATGACTAAGATAATATACAACAAATTATCATTAGTCTTCAACAGAGAATAATCTGATAAAATATAATAGACAACAAGTTTTAGATCAACAACTGCAGCGGAAATATCAATCCATTAGAAGATTCAAGTAGAGAATGAGTTCTACTATCTTCTAAGATTTAAAAGTCCATCATCAATATTTTATCCTTGTAACAACAATCAATATATATTTTGAATCAAATATTCATCTTTGCACTATAGGCCAAAGATATTCATTTGTATCACCTGTTGGTCATGTTCATCTCAACACCTGTTCATCTTTCCACTACGGGCCAAAGATATTCATTAGGTAATCATTCATCTTTGCACTACAGGCCAAAGATATTAATTAGGTAATTATTCATCTTTGCACTAAAGGCCAAAGATATTCAGTTATATCACCATTTAGGACTGAGGATGATTAAAATATCGTAAAGAAAACGAATCCAGTGAGATAAAAGAACAAATATTAGGGATTCGTATTACAGTTATATCCAAGTTCAATAATACTCCATAATAACCAATTTTGAAACAGAATTCAAAAATAAAGATCAAAACATGGATACAATCAAAGATAGTAACCATAATGGACATCTTGGATAAAAAGAAGAAAATTTAATTTTTTCGGTGAATAGTGCCGTATTCATGAATAGTGCTGTATACGTGATAGTAACCCCGACACAAAAAGTTCCAAATTTGATAAAAGGTTCAGACCAATATTTCGGCATAATGATATTGAAAGAAATAATATCATATATTAATAAAATAACATCCTTTACCTCAAAATAACAATATTTCTGATCGGAATATCGGATGTAAAGCCGAAGGAAACTTGCACTGAATAACAACTCTCAAAGTATTTAAATACTCACAAAAATACGCTCGACAATATAGAGAGAAAGAAAACTTGTTTCTTGTGTGATTTTCAATTATAACTTAAGCATCTATTTATAAGAAAATGCTAGAACGCCAAAGGAGACTAAAATAATAAAATATTATTATTTTTAAAATCAATTCTACGTACCAACCAAGACCAGCCACCAGTATACCAATTCTGAAAAAATTTCAGCAGCTCACATGTTTTAGAAAATCAAAAGTGGATCCCACCCAATTTTAATAAAAATCACTTTATTTTCTGAAACTTCATTAATTCATAGAAAATAGTCCGTTTATCATAAAAATACAAATTTTATGTCCATTCCACACGAAATCGAATTATCTACAACTTTGTAGCTTTGAGTTTTTCCAAATTCCAAACAGAAAATATCCGAAATCCAAAAACAGATGATTTTTAATACCTCCATTCCGACAAAATACTGATAAAACACCTCAGCATTAATTCCATCATTTATAAACACATAAAATAAATATATCCATAATTTATAACCTCATAAAAAAAATATGTCCTTATCATATAAATAAATAATGAATTATTCACAAATAATATTACAGAATCGCAATTATGACAACCAGGCCGATCCCAGGAAAGAGGGGGCTTTCCGATAAGGATTTCTCCTTACTGGCGCGCAATTAGGTGACCAAACCTCTCATTGACAGAACTTTCTAGACATTGCCAGTAATGCTATCTAATAATATTATTCCAAATATTATGAATTATTGATCTGATAATGGAGATACTGTGCAGTGACAATTATTTAACAACAATAATTTAAAATATCAACGCAGCAATTATTGAACCAATAAAATAAAATATTGAATAGTAATTACTGTAACAATTATTGAGTAGTGCCTTCTTATGTAAGAATCAATAATTCAACAATACGGTGCAATACCGTGTGCTACTGTGCAACCACGCGTATTACTGTATTTTAACCACCAAGTATTCCAACAGTGTTAACGATAACAATTACGCCGTTATTTATAAATCTCAAACTTTGTCGTTTTCTTCATCCGACAGTTATCCGTTATGGGGCCCACAAATGGTTGCGCCGTCGTACGAATATTCACCGACAGAAAAAATATTCCACGACCAAACGAATATTCCCCGACAACAATGAATATTTTATAACCACTTTCTTATTTTTGAAAATTTGCACATTTCACCCATAACCAAAGTATTATATCAAATTATCACCTTATTATTCACAATAATAATTAGAAGAAATTCAATTTTATTTATAATAAGTTGGGGTCTTACACTATTCACATATACGGCACTATTCGCGAATACGAAACTATTCACCGAAAAATGAAATTTTCTCATTTTTGTCCAAAATGTCTGTTACGGTTACTATCTTTGATTGTATCCATATTTTGATCTTTATTTTTTAGTTATGCTTCACAATTGGTTATTATGGAGTATTTTTGAACTTGGATAAACTAAATTATGAATCCTTAATCTTTGATCTTTTATCTCACTGGATTCATTTTCTTCAAGATATTTTTCATCATCCTCGTTCCTAAATGATGATATTACTGAATATCTTTTGCATGTAGTGCAAAGATGAATGATTACCTAATGAATATCTTTGGCCTGTAGTGCAAAGATGAATGATTACCTAATGAATATCTTTGGCTCGTAGTGCAAAGATGAACAGGCGTTCAGATGAACATGACCAACTGGTGATACAAATGAATATCTTTGGCCTGTTGTGCAAAGATGAATATTTGATTCAAGATGTATATTGATTGATGTTACAGGGATAAAATATTGATGATGGACTTTTAAATCTTAGAAGATAGTAGAATTATTTCTCTACTTGACTCTTCTAATGGATTGCTGTTCCACTGCAGTTGTTGATCTAAAACTTGTTGTCTATTATATTTTATCAGATTTTTCCTGGTTGAAGACTAATGATAAATTATTGTATATTACCTAAGTCATAATATTCTTTACTGGGCTAGTTGAGCTCACCCTTTTCCTTTTTGTTCCATTTTTCTTCCCAAGAGGTGAGAACATAGCAGGAACTAACCGGGGTATAGAGTGATGGTTCAGGATAGTTATATTAGTAGTCCTCACTATTTTTGTAAAATAGTGTATCAATAATTGTAATGAGAACTCCTTTTGAGTTTGTATACTCTCTATTTGATAATATTTTTATTAAAACTCACAGTATATGGGTTGTCGTATTTTGCACGACAATTGTATTACTGAAGTTGTATTTGTTTCTGTACCATATATTTGGCGACTCAGAATGGGTGATGTATACCTATTTTGGGGCGCGCTTGGATTAATATCGAGCTTAGGATATGATCCCTGGCTGAGATATGAGACAAGAACTAGGAGGGGAGAGACGAAGAATGTGACGCCCCCACAATAGGTCCACACGACCCATCTTGAGTCGCAAGATATCGCACTATAAAAATCAAATACAAACTTTATTTATACAACTGTTGTGCAGAGTACGACAACAGATAAGCTGTGAGTTTTAATTCAAATGTATATAACTCTCCTAGTGCCTCGACCACAACCTTACAATGATAGTACTTTACATAAAATTATAGTTAAAAACTGTTTTAGAAACTAAAATCTTTGGGAAGTGTTCAAGGAAACCTTCGTACATGGGAGGTCATGCATCCAGGTTATGATAGATATCATATGTCCACAGAATTATCCTTGGATGACCCAAAAGTCCCCAAAGAAAAACAAGAAAATTACTATCATCTTCTTTCCAATGGTGAATCTTCTCTTGACATATAATTATCTCCGTTGTCTCCAAGTAAAAATTATATTTCAAATATACTCTAAGATCATATAGGTAGTCCTCGTAGATATACTCAGCAAGTGGATGTGCACAACCATGTCTTATGATAACATGAGGTTGTATGTCATTATACATCTTGTATGATAGTGGCAAAAACACCCTTCCAACATTGGGTTCGCCTCACCCTATTTGATTCACCAAATATAACAACTAAATGATGTATAGAATACAACACACTTTTCTATAATGTTTAGGGAGAACCTCCACAGCTAGAGACCACCGGTCTATTCTCCTGTTACCCCAGCTCGACCCAGCTACACTCTTAATACCTGAAAGGAATTGTGAAGCAGAAGGGTGAGCACAACTAGCCCAGTAATAATATCATGACTAAAGATAATTAAATTATCAATAGCCTTCGTTAGTAATGAATCAGAGATAAAACTATTTAACCATAGTTGCAGCGGAACGAGCAATCCATTAGAAGAGTCAAATAGACCATAAAGTCTATTATCTTCTCCACGTTAAAAATCCAACAACAATGTTTTATCCCTGTAACATCAGTCAACAATTCCTATCCAAAATCAGGTGAATAACTTATAATCATAATTGTGGTTCTAAATTCCTCTTCGCACCTAGGACGAAGATAATTTTCATCACCTATCTTTACCTGAAATATCAAAGACCATGGTTATACCAAATCACAATTCCTCTCCATAATCATACTAGTAAATTCATATTTCCACTACGGGACAAAGATATTCATTAATAGTTCATTCTTGCACTACAGGCCAAAGACATGCAACTATATTTTAGAAAAGTCAAGTAGAGCATGATATCTACTATCTTCTACGAATTAAAAGTCTATTATAATTATTTTATCGCTGAGACTTAGCTCAATAAATAATCCACATCACCAAATTATCCATGCACTACGCTCAAGGATATTCGTTAATATCACATCCATGAATTATCCATGCACTACGGCCAAGGATATTCATTATTATCACATCCATGAATTAATATTTCATCGCTAAGACTCAGCTCAATAATTAATCCACATCATCAAATCATCCTTGCACTACAGGCCAAGGATATTCATTATTATCACATCCATGAATTAATATTTCATCGCTGAGACTCAACTTAATAATTAATCCACATAAACGAATCATCCCTGCATTATAGGCCAAGGATATTCATTAGTATCATGACCACGAATTATCCATGCACTACGGGCCAATGATAATTGTGTTTTCATCAACGGTCCTGATCATGCCATAAAATAATTCATCTTTGCACCCTTGGCCGAAGAGAATCCATAGCCATAATCATACCAAAAACTATCCATAAATGCACTACGGGCCAATGAGGACTTTTTCCACATCATTTGTAACATTACGGTCATGATTATACCGAATAATACCTGGTCATAATCATACCAAGTCCATCTATACAATATAGGCCACAGATAACTTTCATCATAATATAAGCATGAGGATAATTACAATGATATAAACAATCAATCAAATGAGATAAAGGATAAATATTACACATTTATAATACAATTTATCCAGCGTTTAATAATAACCAAATGTTATCAATCACTTAATTATCTCATAATCTAATATCATTAATATTATAACAATATTTTAATCATTTCTTAAACTTATAAATAATTTATTTTAGTTGTTTACTCTTTACTAATTAATGTATTTAACCATCCTAAAATGTCAAACTCATAAGATTTCATCATCAATAACCAAAACTCTCATCACAAATCTGCATATACCTTATATAGGATTTCCAAGCCATAAAATTATATTTTCCAATTTTGTTACTTCACATAACATATTTAATTTATTTACTCATAATTAGTTCATTTTCATGAAAAATACCAAATCAGTCCCAAAAATATTTTTTTTCTAGAATTTAGCAGAATATAGTCTTATACTAAACATATATTTTTCTCGAAATTTTAAAAATTCATTTACTATTTTTCATATGGCCAAAACTGCCGAATATTTAGACATTTATCATAAATTGTACTTTTGTCCAAAAATTTCGAAATTTACAGGGTATATTCCTATTATATACATGTACCCCCAATAAAAATTTCACCAATTTTGGAGTTAACACAAAGAGTTATAAGGGTTTACTTTTAAAATAGTCATTTCCCGTAAAATTCATAACTCTTAATCTATACATCCAAAAATCGCCATTTTTGGACATAATATAGAAAATTCATCAAATTATCATTTCAAAATTTTCATAAATTTTTTAGGGTCAGAAAAATTACGCAACTGCAAATGGATATTCACCCGCCATGCGGTAATCCACGTAGATAGATTATTCCAATATAGTAATAAAGAATGGAATAATAGAAGAATTCACCAGGCGTCCGTAATCTACACAGACAGGTTATTCTAACAGAATAATAAAGAATGGGATCAGGTCATGCGTAACCCGCATAGACATGATATTCCAATATAATAATAAAGAATGGAACCAGGTCATGCGTAATCCGCATAGACAGGATATTTCAATAGAATAATAAAGAATGGAATAACAACATAATTCACCAGGCATGCGATAGACCGCACGGACATGTTATTCCAACAGAATAATTAAGAATGGAATAACAACCCTTACGAGTATTGAAAGAAAATAAGTCTCTTCATGAATACGAAAGAATAATACCCCTTACTATAATAATAATATCCCTTACCTTAAAAAGAAGAGTATTCCGACGGTAGGGCGGGGATATACTTGAAGAAAACTTGCACTATTTTCTACGCTCAAAACTTTCTTAAACTCTAAAGAAATACGCTCAAGATTATAGAAAAAAATTCTATGAACTTCTAGTGTGATTTTCAATTCTAACTAAGCATCCTATTTATAGGATAATAGAAATAATACTATGTTGTACTATGCAATAAAATATAATATATTCTATTTATAATCAAATAAAACAAAACTTTATAAAAGTATTACATTTTATATAAAAAGATTTTATATACAAACACTATGCATGCACTATGCATAATAAAATATAATATATTCTATTTAAAATCTAATAAAATAAATAACTTTATAAAAGTATTACATTTTATATAAAAAGATTTTACTATGCAAACACTATGCAGGCACTATGCAAACACTATGCAAAATAAAATATAATATATTCTATTTAAAATCTTATAAAACAAATAACTTTATAAAAGTTTTACATTTTATATAAAAATATTTTACTATGCAAATACTATACAAAGAATTATCGCAGCAATAATTGAACAAAACCGAGTGACTTCTCATGTAAGCATCAATAATTAATGTCTGTGCTACTATGCAACCACGCCAGATTATTATACTACTTTAACACGGGTGTTTCAAGCAGATTAACGGTAAAACTTCCGCCGTTATTTTTATAAAAAGATAATTTTGTTGTTTTCTAACTCTGACAATAATTCTGTTATGGGGTCCACCAATAATTGTGTCGTTGTTCGAATATTCCCTGTTAAAACGAATATTCCCCGACCAATCGAATATTATATAACAACTTGCTTACTTTGCAAAAAAATTCACATATCATCCTTAACTTAAAACTTTTATCAATTTAACCATTTACAAAATAAAATAATAATTATAATAAAATTGAATACTTTCATTTCATAAAATTCGGGGTCTTACAATCTCCACTCCTAATGAAATTTCACCCTTGAAATTTACGTACGTACCTGGTATTCGAAGAGATGAGAATACATTGCTTTCTTTTCGGATTGTACCTTCCCAGTTATATCCTCTGTATCATGATTTTTCCATTGCTCAGCTCCTGTATTTCAGATATCATTCTAGAATATATCTTCAAAACAAAGGTCAATTGACATATCACAAATTGTCAACTTATCAAGTAAAAAGTTTGGCTTAGGTAAGTCATACACTAGCGAAGTATATTACTCGTCTCTCCCCTCGTAGTTCTAGACTCATATCTACGCCAGCGGCCATATCCCTAAGCTCTGATGCCATTTGTGACGCCCCCAAAATAGGTCCACACGACCCATCTTGAGTCGCCAGATATTGCACTATAAAAATCAAATACAAACTTCATTTATACAACTGTTGAACTGTCGTGCAGAGTACGACAACAGATAAGCTGTGGGTTTTAATACAAATGTATGTAACTCTCCTGGTGCCTCGACCACAACCTTATGTTGGGTAAAATCTAGTTACGCACAACACGTAATTATACGTGGTCAACAAGTAATAAAGTGAAAGTAGAGTATCGTTCCCACGAGGAATTATTAATACAAATTACCAAGTACTAACCCTTAATCAACTCAATCTTATTTAAACGAATGAATTTCAAATTATATAAATTAAACTACTATTAAATTCCACTAGTTAAATTAAGATTACAGAGATTTCAGATCACAACTTCACTTATTGCTTTATTTAAGTTAACACACTTCTCATCAATTATTCTCTATCCTGAATTGTTAATCAAGAACACTAAAGCAGGTAAAACCACCTCTCGATTCAAGATAACCATACTCACTTAAATCCATAGATGATAGAATTAAGCAAGACACCCTAAATAACTAATCCACTATATCTCTATGTGAATTACAATTAAAAAGGATTTAAAGCACAAGTTCTCTATAAGATTACATATGGTGTAAAGGCATATCTCTATCCTAAACACGAATCATGAATTCCATCTAAGCATAAATCAGAAACACATGATATCATGATAAGATCTAAATCAATACTTCATCTCTCGAGTTCATATAAATTATCACGGTAATTGTTAGCTAGGCAATTAAGCAATTAAGTCCAAATCACAATAGAAAATCTTCACAATAGAACATAATAATTGATAGCGAAATATATTAAAATAAACTACACAATAAGATCCATTGTAATCTCAAACAAAGAATTAGTTCATGATTATTGAATTAAAACTAAGAATCCACAATTGAATAAACATTAAAAGATAAAGATAGAAGAAGATGAGAAGATAGAATCTGTTGTTTGTAGATTTGATGCTCCCTCCTTGCTCCTACTTTGAATCTTTCATTGTCTCCAAGTTGCTTGAATCCCCAAATCTAATAAGAACTAGGGTTTTGATCTAATTTACTCTAATCTAGTCTAATGGAATCCTCCAAAACTAGCCTAGATCTCCCTCTTTTATGTCTCTTATCATGTATTTATAGTTCTAATGGACACCCAAGCAAGTTAGGCAACTAAGAATCCTATTCTAGCTCAAATTGGACATCAAATGACCCAAATCAATTGTTTCCCCGCCGCTTAGCGCTCCCCGTGCTGCCCCTAAGTCTTTTCAGGCGCGCCCTGAGCTACAGTGTCCGAAAATCTGGTCACCAGCGCCCTGCATAGTTCATGTATAGCGTGTTCGCGCTACCTCGATTTTCTGCTTACGACGCGTCCTTTGGTAAAATAATCATAGCTTTTGATCCGCTAGGAGTTACGGGGCCTTCCACCTATCAAATCGAAGATATCGACAAGATCTACAAGCTTTATTCTTTAACAATTGACAGATTCGGTCCGGATCAAGTCGGAAATCGGGTTTGAAGTAGATGCTATGTAAATGGCAAACATGATAACTCTTAGCTTTGATCTTCGTTGATAAAAGGCCATAACTCTCGCATCCGAACTCCGATTGGGACAATTCAAGATGTTATGGAAAGCTAAGAAGTAGATCTACAATAAATTCTAAATTCCAAGCCAAGAAAATGCATCCAACTTGGTGTTAAAAGTCCTTCAATCTTCCCTCCTTTCATTTTCTTGCGTATTTTGGTCCAAAAGATGTCCGAGTTGCTTTCCCTTGCTTATTCATGCTAATGTTATGTCATAGCCTACAAAATAACATAAAATGTATGAAAAGTAACTAAGAAACATAGGTTTAAGCAATTAATTCAAGTAATAGATACCAGATAAGTAGGTTTAAAACCTACTTATCAAATACCCCGAAACTTAAACATTTGCTTGTCCTCAAGCAAAAACACAAAACAACAATGTTATGCAATGCAACTAATCTACATGCCTACGAATCCAGCAGTAATGACAGAAACAAGTCTATTCAATCGGCCTTAGAGAAATCAAGTAAACATGATAATACATCATATAAAAACCAATCAATAACTTCTTAATCAATCATCAAATCTTATACTGTTATCACTAATATAGTGCGTGTGTGCTCCAGAACAATGTTAACCGATATAAAATCAAATTTAACACATAACAAGTCTCTTCGAAGGCATCATACAGTGTAAACTCAAGAAATCTAAAAACAAGCTAGATCCAACTAAAATTAAATAATCACCAATATTGAGGGTCAACATGGGATACTTATGCTTCATTTTTCATCTACGAGGGCTTTTTGCTCTTATTTCCCGTTTTATTCTTTTTCTTTTTTTTGCACAGTGAGTGCGTTTTACGCTCCATCTCACGCCTGTGTTTATGGGGAGTGCATTTCGCGCTTCTTCTCGACCCACCACATGACTCAATTTATTCAACTCAATATCTTTTCTTCTTTTTTTTTCTTTTCTTAGAAGCTTATATACCCCACTTTCCCCCCCCCCCCAAAACTTAGGTTCTTGCCTAATTCTTCGCCTTCACTGCCTATCCTTGTCATTCTCTTATTTAAACTAGCATTATCCTTTAGAGATGCTTTATGTATCAATTTAAACTCAATCATTCAACAAGTTGTTTTTACTGTGATATCCTTATTATACCAGTTTCAAATAGAAAAAGACTCAATTCCTAATAGAAATTCACATCAAAGCTCTAATAATCAGAGTGATATACTTGTCTACCCAATTCAAATCTCATCATTGACCAAAACAAACTGTAAATATCAAACAGCTGGAATCATGCAAGATGTACTAAATGCTATATAAACATAGTAAACTAACTACTAATTTTTCAAATTTTTAATTTTTTTCAAGAATGCAAAAACTAAATGTAACTATACGAACTACAATGTAAATAATTAACTATATGCAATACGACACTAAAAATCCCCAAACTTAAACTAGACATTGTCCTCAATGGCTAAGATAGGAAAAATTAAAAGAGAGGACTTCCCTGAAAATAAAGCATTTTCCTCCTTGTTTGCTAAATCTGAAGAATAGGCCAGACACATTGGAATAGATCGGGAACTACACTTGAGTTGGACTTGACTAACCTATGAATATGATAGAAGCAAGCTTGTTAGATCCTAAGATATGCAAATTTATTAACTAATAATATAAAACCTAATAAAAACTATAAATAAAAATTAAACTTGGGTTGCCTCCCAATAAGCGCTTGATTTATAGTCCTTCTGCCAGACTTTTTTTGGTCAACGATATCCAATTCCTCTTCGAAAGTTGAGGAATCCTCCATCCATCAGTAACAAAAAATCCTTTGGGAGGTTCCCACAAGCGATGGCCATATCATCCAAGTCACCTAACATGCTCTGACTCGGTATAATCTCCATGAAGAAGGGCAAATGACTTGGTGCTATCTCCATTGTGTTTGTGATCATATTTGGGCATGGAAGTGTGTCAAACATAATGGGCTCTTCGTCTATCTTCTCTTTCTCTTCCCACCAAAGCTTCATTGTTGCACTCTCTCTTATGTCATAAAGAGCTTTGTCGACGACATGACTACCAAGTGGGCATGATTTTGCAAATCTAATTGGACCCTTGAACATTGGCGGAGAAGGCACTTAAGGCATTAATAACACCGGCTCATCCGCGTTAGTACTCATAGTTAGTTCATCCCCACTTGTCTCCTCTTTTTCAACATCTCGTGTCTCATCCAGTTGTAGATTTGGTTCGGGCACTTCATCAATCTCGGAATCCTCGTCATAACACCAGTTATTTTGAGGACAGTAGTTCAAGGTGTTGAACATTTGATCTATATGATTTTGAAGATTTTGAATTGACCTCGCTTGATTTTGAATTGTCATCTCTTGATTAATCCTCCTCTCTTCTTGGTCTGCTATGTCCTTCAATATTACATCCATCGGATTTGGCTTTTCTTCTTGTGGCAATGGAGGTGGACATGAAAATTTTGGTGTGTATGATGGATTTAGAGCGTAGTATTGGTCTTCATAAGTATCGCTCCATGACGAATCCGGTTGATACCCCCAAACTTGATGATAATTATTATATGTATAATCGTTGAGGTATTCACCACCGTGGTGTCCCAGCCCAAAACTAATGGTGCATTGATGACTCGGGTGATTACCAACACAATAAGTGCAATTAACTGCTATCATTCGATTACGTTGGGCTGCAATGACGTCCAACCTCCTCGAAAGTTTCTCAAGTTGTGCTGATAATGCAGAAAATTCATTGAGACCATAAATCCCCGCTCCCCTTGGCTGAGTCATTCTCGTATACGGCCATTGATAATTAGATTCCGCCATGGTACCTGAAAAGAATGAAAAATAGGAAGAGAATTAAAAACAAATTAAAAAAATATTTAAATTAAGACTAATTTGATTGAAGCTAATATTGGCAAAAATATAATAACTAATTCCCCGGCAATGGCGCCAAAAATGTGTTGGGTAAAATCTAGTTACGCACAACACGCAAGTATACGTGGTCAACAAGTAATAAAGTGAAAGTAGAGTATCGTTTCCACGAGGAATTATTAATACAAATTACCAAGTACTAACCCTTAATCAACTCAATCTTATTTAAATGAATGAATTTCAAATTATATAAATTAAACTACTATTAAATTCCACTAGTTAAATTAAGATTACAGAGATTTAAGATCACAACTTCACTTATTGCTTAATTTAAGTTAACACACTTCTCATCAATTATTCTCTATCCTGAATTGTTAATCAAGAACACTAAAGTAGATAAAACCACCTCTCGATGCATAATACCCATACTCACTTAAATCCACAGATGATAGAATTAAGCAAGACACCCTAAATAACTAATCCACTATATCTCTATGTGAATTACAATTAAAAAGGATTTAAAGCACAAGTTCTCTATAAGATTACATATGGTGTAAAGGCATATCTCTATCCTAAACACGAATCATGAATTCCATCTAAGCAGAAATCAGAAACACATGCTATCATGATAAGATCTAAATCAATACTTCATCTCTCGAGTTTATATAGATTATCACAGTAATTGTTAGCTAGGAAATTAAGCAATTAAGTCCAAATCACAATAGACAATACTCAAAATAGAACATAATAATTGATAGCGAAACATATTAAAATAAACTACACAATAAGATCCATTGTAATCTCAAACAAAGAATTAGTTCATGATTATTGAATTAAAACTAAGAATCCACAATTGAATAAACATTAAAAGATAAATATAGAAGAAGATGAGAAGATAGAATCTGTTGTCTGTAGATTTGATGCTCCCACCTTGCTCCTACTTTGAATCTTCCATTGTCTCCAAGTTGCTTGAATCCCCAAATCTAATAAGAACTAGGGTTTTGATTTAATTTACTCTAATCTAATCTATTTGAATCCTCCAAAACTAGCCTAGATCTCCCTCTTTTATGTCTCTCATCATGTATTTATAGTTCTAATGGACACCCAAGTAAGTTAGGCAACTAAGAATTCTATTCTAGCTCAAATTGGACATCAAATGACCTAAATCAATTGTTTCCTTCGCCGCTTAGCGTGCCTTCTGCTGCCCCTAAGTCATTTGGGCGCGGCTACCGCGCATGGTAATGTTGTTAGAAAATCTGGTCACCCAATGCGCTATGCATAGTTCATGTATAGCGCGGTCCGCGCTACCTTGTTTCCTACTGCGACATCCTTTTGTAAAACAGGCATAACCTTTGATCCGCTAGGAGTTACGGGGCCTGACACCTATCAAATCGAAGATATCAACGAGATCTACAGCATTTATTCTTTCACAATTGACAAATTCCGTCCGAATCAAGGCAGAAATCGGGCTTGAAGTAGATACTATTTAAACGACAAACATGACAACTCTTAGCTTTGATCTTTGTTGATAAAAAGGCCATAACTCTCGTATCCGAACTCCGATTGGGACGATTCAAGATGTTCTGGAAATCAAAGAAGTAGATCTACATTAAATTCCAAATTCCAAGCCAAGAAAATGCATCCAACTTGGTGTTAAAAGTCCTTCAATCTTCCCTCTTTTCATTTGCTTGCGTATTATGGTCCAAAAGATGTGCGAATTGCTTTCCTTTGCTTCTTCATGCCAATGTTATGTCATAGCCTATAAAATAACATAAAATGTATGAAAATTAACTAAGAAACATAGGTTTAAGCAACTAATTCAAGTAATAGATACCAGATAAGTAGGTATAAAACCTACTTACCACCTTACAATTGTACTTTACATAAAAGTACAGTCAAAAACTGTTTTAGAAACTAAAATCTTTGGGAAGTAATCAAGGAAACCTTCGTACATGGGAGGCCATGGGTCAAGGTTATGATAGATATCATATGTCCACAGAATTATCCTTGGTTGCCCCAAAAGTCTCCAAAGAAAAACAAGAAGATTACTATCATCTTCTTTCCAATGGTGAGTCTTCTCTTGACATATAATTATCTTCGTTGTCTCCAAGTGAAAATTATATTTCAAATATACTCCAAGATCATATAGGTAGTGCTCGTAGATATACTCAGCAAGTGGATGTGCACAACCATGTCTTATGATAACACGAGGTTGTATGTCATTAGACATCTTGTATGATAGTGGCAAAAACACCCTTCCAACGTTGGGTTCGCCTCACCCTATTTGATTCACTAAATATAACTACTAAATGATGCATAGAATACAACACAGTTTTCTATACTGTGTAGGGAGAACCTCCACAGCTAGAGACCACCGTTCTATTCTCCTGTTACCCCCGCTCGACCTAGCTACACTCTTATTACCTAAAAGGAATTGTGAAGCAGAAAGGTGAGCACAACTAGCCTAGTAAAGAATATCATGACTAAAGATAATTAAATTATCAATAGCCTTCGTCATTAATGAATCAGAGATTTAGAACATATGACATATGATAAAACTTTTCAACCACAATTACAGCGGAACGAGCAATCCATTAGAAGAGTCAAATAGACCATAAAATCTATTATCTTCTCCACGTTAAAAATCCACCAACAATGTTTTATCCCTGTAACATCAGTCAACAATTCCTGTCCACAATCAGATGAATAACTCATAATCATAATTATGTTTCTAAATTCCTCTTCGCACCTAAGACGAAGATAATTTTCATCACCTGTCTTTACCTGAAATATCAAAGACCATGGTTATACCAAATCACAATTCCTGTCCATAATCATACTAATAAATTCATATTTCCACTATGGGCCAAAGATATTAATTAACAGTTCATTCTTGCACTACAGGCCAAAGACATGCAACTGTATTTTAGAAGAGTCAAGTAGAGCATTATATCTATTATCTTCTACGAATTAAAAGTCTATTATCAATATTTTATCGTTGAGACTCAGCTCAATAAATAATCCACATCACCGAATTATCCATGCACTACGCCCAAGGATATTCGTTAGTATCGCATCCATGAATTATCCATGCACTACGGCCAAGGATATTCATTATTATCACATCCATAAATTAATATTTCATCGCTGAGACTCAACTCAATAATTAATCCACATCATCGAATCATCCCTGCACTACAGGCCAAGGATATTCATTATTATCACATATATGAATTAATATTTCATAGCTGAGACTCAGTTCAATAATTAATCCACATCATCGAATCATCCCTGCACTACAGGCCAAGGATATTCATTAGTATCACGACCACGAATTATCCATGCACTACAGGCCAAAGATAATCGTGTTTTCATCAATGGTCCTGATCATGCCATAAAACAATTCATCTTTGCACCCTTGGCCGAAGAGAATCCATAGCCATAATCATACCAAAAACTGTCCATCAATGCACTACGAGCCAATGCGGACTTTTTCCACATCATTTGTAACATTACGGTCATGATTATACTAAATAATCACTGGTCATAATCATACCAAGTCCATCTATGCATTACAGGCCACAGATGACTTTCATCATAATATAAGCATGAGGATAATAACAATGATATAAAGAATCAATCAAATGAGATAAAGGATAAATATTAAACATTTATAATACAATTTATCCAGCGTTCATTAAAAACCAAATGTTATCAATCACTTAATAAACTCATAATCTAATATCATTAATATTATAACAATATTTTAATCATTTCTTAAACTTATAAATAATTTATTTTAATTGTTTATTCTTTACTAATTAATGCATTTAATCATCCTAAAATGCCAAACTCATAAGATTTCATCATCAATAACCAAAACTCTCATCACAAATCTGCATATACCTTATATAGGATTTCCAAGCCATAAAATTCAATTTTCCAATTTTGTTACTTCACATAACATATTTAATTCATTTACTCATAATTAGTTCATTTTCATGAAAAATATCAAATCATTCCCAAAAATATTTTTTTTCTGGAATTTAGCAGAATATAGTCTTATACTAAACATATATTTTACTCGAAATTTAAAAAAATCATTTACTTTTTTTTTCATATGGCCAAAACTGCTGAATATTTAGATATTTATCATAACTTGTAGTTTTGTCCAAAAATTCCTAAATTTAAAGGGTATATTCCTGTTATATACATGTACACCCAATAAAAATTTCATCAATTTTGGAGTTAACCACAAGGAGTTATAAGGGTTTACTTTTAAAATAGTCTTTTCCCGTAAAATTCATAACTCTTAATCTATACATCCAAAAAACGCCATTTTTGGACATAATATAGAAAATCCATCGAATTATCATTTCAATTTTTTCCTTTATTTTTGAGGGTCAGAAAAATTATGAAACTGCAAATGGATTTTCGTCCGCCATGCGGTAATCCACGTAGACAGATTATTTCAACAGAGTAATAAAGAATGGAATAACAGAAGAATTCACCATGCATGCGGTAATCCACATAGACAGGTTATTCCAACAGAGTAATAAAGAATGGAATTACAGAAGAATTCACCAGGCGTGTGTAATCCGCACAGACAGGTTATTCCAACAGAATAATGAAGAATGGAACTAGGTTATGCGTAACTCGCACAGACAGGATATTCCAACAGAATAAGAAAGAATGGAACCAGGTCATGCGTAATCCACACAGACAGGATATTCCAACAGAATAATAAAGAATGAAATAACAACAGAATTCACCAAGCATGCGATAGACCGCACAGACAGGTTATTCCAACAGAATAATAAAGAATGGAATAACAACCCTTACGAGTATTGAAAGAAAATAACTTTCTTCATGAATACGAAAGAATAATACCCCTTACTATAATAATAATATCCCTTACATTAAAAAAAAGTGTATTCCGACGGTATGGTGGGAGTATACTTGAAGAAAACTTGCATTATTTTCTACGCTCAAAGCTTTCTTAAACTCTAAAGAAATACGCTCAAGATTATAGAAGAAGAATTCTCTGAACTTTTGGTGTGATTTTCAATTCTAACTAAGCATCCTATTTATAGGATAATGGAAAGGATATTATGTTGTACTATGCAATAAAATATAATATATTCTATTTATAATCAAATAAAACAAAACTTTATAAAAAGTATTATGTTTTTTATATAAAAAGTTTTACTATGCAAACACTATGCGGAGACCACTAACAAACACTATGCATAATAAAATATAATATATTTTATTTAAAATCTAATAAAACAAATAACTTTATAAAAGTATTCTGTTTTATATAAAAAGATTTTACTATGCTAATACTATGCAGGCACTATGCAAACACTATGCATAATAAAATATAATATATTCTATTTAAAATCTAATAAAACAAATAACTGTATAAAAGTATTCTGTTTTATATAAAAAATTTTACTATGCAAACACTATGCAGCAATTACTGTAGCAATAATTGAACAAAACTGAGTGACTTCTCACGTAAACATCAATAATCAATACCGTGAGTTACTATGCAACCACGCATATTACTATACTTTTAACACCGGGTGTTTCAATAGTTAACGGTAAAATTTTCACCATTCTTTTTATAAAAAGATAATTTTGTCGTTTTGTAACTCCGACAATAATTCTGTTGTGGGGTCCACCAATGATTGTGTCGTTGTTCGAATATTCCCTGTTAAAACGAATATTCCCCGACCAATCGAATATTATAAAACAACTTGCTTACTTTGTAAAAATTTTCACATATCACCCTTAACTTTAAATTTTATCAATTTAACCATTTACGAAATGAAATAATAATGATAAGAAAATTGAATACTTTCATTTCATAAAATTTGGGATCTTACAATCTCCCATCCTTATGAAATTTTGCCCTCAAAATTTACGTATGTACCTGGTATTCGAAGAGATGAGAATACCTTGCTTTCTTTTCGGATTGTACCTTCTCGGTTATATCCTCTGTATTATGATTTTTCCATTGCTCATCTCCTGTATTTCAGATATCATTCTAGAATATATCTTCAAAACAAAGGTCAATTGACATATCACAAATTGTCAACTTATCAAGTAAAAAGTTTGGCTTAGGTAAGTCACACACTAGCGAAGTATATTACTCGTCTCTCCCCTCCTAGTTCTAGACTAATATCTCTGCCAGCGACCATATCCCTAAGCTCTGATACCATTTGTGACGCCCCCAAAATAGGTCCACACGACCCATCTTGAGTCGCCAGATATCGCACTATTAAAATCAAATACAAACTTCATTTATACAACTATTGAATTGTCGTGCAGAGTACAACAACAGATAAGTTGTGAGTTTTAATACAAATGTATGTGACTCTCCTGGTACCTCGACCACAACCTTACAATGGTACTTTACATAAAATTATAGTCAAAAACTGTTTTAGAAACTAAAATCTTTGGGAAGTGTAACAACCCGATATTTTATATATAAATAAATAAGAAATTTTGCGTATAAATTTTTTTTTTATTTGAAGGATGAGGATTTGTACAAGATAATGTGTATATGTATTTATGTGATAAATAAAAATATATTTATTACATGATTATTTACAAGTAAATATATTTTAGAATTATTGATTATTAAAAAGTATATTTTTATAATAATTAATTTTATAGTGGAAATATTTTTATTAACTATTTTCCATGAAAATATAATCATATATTATTTAAATAATATACGGAGGATTTTTAGAATAAATATAATAATTATTTTATTATACGAATTTTAGTACTGATTATTAAGTTAATTGTTTTACCTTAATTATTAAGGTTAAATATGAAAGAATAAATCATATATGGAATCCAAACCTTAATTTTAGATTATTGTCAAGGTATGAGAATACTAATATATTATTAATTATATTTTGATTTTTCAGTGCTATGAATATGTACTGCATGTCCGTATTGATAATGGTTGGTCAATTACGGGGTATTTTGACCAAATCCTAGTAATAATATTAAAACCTAATTTGAGATCCAATTTAGAGTGCAAGATTGTTTTATAAGTGTGTTATATAATTTATGTCGTGTATTAAATGTATTAATTAGGTAAACCCTAATTAAAATTCTAGAAACCCTAATATTTAGAAAACCCTAATTTTTGGAAATGAGAAACCCTAATTTAAAATTCAAATTAGAGTTCGAGAGTGTTGGTAATTGTGATAAGATGATTAATTAACAAGTATTAAAATTATAATTGTTAATTATAGAAACCCTAAATAGTTAAACCCTAATTACGGAACTAGAACCCTAATTTAGTAATTGAAAACCCTAATTACCAAAAGTATAAACCCTAAGTGCTAAATTAGCAAAGTCAATTATAATTAGAGATATTAAACCCTAATGTTCATGTATAAAGTAATTAAAAAATTAATCATAATTAGGAAACCCAAATTTCAAAATTTAAGAAAACTAAAATTTATTTAATTTTTATTTAATTTTATTTTTTTGTGTAAACCCTAATTGCTAAATCATTCAAATTGTGCTAAACCTTAGGGTTAAACTTTAAGGGTTTGACAAGTTACAAAATTGCCATTAAAATGATTTATCAAATGACCATTATACCCCTAGTTGTATTATTTTGGCTAAATAATAGGTTTTGGCAATAGGATGGGTTGGTGACCAAATCCAACCACCCCATGTGCCATAACTCTCAGCAGATCAGCCACTCAGCCAGCCAATACATTGCACATAACACATTATATATATAGATTTGAGAGAGAGAAAGTGTTATTTGCTCACTTATTATACACAACACTCAAGCTAACTCTCTCAAGCCCCATACATACGAAATATTAAGCTAGATCAATTCCATATACCAACCCCACGAACCACCATAACAAAAACAGAAGCTAAAATCAGAGATTGATCAAGAAGGTATAAACAAACCCCAGAAAATCTGTCCAATTTTCTATTGTTAGATGTTATGTTTGAGTGCTAAAATATGTTGTTAGTAGTGTCTAATGATGATCTGGGCTGCTAGATATTAGATCCATAACATCTAGAGGCTCGGATTTCATGTTCTTCAAAATCTGGAAAAAGGTTTAACAGTCGTCTGACAACGAATGTCAGGTCGTGTAGATCTCTGTACGTGTTTGAGTTTTGTGTTTTAAGTGTTGAAGATTGTAGTGTGTTATGAGATCTTTGTTCTGGATCAAGAATCAGACCTAGATCAGTTTTAGATTGTAAGTTATAACCGGTCAAAGGTCGTTGACCGGCATTGACCAGGCAATTTCTGGGTAACCCAGAATGAGCTCAAAAAGCTCTGACAAGTTCTTCAAGGGCTTGGATCTGACAGTGGTTTGATGTATCGTTATGGTTTTTGCATCTAAGTTGTAGTATGTTTGTTAGACTACATCATCATGCCTTAATATCACTTATTTCGTAAACTGGTTGGATTTAATGGACGGTCAAACTAGCAAGGTCGAGCATGTTCTCTATTTTCTAGGTAACCTAGAAAACATATGAACATGTCGACTGACATGGTTTGACCGAGTCGTAACTTTTGATTCTGTTCATGTTATTTGTATTTTATGTAATAGATCTACTCTCCTGCATGCTAGCTACAACCTGGAACCTTTATATCACAAAACTATTTCATGTAAAGCAAGTTGTGGAAGCCCAAAGTAGGCATCACGAACTGTTCTTCATTTCTGGGTAACCCAGAAATGAAGAACTGGTCTGACAACCACTTTAAGGGCTCAGATCTCGTTGTTTATGCACGTTATGATGATGTTTAATTTATTGTTGGATCGTGCAGTCTTGTATTTGTACTACATGATCAGACAAACAACAGACCCAGAAACATAACACACACTAAATTAAGCTTGGTCAAACTAAGCAACTTGAACTGGTATGAATGTTCAGGTTTAGCTAAGAACAAGAAGAACACCTATATGACGATTACATCACTATATAAGTTGTCTTTTAGCGACACTTTTAATAAAATTAATTATTTTAATTCTAAAAATTATTTAAAAATAGTATTTAATTTCCAAAAATTACAAAAATTATTTAAAAAATTATTTTTAAATTATAAAAATTAAATATTAATAATTTGAAATATTTTTCATAAATATTAGTATTTATTTAAATATTATTGATAATTAATTTATTTATTAAATGCATTAAATAAATTAATTAAAATGATTTTTATATTAAAAATCATTTTAAATGATAATAAGTTATTTAAAATATTTTAAGTTATAAAATATAACTTCTAATATTTTAGGAAAATTTCATTAATTATTTAATATTAATGAATATTAAGTTATTTACTAAATGAATTAAATAAATTAATTAAAAATAATTTTAATATATTAAAAATCATTTTAAATAATAATAAGGTATTTAAAAAATTTGAAGTTATAAAATATAACTTTTAATATTTAAAGATAAATTTCATTAATTAATTATTATTAATGATATTAAAGTTATTTAATAATTATATTAAATAATTTAGTTTAAAAATGATTTTAATATTATAATAATCATTTTAAATGAAAATAAAGTGTTTAAAGATATTTTAAGTTATAAAATATAACTTTTAATATTTAAAGGATAATTTCATTAATAATTTAATATTAATGATTATTAACTTATTATTAAAGATATTTAATAATTATATTAAATACATAGTTTAAAAATGGTTTTATTATTTTTAAAAATCATTTAAAAAGGATATAAATGAATTAAATAGTACATTAATATTCAAATATTAATGGTAATTATTTAAAAATGATTTTAAATGTTTTAAAAATCATTTAAGGTAATATTAATACTTTAAAAGTATTTCAAGTTATTATAAATAACCTTAATATTTTGAAAATGATTTCATTAATAGATTAATATTAATTAAATATTAATGATAATTGAATTATGTAATATTTAAATCATTTAATAATGATTACGATGTTTGAAAATTCATTATAAATTATAATAAATGTTTTAAAATTATTATAAGTCATTTAAAAATAATATGAGTGATACTAAGTTACGAGATGAGTCATAGACTCGATAATTACTCGATAAAGTCAGTTTACAATCAAGCATGTTTTCAAAATTGATCCGGACTTAGATAATTTAATTAGATATGTGATTATTTGTGATTGATGGTTTGTTAAACATGGGTAATAATGTGATTAGGTTATGTCTTTGATTGCGAAATGCGATTACTATGTGTTATAGTATATTGTTCTAATCGATCGAATGATCTGATTAATGATAGGTCGTGATATAAACGATAAAACTAAGTTGCAAATTATAAGCAGCGCATCAGGTAAGTATCTTACCTTTGCATTTTCTTTATGCAATGGACATAAGTAAGAATGTTTCTAAACTATATTATTACTATACAGATTATTAACCTTATATTATATACGCCCATTGATTATCAACATGTTAGTATATGGTAATTCAGATATATATTCTGTTTGTTAATTTCTAAACATGGTTACACAAGTTTGCTCACTTAGATAATCATTGTATTTAATCACATATTGATATACCTTTGTCAATTACCCTTATACATATATATTGAATTATAGATTATTGTTAAACAAGATTAAACCTTTGATTTGGAACCCAGACAAGTATGAACATCCCTACATGGGAAAACCTTTTATGCACCCAAGGTGGACAGAGTGAACGATACCCTCGTTCTTGCATGTAGTTTTGATCAATGCAGGGCATAACGGGCTGATCACCCCCCGTGCCCGTAAGTTATGACGGTTTGTAGATGAATTTCTGTTTAACCTATTCAAAAATTGAAAACAATGTTCATAGCATGTCACCTAAACCCTATTTATAGCCAGTACGTAGTTTTAAAGATTTGGTATAGAATTGATATATTATTATCATTGGTACAGATTACTTCACAACTATTGAATCGTTGTAGAAGGGTAGTATAAAGAAAACATTTAAATTCTTTCAGCTTATATATATAATTGCTATTACTTGTTGGGCACTCAAATGCTCATCATTGCTTAATTTAAATGTTTTCAGATAAGTGTGAACGACCAGAGAGCTCTGCTAAGAACAAGGGAAAGGGAAAGGTTGCTGAATGAGAGAAGTGCTATTTTATGTAATAATTAACTTTATTAAGACAAGTATGATATATATTATCTATCATGGGTTGTAATGAATGTTTAAAGGTTACGTAGTTGGGATTCATACTCTGATGATATGTAAATTAAGTTGATCTTTATATTATTGTTATTATTATTAGTATTATTTCGCTCATAGAAATGGTATCGTAAAACACCGAGTTCGGGTTAACCGGATTTGGGGAGTCTATAGGAAGTGCTCAAGGAAAACTTCGTACATGGGAGGCCATGCGACCAGGTTATGATAGATATCATATGTCCACAGAATAATCCTTGGTTGACCCAAAAGTCCCCAAAGAAAAATAAGAAGATTACTATCATCTTCTTTTCAATGGTGAGTCTTCTCTTAACATATAATTATCTCCGTTGTCTCCAAGTGAAAATTATATTTCAAATATACTCTAAGATCATATAGGTAGTGCTCGTAGATATACTCAGCAAATGGATGTGCACAACCATGTCTTATGATAACACGAGGTTGTATGTCATTAGACATCTTGTATGATAGTGGCAAAAACACCCTTTCAACGTTGGGTTCACCTCACCCTATTTGATTCACCAAATATAACTACTAAATGATGTATAGAATACAACACACTTTTCTATACTGTGTAGGGAGAACCTCCACAGCTAGAAACCACTATTCTATTCTCCTGTTACCCCAGCTCGACCCAGCTACACTCTTATTACCTGAAAGGAATTGTGAAGTAGAAAGGTGAGCACAACTAGCCTAGTAAAGAATATCATGACTAAAGATAATTAAATTATCAATAGCCTTCGTCAGTAATGAATTAGATATTTAGAATGTAGACACTCAAAATTTTCTGTACCACTGTCACTAACATTGTAGGAGGACAGATTCGTCTTTTAAGAGAGAACCCTGAAAGACAATCCAAATCCATACCGGATACTACCGGAAGTTCAGCATCAACCCCGGATCGCACTCTGGGAGTAACAATTCCAACCTCGGATGTAACCCCGAGGCCTGCAGATCCAATACCGGAACATACCGGAGAAGATCGATTGATCTCGGAGATAACCGCGAGGTATCCAGTCTCAGTCCCACCCATGGGAATAGCCATCAAACATGGTGATAATCCTAAGGAATGAAGTTTTGGCCATAACCCCAAAAAGGCTTGTTTCAAATGCAACCAGCTTCAATCTCGGCGCTCACAACGAGATACACTGCACCAACCCGGAAAAAACATCTGGAAGACAGACACATCTCTATGGTGACAATGAGGACCTTCAACAAGTCACGGTGAAATCCAATCTCAATGAAGTCTAGGCAACGCGTCTGCTTATCGCCAAATCCAAGATAATAACTGCCGGTGAGGGCAAACCTAGGCCCACCCGGGTTGCCTCTGGTACACCTACGGCTCAGCCGCATGTACACCTGCGGCTAAATTGCCTATAAATAGAGGGCTTGGGTAGCCCATTTTGCAAGAGAAAAAGGCGAGGAAGCCCTGCCCAATTTGCTCTGCACTCACCTCATGTAGTGTACTTTCCCTTTCTAAACACCTGTGAGCTCATAAATAGCCCTTTTATACCTACAAAAGTCAGTGTTTACCCACTCTAAAGATATAGAAGCCTTCTTTATCACTCAGATGTAAGCCTTCTCACTCACTTTAGAGTCTTTCTCTTCATCTTTGCACACACCCTTCTACACGTTGAGAGTCATGTTGCTTGCTTTTGCCCGGACTTCGGTTCGTGGTTTCATTTCAGCCTGTATATATATATATATATATTATATATTTACATATATATTGACTAACATTATCGAGTTATGCCTCGATTGAGCTGAACTTGATTGAGCGCTTACTACTTTAATATATATATATATATATATATATATATATATATATATATATATATATATATATATATATATATGAACCGTGGTGGGACTTTGTTCGATGAGCCTTAGACTTGATTCGATAACGTCGTTTACTCGCTTATATATATATATATATATATATATATATATATATATATATATATATATATATATATATATATATATATATATATATGAACCGTGGTGGGACTACATTCGATGAGCCTGGATTTTATATCCGGTGCATTTATTTCGCTTTTATATATATATATACTTATATATATGAAGCGTGGGTCGAACTACATTCGATGAGCCTCGGATTTTACATCCGGTGCATTTATTGCTTGTATATATATATATATATATATATATATATATATATATATATATATATATATATTATCCTACCAGAGTTTACTTCATGGTGGTTGATCGCTTTTACTGACTTTCTTTACGTTTTGTCTCGCACAGAGTTTACTTCATGGCATTACCGTATTCTGACTTTATTTACATTCTGTCCGCCTAGAGTTTCCTTCGTGGTGGTTGGTAGTATTCTGACTTTATTTTTGTTTCGTCTACTTTGGAGTTTCCTCAAGTGGCGGTTGATAACTTTAACAGCTTTTATTTACATTTCGATCCCCATGGAGGTGCTTCGTGGTTGGTGATCCTGCTCGTATATATATATTTCTGACTTTTTGTGACGGCCCCAAAATTAAGTATCGTCACCCATCTTGGGTCGCCACTTACATGGTACATAAATTCAAAAATAACTTACTAACATAAGCGTCGTGTATGCAATACGACATAAAGCGTGAGTTTGAATACAAATATTGTGTACTAGATATTATACAAACTCAAAAGGAGTCCTCATTACAACTATTATCACACTATTTCACGAATAGTGAGGACTACTAATACTATCTTCGAGACCATTACTCTGCTCCCCGAGCTCGTCCCAACTATGTTCTCATTTCACGAAGAGAACGGTGAAAGAAAAAGGTGAGCTCAACTAGCCCAAGAAGAAATATTATGACTAAGATAATGCAGAATAAATTATCAATAGTCTTCAACAATGTTAAACTGATAAAATACAATAGACAACCAGTTTAATTGCGGCAGAATATGCAATCCATTAAAAGAGTCAAGTAGAGAATAAAATCTACTATCTTTTAGGTTTTAAAAGGTTTTCATCAATTTTATCATCTGAGACTCAGCTTAATAAATAAACCACCACATCTAATCATCCCTATACCACGGTCAAGGATTTTCATCAAATTATCAATGGTCATGACTATACCGAATCACCCCTGGTCATAATCATACCAAAAACTATCCATCACTGCATTACAGCCATCGAGGACTTTTGTCACATCATTTATAGCGGTCATGATTATACCGAATGATCCCTGGTCATAATCATACCAAGTTCATCTATGCACGTAAGACATAGATAACTTTCAACATAATATAAAATGAGGATGATGACAATGACATAATAATTCAATAAAACAAGTTCAAGAATTAATTTATCCAAGAACCAATAACGCCCAAGTTGTCAACATGATACTTTGTAATACTTTTTTGTAGAGTAAAATTCAAGAATGCTCGGAAGAATATTTCCATGAAAAGATATTGGATGAAACGCAAATATCAAGGATATTCTACTAATTTCATGGAGTATAGAAGTCCAAGTTTTAACCAACTGGGTATAATTAAGAATGGAATAACAAAAGAAAACCAATGCTGGTATAAGATATAATAAAGTTATTGGAATAATAAAAGAAATCAGTGAAATGCATGATGATCTAATGAATAATAAATGCTGAATAATAAACAATGGAACCGGTCCGTGTAGCAAGGATATTCCAACAAGAATAATAAATAATAATAAACAATGGAACGGTGGGTGAAATTCACACGCAGGATATTCCAATGTAATAATAAAGAATGGAATAATGAAGAAGATCACCAAGTATAGGGTATGCCACTTTTATTGTTATTCCAATGTAATAAATAAGAATGGAATAATGAATGGAATAATGATGTGGTTATGTTCTCTTCATGAATCCAATGTAATAGAAAGAATAACAGTTCTCTTCATGAATAAGAAAGAATAACACCCTTACAACAACAAATAATATTCCCTACCTTAGAAGAAGCTGAATATTGAAAAGGTGAAGTAGCAGAATACTTTTCTTCTTTCTCTCTATAGATTTTCTCTCTATAGCTTCTCTCTATAATTTCTCTCTCTAGAGTTTCAGTGAATTCGTAAGAAAATAATGAAGGAATGAGCTTCTATTTATAGGAAAATAGAATGCATAGTAATTAATCCATGAACGGTCCAGATTGATTTACTTTAATCTGACGGTCCATATTTAAAGTAAAATCTTTTAAATAAAATATCATATATTCTATTTATATAAAAATATTTTACTATGCAAACAAAATATGCAACACTATGCAAAACATTATGCAACACTATGCATAATAAAATATAATATATTCTATTTATAGAATAACTTTAATAAAGTATTCGCATTTTATATAAAAGATGTTTATGTTTTATTACGTTAATAATCTGAATAAAACAAAACGTCATTATCGCTATAATAATTCATATTATTAATCGACAATAATGGAATCAAACCGAGTGACTTCTCACATAAGCATCAATAATCAATACCGTGTGCTACTATGCAACCACACACGTATTATCGTACTTTTACTACCGAAAGTAGTTCAACAAAGATCAATGGTAAAACTCCGCCGTTATTTCAATAAAATATTTTTGTCGTTTTCTCAATCCGACAATAATTACATGCTGGGGTCCACCAATGATTGAGTAGTTATGCGAATATTCCCTCGCTAAACCGAATATTCCCCGACCAATCGAATATAATATAACCACTTGCATACTTTGCAAAATTTATAAATACTACCCACAACTATAATATTATCTTAAATTCACACCATAATATTAAAAAATTATTTCGACAAAATTTAAATCTTTATTGATAAAATCTGGGGTCTCACATTTTATATATATACCTGCTTACTGCTTTCATATAAACTGCAGTATTTTGTGAGCATAGGAATCATGTGATCACAGATTCATCCCATTGAATCTAGATTCGGTTCCCATGATGGACATTTTCAGCTGTAAGCAGCTTGTAAATTATTTTGCAGTGTCTGAATTTCCTCAGATGGTTTCCATACCCATGAGCAAATCGGCATTATTTTGTACATTATTTTCATACAGATGCCTCACATTCGTAAAATAAAATCAATCAATCCAATCACTTAATAAAATGGGAGTGTAAAAGGTCTCAATTACTATTGAGCATCAGGGTTTGAAAAACCTTTTTATAAAACATCATTGCTATATCTTGCTAAAAACTGAATTTTAACATAAATTCAAACCCTGTGTATATAAGTTCGAATGAGGCCTCGCACTACTTCCAAATAAAAGCACATTGACCCACACACGCACACACATATTCAGATAATAGTTTCTTGAAAAGAGGCGGTCACCGTGGTAACACGGATGTCGATGGGTGCCTAACACCTTCCCCCTGCATAACCAAGTCCCCGGACCCTAATGAATCTCGGTTTCACCGACCTGTTTAGCAGTGTCACATCACTGGGTCAATGTGCAAACCTTTTCTCGATTGTGATGGTACAACCATTTAAAAAACCAACTGGCGACTCTTAACAGTCCATCGTCGACATTATACATGTCGGACCTTTTTCACCTGTTTTTTCAAACAAATCTCACCTAAAATGAGAACACCAAAGAACAAGTAATGGAAAGGACATCCAAAAATCCCGACGCCGACGGTGGCAACTCTCTTTGGGGACTCAAGAAGAGGACTTAAGCCGCTATTATAATCTTTTCAAAACTATTATCTGCTTGTGTATGGATGTTGCATTTACATTTAATGAATGTGTACGAATGCATTTCCTTATTGCACTTAGTGCTTCGCACCATAACTGCTTGTGATGCTAGTGCTTCGCACCATAACTGCTTGTGATATTAGTGCTTCTCACCATATCTGCTTGTGATATTAGTGCTTCGCACATGTAATCATTTTCATACGGTAAGACGTGATGTATATGAATATATTTTGTGTGGTCCCTCCACCAGGAGGCTATCCCGTCGGTGTTTGATTACTGGACTCGTGAGAAGATTAATTCTTCGAGGCTCAGGAAAGGCACCACCCAAATTCGCTCCAGGTGAAAGACCGGATTAACTTCCCGTAAAGTAGATTGCGATGATTTGGGAACCTTCATGCCAAAAAGCTGCGAGAGTAACCTAAGATAGGTCAGCCTTTAATAAACCCAAAACAAAGGAAAGTCTCTTCATGCTCTCATTACTTATAAACATAATTACTTGTAATTTCATTCCATATCTATCTCCATGTAATGAGAAATATAAAGAAATGTGTACACATACATATTGACATGCTATAAACAGCTGACACCCGTTGTGCAGGATAAAAATTCCTAAAATGGACACATCACATAGCATGTTATTGTATACATTCCCTAAAGACTAAACTATGCCAGTCTTTCGCAGGGAATCAATCGGACCTACTACCCGTTTAAAGTCCAAAAAGGCAACAGGCCTACAGTCAATCATGTCGTCATCCGACCAGACTAAACTTAATCCAGTTTCTCGCAAAGAATTCGATGGATTAAGCAAACAGATTCTGATTTGGTCGTTTCTACTCAAAGAATTACACACCACACACAGGTCGAAAATACCCAGACATCTTTGAATCCTCCACCCAAGGGGAATCCGGTCATTACCATATTCGAACCACGGTTGGATACGACCAACAAAACTATTGATGCTGCCCATCCCACTCGAGATCCAGACACCGGTGACATCAAAAAGAAAGTCCTCTAAATGGAAGAGACCCTTCGCGCTATCAAAGGAATTGGAACACACAGAAGTGTTTCATATGCAGATTGGTGTATTTTCCCTGGTGTTCAGTATCCAAACAAATTTAAAACTCCTGACTTTGAAAAATATGACGGGTTAGGAGATCCTTACACACATTTAAAAGTGTTTGTTGGAGAACTTGGATCTTATGCAGAGGATGAAAAGCTCAGATTGTAATTATTACAAAAAAAGTCTAACTGGAGAAGCCCGTTCGTGGTACACAAGATTAGACAACTCCAAAATCCGTAGTTGGGAAGAGCTAGCACATGCTTTCCTCACTCAATACAACTTTCAAACTCAGATGGCCCCTGATCGATATTAAATTACCAAGATCAAGAAACAGTCTAACTAGTCTTTTAGAGTATGCTCAGAGGTGGAGACGCCTGGCTGCCCAAGTTAGTCCTCCCATGACAGAATCAGAAATGGTCATGACTTTCATAGACATACAAGAAGCTCCCTTCTATGAGTGAGTTTTAGCCGGCATCGGCAAACCATTTTCTGAAATGGTCAAACATGGGGAGATGGCTGAGATGGGATTGAAGTCAGGAAAGATTCAAGACCTAGCTGCACTCAAAGCTGTTGCTGATCACATCCAATCTGGAAATTATGGGAACAACCCCCGGAGGGTCCATAAAAAGAAAGAGGAAGATGTTTCCCTGATAGTACAAGGGCAAAAAGGCAATCAAAACATGCCTATTCAAAGGAGAAACTACACTCCCTTTCAAGCACAATCAATAAACCCTCCAATACCAAAAGGTGGAGAAGTCAAATGCCCTCGAGTGTTTACACCCTTAGGGGATACCCTCGAGAACATCTTAAATCATCTGACAACACAAAAGAAAATTACACATCTTCTTCCACCAGCCAGCCCTAATGGACGGGGTTTCAATGCTGCTAGGAAATGTGCATATCATGCCGGGGCACCTGGACATGATACTCAGGATTTTTGGACCTTAAAACATAAGATCCAGGATCTAATAGACAACGGAGAGATCATGGTCACCAAACCAGATCAACCTCACGTACAAGACAACCCTCTTCCTCAACACAAAGAAGAAGAGGTCAACATGATTAATTGGAGCACTGGACAAAGTTCAAATTTCAGCTGTGATTCTTCCCAGACCATCAAAAATGGTGATGACAGATGGGATTATGCTAAGTTCCAGTTCACAATGGAACGAAAGATGAAAGCTCTCTGCAAACAAATTGAACAATTGGCGGAACTAGTGACTTATCAGCATCAAGTAACTCGCCAGTTAATCAACAAGGAGCAAGCTAGTATCCTACCTCTTGTCATGAATATTCCCTCGTCACTTTTAGAAAATGAAATACTGGAAGACAAAGTGACGAAGAGAGCAAATGCCAAAGCCCGTCGGGATTTCGCCAACAAAAGGGAATTCACCTATCTGGGCCAACCTATGGAGGAAATCCTTCATATGCTAATCAATGAAGGAAGGATTAGTTCCCTTCTACCTCCAATCAACCCTCGTTCAGGATGGTACAACTCTGATGGAGTATGTCAATATCACTCCCAGTCTCGTGGTCACAGCACAGAAGAATGTTGGGCACTCCACCACCTTATTCAAAATCTAATCGATAGTGGTGTCCTGTGCCTAGCAGACGATGATACTGTGTTACGTGCAAGTGAGGATACAAACCCTACTAAATAGAAAAGTGTGGTAGCAGTTATATCCACTGAAACTTATGTGATTAATACATTGCTCACAACGCCAACAATTCAATTCAAGGGAGGCAATAATCCTTTGAAAGTGGCCGCTCCCGAGCCTATCAACCTGTCGTGCAGAGCACAATATCCTATTGTTAGCTTGCGCACAATTCCGTGGAATTATGGAGAAGGAGAAGGATCCACCTCACATACAACTGCTACAATGTCAAAGGAAAATCCACTGTATCTTCCCCAACGGGTGATGAAACCTACCACCAAATCAAAGGGGAAAATACCCATGGAGAAGATCGAAAAATTCCTCCACACTATGAATCATAACGAAGCTACGGTGGTTTTAAGCTTGAAAGAAGCTCCACAACAAATATCAATTTTGGACTTGGTCCTAACCTCCGAGAATCACCGGAAGGTCTTGCTAAAGGTTTTAGAAGAAGCCTATTTACCGACATCAGTGGACACGGAAAAGTTTCAACATTTGGTTGATCACATTTTCAACAACAATGTGATATCCTTCACTGATGATGACATACTGCCCAAAGGGACTGGTCATTGCAAGCCGTTGCACATTACAGTCTTGTCCTCTGGATATATGGTAGCTGGAGTCTTAATAGATGGAGGTTCCTCTCTGAATATCTACCCATATGCTACCTTAGTGAAGATGAACATCAATCTCAACCGAATTCGGAGTAGCCATACTATCATCAAAGCTTTTGATAGAGCCCGGCGAAATTCGGTCGGAGTAATTGAGTTGCCAATCAAAATTGGTCCTCACACATTCTGCGTATCTTTCCATGTGCTCAAGATAGATTCGGGATACAACCTGCTCTTGGGACGACCATGGATTCATATTGCTGGGGCAGTCCCCTCCACTCTTCACCAACAGTTGAAATACATTATCAACAATACTTTCGGTCACGCCAACGCTGAACCGGAGATTCCTCAGTACGGAGACATGCCGTTCATCAATGCCAATGCGGACGTTGAACCAGTTAGTTTTCATGCGTTGGAAATAAGCAACACCCAATACCATGCTATTGGAGCACCATTGCCCGAACCCGAGATTTCTGCCGAGGTAATGTCGGCCACTCAAGAAATGATGTCGATTGGGTCATATAAGTCGGGACAAGGGTTGGGTAAAGATTGCCGGTATCATGTAATTAATTCGCTTAACTGTGCATTTGGAGCAATTTGGGCTAGGCTATTCGCGATTCTAGTCACAGGAATCCTCGTAAACATCATCAGATTCCTTCAGCTTCAACCATGTGGCGTTTATCTTAGCCTTCAAACTTTGAGTCCGCACAACCTCCCGTAAAGGTACCAGCCAATGTAATGGCTATGTTATGTCCCAAGCCGGTACCGGTGAAAGGAAAAGAAATCTTTGTTCCAAATCCCACAGTGGAAGAAGAGGAACGAAGAATCAAGCAAGACGTCATCCGAATGATGTCAGGCATACGCATCATCGTTCATGACGAACATACCAATAAATACATCCCAAACGATGATTTCCCAGATGTAATGGCCATCATTTGGGACAGGGAGGTTGATGACAATCCCTCCATCACTGCAGTCCACCCGGACTTTGCCCTTTCAAATTGGAACAACATTCTTTGCATTGGTTGTCAAGGGTAAAGCGGGCAGAAACACTTTCTGCCCTGTAGATATAATAACTGCTTACTTTTCTGTATAGTATTAGCAGTTTATTTTGCCAGTATATGCTAACAATGTGTATGATCAACACATTTCATATATACTAAGTGAAAGCATATTTTGTTTCAGGACTCTAAATTTAGATGTGCCTATACTTGCTGATACGGTGCCTCTTCTCCACAAGGATTGTACCTTTGATGTAGAGATGAATTCAGCCTTGGTGGATATACAGGATGACATTGAGGTGCCTCCAAAAATTCAAGAATGGGTTAAAGACAAACCCAAACCCAACCTTGATCAAACCACTTCTTTCAATCTCGGAACCTTAGAAAGCCCTAAGTTAATCCAGATTGGTTCAGACCTTACCCCAAACCAATGGAATGACATGGTTACGGTGACGCCCCAAAATTATGTATACATCACCCATCTTGAGTCGCCAGATACATGGCACAGAATTCAAATACAACTTAATAATACAACTGTCGTGTATAATACGACAAAACATAAACTGTGAGTTTGAATACAAGTATTGTCTACTAGAGAGTATACAAACTCAAAAGGAGTCCTCATTACAATTATTATCACACTATTTCACAGAATAGTGAGGACTACTAATGCACCATCTAGAACCATCACTGTGTTCCCCGACTAGTCCTAGCTACGTTCTCATTTCTTGAAGAGAACAGTGAAAGAAAGGGTGAGTTCAACTAGCCCAATAAGAAATATTATGACTAAGATAATGCAGAATAATTTATTGTTAGCCTTCAATAGTGTTAAATTTATACAATATAACAAACATCAAGTTTAACTACAGCGGAACAAGCAATCCATTAGAAGAGTCAAGCAGAGAATAAAATCTACTATCTTCTATGATTTAAAAGGTTTTTCATCACTTTTATCGCTGAGACTCAACTTAATAAATAATCCACATCATCAAATCATCCTTGCACTACAGGCCAAGGATATTCTTTAGTATCACGACCATGAATTGTCCATGCACTACGGGCCAAAGATAATCATGTTTTCATCAACGGTCCTGATCATGCCATAAAACAATTCATCTTTGCACCCTTGGCCGAAGAGAATCCATAGCCATAATCATACCAAAAATCGCCCATCAATGCACTACACGGCCAATGAGGACTTTTACCACATCATTTGTAACATTACGGCCATGATTACAATCAAATAATCCTCGGTCATAATCATACCAAGTCCATCTATGCACTACAGGCCACATATGACTTTCAACAAAATATAAACACGAGGATGATGACAATGATATAAGAATTCAATAAAACAAGTTCAAGAATTAATTTATCCAGGAACTAATAATGTCCAAATTGTCAACATGATACTACTTTGTAGAGTAAAATTCAAGAATGCTCAGAAGAATATTTTCATGAAAAGATACTGGATGAAGCGCAAATATCAAGGATATTCCACTAATTTCATGGAGTATAGAAGTCAAAACTTTAACCAACTGAGTATAATAAAGAATGGAATAACAAAAGAAATCACCATGTATGCGGTACTTCGCATAGACAAATTATTCCAACAGAATACTAAATAACGGAACCAAGTCAGACAAAATTCGCACCGAAAGGATGTTTCAACAGAATAATAGAGAATGAAATAACAACATAAATCACCATGCATGCGGTACTTCGAAGGACGGAATCAGGTTCGGCGTAAAACGCACAGACATGATATTCCAACATAATAATAATAAAGAAAGAACCAGGTCTGGCGTAAAACGCACAGACAGGATATTCCAATAGAATAATAAAGATGGAATCAGGACCGGCGTAAAACGCGACAAGATATTCCAACAAAATAATAAAGACAGAATAATAGAAGAATGTCACCAAGTATAGGGTAGCCCGCGTATACAGGTTATTCCAACAGAATAATAAAGATTAGAATACTAGAAGTTCTCTTCATGAATACTAAAGAATTAATACTCCCTACGAGTACAACAAATAATATTCCCCACCTTGGAAGAAACTTGATATAGAAGTGGTGAAGTAGCATAATACTTTTCTTCTTTCTCTCTATAATTTCTCTGTATAATAATTGCTCTATAGCTTTAGTGAATTGGTGAGAAATGAAGGAAGAATGAGCTTTTATTTATAGGAAAATATAGTTTCGATAATTGCACGTTTTGGGGCTCAAAATATTACAAAGATAATACCTTCCTCTTTTTTCTTCATTTTAATTTAGTCCTGCAAATATTATCAAACTTGCACCAACTCCCCTAATAGTAAATAATGTGAATCAATAGTAAATCATGTGACTCAATAGTTCTAATTATGTGATAAAAACAATTACAGTATAGTACCTCCATCTATACCTCCATTTTTAACTTAGTCATGCAAGTATTATCAATTTTGCACCAACTCCCCTAATAGTACAAGAATGTGATTCAATAGTACACACATGTGAACAAATAGTTATATAAGCATGTGAATTAGTAGCAATTAATTGCTCATTTATCCGATAAATTACGCGATTTATCAATATAACCCCGAGACATCAATTATCATCGGAATAGATGTCGATTTTCACTAACACAAACAATTCCAACATAATGAAACTATTTTTATCAACAATATAAATTTTGAAATTTCAAAGTTTGACTTTTCCAGAAAAAGTCAACTGTTGACTTTTTGACCAAATAGTGAATCCTGGAAAATTTTGTGTTTATAGACTATTTTTAGTAATTTCATCGTTCCGAACTCAAATATCACGTCCGCGTCTCCAAATTCAACTCAACACAACTTCAATTTTAATAACATTCATCATTAATATTATAACTCACAATATTTAACAACCAGGTCGTTCCCAGGAAAGAGGGGCTTTCGATAAGGATTTCTCTTTATTGGCGCGCAATTAGGTGACCAAACCTCTCCTCGATGTAACTTCTAGAGATTGTCAATATTGCAAATAATAATATGAATAACTTTGTCGCCTCAATTATTGATTTAATAATATAAATATATTATGCAGATGATCGTGATAATAATTGAATCAATAATATGAGAGATATGATGCAACAATTCATCGTAGCAATAATTGAGTATAACCGAGTGACTTCTCACGTAAGCATCAATAATCAATACTGTGCTATTATGCAACCACGCCAGACATCGTATTTTTTACTACCAAGTAGTTCAACAGTTTTAAATTCAGAACACTTCCACCGTTATTTTTATAAAAAGATAATTCTGTCGTTTTCTAACTACGACAATACTTTCGTTGTGGGGTTCACCAATGATTGTGCCATCGTACAAATATTCCCCGACAAAAAGAATATTCCCCGACCAATCGAATATTTTATAACAACTTGCATACTTTGAAAAATTTATAAAAACTACCCACAACTATAATATTATATCAAATCCACACCATAATATTCAAAAAAATATTTTGAGAAATTTAAATCTTTATTCATAAAATCTGGGGTTTCACAATCTCCCCTCCTTATGAAATTTCGCCCTCGAAATTTACGTACGCACTTGATATGCCAAAGAGGTGAGGATACCTTGACTTCATTTCAGATTCTAACTCTTGAGGTATAACCTTTGAGTGTTGAATACGATCCTTCTAATCCAAGATTTTAACACGTATCTCCTCATATGTTAAATCTTCTGCTATATCGTCTAGTTCTAATTTAATAATATGGTTCAGGTTGTCCACATATTTGTGTAACATCGATACGCGAAAAATGTTATGAACACGCAAAATACTTGGCGGTAAAACGAGTCTATAAGCCACAGTTCCTACTTGATCGAGGATTTCAAATGGGCCAATTAAATCGAGGGTTGAGATTTCCTCTCTTCATCTATTCTTGCTTCTAGAATAACGCCCTCTTGAACCTTCTTCATTCATCAGCTCTGAGTATGTAGCTTGAGCGGCTTTAACTTTATCGATTAAAGTTGATTCTAATCGTATATTCGTTATCTTCACGTGGGTTCCTAGATTCTTTAACCCTATCTTCATCATTTTTAAGTCGTACGAAATGGGTCTTTGTGTTAACAACATCGCACTCTTAAACGCATACGATCTTCTACTCAACGTGTCAGCTTTCCCACGATAGTATTGAGTGGTACAATCGTAATCTTCAACAGCTCGAGCCAACGTCTTTGGCGCATGTTACGTTCGTTTTAAGTAAAGAAATATTTGATGGTTTTAGAAATGGGTTTTGTACTGAGGACAATACAAAATTCGATTTCACGCTCTAGGGGTAGGCTAAGAAGTCTTCAAGAATACGTCAGGAAAAATTATTAACAATAGAAATATCATTCAAAACTGTGACTCTCATCCGATACTTGGGTAACACGTCACATTGATACCTATCATCTTACCATCGTCATTCACGTATTGCCGCTTAAAGTAAAGCCGGTGCATTCCACACAAGGAAGTCAACAACGAAAGGACCGGGGCTCCTTACTTATGGCTTGATATGACAGTGATTGACTTTAGTGCTTTGGTTGCTTGAATTCGCATAACAGGTTGGTTAGGAATATGAAAGCTAACAACCTTCCAAAAAGCTTGATGAGTAGCTAACCAATCGATTCCTAAAATTACATCCAAGGCAAGTATTTTCAAAGAGATATGATCGATAGGTAACGTGAAAGTGTTGATTTGAATTAAATAAGATTTATAAATAGTGGAGGTAACGAAGGTTTCTCCCAACTGAGTTTAAACAGATATATCAAAGTCAAACTTCCCCGGAGTTAGCTTCAAACATTGAGCACAACTAGGTGAAATAAAAGAGTGAGTAGAACCGGTATCTAACACGGTATAGACTTCGCAAGAGTTTATGACTAACATACCCGTGATAATTTTATTCAGGTTCCTCGTCACGAAAAAAAAATGCTCTCTTAAACTACCGGCTTTGGCTTGTCTAGGACATCCTTTGGCATTATTATCCCAGCTAGAATTGACTTCACCATACGACAAAATCGAGATAGGTAACCTTCTCTTCCGCAATTAAAAAACGATTTGGATTGCTGCGTACAATTTGGACTGATGTGTCCCTCATGTCTGCATTTGAAACATACGACCGGTGTTCGTTCTTCTTCCTTTGAAATGGGTGCTGGTGCCGACATCTTCACGTCATTGTTGAACCTTCTCTTCTTGAAATGTCCATTCTTATTGTTTTGGCCATGATTACCACCGAAATGGTTACCATTCATGGCATGATAATTTCCCCACGATGGTTATCATTGTTCGATGGTCGCTATTGCTGTGTACGATTACTATCATGTTGTTGGTCGTTGCCTTTTGGTTGTGCTGACTCGTTATCGCGTTCCAATAACTGAGCCCTATTCATAACATCTGAATATAAACAAAGTTTGTGAGAAATGAGGTATTGACCTATATTGGGTTCCAAACGTCTTAAAAACATTCGCATCATTCGCTCCTCATTATTGACCAAATGGGATGCAAGCTGAGACAACTCTGTAAATTTAGCCTCATACTGCGACACGGTCATATTATTTTGCTCCAGCTTGATAAACTCCACCTCCTTCATGTGACGAATACTTTCGGGAAAGTACTTCTCGTTGAACAGCTCTTGAAACTTCTCCCAAGACATCTTGAGTGCGTCAGTCTGGGTACATTTTACAGATTCCCACCAATGATCTGCTTCTTTACGCAACATAAAGGTGGTAAAGGAAACCTTTTTCTCCTCGGAGCATCCCAAGACCTCAAATATCTTGGGGATCTGCTTTAACCACGTCTCCGCCTTAAGTGGTTCTAGCTTTCCCAAAAACTCCGGTGGTCCCAGCTCCTTGAACTGCTTAGTGCTGACCAACCGTGGGTTGCCATTGTTTCCTCCTGCATTATGAATAGGAGTGGCCTTCGCCTGATGTTGCAAAAATTCTAAAAAGCTCCTAAACGTACCATCGTTCGTCAATTGATCAGTGTTGGTGTTTACAGGAGGATTATCGCCATCCTGTTGCACATTGTCCTGATTATTGATCTGTGGAGACTGAACTGTCTCTTGTGCTCCATTGCTATTCTCAACATTCTCGGATGTCATTTTCAAATACTGCCACAAAACAAGCGTTAATTTACATCACATATTATCCCTATACTCTGATCGACCAATTAAATACCAAATAAACTTAGGTAGGTCATACTAGCGAAGAAATTCCCCATTTCCCCCTCCTAGTTCTAATCTCACATCTTAGCCAGGGATCATATCCCTAAGCTTTGATACCAAATGTGACGCCCCCAAAATTAGGTATACATCACCCATCTTGAGTCGCCAAATACATGGTACAGAATTCAAATACAACTTAATAATACATATGTCGTGTACAATACGACAAAATATAAACTGTGAGTTTGAATACAAGTATTGTCTACTAGAGAGTATACAAACTCAAAAGGAGTCCTTATTACAATTATTATCACACTATTTCACAGAATAGTGAGGACTACTAATGCACCATCTAGGAACATCACTCTATTCCCCGACTAGTCCCAGATACGTTCTCATTTCCTGAAGAGAACAGTGAAAGAAAGGGTGAGCTCAACTAGCCCAGTAAGAAATATTATGACTAAGATAATGTAGACTAATTTATCGTTAGCCTTTAATAGTGTTAAGCTTATACAATATAACAAACATCAAGTTTAACTGCAGCGGAACAAGCAATCCATTAGAAGAGTCAAGTAGAGAATAAAATCTACCATTTTCTATGATTTAAAAGGTTTTTCATCACTTTTATCGCTGAGACTCAGCTTAATAAATAATCCACATCATCAAATCATCCTTGCACTACAGGCCAATGATATTCTTTAGTATCACGACCATGAATTATCCATGCACTACGGGCCAAAGATAATCATGTTTTCATCAACGATCCTGATCATGCCATAAAATAATTCATCTTTGCACCCTTGGCCGAAGAGAATCTATAACCATAATCATACCAAAAGCATCCATCAATGCACTACGGGCCAATGAGGACTTTTACCACATCATTTGTAACATTATTACCATGATTACACCGAATAATCCCTGGTCATAATCATACCAAGTCCATCTATGCACTACAGGCCACATATGGCTTTTAACAAAATATAAACATGAGGATGATGACAATGATATAAGAATTCAATAGAACAAGTTTAAGAATTAATTTATCCAGCAACTAATTATGTCCAAATTGTCAACATGATACTGCTTTGTAGAGTAAAATTCAAGAATGCTCAGAAGAATATTTTCATGAAAAGATACTGGATGAAGCGTAAATATCAAGGATATTCCACTAATTTCATGGAGTATAGAAGTCAAAACTTTAAACAACTGAGTATAATAAAGAATGGAATAACAAAAGAAATCACCATGTATGCGGTACTCAGATGATATGCAGTTATTCCAATGTAATACTAAATAACGAGAACTAGGTCAAGGCGAAATTCGCAGACCGAGGATGTTCCAACAGTAATAATAAAGAATGAAATAACAAATGTAAATCACCATGCATGCGGTACTTCGTATTGTGAGTTAATCCAATGTAATACTAATAAGGGCGGAATCAGGCCCGTCAGTAAAACGCATGCATGTGATATTCCAACAAAATAATAATAAAGACGGAACCAGTCCAACATAAAATGATGTGCACGGGATATTCCAACAGTAATAATAAAAGGCGGAATCAAAGTCCCTGCCAGAAACGCGACAAGATATTCCAACAAAATAATAAAGACGGAATAATAGAAGAATGTCACCAAGTATAGGGTAGCCCGCGTATACAGGTTATTCCAACAGAATAATAAAGAATGGAATAACAGAAGTTCTCTTCATGAATACAAAAGAAATAATTCTCCATACGAGTACAACAAATAATATTCCCTACCTTGGAAGAAACTGGATATAGAAGTGGTGAAGTAGCAGAATACTTTTTTTCTTTCTCTCTATAATTTCTCTCTATAATAATTACTCTATAGCTTTAGTGAATTGGTGAGAAATGAAGGAAGAATGAGCTTCTATTTATAGGAAAATATAGTTTCGATAATTGCACGTTTTGGGGCTCAAATATTACAATTATAATACCTTCCTCTCTTTTTTCATTTTTAATTTAGTCCTTGCAAGTATTATCAAACTTGCACCAACTCCCTAATAGTAAATAATGTGAATCAATAGTAAATCATGTGACTCAATAGTTCTAATCATGTGATAAAAACAATTACAAAGATATAGTACCTCCATCTATACCTCCATTTTTAACTTAGTCATATGCAAGTATTATCAATTTTGCACCAACTCCTCTAATAGTACAAGAATGTGATTCAATAGTACACATGTGAACAAATAGTTATATAAGCATGTGAATTAGTAGCAATTAATTGCTCATTTATCCGATAAATTACCCGATTTATCAATATAACCCCAAGACATCAATTATCATCGGAATAGATGTCGATTTTCACTAACACAAACAATTCCAACATAATGAAACTATTTTTATCAACAATATAAAATTTGAAATTTCGAAGTTTGACTTTTTCAAAAAAAGTCAACTGTTGACTTTTAATAGAATAGTGAATCGAGAAAATTTTGTGTTTATAGACTATTTTACTAATTTCATCGTTAGGACTCAAATATCACGTCCGCGTCTCCAAATTCAACTCGAACACAACTTTAATTTTAATAACATTCATCATTAATATTATAACTCACAATATTTAACAACTGTGTCGTTCCTAGGAAAGAGGGGCTTTCCGATAAGGATTTCTCATTATTGGCGCCGCAATTAGGTGTTACAAACCTCTCCTCGATGTAACTTCTAGAGATTGTCAATATTGCAAATAATAATATGAATAACTTTTGTCGTCTCAATTATTGATTTAATAATATAACATATTATGCAGATGATCATCGTGACAATAATTGAATCAATAATATGAGAGATATGATGCAACAATTACTGTAGCAATAATTGAGTATAATCGAGTGACTTCTCACGTAAGCATCAATAATCAATACCGTGTGCTACTATGCAACCACGCGTATTACTATACTTTTACTACCGATTAGTTCAACAGTTTTAACGGTAACACTTCCGCCGTTATTTTTATAAAAAGATAATTCTGTCGTTTTCTAACTACGACAATACTTCCGTTGTGGGGTCCACCAATGATTGTGCCGTCGTACGAATATTTCCCGACAAAAAGTATATTCCCCGACCAATCGAATATTTTATAACAACTTGCATACTTTGAAAAATTTATAAAAACTACCCACAACTATAACATTATATCAAATCCACACCATAATATTCAAAAAAATATTTCGAGAAATTTAAATCTTTATTCATAAAATCTGGGGCTTCACAGTTACATTATTAACCCAATTCCAGGATGTGTTTGCATGGTCTCATGAAGACATGGTGGATTTGTCCACTGACATTGTCCTTCATCGCCTTCCTATTAAAGAGGGATTTAAGCCAGCCAAGCAAAAGCTCTGGCGATTGTAACCTAAATGGAGTTTAAAGGTGAAAGAAGAAATTGGGAAACAATTTCAAGCAGGCATCATAATGGTGTCTACATATCCTGAGTGGATATCCAACATTGTGCCCGTGCCTAAACCTGGAGGGAAGGTGCGAGTTTGCGTGGATTACTGGGACTTGAACAAAGCTTTCTTAAAAGATAGCTTTCCCGTATCATTTATCCACATTCTCATTGATAATATCGTGCAATACAACATGTACTCCTTTGCTGATTACTTTGCAGGGTATCATTAGTTTATGGTTGCCGAGGAAGATCGTGAGAAAACTACTTTCATCACTCTTTGGGGAACTTTTTGCTATAGACAGTTGTCATTCGGCCTCATCAATGCCGGAGCTACCTATTAACGAGCTATGATGGCTCTTTTCCATGAATTAATGCATAAAGAGATCGAGATCTACGTGGATGACATCATTGTCAAGTCCCGGAAGGAGGATGACCATCTAGACCATCTCAGAAAGTTGTTCAACAGGTTGCGTAAGTACAACTTGAAGTTGAATCCAGCTAAGTGTGCCTTTGGTGTTAAATCAGGCAAGTTGCTAGGATTTCTAGCCAGCCACAAAGGGATTGAGTTGGATCCTGCTAAAATCCAAGCTATCATAGAAATGCCCATTCCTCAGATAGAGAAGGAAATACGGGGATTTTTGGGAAGAATCAACTTCATCAGCAGGTTTATCTCCCAACTCACAGCAACCTGTGAGCCAATCTTCAAGCTATTAAGGAAGAACACCTCCATGAAATGGAATAATGAGTGTCAAAATGCCTTCCTCACAATCAAAAAATAGCTAGTCAAAGCTCCTGTTTTGGTGCCACCCAGGGATGATGTTCCCCTATTTATGTACCTTTCCATAAGTGACAATGCCATAGGCTGCATGCTGGGACAGAAGGACGATAGAGGCTAAGAACGAGTTATCTATTACCTCAGCAAAAGATTCAGCAGCAGTGAACACAAGTACGCTTTGATCAAAAAGACGTGTTGTGCTTTAGCATGGGCTTCCACGAGGTTACAGCATTACCTCCATGGTCACATAACCCATCGCATATCCCGCGTGGATCCTCTCAAGTACGTGTTCAACAAATCTATGTTATATTACCGACTATCCAGATGGCAGTTGATCCTACAACAATTTGACATCGTATATGTGACTCAAAAGTCCATCAAAGGTCAAGGAATCGCGGATCAACTAGCCGCCGCACCTTCAGGGGATTACAAACCCTTGGAAAAATAGTATGCACACAAGCCAATCATGTTTGATGATAAAGCATATACTTTGTAACAATCTTATTCATTTATTAATAAAAAGTATTAATTTATTAAAGGCTTTTTAATTATCTACATGATGCTGTTTTATAATATGTGATAAACCCATAGTTTTAAGCAATGCTTTTAGAATAATGATGATGATCATTCTAATGAGATCTAAATTCTTTAGAAAGCTTAAAACTAAAATAGTTCCCAATCATTGGATTACTAAATTGGGGATTAGTGAATCCGGATAGATTGGTACATACGTTGCTTTGCTCATTGGATGAGGATGATTGATCTCATGATCATTTGTGTGGAGACACTAAAGCAAGTATGTAGGTGCTTATTAGAGAATAAGTTCTTTGAACGTGGCTCGCTAAGGAATACCTAATGGAGTTTTATTTGCTGTCAATAGAATTCTGTAGTGATAGTAGTACAAGTAATCCTTGGACTTGAGATCATCATAGTATCTTGTGTATGATGAGTTATACTTTGACTTATTCCTTAAGACCCTTAGGGTATATCAAAGGGTATGCTTGGGTATAATAAGTTGTACATGGAGATAATGTATGATCAATAAAGAATCTACCACTTCTAATAAAAGAAGAGAAATGTCATATGTGATTCGATAAATGACAACCCAGTAGTCCTTGGCCAAGGCAGAATGAAATTAGAAAGGAGTTTCTAATTTGCATTATTTGAGTTGTGCATTTAAGAGTCGAAATACATATAATTAAATAAAATAAGACTTGACAAGTAATTCCATGTCTTATATTTAATTGGGACATTGTATGGTGGAAGGATTGAATTGTCGGTAACTATTTACTCAAAGGTTCTTTAATGATTAATGTTGAAATCTATATTATCCGGAAAGTCGTTGATCGCTAGGGAGGCTTATCCCTATTGTAGAATAAATATTATTTATTTAAATTAATTAATTATTTAATTTATTTATTTAAATAAGATTAGAATTGTTCTAATTGATTTATTCACAACCTAAGTTTAATATGGAAAACCTAAAGGGTCACACCATAAAAGGAAGAATAATTATTTAAGAAGTTAATGGCATAATCGTAATAATATGTTAAGTATATTTAATTTAATCTATGGTGATAGAATAAATTAAATAGCTTAATATTATTATTTAATATTTTAGAAATATTAAATATAAATTAATAAGAGGAGTCTTATTAATATTATTACAATTATTATTATTTTAATTTCTAAAAGAGTTTAGGAATTAATTTAATATAAGTACTCTCATTTATTCCTAATTGGATTAGGAAGGAAAATTAGTTAAAGGAGTTTAATTAATTATCCCTAATAAGATTAGGGAGCTTAATTAATTAAAAGAATTAATTAATTAAAACCCAATTCCTTAATTGTTAAGGTGGGTTGCCCACATCTATAAATAAGAGGAGTCTTATTATGGGTGGTATGGGTTGTTGACTTTTTACAACGTAATAATTCCAAGTTGTTGGGAGTATGCCTTTTCTATAGAGATAGAAAACTAGGGTTAGCTATAACACCCATCTTCTTGAATTTTATTCTTCCTTGGTGGATCACCTCTAGAGGCCAAACATTTGGGTGGCTAACGTTGATCAAAAAGGAAGGAACCAAACCCAGTGGATTCAAGATTGAACGCGAAAGGATTTGGAGGTGAACTTGTACCGAGGAAGCTCGATCTTCAAGGTATGATTTATTCTTTATCTTTTCGTTTAATTAATAATTATGCATAAAGGGTGATCCGGGTATATGGTTTGTAAATTTTTTAAACTCTGATATTTTACCACGCTTCCGCATTTATTTTGCAATTTGATTGCTTTTTGAATATTACAAACCTAACATAATGACAGTGCAACAACACCATCAGTACGATACACACCAATCATGGAAGATGTATTTTGATGGAGTACATTAATATGGAAGGTACGAAATTTGGAGCAATTCTAGTATCTCAGTGCGGGAGCAAATATCCGCTTCTTCAGTCAAATTACGCTTTATCAAAGCACCAACAATACGGCTGAGTATGAAGGCTATCTCATGGGGCTAAAACTTTCCCGTTCAATGGGCATCGGGCGGTTAACTGTCCTTGGAGATCAGAGCTGGTAATCAGACAATCCACCAGAATCTATCAAACCAAGGAACTACATTTGCTGCCTTACCATCGGCAGGTTTTGAAGATGGCTTTGGAGTTCTAAGAAATCTCTTTCCTACACATTCCTCGTAATAGGAATGACTTCGCAGACGCATTAGCAAACTTTGGCCTACTTGATTCGCATATTAAATAAGGAACACTTGCCGAGCGTCGCGATCTCCCTGCACAAGGCCCCAACCTATGGGAATTACGTTGGAGAAGTATCGGATGAGCTACCTCCCATCCAACATCGTTGGTATCAAAATATCAAGGAATATCTATGAGATGGATCTACACCCACTGAGGCGAGCCCGACAGAGAAAAGGCGGATCCATCGAATTGCTATGAAGTTCTACCTGAGTGGAGATGCGCTCTACAAAAGAGATGCAGGACTTGGTCTCCTCAGATGTTTAGACAAAGATCAAGCCCAAAAGATTATGGATGAAATCCATGGCGGAGTCTGTGGCCCCCACATGAGTGGCCCTATCCTTGTCAAGAAAGTCCTCAGGACGGGACATTATTGGCTATCTCTCAAAGCTGACTGCAATGACCACGTCTGAAGATGCTATCAGTGTCAGATTCATTGGAATATGAGTTCACCTTGGCCCTTCTCAATGTGGGGAATGGACGTTATTGGGCCCATCGAGCCTAAAGCCAGTAATGGTCATTGGTTTATCTTCACCATGATCGACTACTTTACCAAGTGGGTAGAAGCAGCTTCCTTCCCAAGGGTTACTAAAGAAGTCATCATTGCTTTCATCAAAAACAATGTCGTTTGTCGATATGGACAACCAGAGGTGATTGTGTCAGACAATGCCAAAAACCTCAACAACAAAATGATGGAGGAATTATGCAGTAAATTCCACATCAAACATCTCAACTCTGTCATCTATCGTCCGAAGATGAACAGTGATGTTGAAGCGGCTAACAAAAACATCAAGAAGATTATGCAAAAGATGTCCGCCAACCACAAAGATTGGCCTGAACTATTGCCTCTGACTTTATTAGCCTACAGAACCTCAATGCGTACTTCCACTGGGGCAACCCCTTACGCTTTAACCTATGGGATGGAAGCAGTACTCCCCATAGAAGTTGAAATGGAATCCCTCAGAGTATTGATTGACGCTCAGCTGGATGAAGACCAATGGGTACAAGAAAGGTATCACCAATTGTCTCTGATAGACGAAAGGTGAACTGCGGCTATCTTCCATGGTCAGTTATATCAACAAAGGATCGCCAGATCCTATAACAAAAAAGTTCGGCTACGGCAGTTTAAACAACATGACTAGGTTTTGAAAAAGATCCTTGACAAACAAGATCAGTCTAAGGGAAAATTCGCTCCTAATTGGGAAGGCCCGTTTGTTGTCAAAGAAGTATTGACAGGAGGCGCTCTCAGATTGCAAGAAATGGACGACGATGAATTTCCATAACTCATCAACTCAGACATCGTAAAACGGTACTATATCTGAAGTAATTCGCAAACACCCTGGTGTCGGACCATCAGACCACCAGTCATTCCAGTTCTTTAACCCTTTACCTACAACTTTCCTACACTTTGCGCCCTCAAGGAAACATACTTTTCGAAGCCAGCAGCTTGGCTTTCTCCTTTGTGTTCCTACAACTTAGGTCATCCCAACGTGGATTGAACCTCTTGCGTTTGTAGTTTGGCTACCCATACCTGGGATCAAACTTCTCATACCTACAATTTATCCTCAACCTAGGATTAAACTCTCTCCTCCCCGCACTCTGACCTGCACATGGGATCACGCTTTTCTTCTCGCCTTGAGGGGTGAACTACGTCGACCTGATCTCCTCTTCAATAGGAGTACGTAGGCAACCATGTCACATGGTTCGGTCGCAATAAAACAAAAACATTTCTACCCTTAAAAAACAAAAACAACCAAAAACATTCCTACACCATTTCTGCCATATACAGAGTTGAACCTCTTACACCAGGTTCGAACTATGCAGACCTGATCTCCTCTTTAATAGGAGTGCAAAGGCAGCCATTCATGGTGCGGTCTCACCCCCTACCAAAACATAAACCATTGTCAACTAGTACTGGGATTATCCTTTAATACACTACATTTCATTTGGCTTCAGACTAAAGGGATGGAATTACCTGAACTCCTCCCAAATAGGAGATTCGGCGACCATCTAAGCTGCGGTCATACCTTGGAGAGCAACACCAATCCATAAGAGGTGGAATTAACTAGGCTTCTCCTAAATAGGAGTACTGGCGACAATTTGTGGTGCGGTCAATCTCAGAGAGAAAAGCCACACTCCTTTCCACATTTCCATACAGAAACCAGTCCCAAGACACCAAAGATGGTAGAGATACACAGAGATCGATGATCCATTCTGAACTATCTAGAGACAACTCAATGTCCATCCACCTAGGAGGAATTCAGGATACATCAAGACAACAAGCCCTGAAGCAGCAGGCAAAATATCAAGCAAATAGGAAGGAATATCTAAAAGGGAAGTGATCCAAAAATATATTTCCCTGTCATATATAATGTTGTTTGATATATATATATAATGTAAGTTGTACATGACAAAATAGCTAAGCTAGTCTGTGTAGGTAAATACAAGCTCATCTATAAGTTAGGGTATATGCGAGCTAACAAGCCCAACATGGCGTCCCTCTCAGAAGACGGAGGCGAAGCTGTGGTCTCCTGTATGAGAATATCCATACGACCCAAAAGATCCGTAGCCATCTGCATGGTGACCATATGATCATCAATATATGTGCTCATCTCTGCAATCATGCCAGTGGTAAAGGACCTCACTGCGAAGATTATCTGTGACTGACTTGCCACGTCGTCCGGCGGATATAACATCTTCTCCGCTCATTATCACTACATCTCTGGCTGATATAGCCTCATCCCGCTCAACAACAGTGGCATCTCTACGATCTAATGCATCGTCACTCTCTAATAGAGTTGCATCTCTCCCATCAAGGGAAGTCAACATCATAGATTGAGCTTGATCTCTCTCAAAGGTCATCAGATGAAGACTCTGCTCTAAGTACTGTGCCGAGTGCTGAATCACAAAAGTACTAGTACTAGGAGAATCGGAAGAAATCTTTGGCAACCTAATGGCGGGCTCCTCCTCTATGTAGGTATCAATGTCCTCCATGGGCTCTGCATCGTTTGACTCAATATCCGGTTCTACAGATACTGATGTAGCCTATAAAATCTCTGTCTCCATCCATGCGGAATACTCTGCAGAACAACCGAGATGACTGACAGAAAAAGTAGCTATCTCACGCTGATCCCAATAAGCATACACACGGGATCGGTCCTCTGATGAGAAATATCGAGAAGCTGAGCGTTGACCTATCGCCCCATCAAAAGGAAAGAAATCCTAGAACTGGTCGAACTGCGACATCACGGCCAGTGGGTGATAAGTAGTCACACCCCTCAATCTAGCCAGAGGGAAAAAATCCATGCCCGTAGCATGAGTAATGAAGCTGTATGGTGAGCAAAGCCCCAAGCACGGCAATATATGGAATGGATCTCTGATATCTGCCAAAAATGCGGACTAGGACTGAGCATCTGTACACTCTGATGGCTGAAAGGAGTATGACATGGCCACATCATGGGAGAAGAAATACCCATGACGTCTAAGGGTACCAACCGGTCTCAAGTGTGACATAAACCACTCGTACAACATAACCGAACTACCTGTGAACACTCCTAAAGGATACATGTAACAATAGGATGCTGAACGCAGGGTCTCTGCTACGATCATAGGTACAATGGTGCGACCCTCTCTAAGAGCTCTCACAACCATAATAACACTAATGTCTATCTCGCCCATATATCGTGGCATATAGACATATGATAGTACGGACATCAACAGTACATCAACTCTTGCCAAACGCCAATAGTCCTCCAGTGTGGTGAAATCCCTGGAATGTCGTGAATAGCTATCCTCTGAGCCAAATCTGTCGTACAGAAAATGCTGGGATATCACATGGCTAGATGTCAGCTCGTCATGCACTACTCTACGCCGCAATCCTATGAGAGTCATGAATCGTCTACTCATGTCTCCCAAAGCCAGATGCACGCAAGGTCTGTCTAAAGGTAGCATCGTCAACCGTGCATACTCCTCCAGAGTATGAGTTAACTCATGGGTACCGAATCAGAATACCTGCCTATCCAGTAGCCAATGCTCTAACATCCCGTCTACAAACCCTGCGGGAACCTGAAACATCAATAAAGTCATGGTATGTTGCAAAGAATCGATCTCTGATCACCCTGTCGATGGTGACATGCTATTATACCACGATCGCATACCCAATGCCACCAATGATGGTGGGGTATGATCTATACAGCTAACTGTCAAAGAAAACATCTATGCGGACCATGTCATAAGACCATTCAGGGGTCAATGCCGAATATCTCTGGACATACATACATATACATAACATGATACATGCATAACAGATAATGGATGGCAATATGATATAGGGAATGAAAAAATGGTGCATACATTCCTAAGTATATCATCATCTAATAAATCAGCAGACATGCACTACTAAATCTGAGGAAATGGGGCACGGTAGCCCTACTACTAACAGAGGCCTATCAAAAGATATAGCGAGAATGGGGAACAACCACCCAATATCTAACAGAGGCCTATCAAAAGATATAACGAGAATATACATTAGAAAAAAACCAGGGTCTCGATGTCTATGTCCTCAATCCTATCCACCTGATGTTTCTCCTCCTGAGTCACTGGATCTCTATCAACAGGGATGTCAGGCCTATAAAGAGGAGGATTTGTGCCGGCAAAACCGAATGGGTTGTCTGAGGGGCCAGCGCCTGAGCTGGAAGGAACAAATGACTCTGCCTCTGCTGGATCTCTGCCCAAATGCCGGATAAATATGTGTGCCTGATCCAACTGCTGGGTTAAGCTCTCAATCTGGGTCATATGAGTCGGAGCTCGGACACAAGCTACCCAATCCGTCATCATCAAAGATCCTGGAACCATATCCCCCATGAACTGTGTGGCGCGGGACTGGGCTCCAATAGTGCGAGGGGACCACCATCGCTGGAACGTCTCCTGAGTACATGGACTGTAACGACCGAGAAAATCGGATTTTTATGACAATTAAAATTTTATTTTATTATGTGAATTAAATGAATTTAATTGATTTCTTTGTGAATAAGCTATGTGAAGGTCGTTCTATGACCTAGAATGTGCTAACATGGTTAGTATTCTGGTTACATGTTAGAAATAATTGTTAGAAATTTCCGTAAAAACACTATTCATCCATTTCTGTTCGGGGAATTATTTTGAAATTCCGAGAAACGCGTAATGATAGAATATCGTGATAAGATGGAATATTTGATAATATTTCATTTATGACAAACGCAGTTTTCGCCTACGGAATTAAAACCTAAGGGTTGAGTATATTGATTTTCTAGAAGGAAATAATATGCGTAGAAGGAATGGTGTTAGGGTTAATGCGAGTGTTGTACATTAGGTGATACTATTTAGTATCTATGTATAATACGTTGAGTATATACGAAGTACAATATGATTATTGTACGAGTAGTATACGGAGATAATACGTGAATGGTACGTATGTGGCACGATTAGTATTATAGAATTAAGTTAAGACTTAATGACTAATTCATTTGAGTTGGATTATTAATTAATCCAATCATTTGAATGACCAAGGCCCAATGTTAATTTAGTTAAGCCCAATTCATTAAAACCGAACCGTGGGTCGAATCGGTGTGTCACCGAATGGGTAAAACCCATGGGGCAACCCATGGGATGTCACATGGGATGGTGGGCCGGCCACCTTGGTGTGGAAGCCAAGCATAAGGCTTGGTCACCAAGTGTTTTACTTGGTGACCACACATGAATTGTAAGGAGGTGATGGTTCTTTGACAATTATGCCCTCCATTCTAGTTTTCTATAAATAAGAAGCTAGGTTGATTCATTTGGGAGTTTTTCAACTTGCCAACCTAGATTATTTGAGAGAGAAAGAGAGCTATACTTGCATGCATACACTTTGGAAGCTTTAACTTTTATTCTTCTAAGAGATTTCTTAAGAGTTCTTGAGGTAATACTTCTTGCTTCTCATCTCCATCTCTTTTAGATTTTCTTTTATTATAGAGAATCATGAAGGGGTGGTATATGTCTTGAATGAGGATTTAAAGATGACTTACTAAAGATTCAATCTCTATAAGTCATGAGATTATAAAAATAATAAGGTTTAATATAGTTTTGAACCATAAAAATATTGATAGTTGAGATCGATTGTTGATAAACAATTGAGCTCCATCAATACGTTAGTATATGCTTCTTGTTTGGTTAGGAGGTAGATATGAAATCCATGGAGTATTCCATGTGATTTGGCTTAGAGAACCTTAGTAACAAAGTTATGGCAAATTTTACGAAAATAGACGTTAAACGTTGAAAATGTAGAAATTTCGGAATGGTAGTCGAAAGTTGCCGTGAGACTTGAAAACGTTGGTTTTCAATGTCAACACGTGAGATAGGGTGATTAAGAGTTGTGGGTTCGAGAATCGCTTGGGATTCGACTTAATCTGAAGAAAACGGCATTGAACGCTTCATTAACGTTTACGAACGTATATAAAATGAACTTAATAGTGAATTCTGTGTTAACAAATTAGAAAGTGTTGAATCCTTATATGAACACATAAAGGATGTAATTCCTGACTTGTAGGAATTTGAATGGGTCAATTCGGATGAAAAACGAACAAATTGGAGTTTAGTTAGAAAACCAAAACTGGTTTGGCCAAGTGGTGCATAGACTCGGCGCCACAGCGCTAAAACCAGTACAAAGTGGTGGCGCCGCAGGGCCACTATAATACAAAGGATGCCGCTCCACTGCGCCGCAGTGCCGGCAATTGAAAAAAGTTGACCAAGTTAGGTTTTGAACTTCAGTTGTTTACAGACTTACCTGAGTTGAGTTTATATACTCAATAAATGTACTAAGACTAATCTTATATTACTTATACTAAGGTATATGGTATGAAACTTAGGAATGTAATGCATGTTAACAAGATATGTACAATGAACAAAGTTGGTACCTTATCAACAATGTTTGAGTCCGATTAATAAACGTCAGTTAAGTGATAAACTAGGACAAAGGGTGATAAGTCATGTTGACTTTAATAAAGATATTAAGTTAACAAAGACATAGAAGAAAAAGAAGCTTGTAGGAACAATGTGAATAGTTGTTTGATAGCTAATTACAGTGTGCTATGTGAATATATCATGTAGATTCTGTAAAGGCTGTGGTTAGTCGAGTAAGTTATTTGAGGACGCTGAAAGGCAAGTTTTCTTAACGCTTGTCTAACTTCCATGTTGCCAAGTTTTATGTGATTCATTGAACTGAATTGCAAGACTTGTTTTAAAGAAAGGGTCGATGCCAAATTTTAACTCGGCTAGACTATTCGTGATATATAGATTGATTATTATTCATATCATTCTATATAGAAATGTTAGCGCTATCCTATGCCAAGTAATTGGTACGGACTTGAAGGTAAAGTTTGTCTATGAACAAACAAAAGTATTTTTCATCGATTATTCGATGGGCATGCGAGTTTGCCAAAAATATTAAATGTAAATACGTTTAATGAATGAGTGTTGATCAATATAGAGTTCTATAGGCTGATCACCTAGAAGTGCTCGTAAGTTATACAGATGAACGACCTTAGTGTTGTGGACTCCTTTTCAAGTATGAAAACTGAAATTTACTGTTCATGGTCTATCGACCGGTTCAGAATTCCTAATCTATTCTATACTTTGGGAATTGATGTTATGAACTGTTAAAGTATTATTGATTCATAATACTTCATAACTATTGTTCAGTTATGTTGGAATTGTTATATATATAATTCATGAATGTGGTATTCCTGTTATCCTTGATTAAACTTGCTGAGCTGTCATGCTCACTTCTTGCGTGAATTATATAACTGCAGTTAAAGACGAATGTACTGTGAATGCCAAGAGAGATAAGGACAAAGCTAAGATGGATGCTTAGACCATGTGTAATAGTTTAGTAAGTTTGTATGTTTTATACATTATGAACAATGAACGATGTAACCGATTTATGAACCTGGGAAGGATTATACTTTGATTGTAATAAGAAGATAGTAATTACCTTCATTTGATTGTATTTCAATGGAATGATTGTATGGATGTTAGTACAGTGGAACACCATCTGTTGGTTTGGAAGATACGGATTTGGGGGCGCCATACTATTGTTCGATTATGTTGGAATTGTTATATATATAATTCATGAATGTGGTATTCTGTTATCCTTGATTAAACTTGGCTTTTTGTATGCTCACTTCTTGCGTGAATTATATAAGCTGCGATTAAAGGCGAATGTCTTGTGAATGCTAGAGAGAGATAAGGGCAAAGCTAAGATGGATGCTTAGACCATGTGTAATAGTTTAGTAAGTTTGTATGTTTTATACATTATGAACAATGAGCGATGTAGCAGATTTATGAACACAGGAAGGATTATACTTTGATTGTAATAAGAAGATAGTAATTACCTTCATTTGATTGTATTTCAATGGAATGATTATATGGATGTTAGTTCGGTGGAGCACCATCTGTTGGTTTGGAAGATACGGATTTGGGGGCGTCACGAGGTTGGTATCAAAGCCTTAGGTTATAAAACTTAAGGGGGAACCTTAGGCTAATAACCCGTAAGGAAGGTAAAGTCACGAGGAATGAAATTCAAGTCCATTGAATTAAGAAGATATTGAGATAACTTTCGATATCGAAGGAATTAAAAGATGAAAATTTATCTTAAAGATATTAAATGTGATTTGTGCTTATACTATTGTGTATTATGTACTAATCAACGTGTTATGTGTTTGTAGATGTCGATCGATAGCTTGATGTTTAGAAACATGGAAATGATAAGTGAGGACTCGATTAACCAAGTTGATTGTACCAATTCTAGTGGCGAGAGTGCAAATGGTTGTACTAGAAGACTCGGACATTGAGGAGTACATCTACGAGGAGGAATACTACGAGGAGACTATGGGATTAGCATCATACCTTGAGATGCTAGATGTGGAGGAGGAAATGGGTGACATCGATTAACATGGTGTTACCTACTCAGAGCCAACATCTCTGGATGCTGACTAAAGCATTGTATCTGGCGGTGTTTGATAGGAATGTGCATTTGCGTATTACTCGGTGTAGAAGCCTGATTGAGGAAATAAGCTTGCCTTATATGAAGGAAAAAAAGAATCTGCGAGGCAAACTTTGAGTCGAAACACGATGAAAAAGTGCTTATGGATCGATAAGGCTCAGTAACTATAAGGATGAGGTCCTTGAGCTACAAAAGCGGTTGAGAAAGACCGGAAAATAACTAGGATGTCATACATCCATGAATGCGCTCATAAGGATTTCAAGCTGAAAATTGCTTTTAATTCTATTGAGTCCGGGCAGACTCGACATACCATAAGCCAAGATATAGTGTTGATTCTAGAAATCAAAAATATGAAAATGATGTTCGACAGTGTTAGTAGATCATTAGATCTTTTGATATATAAGTAGTGACGTAAAACCCTCTTTTGTATAACTAAGGGTAGTCTTTTTGTAAATCCCAATTTTTGTAGGAGGCAATCGCGGGATAGTATATAATAGCTTTTGGCTAAGGGAACATAATGTAAATAGTTTTGACTATGAAAGCATATTTATATAATGAAGTTTTTATTTAACGTACTTGTTGTGGATTGAAGGTTGTTGTTGATTTAAAAATGATAGCAAGAGTAATTAAATAGATAATAATGAAGCTTTATTTATTTAATCGAATTATGTTTTAGAAGGAACGACAAGCGGAACCATGAAGTAAAGTCTCATAATGAAAATCGGGGGTCCTAACAACCTATGCAAGAGTTTGTTAATTTATTAACAAGCGCATTTAACCAAGTGGGGGTGGGATTCCACTAGCTCACAGGGGTAGCAAGAACAACTACCTTTAAGGACTTTAAAAGTGTGGGTCCTCTCGAGTTCCGAGGAACGATGGATCCACTAGAAGCCCAGACATGGGTTAGAGAGATCGAAAAGGTGTTTGTGATAACAAACGTAGGTGAGGAGCAAAAGACTTTTTTTGCGACTTACATGATGAAGGGGGAAGCCAACTTCTGGTGGGAAGCTCATCAGGGTGGGGCTAGGACAAAGGCTGTTACGTGGGAACATTTTAAGAAGGTTTTCTTCGAGAACTATTTCCCTACTAGCATGCAAGAAAGGATGGAAATTAAGTTCCTAGAACTTAAAAGCGGGGATATAATGGTTCCCGATTATGCATAGTTTTTAACTTAATTGGTGAGATTTGCTCCACATCGATTGAATACGGAGGAAAGAAAAGTGGCATAAATTTGAGCATGGCTTAAAACCACAGCTCTATAGTAGAATATCGATTTTCAGGAAGTGCTTCCTACGGAACCATTACGGAAGGCGATAATAAATGAAGGTGGTGGTGAGGCTTTGTCTCGATTACCACAAAAGCGAAAATAAAAGAGTAAGTTAGAAGGAGGTAATAAAATTTGAAGTTATCGGTGAGCGAAACTTGCCAAAGAGAAAGAGTTTTAACCACAGGAATCACAAGGGAAAAGCGAGGAGATCCCAAACAGAGAAGCGGAAGCATGTAAGACATGCGGAAAATCTCAAATAGGAGTCTGTTTAAAGGGGAGAAGCGGTATGCTATAAGCGTAGGCGGGAGGGCATTTGTCCCCATTGTCCTAACCCTAAGAAAAACCGGGGGTGTTTTGTTTGTGGGTCGATGGACCACATGGCAAGAAATTGCCGAGGAAGGGTTTAGAGGGGAATAAAAGTTACAGTAGTGGTAAATTAGCCATTCTTGGACCAACACCATTAGTGGGTAGACCCTCATTTCGCGTTTAATATATTTATTCAAGATGCGATTGCATCAACGAGATGTGGTAGCGAGAGGTATCATTACGGTCGGCGACATAAATGCTTATGTGCTATTTGACTTGGGTCTTACTTGTTCTTTTATAGCATGTGAATTTGCTAGCGATTAGGTTAAATCACGAGAAGTTACCTATACCTTTAGGCGTAAAGGTAGCAAATGAAGAGATAATCCCCATTGAACATATTCATAAAATTCTTTGCGTGGAAATTAGAGGAATAAGTTATCGGTAGATTTAGTGCAAATAAGGCTACTGAAGTTCGGCGTAAATCTTGGTATGGATTGGTTGGTGAACCATGAGGTGATTATAGATTGCCATAGGAAAAGTGTAAACCTTGACTTTCTAAGAAAACCAAGGTAGTGTTCTTGATGAGTAAATCACCAGAGGCGCTCTTGTTGTACATCTATGACTGAAGCTAGGAATATGTTGAGAAAAGTGTGTGTAGGTTATCTATGCCGTATGGTGGATACCAAAGAGTGGGAACATCCTTGGATCGGATACTGTTGTGCAAGAGTTCGCGGATGTATTTTGGAAGAGTTACCAGGGTATTCCACTTGAGACGGGGAGGTTGAGTTTGTAATTGATACATTCACAGGGAGCGGCACCGATTTCAAAGGCCACGATATCGAATGGCGCCCGGTCGAAATGAAGGAATTAATGGTTCGATTATAAGAACTATTAGATAGGAAGTACATTGACCAAGTGTGTCTCCTAGGGGAGCACCGGTGTTTTTTGTAAAGAAGAAGGATGGGTCGTTAAGACTTTGTATTGACTATCGAGAGTTGAACAAGTTAACGATTAAGAATAGATAACCTTTGCGGGATCGATGATCTATTTGATCGGTTGAAAGGGGCAAAGTATTTTTCTAAAATAGACTTGCGCACGGGGTATGATCAGTTAAAGGTGAGGAAGGAAGATGTACCTAAGACGGCGTTCAAAACTCGTTATGGTCATTACGAGTTTCTGGCAATGTTGTTTGGGTTGACTAATGCGCCAGCCGCATTTATGGATATGATGAACAGAGTATTCAAACAATATTTGGACAAGTTTGTCTTAGTGTTCATTGATGATATTCTAGTCTATTCAAAAGGCGCCCGAAGAAGATCATGCGGAACATTTAAGAATAGTGTTGGAGACACTACGGAAGGAGAAGTTGTATTGAGAAATTCACAAAGTGTGAATTTTGGCTTGAGAGAGTGCGATTTCTAGGACATGTTATTGATAAGGATGGCATTTCAGTAGATCAGAAGCAAAAGTAGAAGCGGTTAACGAATGGGAACAAACAAAAATGCCAAGCGAGGTTCGGAGTTTTACGGGGTTAGCGGGATATTATAGAAGGTTCATTAGGACTTTTCCAAATTAGCTACTCCGTTAACTTTCGTCGACAAGAAAGTCGATGAAGTATGTGTGGTGAAACATGTGAGAACAGGTTTTCAAGAGTTAAAGAAGAGGTTAAGTGAGGCCGGTATTGTCCTTACCCAGGCGATCTGAGGGAATTTTGTAGTGTATAAGCGATGCTTCGCATAAAGGACTAGGTTGCGTGCTCATGCAGCATGGCAAGGTCATTGCGTATGCGTTACGTCAATTGAAGGATTATGAGAAGGTCTATCCTACTCATGACCTGGAATTGGCACCTGTAGTTTTTTCCCTAAAGATATGTAGGCATTATCTTTATGGTGAGAAATGTGAGAAATATCTTCACACTGAAGGAGTTAGGTTTTGAACTTCAGTTGTTTAGAGACCTACCTGAGTTGAGTTTATATACTCAATAAATGTACTAAGACTAATCTTATATTACATATACTAAGGTATATTGTATGAAACTTAGGAATGTAATGCATGTTAACAAGATATGTACAATAAACAAAGTTGGTACCTTATCAACAATGTTTGAGTCCGGTTAATAAACGTCAGTTGAGTGATAAACCGGGACGAAAGGGTGATAAGTCATGTTGACTTTAATAAAGATATTAAGTTAACAAAGACATAGAAGAGAAAGAAGCTTGTAGGAACAATGTGAATAGTTGTTTGATAGCTAATTATAGTGTGCTATGTGAATATATCATGTAGATTCTATAAAGGCTGTGGTTAGTCGAGTAAGTTATTTGAAGACGATAAAAGCCAAGTTTTCTTAACGCTTGTCTAACTTCCATGTTAGCCAAGTTTTATGTGATTCGTTGAACTGAATTGCAAGACTTGTTATAAAGAAAGGGTCGATGCAAGATTTTAACTCGGCTAGACTATTCGTGATATATAGATTGATTATTATTCATATGATTCTATATAGAAATGTTACTTATTGATCCTATGCCAAGTAATTAAATGCGGACGTGAAGGTAAAGTTTGTCATGAACAAACAAAAGTATTTTTCATCGATTATTCGATGGGCATGCGAAGTTTGCCAAAAATATTAAAAGCGTAAATACGTTTAATGAATGAGTGTTGATCAACATAAATACGATAAAGGTGATCACCTAGAAGTGCTCATAAGTTATCGGATGAGCGACCTTAGTCTTTGGACTCCTTTTCAAGTATGAAAATTGAAATTTAATGTTCATGGTCTATCGAAGGTTGAAATTCTAATCTATTCTATACTTTGTGAATTGATGTTATGAAGCTATTAAAGTATTATTGATTCATAATACTTCATAACTATTGTTCGATTATGTTGGAATTGTTATATATATAATTCATGAATGTGGTATTCTGTTATCCTTGATTAAACTTCTTTGAAATTTGTCATACTCACTTCTTGCGTGAATTATATAAGCTGCGATTAAAGACGAATGTCTTTGTGAATGCCAAGAGAGATATAAGGCAAAGCTAAGATGGATGCTTAGACCTTGTGTAATAGTTTAGTAAGTTTGTATGTATTATACATTATGAACAATGAGCGATGTAACCGGTTTATGAACACAGGAAGGATTATACTTTGATTGTAATAAGAAGATAGTAATTACCTTCATTTGATTGTATTTCAATGGAATGATTGTATGGATGTTAATGCTGGTGGAACACCATCTGTCGGGTTGGAAGATACGGATTGGGGGCGTCACATGGACCCTTTGATAATCTGGCCGTCGACCCCAACAATGGGATATCGGTGATTGGTGGCGTGATATCTGACGATGACACTGGCAGAGGCAAGATCGGTATACGGATCTCCCCTATGGTGCTCCTAATAACACGCTCTCCTAAATAGAGCTCCCTGCCTCCATCACTGAAGAGAGGAACTCTCCTGGTTGAAATCAAATGCTCGACTCCGGTCAGATGTCCATTCTCAAAGCCGATGGTCAAAAGCTCCCCTGAATAAGGAATCCATGTAATGGTACCCGCCGTCAGCAACTCCAGCTGCATACGGTAGTGAGTGAATCCCTCAACTATAGGGACCTCCGGCAGAATAGAATGGTGCCATCGTCGTCCTCGTGGATAGGTATCTGAACCTAACACACTCACAGGATGCAAACATGGGAGCCTCTTATAGGCCCAAAATTGCCAACACAATGGCAAAACATCTGCTATCAGTAAACACTCTTAACCTATGAATGGGAAAAGACAAGAGAAATACTCACCCGGCAAAAAATGGGTAAAATCCTAGCAAGCCTCGGTCGAACCCCCATGAGTGCATCACGCGCACGCCACGGTGGAAATAGGCAAAGGTGTAAGAGCCCCAATCATACTCTCTATCACGGTCCACATCACGTGTGGGCCTGATCAAAGCAAAGGATACAAAGTAGAAGAGTTATCTGCTATGAAGCAGTCTCGAATGATCATTAGGAACAATCGCCGCAGAACGCGATCCCTAATCCTAACATCATCAGGCATGGGCTCATTCAAAAGCCCACTCATAGCATCTATGCTCAAAGGACTGAGCAGACATATCCGCCTTTGGCGCCTCATGGGAACTCCTAATAAGGATCGGACCGTGCAGTAGGGTGATATTCGCCATCTGAAACCTTTGGTTCCCTCCAAACTCCATACATGTGATAAATCAGCGATCCATAGGCGTCGTCATCACCTCGCAATCCATGGGTAGATGGAGTGATCGAAAGTCCGATGAAACCATCGCTCGAGACAATGCCACGAGGTAACCCTAGTGACATCGACGGGAATGATGGAGAAGAATGCCACGAATCACACTCGCGCACTCTGGCTCTATAGTCGGGATGAAGCGCCTAATACATGGAGTGAATGTTAAACCAGTTCCCTCGAGGCTGTGTAAAACATGGAACCTGCATGAAATGCAAATCAACATTAGAACCCTTTAATCCTCATCAATAGGAAAGAAGGAAGATCAAAGTCTAATGCCATACCTCGTTAGCTTGCAAGTACATCGATGGATGTCTGCACAAATCACCCAGCAACTCTAGGTTTGCCACCTGAATGCTCGGAAGCTCCCTACAAGGGACATGTGCAGCACGAGCGGGATCCTCCATCGGAATATCCGTCTCCTCGTCCTCAACGTCTGGCACATCTACCCGGACAGGACGAATCACAGCCTCCACCAACCAAGCGAGGTCATCACGGCGGAAGCAGGGACAAGGCACTTGGAAGCCCTCCACCGCGCATTGGGACGTGGTCCTATAGAACCGCCTTTCGGTTGATGGGATCCATAATATCTAGACAACAAATCTCCAAATTACCTCAGAAAGGGTGTTGTATTTCCTTACTTAGAGCTTTCAAAAATGTATTTATGACTATATGCATGCATGCATTTACTTTAACATATATTAGAGTTAAAATGCATGACTACCCAATGCCTACATTTAGAAAAATTTTGTCATAGTCACCTTTGAAAATAAAACTATCCACATGCACATAGGCATGTCTAGCTGGCCATTCAGTAGCACACCTGCCCCAAAGTCATATACATAATATATGCATTAAAAATCAAAATCATCATGCATAAGGCCAACCTCAATGCTAGTAGTACTTTGCCTTTCTACCTTTTGCTCATTGGACCTCAAATAGGACAAGAAATAGCAGAAAAAGGTGCCAATTTGACTGTCTCAAAAGTCAAATTTTTTCACATCATTATGTTCAGCATGGTTTAATACTAACATTACTATGTTGAATATTTTTTATCAAGTCATTTGTGCATACATAATCACTACTATGTGTTTAGATGCATTCCATGTGATAACTCACAATCCAAAGGATAAAAACTGGAAAAAATACATGCAAACGTTACCAGGATAGTGTAGAACACTAGCACGGTGATAGAATTTATAGAAAGCAGCCCGAACTCAGCATATTTGAAGATGGCTCGCGGTTTTCTCTGTGCAAAGCAAGTTGAAAGTGACTTGTGAAAACTAACCTGCAGGATTTATGATCCACGATTGGCCGCAGGCTCATCTGCGGCTGCAGCAGGAGCACCTGCGGTACCCCTATGTGGGTCCCACCCCTCCGGCTCAGTCCAGTTCGAGTTGGAAAGGAGTTCTCACAGACTGAAAAGGTCAAATCGAGAATAAAAACGCCACGCGATTGAGCAAAACAACATATAATCCTAGTTTTCTCAGATGAGACTTTGAATCTGTACATTGCCCATTGGTAGTCAGTCGAGCACGAGGTATACCCTACCAATGATCTCATTTGTCACAAATCACATCCGGCAATACCTCGTACAGGTCCGATGACACCAACTCCGGGTCGTTACCCTAAATGAGTCCCAGACAGGGGTTACAACTTGAGTCCCCGACGGGGGTTACAACGTGAGTCCTCGACGGGGGTTACAACGTAGATCCCCGGTGGGGGTTACAACACGTTCATCCTTTGACTTGTCTATTGACGAAGGTCAAGCAACCTTGACGTTATTCCAGCCGATGGCAATTAAACCCATCGAAGCATTGAGAACTATTCGGGAGTTGCATATGTACTCATGCGTCCCCAGTAGATCCTCGACAGGGGTTACAACGTATATCTCCGGCGGGAGTAACAGTGCATGCTCAACCGTTAACACACATATCAACGAAGGTCAAGCAACCTTGACGTCATTTCAGCCGATAGCGTTTAAACCTATCAGAGCTCTAGAACTATTCGAGGTTTTCATAACCAACTTCTCATATTCCCAGCGAATTCCCGGCGGGGGTCACAACGCAATGGTCCATTAATCTACACGACAGCGAAGGTCAAGCAAACTTGACAATCTACTCATAGAATCTCAGTCGTTGATTCACACGTTACCGAAGGTCAAGCAGCCTTAACAGTATATCCCACAGGATTTCTCAGCCGTTGATTCACACGTCAACAAAGGTCAGGCATCCCTAACAGCATTTGTTGTTGGCATTAAACCCAACAGAATCTTGACATGTCCTGGCGATACCAACCAGGAAAGGTCAATATTATCAAAGAGGATAGATGATGGAATATGTTATACACATCCTCAAAACAGATCAAGCTTTATCCCCATAGATCTCTTAAACATAAAAGGTACCTCTTCGGGATCAAGTCGTTATCAAGAATACAGGAATTTGGTGATAACTCCAACATCAACATCCTAACCGATTCGGCTTACACATCAAATCTGGTCAGCATTGCCAATCCCCAGTTGAAGCAACAGGGATCCCGCAATCATCCCCAGCATGTTGGGCTACAACCCCGTACACATGCATCATTTTGCTACCCATAATACCACGTTCATCTTGTTGAGTTTCAAGTGTCTAGGATTCTTTATCCTACCCATACATCGCCATGCATGAGTATGATAAAGAGGGGCATCTGTAGACACTCAAAATTTTTTGTACCACTGTCACTAACATTGCAAGAGGATAGATTTTTCTTTTAAGAGAGAACCCTAAAAGACAATCCAAATCAATCTAGGATACTACTAGGAAGTCAAAGCATCAACCGGATCGCACTCTGAGAATATGACTCAACCTCGGATGTAACCCCGAGGCCTACAGATCCAATACCAGAACACACACCAGAGAAGACCGATTAATCTTGGAGATAACCCCGACGTATCCAGTCTTAGTCCCAACCATGGGAATAGCCATCAAACTTGGTGATAACCCCAAGGAATGCAGTTTCAGCGATAACCCCGGAAATGCTTGTTTTAAATGCAACCAGCTTCAATCTCTGCGCTCACAATGAGATATACTGCACCAACCCGGCAATAACATCGGGAAGACAGGCACATCTCAAAGGTGACAATGAGGACCTTCAACAAGTGCAGCAGTCCAATCTCAAGAAAGTCTGAGCAACATCTGCTTTATCAGCCCAATTCCGCGATAACACTGGTGAGGGGCAACATCATCATCTCGTCAAGACGATTCCATGTCACGTCTCTATGCAACGATGTCCCATAACACTAACCAATCTCGAGTGACTATTGTGCGGGGTAACAGATGAAAGTTGAATCTTGAAGACCGGAGGGCATCGTCCCATCTTCAATGACTTCGTACAAACTCTAATCCCATGCCATCGTACAACTCTCAACAACGGCGGTCCGAAATAGGTCCTGTATACCTCAAACAGATGCCCGGATTGCACTTCTGAAAGTTGGAGTGGACATTATAGTGCCTGAGTGCACGTACTTCGAGACGACCCGACCCAAAAAACCCAGGCCCACCCGGGTTGCCTCTGGTACACCTGTGGCTCAGCCGTAGGTACACCTGCGGCTAAATTGCCTATAAATAGAGGGCTTGGGCAGCCCATTTTGCAAGAGAAAAAGGCGAGGAAGCCCTTCCCAATTTTCTCTTCACTCACCCCATGCAGTGTACTTTCCCCTTCTAAACACATGTGAGCTCATATATAGCCCTTTTGTACCTACAAAAGTCAGTGTTTAACCACTCTAAAGATATAGAAGCCTTCTTTATCAGTCAGCTGTAAGCATTCTCACACACTTTAGAGTCTTTCTCTTCATCTTTGCACACACCCTTCTACACGTTGAGAGTCGTGTTACTTGCTTTTGCCCGGACTTCGGTCCGTGGTTTTATTTCAGCCTATATATATATATATATATTTACTAACATTATCGAGTTATGCCTCAATTGAGCCTAGACTTCGGTCTGGAGATATATATATATATATATACTTATATATATTAACTGTGTATCAGACTTTGTTCGATGAACCTAGACTTCAGTCTGGTGCATTTACTCGCTTATATATATATATATAAACTGTGGTCAGACTTTGTTCGATGAGCCTAGACTTTGGTCTGGTGCGTTTACTCGCTTTTATATACATATATATATTTATATATATGAACTGTGGTCGGACTCTGTTCGATGAGCCTGGATTTTTACATCTAGTGCGTTTACTCTACTTTTATATATATATATATATATATATATATATATATTGTCCCACACGAGTTTACTTCGTGGTGGTTGATCGCTTTAAAGCTTTCTTTACGTTTTCGTCTCGCTGGAGTTTACTTCGTGGCGTTACCGTATTCTGACTTTATTTACATTCTCATCTCCTTTGGAGTTTCCTTCGTGGTAGTTAACCAGTATTCTGACTTTATTTACATTTCGGCCCCTTTGGAGTTTCCTCGTGGCGGTTGATTGCTTTTAACAGCTTTATTTACATTTCTGATCCCCCATGGAGGTGCTTCGTGGTTAGTGATCCTGTCTGTATATATATATTTACAGCTTTTATATATATACCTGCTTACTGCTTTCATATAAACTGCAGTATTTTATGAGCCTAGGAATCATGTGATCACAGATTCATCCCATTGAATCGAGATTCGGTTCCCATTATGGACATTTTCAGCTGTAAGTAGTTTGTAAATTATTTTGCGGTGTCTGAATTTCCCCAGATGGTTTCTATTCCCACGAGGAAGTCGACATTATTTTGTACATTATTTTCATACGGATGCCTCGCATTCGTAAAATAAAATCAATCAAGCCGATCATTTAATAAAATGGGAGTGTAAAAGGTCTCAATTACTATTGAGCATCAGGGTTTGAAAAACATTTTTATAAAACATCATTGCTATATCTTGCTAAAAACTGAATTTTCACATAAATTCAAACCCTGTGTATATAGGTTCGAACGAGGCCTCGCACCACTTCCAAATAAAAGCACATTGACCCACACACACACACACATATTCAGATAATAGTTTCTTGAAAAGAGGCGGTCACCGTGGTAACACGGATGTCGGGGGGTGCCTAACACCTTCCCCTTGCATAACCAAGTCCCCGGACCCTAATGAATCTCGATTTCACCGACCCGTTTAGCAGTGTCACATCACTAGGTCAATGTGCAAACCTTTTCTCGGTTGTGTTGGTACAACCATTTAAAAAACCAACTGGCGACTCTTAACAGTCCATCGTCGACATTATACACGTCGGACCTTTTTCACTTGTTTTTTCAAACAAATCTCACCTAAAATGAGAACACCAAAGAACAAGTAACGGAAAGGGACATCCAAAAATCCCGACGTCGACATAGAACATATGGCAGATGATAAAACTTTTCAACCATAGTTGCAGCGGAACGAGCAATCCATTAGAAGAGTCAAATAGACTATAAAGTTTATTATCTTCTCCACGTTAAAAATCCACCAACAATATTTTATCCCAGTAACATAAGTCAACAATTCCTGTCCACAATCAGGTGAATAACTCATAATCATAATTGTTGTTCTAAATTCCTCTTCGCACCTAGGACGAAGATAATTTTTATCATATGTCTTTACCTGAAATATCAAAGACCATGGTTATACCAAATCACAATTCATGTCCATAATCATACTAATAAATTCATATTTCCACTACGGGCCAAAGATATTCATTAACAGTTCATTCTTGCACTACAGGCCAAAGGCATGCAACTGTATTTTAGAAGAGTCAAGTAGAGCATGATATCTATTATCTTCTACGAATTAAAAGTCTATTATCAATATTTTATCGCTGAGACTCAGCTTAATAAATAATCCACATCACCGAATTATCCATGCACTACTCCCAAAGATATTCGTTAGTATCACATCCATGAATTATCCATGCACTACGGCCAAGGATATTCATTATTATCACATCCATGAATTAATATTTCATCGCTGAGACTCAGCTCAATAATTAATCCACATCATCGAATCATCGCTGCACTACATGCCAAGGATATTCATTATTATCACATCCATGAATTAATATTTCATCTCTGAGACTCAACTCAATAATTAATCTACATCATCAAATCATCCCTGCACTACAGGCCAAGGATATTCATTAGTATCACGACCACGAATTATCCATGCACTACGGGCCAAAGATAATCGTGTTTTCATCAACGGTCCTAAACATGCCATAAAATAATTCATCTTTGCACCCTTGGCCGAAGAGAATCCATAGCCATAATCATACCAAAAACTGTCCATCAATGCACTACGGGAAAATGAGGACTTTTTCCACATCATTTGTAACTTATGGGCATGATTATACTGAATAATCCCTGGTCATAGTCATACCAAGTCCATCTATGCACTACAGGAAACAGATGACTTTTGTGATGCCCCCAAAATTGGTATACATCACCCATCTTGAGTCGCCAAATACATGGTACACAATACAAATAAAAACTTAATTATACAACATGAGTTGTTAGTTTTAATACAAATATTGTCTTCTAAACAGTATACAAACTCAATGGGGTCCTCATTACATTTATTATCACACTATTTCATAGATTAGTGAGGACTACTAATGCTATCATCTGAATCGTCACTCCATTCCCCGACTAGTCCCTGCTACGTTCTCATTTCCTGAAGAGAATAATGAATGCAAAAAGGGGTGAGCTCAACTAGCCCAGTAAGAAATATTATGACTAAGATAATGTAGAATAAATTATCATTAGCCTTCAATAGTGTTAAACTGATAAAATATAACAAACATGAAGTTTAACTGCAGCGGAATAAGCAATCCATTAGAAGAGTCAAGTAGAGAATAAAATCTACTATCTTCTATGATTTAAAAGGTTTTTCATTACTTTTATCGATGAGACTCAGCTTAATAAATAATCCACATCATCCTTGGACTACGGCCAATGATATTCATTAGTATCACGACCACAAATTATCCATGCACTACAGGCTAAGGATATTCGTGTATTCATCAATGGTCATGATCATGCCAACAACTGTCCATCAATGCACTACGGGCCAATGAGGACTTTTTCCACATCATTTGTAACATTACGGTCATGATTACACCGAATAATCCCTGGTCATAATCATACCAAGTTCATCTATGCACTACATGCCATGGATGACTTTCAACATAATATAAACATGACGATGATGACAATGATATAAGAATTCAATAAAACAAGTTCAAGAATTAATTTATCCAGGAACTATTAACGTCCAAATTATCAACATGATACTTCTTTGTGGAGTAAAATTCAAGAATGCTCAGATGAATATTTCCATGAAAAGATACTGGATGAAGCGTAAATATCAAGGATATTCCACTAATTTCATGGAGTATAGAAGTCAAAACTTTAACCAACTAAGTATAATAAAGAATGGAATAACAAAAGAAATCACCAGGCATGCAATATACCGCACAGACAGGTTATTCCAATAGAATAATAAATAACGGAACCAAGTAATGAGCAAATGCACAGACGGGATATTCCAACAGAATAATAAATAATGGAACCAGGTCATGCGTAAATGCACAGAAAGAATATTCCAACAGAATAATAAACAACGGAACCAGGTCATGCGTTAACGCACAGACAGGATGTTCCAACAGAATAATAAAGAATGGAATAACAGAAGAATTTCACCATGTATACAGTATTTTGCATAGACAAGTTATTCCAACATAATAATAAAGCATGAAATAGCAGAAGAATTTCACCAAGTATAGGGTATCCCGCGTATACAGGTTATTCCAACAGAATAATAAATAATGGAATAACAGAAGTTCTCCTCACGAATAAGAAAGAAGGAATACCCCTTACGAGTACACCAAATAATATCCCTTACCGTAAAAGAAGAGTATTCTGACTGGTAGGGCGAAGATATTCTTGAAGAAAACTTGCACTACACTCAAAGCTTCTTAAAACTCTAAAGAAATACACTCAAGATTATAGAAGAATTCTCTGAACTTCTGGTATGGTTTTCGATTCTAACTAAGCATCCTATTTATAGGAAAATAGAAAGGATACTATGCTCCACTATGCAATAAAATATAATATATTCTAATTATTATCTAATAAAATAAATAACTTTATAAAAGTATTCTGTTTTATATAAAAAGATTTTACTATGCAAAACACTATGCATAATAGAATATTACATATTCTATTTATAGTCTAATAAAACGAATAACTTTATAAAAGTTGTGAGACCCCAGATTTTATAAATAAAGAATTACTTTTTTTCCAAAATATTTGTTTTTAATATTATGGTGTGGATTTGAGATAATGTTATAGTTATGGGTAGTATTTAATAATTTTTCAAAGTATGCAAGTTGTCATATTATATTCGATTGGTCGGGGAATATTTTATGAAGAAATATTCGTGCAATGTCATTGGTGGACCCCGCAACAGAATTATTGTCGGATTGAGAAAACGACAAAAATATTTTATGAAAATAACGACGGAAGTTTTACCATTAATACTGTTGAACTACTCGGTAGTAAAAGTACAGTAATACGCGTGGTTGCATAGTAGCACACGGTATTGATTATTGATGGTTACGTGATAAGTCACTTAGTTTTGTTGGTATTATTAATGTAATAATACAGAAAATCTTTTTATATAAAACAGAATAATTTTATAAAGTTATTCTATAAGTAGAATATATTATATTCTATTATGCATAGTATTGCATAGTGTTTTGCATAGTAAAATCTTTTTATATAAAGCAGAATACTTTTATAAAGTTATTCTATAAATAGAATATATTATATTCTATTATGCGTAGTGTTGCATAGAGTATGCGCATAGTGTTTTGTATAGTAAAATCTTTTTTATATAAAAGCAGAATACTTTTATAAAGTTATACATTTTATTAGACAATAATTAGAATATATTATATTTTATTATGCATAGTGTTTGCATAGTGCTTGCATAGTATTTGCATGATAAAATCTTTTATAAAGTTATTCGTTTTATTAGATTATAAATAGAATATATTATATTTTATTTAAAAAATTTGCTTTAAATATGGACCGTGAGATTAAAGTAAATCAATCTGGACCGTTCATGAGTTAGTTACTATGCAGTCCATTTTTCTATAAATAGAAGCTCATTCATTCATTATTTCTTAAGAATTCACTGAAACTCTGGAGGGATAAACTATAGAGAGAAAGAAGAAAGTATTCTGCTACTTCACTACTTATATATATCCAGTACTCTTCTTTTTAAGGTAGGGAATATTATTTATTGTACTTATAAGGGGTGTTATACTTTTGTATTCATGAAGAGAACTTATGTTATTCCATTCTTTATTATTACATTGGAATAACTTTGTATACGTGTGAGCTACTCTATACTTGGTGACATTCTTCTATTATTCCTTCTTTAGTATTACATTTGTTGAATATCACATGCATGCGTTTTCACGCGGACACGATTCAAATCTTTATTATTACATTGGAAATATATGTCTCTGCGTTTTTTACGCCGGACACAGTTAAAATCTTTATTATTATTACATTGGAACATCCTGCTCATGCATTTCTGTAGGACTGGTTGGTTAAAATCTTTATTGGTATTCTATTGGAATAACCTATCATCTGCAATCTGCATGCATGGTGATTTCTATTATTATTACATTCTTTATTATTACATTGGAACATCCATGCATGCTTTACGCATGACTGGTTCAGATTAATTATTATTACATTGGAATAACATGTACTATGTGAATACCGCATGCATGGTGATTTTTTTTTATTATTCCATTCTTTATTATACTTAGTTGGTTAAAGTTTTGACTTCTATACTCCATGAAATTAGTGGAATATCTTTGATATTTTGCGCTTCATCCGATATCTTTTCATAGAAATATTCTTACGAGCATTCTTGAATTTTACTCTACCAAAAAGTATCATGTTGACAATTTGGGCGTTATTAGTTCTGAATAAATTAATTCTTGAACTTATTTTATTGAATTCTTATATCATTGTCATCATCCTCATGTTTATATTTTTTTGAAAGTCATATATATGGCTTTGTAGTGCATAGATGGACTTGGTATGATTATGACTGAGGATTATTCGATTGTAATCATGGTAGTAATGTTACAAATGATGTGGAAAAAGTCATCATTGGCCCGTAGTGCATTGATGGACAGTTTTTGGTATGATTATGTGGATTCTCTTTGCCCGTAGTGCAAAGATGAATTGTTTTATGGCATGATCAGGACCGTTGATGAAAACATGAATACACAAATATTCTTGGCCCGTAGTGCATGGATACTTGTGGTTGTGATACTAAAGAATATCCTTGGCCGTAGTGCAGAGGTGATTCGATGATGTGGATTATTTATTAAGCTGAGTTCCAGCGATAAAAGTGATGAAAAACCTTTTAAATCATAAAAGATAGTAGATGTTATTCTCTACTTCACTCTTTTAATAGATTGTTTGTTCCACTGCAGTTAAACTTGATGTTTGTTATATTGTATCAGTTTAACACTGTTTAAGGCTAATGATAATTTATTCTGCATTATCTTAGTCATAATATTTCTTACTGGGCTAGTTGAGCTCACCCTTTTTCCTTTGTTCTCTTGAGGAAATGAGAACGTAGCTGGGACTAGTCGGCAAATATGAGTGATGGTCCTAGATGGTGCATTAGTAGTCCTCACTATTCTGTGAAATAGTGTAATAATAATTGTAATGAGGACTCCTTTTGAGTTTGTATACTTTCTATTAGACAATATTTGTATTCAAACTCACAGTTTATGTTTTGTCGTATTGTACACGACAGTTGTATTATTAAGTTGTATTTGAATTCTGTACCATGTATCTGGCGACTCAAGATGGGTGATGTATACCTAATTTTGGGGGCATCATAGTTGGTATCACAGCTTAGGGATATGATCCCTGGCTAGGATGTGAGAATAGAACTAGGAGGGGAGAGACGGGGAATTCCTTCGCTAGTATGACCTACCTAAGTTTATTTGGTATTTAATTGGTCAGTCAGAGTATAGAGATAATATGTGATATGTTAATTAACCCTTGTTTTATGGCAGTATTTGAAAATGGCATCTAAAAATGTTGAGATAAGCAATGGAGCACAGGAGACTATTGAGTCTCCACAGATCAATAATCAGGACAATGTGCAACAAGATGACGATAATCCTCCTGTAAACAACAACACTGATCAATTAATGAACGACGGTAGGTTTAAGAGCTTTTTAGAATTCATGCAACATCAGGCGAAGGTAGCTCCTGTTCATAATGCAGGAGGAAACAATGGCAACCCACGGTTGGTCACCGCTAAGAAATTCAAGGAGCTGGGACCACCGGAGTTTTTGGGAAAGCTAGAACCACTTAAGGCGAAGAAGTGGTTAAAACAGATCACCAAGATATTTGATGTCTTAGGATACTCCGAGGAGCAAAAGGTTCCCTTTGCCACCTTTATGTTGCGTGAAGAGGCAGATCACCCGGTGGGGAATATAAAAGCATTACCTAACTTTGGCCTTTTCAAGATGTTTTGGGAGAAGTTCCAAGAGCTGTTCAATGACAAGTACTTTCCCGAAAGCATTCATCACACGAAGGAGGTGGAATTTATCAAGTTGGAGCAAAACAACATGACCGTGTCGCAGTACGAAGCCAAGTTTGCCGAGTTGTCCCGATTTGCGTCCCATTTGGTTGATAATGAGGAGAGAATGACGTGAATGTTTCTAAGAGGTTTGAAACCAGAGATACGTCAATATCTTATCTCTCATAAACCAGAGATACGTCAATGTATTCAGATGTAGTTAATAGGGCTCAGTTATTGGAGCGTGATAATGAGTTAACCAAAGCAAAATAGAGCAGCCGGCAAAATGATAATACCGGTGATAACAGTCATCAAAGCGGTGATAATAAGCATGGAGGGAATCAACATGTCAGAAATGGTAACCACTTCGGTAGTAATCATGGCCAAAATAATAAGAATGGACATTTTAAGAAGAGAAGGTTCAACAATGACGTAAAGATGTCGCCACCAGCACCCATTTCAATGGAAGAAGAACGACCACCGGTCGTATGTTTAAAATGCGAACAGGAGGGACACATCCATCCAAACTGTATGCAGCAATCCAAAACGTGTTTTAATTGCGGAAGAGAAGGTCACCTAGCTCAATTTTATCGTATGGTGAAGTCAAGTCCAACTGGGATAGTGATGCCAAAGGATGTCCCAGACAAGCTAAAGCCGGTAGTTTAAGAAAGAGGACTTTTTTTTTCGTGACAAGGAACCTGAATAAAATTATCACGAGTATGTTAGTCATAAACTCTTGCCAAGTCTATACTATGTTAGATACTGGTTCTACTTACTCTTTTATTTCACCTAGTTGTGTTCAATGTTTGAAGTTAACTCCGGAGAAGTTAGACTTTGATATATCTGTTTAAACTCAGTTCGGAGAAACCTTCGTTACCTCCACTATTTATAAATCTTGTTCAAATCAACACTTTCACGTTACGTGTTGATCTTGTCTCTTTCAAAATAATTGCCTTTGATCCGATTTTAGGAATCGATTGGTTAACTACTCATCATGCTTTTCGTAAGGTTGTTAGCTTTCATATTCCTAACCAACCTGTTATGCAAATTCAAGAAACCAAACCACTAAAGTCAATCATTGTCATAACAAGCCATAAGTAAAGAGCCCCGGTCCTTTAGTTGTTGACTTTCTTGTGTGGAATGCACCGAGGCCAAACTTTCTGTAGGCGATGATGTGAATGACGATGGCAAGTTGATAAGGTATCAATGTGACGTACTATCCAGGTCTTGGATGAGGGTCACAGTTTGAATGATATTTCTATTGTTAATAAATTTCCTGACGTATTCTTGAAGACTTCTTAGCCTACCCCTAGAGCATGAAATCGAATTTTTTATTGACCCCAGTACAAAACCCATTTCTAAAACCCTCAAATATTTTCTTCACCTAAAACGAACGTGTAATGTGCCAAAGACATTGGCTCGAAATTTACATTTTAAGATTACGATCGTACCATTTGATATCATTGTGGGAAAAATGAGCGTAGTAGGCGGCGTTGAGTAGAAGATCGTATGCGTTTATGAGTGTGACGTTGTTAACACGAAGACTCATTTCGTATAACTTACAAATGATGGAGATAGAGTTAAAGACTCTAAGGACCCACGTGACGATAACGAATATACGATTAGAATAGACTTGAATAGATAAAGTTAAAGCTGCTCAAGCTACATACTCAGAGCTGATGAATGTGAAGAAGAAGGTTCAAGAGGGCGTTATTCAAGAAGCAAGAATCGACGAAGAGAGGAAATCTCAACCCTCGATTTAATTGGCCCATTTGAAATCCTCGATCGAGTAGGAACTATGGCCTATAGACTCGTTTTACCGCCAAGTATGTTGTGTGTTCAGAACATTTTTTTTATGTACCGAGGTTACGTAAATATGTGGATGACCCGAACCATATTATTAATTTAGAACCGGACGAGATAGCAGAAGATTTAACGTATGAGGAGATACATGTTAACATCTTGGATAATAAGTATCCTATTCGACGCTCAAAGGTTATACCTCAAGAATTAGAATCTGAAATGAAGTCAAGGTATCTTCACCTCTTCGACATACCAAGTACGTAAGTAAATTTCGAGGGAGAAATTTCATAAGGAGGGGAGATTGTGAGACCCCAGATTTTATGAATAAAGATTTAATTTTTTTTTGAAATATTTGTTTTTAATATTATGGTGTGGATTTGAGATAATGTTATAGTTATGGGTAGTATTTATAAATTTTGCAAAGTATGCAAGTTGTCATATTATATTCGATTGGTCGGGGAATATTTTATCAAGGAATATTCATGCAAAGGCACAATCATTGGTGGATCCCGCAACAGAATTATTTTCGGATTGAGAAAACGACAAAAATATTTTATGAAAATAACGACGGAAGTTTTACCGTTAATACTGTTGAACTACTCGGTAGTAAAAGTACAGTAATACATGTGGTTGCATAGTAGCACGCGGTATTGATTATTGATGCTTACGTGATAAGTCACTCAGTTTTGTTGGTATTATTAATGTAATAATACATAAAATCTTTTTATATAAAATAGAATATTTTTATAAAGTTATTCTATAAATAGAATATATTATATTCTATTATGCATAGGTTGCATAGTATTTTGCATAGTAAAATCTTTTTATATAAAACAGAATACTTTTATAAAGTTATTCTATAAATAGAATATATTATATTCTATTATGCATAGTGTTGCATAGTATCTCGCATAGTGTTTTGCATAGTAAAATCTTTTTATATAAAACATAATACTTTTATAAAGTTATACATTTTATTAGACAATAATTAGAATATATTATATTTTATTATGCATAGTGTTTGCATAGTGCCTGCATAGTATTTGCATAGTAAAATCTTTTGTAAAGTTATTCGTTTTATTAGATTATAAATAGAATATATTATATTTTATTTAAAAGATTTTGCTTTAAATATGAACCGTCAAATTAAAGTAAATCAATCTGGACCGTTCATGAGTTAGTTACTATGCAGTCCATTTTTCTATAAATAGAAGCTCATTCATTCATTATTTCTTACGAATTCACTGAAACTCTAAAGAGATAAACTATAGAGAGAAAGAAGAAAGTATTCTACTACAACACTACTTATATATCTAGTACTCTTCTTCTTAAGGTAGGGAATATTATTTGTTGAACTCGTAAGGGGTGTTATTCTTTTGTATTCATGAAGAGGACTTATGTTATTCCATTCTTTATTATTCTGTTGGAATAACATGTATACGCGGGCTACCCTATACTTGGTGACATTCTTCTATTATTACATCTTTTACTATTACATTTGGAATATCCACATGCATGCTTTTTATTTGGACCCGGTTAAAAGTCTTTATTATTATTACATTGGAATATCACATCATGCATTTTACGCCAAACTTTGGTTCCGCTCTTTATTGGTATTACTGTTGGAATAACTTTTGTCATGCGAAATACCGCATGTATGGTGATTTCGTTATTATTCCGTTCTTTATTATTACATTTGGAACATCACATGCATGCTTACGCATTGACTTGGTTCCATTAATTATTATTCTGTTGGAATAACATGTCTATGTGAAGTACCGCATGCATGGTGATTTCTTTTGTTATTCCATTCTTTATTATACTCAATTGGTTAAAGTTTTGACTTCTATACTCCATGAAATTAGTGGAATATCCTTGATATTTGCGCTTCATCCAGTATCTTTTCATGAAAATATTCTTCTGAGCATTCTTGAATTTTACTCTACAAAGCAGTATCATGTTGACGATTTGGACGTTATTAGTTCCTGAATAAATTAATTCTTGAACTTGTTTTATTGAATTCTTATATCATTGTCATCATCCTCATGTTTATATTTTTTTTGAAAGTCATCTGTGGCCTGTAGTGCATAGATGGACTTGGTATGATTATGACCAGGGACTATTTGGTGTAATCATGACCGTAATATTACAAATGATGTGAAAAAAGTCCTCATTGGCCCGTAGTGCATTGATGGACAGTTTTTGGTATGATTATGGCTATGGATTCTCTTTGGCCGTAGTGTAAAGATGAATTATTTTATGGCATGATCAGGACCGTTGATGAAAACATGAATACACAAATATTCTTGGCCCGTAGTGTATGGATAATTGTGGTCGTGATACTAAAGAATATCCTTGACCGTAGTGCAGGGGTGATTCGATGATGTGGATTATTTATTAAGCTGAGTCCCAACGATTAAAGTGATGAAAAACCTTCTAAATCATAAAAGATAGTAGATTTTATTTTCTACTTGACTCTTTTAATGGATTGCTTGTTCCGCTGCAGTTAAACTTGATGTTTGTTATATTGTATCAGTTTAACTTTCATTTAAGACTAATGATAATTTATTCTGCATTATCTTAGTCATAATATTTCTTACTGGGCTAGTTGAGCTCACCCTTTCTTTCACTGTTCTCTTCAGGAAATGAGAACGTAGCTGGGACTAGTCGGAGAACAGAGTGATGGTCCTAGATGGTGCATTAGTAGTCCTCACTATTTTGTGAAATAGTGTGATAATAATTATAATGAGGACTCCTTTTGAGTTTGTATACTCTCTAGTAGACAATATTTGTATTCAAACTCACAGTTTATGTTTTGTCGTATTGTACACGACAGTTGTATTATTAAGTTGTATTTGAATTTTTTACCATGTATCTGGCGACTCAAGATGGGTGATATATACCTAATTTTGGGGGCGTCACAAAAGTATTCTGTTTTATATAAAAAAATTCTGTTTTATTACACTAATAATACTAATAAAACAAACTTTATCACCATTATTATAATTCATAATATTAATCGACCAGGTCGTTTCTAGGAAAGAGGGGGCTTTCCAATAAGGAGTTCTCCCTATTGGCGCGCAATTAGGTGACCAAACCTCTCCTTGATAGAACTTCTAGACATCGTTAATATTGCATATAATAATATTAATAACTTTGTCGTCTCAATTATTGATTTAATAATATATAAAATATTGACAATAATTGAATCAAATAACGTGAGATACTATGCAGCAATTACTGCAGCAATAATTGAACCAAACTGAGTGGCTTCTCACGTAAGCATCAATAATCAATACCGTGTGCTACTAAGCAACCACGCCTATTACTGTACTTTTAACATAGAGTGTTTCAACAATTAACAGTAAAACTTCCGCCGTTATTTTCATAAAGTATTTTTGTCGTTTTCTCAATCCGATAATAATTCTGTTGTTGGGTCCACCAATGATTGTGCCGTTGTACGAATATTCCTTGTTAAAACGAATATTCCCCGACCAATCGAATATTATATAACAACTTGCGTACTTTGCAAAATTTATAAATATTACCCACAACTATAACATTATATCAAATTTACTCCATAATATTCAAAAATGATATTTATAGAAAATTCATCTTTATTTATAAAAGTTGGGGTCTTACAACTTCCCCTTCTTATGAAATTTCGCCCTCGAAATTAGGGTACGTACCTGGTATGTCGAAGAGGTAAGGATACCTTGATTTCATTTCAGATTCTAACTCCTAAGTCATTTCCTCAACATCGTGGTTTCTCCACAAAACTTTAACTTGAGGTATAACCTTGGAGCGTAGAATATGTTCTTTCTTATCCAAGATTTGAACAGGAACCTTTTATACGTCAAATCTTCCGCTATTTCTTCTGGTTCTAACTCAATAATGTGGTTCGGGTCTTCCACATATTTACGTAACATGGATATTTGAAAAACGTTATGAACACGAGACACACTTGGCGGTAAAGCGAGTCTATAGGCCACAGTTCCTACTCGATCGAGGATTAAAAATGGGCCGATGAATCGAGGATTGAGCTTTCCTCTCTTTCCAAATCTCATAAATCTTTTCCATGGAGCAACACGTAACAACACATTCCACTTCCTTTTGATGAAGATCAGCATAACTCTTTTGTCGATCTTGTGAGGTTTTTATACGTTATCGGATTGTTTGAATCTTTTCTGTAGTCATATGTACCAACTCTGGTCCCAACAACGTTGCTTCACTCACCTCATCCCAGCATACTGGAGAACGACACTTTCTTCCATACAACGCCTCAAATGGAGCCATGCCAATACTTGCTTGATAACTGTTGTTGTAGGAAAACTCCACCAATGGTAAGAACTTGTTCCAACTTCCCTTGAAGTCAAGGACACAGAGTCTTAATAGATCTTCAAGAGTTTGAATCGTCCTCTTCGACTGCCTATCTGTCTGAGGATGATATGCCGAGCTAAATCGTAAATCCGTGCCCATAGCTTTTTGCAAACTAACCCAAAATCTTAAAGTGAATCTTGGGTCTCGATCAGAAACTATGGATACTGGTATACCATGCAATCTTACAACCTCGTTTATGTATATACGAGCAAGACGTTCAAGTGTATAAGTTTGTCGTATAGGTAAGAGGTGAGCAGACTTGGTCAATCTATCAACAATGACCCAAATTGCATCTATACCTTGAGAAACCTTGGGAAGACCAGTAACGAAATCCATGGTAATGTGCTCCCACTTCCATTCTGGAATTCCAAGTGGTTGCAATGGACCTTTTGGTACTTGATGCTCTGCCTTGACTCGTTGACACGTTTGACTCCTTGAGATAAACAGCGCTATCTCTCTCTTCATATTGCCCCACCAAAATGTATGTCGAAGATCATGATACATTTTGGTACTCCTAGAATGGATTGGAAATGGTGTGTTGTGCGCCTGCATCATGATTTTATACTTTAAATCAGGGTCGTTAGAAACACAAAGTCTGGAGTTGACTCAAAGTATTCCTTCTTCATCGATTCTTGCTTCCGGCATAGCACCTTCTTGAACTTTCTTCCTCAAACGCATCATCTCTAGGTCTGTAGCTTGAGCAGCTTTAACTTTATCAATTAAAGTTGGTACTACTTGTATATTCGCCATCATCACATGGGTCCCTGGAGTCTTTAACTCTATCTCCATCCTTTGCAAGTCAGACAAAATGGGCCTTTGCATTGACAATATCGCACTTTTCACTACGCATATGATCTTCTACTCAACGCATCGCCTACCACTTCGCTTTTTCCAGGATGGTATTGGACGGTATGATCATAATCTTTCAATAGTTCAAGCCAACGTCGTTGTTGCATGTTGAGTTCCTTTTGAGTGAAGAAATATTTGAGGCTTTTATGATCTGTAAAGATATCCACTTTCTCCCCATACAAGTAATGCCTCCAAATTTTAAGTGCGAAGACAACAGCTGCCAACTCTAGATCATGAGTAGGATAATTCCTCTCATATTCTTTGAGTTGTCTTGACACATAAGCTATGACTTTCCCATGTTGCATGAGAACACATTCCAACCCTTTGCCCGAAGCATCACTGTAGATGACGAATCCCTCCGAGCCAGATGGTATTGTCAGAACAGGTGCTAAAATGAGTCTCCTCTTGAGTTCTTGAAAACTCTTCTCACATTCTTCGCTCCAACCGAACTTTGTATCTTTTCGAGTCAGCTGAGTTAATAGAGTAGCGATTCGAGAAAATCCTTTCACGAATCTCCGATAATAACCAGCTAAACCGAGAAAGCTACGTACTTCGGTCACTAATTTAGGTTGCTCCCAGCTTTGAATTGCTTCAATTTTTACCGGGTCAACATATATTCCATGACTTGATACTACGTGCCCAAGGAATGCTACTTCCTCAAGCCAGAACTCGCATTTCTTCAACTTGGCATAAAGCTTGTATTCACGAAGCTTTTGGAGTATCAGCCTCAAGTGTTGTTCATGATCTTCACGACTTTTGGAATAAATAAGGATGCCATTAATAAAGACGACCACAAAGAGATCCAAATAATCTTTGAATACTCGGTTCATCATATCCATGAGGGCAGTCGGAGCATTAGTCAATCCAAAAGACATGACTAGGAATTCATAATGCCCGTACCGAGTTCTGAAAGCCGTCTTTGGAATGTCATCAGTTCTAATCTTCAATTGGTGATATTCGAAACGAAGATCAATCTTTGAAAAGAATTTGGTTCATTGCAACTGGTTCAACATGTCATCAATACGTGGCAATGGGTACCTATTTTTAATGGTGACATGATTCAACTCCCGATAATCAATACAAAGTCGCATACTCCCATCTTTCTTCTTCACGAATAGAACAAGAGCACCCCAAGGAGATGTACTAGGACAAATAAAGCCAATGTCTAGCAATTCTTGCAGTTGGGTCTTTAACTCGTGAAGTTCAATAGGAGCCATTCAATATGGGGCTTTCGAAATGGGTTTTATACCGGGTTCAAGGTCAATACAAAATTCAATTTCACGCTCAGGGGGTAAGCCAGGAAGTTCTTCAGGGAATACGTCAGAAAATTTATTAACAATAGAAATGTCATTCAAAACTGACGTATTATTGTTTAGATCCGTGACATGAGCTAAGAAAGCTTGACATCCATTTTTTAATAAACGAATAGCTTTATGGCTTGAGATGACAGTGATTGAGTTTAATAGTTTGGTTGCTTGAATTCGCATAATAGGTTGGTTAGGAATATGAAAGCTAACAACCTTACGAAAACAATCAATTTATTCATGATGAGTAGTTAACCAATCAATCCCTAGAATCACATCAAATGCAAGTATTTTTAATGAAATAAGATCGACAGGTAATGTGAGGGTACCGATTTGAACCAAACAAGACTTATAAATAGTGGATGTAATGAAGGTTTCTCCCAATGGAGTTTCCACAGATAAGTCAAAGTCTAATTTCTCCGGAGTTAAATTTAATCGTTGAGCGCAAGTAGGAGAAATAAAAGAATGGGTAGAACCGGTATCAAATAAGGTATAGACTTCGCTAGAGTTTATGATAAACCTTCCTGTGATGACCTCGTTCGGGTTCCTTGCTTTCTGGGAGGTCACTATAAATGCTCTCCCTTGCACTATCGGCTTTGACTTTTCTGGGACGACCTTTGGTGCCTCCATCCTAGCTTAACTTATCTTCGGTGAACAAAAAAATCGGGCTAGGTGACCTTCTCTTCCACAATTATAACATGCTTTGGATGGAATTGCGCAGTTTGGACTGATGTGTCCCTCCCCTCATCATTTGAAGCATATGATAGGTGGTCGTTCTCCTTCCTTAACAACGGGTGTTGGTGTTGACATCTTTCCATCATTGTTGAATCTCCTCTTCTTGAAATGTTCATTCTTATTGTTTTGGCCCTGATTACCATCGAAGTGGTTACCATTTTTGTCTGTTGATTCCCTCCAAGCTTGTTATCACCGCTTCGATGACTGCTCTCACTAGTATTATCATTTTCCCGGCTGCTTTCTCTTGGTTGCGTTGACTCGTTATCGCGCTCCAATAACTGAGCTCTATTTACAACATCTGAATACAAACACAGTTTATGAGAAATTAGATATTGACGTATCTCGAGTTTCAAACCTCTTAGAAACATCCGCGTCATTCTCTCCTCATTGTCAACTAAGTGAGACGTAAACCGGGACAACTCGGCAAACTTAGCTTCGTAATGCGACACGGTCATATTGTTCTGCTCTAACTTGATGAACTCTACCTCTTTCATTTGATGAATACTTTCGGGAAAGTACTTGTCATTGAATAGTTCTTGGAACTTTTCCCAAGACATCTTCAGTGCGGTAGGTTGAGTACGCATTACCGATTCCCACCAGCAATCTTCCTCTCCTCACAACATAAAGGTGGCAAAGGGAACCTTTTGCTCCTCGAAGCATCCCAAGACATCAAATATCTTGGTGATCTGCTTTTATCCACGTCTCCGCCTTAAGTGGTTTTGGTTCTCCAATAAACTTCGGTGGTCCCAGCTCCTTGAAATGTTTAGCGGTGACCGTCCGAGAGTTGCCAGTGTTTCCACCTGCATTTTGGACAGGAGTCTCTCTTGCCTGATGTTGTACGAATTACAGAAAGCTCCTAACCATTCCATCGTTCGCCATTTGGTCGGTGTTTTTGTTCACCTGAGGATTATTGCCTTCCTGATGCACATTATCCAGGGTGTTTATTTGTGGTGACTCAACGGTCTCCTGTGCTCCATTAATATTCTCAACATTTTTGGATGTCATTTTCAGATACTGCTACAAAACAAGGGTTAATTGACATGTAACATATTATCACTATACTCTGACCGACCAATTAAATACCAAATAAACTTAGGTAGGTCATACTAGCGAAGGAATTTCCGTCTCCCACTCCTAGTTCTAGTCTCACATCTTAGCAGGATCATATCCTAAGCTTTGATATTCAACCTGTGGCGCCCCCAAAATAGGTATACATCACCCATCTTGAGTCGCCAAATACATGGTACATAATACAAATAAAAACTTAATTATACAACAGGAGTTGTGAGTTTTAATACAAATATTGTCTTCCAGACAATATACAAACTCAATGGGGTCCTCATTACATTTATTTTCACACTATTTCATAGAATACTGAGGACTGTTAATGCTATCATCTAGACCGTCACTCCGTTCCCCGAATAGTTCCTGCTACGTTCTCATTTCTTAAAGAGAACAATGAAAGCAAAAAGGGGTGGGTGAACTCAACTAGCCTAGTAAGAAATATTATGACTAAGATAATGCAGAATAAATTATCATTAGCCTTCAACAGTGTTAAACTGATAAAATATAACAAACATCAAGTTTAACTGCAGCGGAACAAGCAATCCATTAGAAGAGTCAAGTAGAGAATAAAATCTACTATTTTCTATGATTTAAAAGGTTTTTCATTACTTTAATTGCTGAGACTCAGCTTAATAAATAATCCACATCATCCCTGCACTACGGCCAAGGATATTCATTAGTATCACGACCACAAATTATCCATGCACTACGGGCCAAGGATATTCGTGTATTCATCAATGGTCATGATCATGCCAACAACTGTCCATCAATGCACTACGGGCCATGAAGACTGTTTTTACATCATTTATAACATTACGGTCATGATTACACCGAATAATCCCTGGTCATAATCATACCAAGTCCATCTATGCACTACAGGCCACATATGACTTTCAACATAATATAAACATGAGGATGATGGCAATGATATAAGAATTCAATAAAACAAGTTCAAGAATTAATTTATCCAGGAACTATTAACGTCCAAATTGTCAACATTATACTTCTTTGTGGAATAAAATTCAAGAAAGCTCAGAAGAATATTTCCATGAAAGGATACTGGATGAAGCACAAATATCAAGGATATTCCACTAATTTCATGGAGTATAGAAGTCAAAACTTTAACCAACTGAGTATAATAAAGAATGGAATAACAAAAGAAATCACCAGGCATGCAATAGACCGCACAGACAGGTTATTCCAACAGAATAATAAATAACGGAACTAACTCATGCGTAAACGCACAGACAGGATATTCTAACAGAATAATAAATAATGGAACCAGGTCATGCGTAAACGCACAGACAGGATATTCCAACAGAATAATAAACAACGAAACTAGGTCATGCGTAAACACACAGACAGGATATTCCAATAGAATAATAAAGAATGGAATAACAGAAGAATTTCACCACGTATACAGTATTTTGCATAGACAGGTTATTCCAACGTAATAATAAAGAATGGAATAGCAAAAGAATTTCACCAAGTATAAGGTATCCTGCATATACAGGTTATTCCAAGAGAATAATAAATAATGGAATAACAGAAGTTCTCTTCACGAATAAGAAAAAAGAAAGAATACCCCTTACGAGTACAACAAATAATATCCCTTACCGTAAAAGAAGAGTATTCTGACTGGTAGGGCAAGGATATTCTTGAAGAAAACTTGCACTACGCTCAAAGCTTCTTAAGACTCTAAAGAAATATGCTCAAGATTATAGAAGAATTCTCTGAACTTCTGGTATGATTTTCAATTCTAACTAAGCATCCTATTTATAGGAAAATAGAAAAGATACTATGCTGCACTATGAAATAAAATATAATATATTCTAATTATTGTCTAATAAAACAAATAACTTTATAAAAGTATTCTGTTTTATATAAAAAAAATTACTATGCAAAACACTATGCATAATAGAATATTATATATTCTATTTATAGTCTAATAAAACGAATAACTTTATAAAAGTATTCTATTTTATATAAAAAGTTTTTCTGTTTTATTACACTAATAATACTAATAAAACAAACTTTATTACCATTATTATAATTCACAATAGTAATCGACCAGGTCGTTCCCAAGAAAGTGGGTGCTTTCTAATAAGGATTTCTCCCTATTGGCGCGCAATTAGGTGACCAAACCTCTCCTATTGACATCGTTAATATTGCAAATAATAATATTAATAACATTGTCATCTCAATTATTGATTTAATAATATATAAAATATTGACAATAATTGAATCAAATAACGTGAGATACTATGCAGCAATTACTGTAGCAATAATTGAACAAAACTGAGTGACTTCTCACGTAAGCATCAATAATCAGTACCATGTGCTACTATGCCACTACGCGTATTACTGTACATTTAAATCCGGGTGTTTCAAAAGTTAACGGTAAAACTTTCGCCGTTATTTTCATAAAGTATTTTTGTCCTTTTCTCAATCCGACAATAATTCCGTGTGGGGTCCACCAATGATTGTGCCATTGTACGAATATTCCCCGACCAATCGAATATTATATAACAACTTGCGTACTTTGCAAAATTTATAAATATTACCCACAACTATAACATTATTTCAAATTTACTCCATAATATTCAAAAATGATATTTATAGAAAATTCATCTTTATTTATAAAAGTTGGTGTCTTACAACTTTCATCATAATATAAGCATGAGGATAATGACAATGATATAAAAAAATCAATCAAATGAGATAAAGGATAAATATTAAACATTTATAATACAATTTATCCAATTCAATAATAATAACCAAATGTTATCAATCACTTAATAATCTCATAATCTAATATCATTAAATATTATATTTTAATATTTAAACTTATAAACAATTTATTTTAATTGTTTAGTCTTTACTAATTAATGTAGTTAATCGTCATAAAATGTCAAACTCATAAGATTTCATCATCAATTACCAAAACTCTCATCACAAATCTGCATATACCTTATATAAGATTTCCAAGCCATAAAATTCTATTTTTAATTTTTTTACTTAACATAACATATTTAATTCATTTATTCATAATTAGTTCATTTTCATGAAAACTACCAAATTAGTCCCAAAAATATTTCTTTTCTGGAATTTAGCAGAATATAGTCTTATACTAAACATATATTTTTCTCGAAATTTTAAAAATTCATTTAGTATTTTTCATATGGCCAAAACTGCCGAATATTTAGACATTTATCATAAATTGTACTTTTGTCCAAACATTCTGAAATTTACTGGGTATATTCCTGATATATACATGTACTCCCAATAAAAATTTCACCAATTTTGGAGTTAACCACAAAGAGTTATAAGGGTTTACTTTTAAAATAGTCTTTTCCCATAAAATTCATAACTCTTAATCTATACATCCAAAAATCTCCATTTTTGGACACAATATAGAAAACTCATCAAATTATCATTTCAAATTTTCTAGAAATTTTGAGGGTCAGAAAAATTGCGAAACTGCAAATGGATTTTCGCCCGCCATGCGGGAATCCACGTAGACATATTATTTCAATAGAGTAATAAAGAATGGAATAACAAAAGAATTCACCATGCATGCGGTATTCCACATAGACAGGTTATTCCAACAGAGTAATAAAGAATGGAATAACAGAAGAATTCAACAAGCGTGCGTAATTCGCACAGACATGTTATTCCAACAGAATAATAAAGAATGGAACTAAGTCATGCGTAACCCGCACAGACAGGATATTCCAATAGAATAATAAAGAATGGAACCAGGTCATGCGTAATTCGCACAGACAAAATATTCCAACAGAATAATAAAGAATGGAATAACAACAGAATTCACCAGGCATGTGATAGACCGCACAGACAGGTTATTCCAACAGAATAATAAAGAATGGAATAACAACCCTTACGAGTATTGAAAGAAAATAACTTTTTTCATGAATACGAAAGAATAATACCCCTTACTATAATAATAATATCCCTTACCTTAAAAAGTAGAGTATTCTGACGGTAGGGCGGGGATATACTTAAAGAAAACTTGCACTAGTTTTTACGCTCAAAGCTTTCTTAAACTCTAAAGAAATACGCTCAATATTATAGAAGAAGAATTCTCTGAACTTCTGGTGTGATTTTCAATTCTAACTAAGCATCCTAATTATAGGATAATGGAAAGGATACTATGCTGTACTATACAATAAAATATAATATATTCTATTTATAATCAAATAAAATAAAACTTTATAAAAAGTATTCATTTTATATAAAAAGTTTTTTTTACTCTGCAAACACTTATGCACGACCTTTATGCAAACACTATGCATAATAAAATATAATATATTTTATTTAAAATCTAATAAAACAAATAACTTTATAAAAGTATTCTATTTTATATAAAAAGATTTTACTATGCAAAAACTATGTAGCACTATGCAAACACTATCGCATAATAAAATATAATATATTCTATTTAAAATCTAATAAAAAATAACTTTATAAAAGTATTATGTTTTATATAAAAAGATTTACTATGCAAATACTATGCAAACACTATGCATAATAAAATATAATATATTCTATTTAAAATCTAATAAAACAAATAACTTTATAAAAGTATTCTGTTTTATATAAAAAGATTTTACTATAGAAACACTATGCAGCAATTACTGTAGCAATAATTGAACAAAACTGAATGACTTCTCACGTAAGCATCAATAATCAATATTGTGTGCTACTATGCAACCACACGTATTACTGTACTTTTAACACCAAGTATTTCAACAGTTAACGGTAAAACTTCCGCCGTTATTTTTATAAAAAGATAATTTTATCGTTTTCTAACTCCGACAATAATTCTGTTGTGGGGTCCACCAATGATTGTGCCGTTGTTTGAATATTCCCCGTTAAAACGAATATTCCCCGACCTATCGAATATTATATAACAACTTGCTTACTTTGAAAAAATTTTCACATATCACCCTTAACTTTAAACTTTTATCAATTTAACCATTTACGAAATAAAATAATAATTATAAGAAAATTGAATACTTTCATTTCATAAAATTCTGGGTCTTACAGGGAATTCCTTCGTTAGTATGACCTGACTAAGTTTATTTGGTATTTATTTGGTCGGTCAGAGTATATGGATAATCGGTGACATGTTAATTAACCCTTGTTTTGTGGTAGTATTTGAGAATGGCAACTGCAAATATTAACAATGAAGTGAATCAGACCGTGGAGACACCTTTAATCACCACCAAGGGGAACGTGCAACAGAAAGGAAATATTCCTCCTGTAAACAACACTACCGAACAAATGATGAATGATGGGATGGTTAGAACCTTTTTGCAGTTCATGCAAAATCTAACGAGGGAGACTCGTGCACAAAATACGAAGGGAAATGATAGCAATGCGCAGTTTGTCACAGCCAAGCAGTTCAAGGAGTTGGGACCACAAGAATTTGTGGGAAAGCCGGATCCGATTAAGGTAGAAATGTGGGTCAAGCAAATTACCAAGATATTCGATGTCTTGGGATGCACAGAGGAAAAAAAGGTTTCATTCGCCACCTTTATGTTCCGTGGTGAGGTCGACTACTGGTGGGAGTCTGTGAAGCGTACCCAGCCTGCCGCACTTAGCATGTCTTGGGAAACCTTTTAGAAACTGTTTAATGACAAGTACTTTCCTGAAAGTATTCGTCATATGAAGGAGGTGGAGTTTATTAGACTGGAATAAAACAACATGACGGTGTCCCAGTACAAGGCGAAAATTGCAGAGTTATCCAGGTTTGTACCTCATTTGGTAGAGAATGAGGAACGAATGAAAAGAATGTTTCTAAGAGGTCTAAAACCTGAGAATCGGCAATATCTTATCTCTCATAAATTTTCTTTATATTCAGATGTTGTCAACATGGCTCAATTATTAGAGTGAGATAATGAGTATGCTCAATCGAGGGACCACAATCAGGGTCATACTGGTGACAGTAGTCATCGGAGCGATGGTAACCAGCGGGGAGGAAAGAATACAAGCAAAGGCGGTAACCACTCGGGTGGTAATCGTGGTGTGACGCCCCCAAAATTAGGTATACGTCACCTATCTTGGGTCGCCACTTACATGGTACATAAATTCAAATACAACTTACTAATATAAGCTGTCGTGGTACAATACGACATAAAGCGTGAGTTTGAATACAAATATTGTCTACTAGATATTATACAAACTCAAAAGGAGTCCTCATTACAACTATTATCACACTATTTCACGAATAGTGAGGACTACTAATGCTATCCTCCGGACCATTACTCCGTTCCCGGACTAAGTCCCGGCTATGTTCTCATTTCTCAAGAGAACAGTGAAAGAAAGGGTGAGCTCAACTAGCCCAAAGAAGAAATATTATGACTAAGATAATGCGAGAATAAATTATCATTAGCCTTCAACAAAGTGTTAAACCGATAAAATACAATAGACAACCAGTTTAAGCTGCAAGTGAATATGCAATCCATTAAAAGAGTCAGTAGAGAATAAAATCTACTATCTTTTAGGTTTTAAAAGGTTTTTATCAATTTTTATCATTTGAGACTAGAACAATAAATAAACCACCACATCTAATCATCCCTCGCATACACGGTCAAGGATTTTCATCAAGTTATCAATGGTCATGACTATACCGAATCACCCCTGGTCATAATCATACCAAAAACTATCCATCATCGCATTACGTGCCAACGAGAACTTTTGTCACATCATTTATATCAAGTCGTGATTATACCGATTGATCCTCGGTCATAATCATACTAAGTTCATCTATGCACGTAAGCCAAAGATAACATAATATAACATGAGGATGATGACAATGACATAATAATTCAATAAAACAAATTCAAGAATTATTTAATCCATGAATTATTAACGTCCAAATTGTCAACATAATATCTTGTTTCATGAGAGTAAAATTCAAGAATGATCAGAAGAATATTTCCATGAGAAGATACTGGATGAAACGCAAATATCAAGGATATTCTACTAATTTCATGGAGTATAGAAGTCAAAGTTTTAACTAACTGAGTATAATAAAGAATGGAATAACAAAAGAAATCACCATGCATGCGGTATCAGCATAGATAAAAGTTATTCCACGAGAATAATAATAACGGAACTGGTCGGTGAAATTCACCGATGTGGATGTTCCAAATGTAATAATAAAGATGGAACCGGATCGGTGTAAAACACACATGATAGGATATTCCAACAGAATGATAAAGGCGGAACCGGTCCGATTGTAAAACACACGCAGGATGTTCCAAATGGAATAATAATAAAAACGGAACCGTGTCCGGTGTAAAACACATGCATGTGATGTTCCAAATGTAATAATAGAAGAATGTCACCAAGTATAGGGTAAATCGCGCGTATCTGAGTTATTCCAATGTAATAATAAGCAATGGAATAACATAAGATTTCACCAAGTATAGGGGTATGCCGCCACAGACACGAGTTATGTATAGGGTATGCCAGGCACTAAAAGTTATTCCAAGCGAATAATAATGAATGGAATAATGAAGTTCTCAAGAAGAAAGAATAACACCCCTTACCGTAAAAGAACCGAATATAGAAGTAGTGAAGTAGCGAGAATACTCTTCTTCTTTCTATAACTTTTCTCTATAGCTTCTCTCTATAATTTCTCTCTCTAGAGTTTCAATGAATTCGTAAGAAAATAATGAAGGAATGAGCTTCTATTTATAGGAAAATGGAATGCATAGTAACTAATCCATGAACGGTCCAGATTGATTTACTTTAATCTGACGGTATATATTTAAAGAAAAATCTTTTAAATAAAATATAATATATTCTATTTATATAAAAACATTTTACTATGCAAACACTATGCAAAAACACTATGCAAAACACTTTAACACTATGCATAATAAAATATAATATATTCTATTTATAGAATAACTTTAATAAAGTATTCTATTTTATATAAAAAGATGTTTCTGTTTTATTACGTTAATAATACGAATAAAACAAAACGTCATTATCGCTATAATAATTCATATTATTAATCGACAATAATAGAATCAAACTGAGTGACTTCTCACATAAGCATCAATAATCAATACCGTGTGCTACTATGCAACCACACATTACATCGCATTACTTTTACTACCAGAGTAGTTCAACGGTAACCACGGTAAAACTTCCATAGTTATTTCAATAAAATATTTTTGTCGTTTTCTCAATCCGAGCAATAATTACATTGCTAGGTCCACCAATGATTGAGCAGTTATACGAATATTCCCGCTAAACCGAATATTCCAGACCAATCGAATATAATATAACCACTTGCATACTTTGCAAAATTTATAAATACTACCCACAACTATAATATTATCTTAAATTCACACCATAATATTAAAAATTATTTCAACAAAATTTAAATCTTTATTGATAAAATTTGGGGTCTCACAATCTCCCCTTATGGAATTTTAGCCCTCGAAATTAGGGTACGATACTGATATGATAAAGAGATGAGGATACCTTGAATACCTTTATCGTTTAAAATATTAAATTCATCTTTGAAATCCGCCTAAAAGCTATTCATTAACAATTCATCTTTGCACTACACAATGAGCTAAAGATATACAAATCGTAGAAACCAATAATGCTAAGACGCGACTTAATAGTATTACGACCATGAATTATCCATGCACCTTTCTTGGCTAAGGATATTCGTGTTTTCAATTACTATCATGATTATACCGAATAAATCCGTAGTCATAATCATACCAAGTCTATCAATGCACTACTACCAAAGATAATCGTGTATTCATTAGTATCACGACCACAAATTATCCATGCACTACTGCCAAAGATAATCGTGTATTCATTAGTATCACGACCACAAATTATCCATGCACTACTGTTAAAGATAATTGTGTTTTCAATTACTGGTTATGATTATCTTAGAATGATCCACGGTCATAATCATACCAAGTCCATCTATGCACGTAAGCCACAGATGACTTTGAACACATCCATGAATTAATATTTCATTCTTTGAGACTCATTTCAATAATTAATCCACATCATCGAATCATCCCCGCACTACGTGCCGAGGATATTCATTAGTATCACGACTACAAATTATCCATTTACTACTACCAAAGATAATTGTGTTTTCAATTACAGTTATGATTATACCGAATGATCCTGGTCATAATCATACCAAGTCCATCTATGCACGTAAGCCACGGATGACTTTGAACACATCCATGAATTAATATTTCATTCTTTGAGACTCATTTCAATAATTAATCCACATCATCGAATCATCCCCGCACTACGGTGCCAAGGATATTCATTAGTATCACGACCACAAATTATCCATGCACTACTACCAAAGATAATTGTGTTTTCAATTACTGGTTATGATTATACCGAACAATCCACAGTCATAATCATACCAAGTCCATCTATGCACGTAAGCCATGTAGATGACTTTCAACATAATATAAACGTGAGGATAATGATATAAAGAATCAATCAAATGAGATAAAGGATAAATATTAAACATTTATAATATAATTTATCCAGGATTCAAGAATATCCCATGTTTTCAATCACTTAATAATCTCATAATCTAATATCATTAATATTATAACAATATTTTAATCACTTCTTAAATTTATAAACAATTTATCTTAATTGTTTACGCTTTACCATATAATGCATTTAATCATTCAAAATGTCATACTCATAAAATATCATCACCAATTATCAAATCCTCATCAAAAAATATGCATATACTCTATATAGGATTCTCTAGCCATAAAATCCTATTTTCAACTTTGTTACTTCACATAACATATTTAACTCATATGTTCAGTAACTAAACTATTTTTATGAAAAATACCAAATCAGCCCCAAAAATATTTCTTTTCTGGGATTTAGCATAATATAGTCCCATAATGAAAATATATTTTTCTCGGAATTTTTAAAATTCATTTACTATTTTTAAAAAATCAATTTCCACTTAATTCCTTAAGAAATTAGCTACCTCAAGTTTAACTCCAAAAATTCCCAAATCTTGGCAGGACCTTACACATGTTAACGTGAGCTTCCAGTTTAAATTTCATGGTCATCGGAGTTATAGAACTCCGGTTATAGCATTTTTCGTCGGAAAAACCTAAATATTGAAATAGTCATAACTTGCTCATTTTAAGTCAGAATGAGCTCATTTTTGGACAGGAGGTACTTTATACCATATAATTTCATGTCCCAAAAGGCCAGAATTTTTCTCATAATTTAAGTGGCCGAAACAGCCCCTTAAAGTTTCTGGGCAGTAGCATTTTCGAAATTTACAGCTTTGGCCTCCTTTGCTAAAATCAGTCCACACAAAAATCCACAACACCTTTTCCAGTAATTCCACTTGGATTAGTTAGGTAACTCGTAGATCTAACTCTAGGACTTGACCACATTCAAAAATTCAAAATATAATAAGAGATATGGTCAATTGAATTTCATGTTACGTTTTTCACCAAAATCTGATTTTCAACTCTTTGTGATTTCTATGAAACTTTCATGTTTTCACATAATAACCAACATAACTCATCATAAAACTTACTAATACCTCATATACCCATGATTTTCATTAGTCCTATGCTTTTATTATGACTTTCATCATAAACCACGTAAACTGTTCATTTTAGTTGAAGAAATATTTGAGGGTTTAAGAAATGAGTTTTTGTACTGGGGTCAATACAAAATTCAATTTCACGCTCTAGGGTAGGCTAGAAAGTCTTCAAGAATACGTCAAGAAATTTATTAATGATAGAAATATCATTCAAAACTGTTACTCTTATCCAAGACTTGGATAGTACGTCACATTGATACCAACTGTGACTTCTATCCCTTAACCTAGATAGTACCTCACAATGATACCTATAAACTTGCCATCTTCATTCACGATGTCGCCTCTGAATTCCCGGGCTTTGCATTCCACACAAGGAAGTTAACAACGAAAGGTTCGGGGCTCTTTACTTATGGCTTGATATGACAATGATTAACTTTAGGGTTTGGTTACTTTGAATTCGTAATGAGGTTGTTATAAATATAAAAGCTAACAACCTTACGAAAAGCATGATGAGTAGCTAATTAATTGTTTTCAAAAAATCACATCAAAGGCAAATATTTTCAAAAGATAAGATCGACAGTAACGTGAAAATGTTTATTTGAATTAAACAAGATTTAAAAAATAGTAGCGGTAATGAAGGCTCCTACTAACGAAGTTTCAACCAATAAGTCAAAGTTTAACTTCTTCGGAGTCAAATTCAAACGTTGAATGCAACTAGGTGAAATAAAAGAGTGGGTAGAACCCGGTATCTAACACGGTATAGACTTCGCAAGAGCTTACGATTAACTTACCCGTGATAATTTTATTCGGGTTCCTCAAATCAGAAAAAAAACGCTCTCTCTTAAACTCCGGGATTTGGTTTGTATCGGGGCGACCTTTGGTGCCTCCATCCTAGTTGGACTTGACTTCACTATACGACAAAAATCGAGCTAAATGACCTTCTCTTCTTGAAATTTCCACTTCTATTATCTTTGCCATGATTACCACAAAGTGGTTACCATTCTTAGCATGATAATTTCCCACGATGGTTATCATTGTTCGATAGTCGTTGCCACCAAAGATGATTATTATCGTGTTGTTGGTCGTTACCTTTTGTTTGAAATTTGAATCAACACTCTCATGTGCTTCATTGCTTATCTCGGCATTTTCGGATGCCATTCTCAAACACCTTTGTCACAAAACAAGGGTTAATTGACATGTAACAAATTATCCCTATATTTTCTGATCGACCAATAAAATAGCACATAAACTTAGGTAGGTCATTCTAGCGAAGGTATTCCAAAATCTCTCCCTCCTAGTACTATTCTCACATCTTAGCCAGGATCATATCCTAAGCTCGATACCAACCGTGGCGCCCCCAAAATTAGGTATCGTCACCCATCTTGGGTCGCCACTTACATGGTACATAAATTCAAATACAACTTACTAATATAAGCTGCCGTGTACAATACGACATAAAGCGTGAGTTTGAATACAAATATTGTCTACTAGATATTATACAAACTCAAAAGGAGTCCTCATTACAACTATTATCACACTATTTCACGTAATAGTGAGGACTACTAATGCTATCCTCGGACCATTACTCCGCTCCCCGACTCGTCGTCGTACTATGTTCTCATTTCACGAAGAAAACGGTGAAAGAAAAGGTGAGCTCAACTAGCCCGAGAAGAAATATTATGACTAAGATAATGCGAGAATAAATTATCATTAGCCTTCAACAAGTGTTAAACCGATAAAATACAATAGACAACCGGTTTAATCTGCAAATGAATATGCAATCCATTAAAAGAGTCAAGTAGAGAATAAAATCTACTATCTTTTAGGTTTTAAAAGGTTTTTATCAATTTTTATCATTTGAGACTCAAAATTTTAATAAATAAACCACCACATCTAATCATCCGCATTACCACGGTCAAGGATTTTCATCAAGTTATCAATGGTCATGACTATACCGAATCACCCTCGGTCATAATCATACCAAAAACTATCCATCATTGCATTACGTGCCACTCGAGAACTTTTGTCACATCATTTATATCAAGTCATGATTATACCGATTGATCCTCGGTCATAATCATACTAAGTTCATCTATGCACGTAAGCCAAAGATAACATAATATAACATGAGGATGATGACAATGACATAATAATTCAATAAAACAAATTCAAGAATTATTTAATCCATGAATTATTAACGTCCAAATTGTCAACATAATCTTTGTTTTCGTAGAGTAAAATTCAAGAATGATCGGAAGAATATTTCCATGAGAAGATCTTTGGATGAAACGCAAATATCAAGGATATTCTACTAATTTCATGGAGTATAGAAGTCAAAGTTTTAACCAACCGAGTATAATAAAGAATGGAATAACAAAAGAAATCACCATGCATGCAGATTGTGATGTATGAGTTATTCCAACAGAATAATAATAACGGAACCGAGTCAAAAGTGAAATTCACAATCAAGCGAGGATGTTCCAACCAGAATAATAAAGATGGAACCGGATCCGGTGTAAAACACATGATAGGATATTCCAGCGAGAATGATAAAGCGGAACCGGTCCGGTGTAAAAAACACACATGCATGTGATGTTCCAATGTAATAATAAAAAGCGGAACCTGAGTCCTGTAAAAACACATGCAGAACAGGATGTTCCAAATGTAATAATAGAAGAATGTCACCAAGTATAGGGTATGGCAGCGTGATACATAAAAGTTATTCCAATGAATAATAAGCAATGGAATAACATAAGGATTTCACCAAGTATAGGGTATGTCTGGCGTGATCTGAGTTATGTATAGGGTATACGCCACTTTTTACAAAAGTTATTCAACAGAATAATAATGAATGGAATAATGTAAGTTCTCTTCAAGAAGAAGAAAGAATAACACCCTCATAGTAAAAAAAACTGAATATAGAAGTAGTGAAGTAGAGAATACTCTTCTTCTTTCTATAACTTTCTCTCTATAGCTTCTCTCTATAATTTTCTCTCTAGAGTTTCAATGAATTCGTAAGAAAATAATGAAGGAATGAGCTTCTATTTATAGGAAAATGGAATGCATAGTAACTAATCCATGAACGGTCAGATTGATTTACTTTAATCGACGGTATATATTTAAAGAAAAATCTTTTAAATAAAATATAATATATTCTATTTATATAAAAACATTTTACTATGCAAACACTATGCAAAAAAACACTACGCAAAAACACTATGCAACACTATGCATAATAAAATATAATATATTCTATTTATAGAATAACTTTAATAAAGTATTCTATTTTATATAAAAGATGTTTCGTTTTATTACGTTAATAATGAATAAAACAAAAGCGTCATTATCGCATTATAATAATTCATATTATTAATCGAATAATAATGGAATCAAACCGAGTGACTTCTCACATAAGCATCAATAATCAATACTGGTAGTGTCTTACTATGCAACCACACGTATTCTTATTTCTTTTACTACTGAGTAGTTCAACGGTAACCACGGTAAAACTTCCGCCGTTATTTCAATAAAATATTTTTGTCGTTTTCAATCCGACAATAATTACATTAATAGAGGTCCACCAATGATTGAGTTATTGTAATTTAATATTCCCTCGCTAAACCGAATATTCCCAGAGCCAATCGAATATAATATAACCACTTGCATACTTTTAAAATTTATAAATACTACCCACAACTATAATATTATCTTAAATTCACACCATAATATTAAAAAATTATTTCAACAAAATTTAAATCTTTATTGATAAAATTTGGGGTCTCACAATCTCCCCTCCTTATGGAATTTAAGCCCTCGAAATTAGAGACGATACGATATGATAAAGAGATGAGGATACCTTGAATACCTTTATCGTTTAAAAATATTAAATTCATCTTTGAAATCGCCAAAGCTATTCATTAACAATTCATCTTTGCACTGAAGCTAAAGATATACAAATCAGTAAAACCAATAATGCTAAGACTTGAACTTAATAGTATTACGACCATGAATTATCCATGCACCATCTTGGCTAAGGATATTCGTGTTTTCAATTACGGCCATGATTATCTTAGAATAATCCGTGGTCATAATCATACCAAGTCTATCAATGCCTACTGACCAAAGATAATCGTGTATTCATTAGTATCACGACCACAAATTATCCATGCACTACTACCAAAGATAATCGTGTATTCATTAGTATCACGACCACAAATTATCCATGCACTACTGGGCTTAAAGATAATTGTGTTTTCAATTACGGTTATGATTATACCGAATGATCCTCGGTCATAATCATACCAAGTCCATCTATGCGTAAGCCATGAGATGACTTTGAACACATCCATGAATTAATATTTCATTCTTCGAGACTCATTTCAATAATTAATCCACATCATCGAATCATCCCCGCACTACAAAGATAAGGATATTCATTAGTATCACGACTACAAATTATCCATGCACTACTACCAAAGATAATTGTGTTTTCAATTACTGGTTATGATTATCCGAATGATCCACGGTCATAATCATACCAAGTCCATCTATGCACGTAAGCCACAGATGACTTTGAACACATCCATGAATTAATATTTCATTGCTGAGACTCAGCTCAATAATTAATCCACATCATCGAATCATCCCTGCACTACAGGCCAAGGATATTCATTAGTATCACGACCACAAATTATCCATGCACTACGGCCAAAGATAATTGTGTTTTCAATTACGGTTATGATTATACCGAACAATCCCTGGTCATAATCATACCAAGTCCATCTATGCACGTAAGCCACAGATGACTTTCAACATAATATAAACATGAGGATAATGATATAAAGAATCAATCAAATGAGATAAAGGATAAATATTAAACATTTATAATATAATTTATCCAGGATTCAAGAATATCCCCATGTTTTCAATCACTTAATAATCTCATAATCTAATATCATTAATATTATAACAATATTTTAATCACTTCTTAAATTTATAAACAATTTATCTTAATTGTTTACGCTTTACCATATAATGCATTTAATCATTCAAAAATGTCATACTCATAAAATATCATCACCAATTATCAAATCCCTCATCAAAAATATGCATATACTCTATATAGGATTCTCTAGCCATAAAATCCTATTTTCAACTTTGTTACTTCACATAACATATTTAACTCATATGTTAAGTAACTAAACTATTTTTATGAAAAATACCAAATCAGCCCCAAAAATATTTCTTTTCTGGGATTTAGCATAATATAGTCCCATAATGAAAATATATTTTCTCGAATTTTTAAAATTCATTTACTATTTTTTAAAATCAATTTCACTTAATTCCTTAAGAAATTAGCTACCTCAAGTTTAACTCCAAAAATTCCCAAATCTTGGCAGGATCTTACACATGTTAACGTGAGCTTTCAGTTTAAATTTCATAGTCATCGGAGTTATAGAACTTCGGTTATAGCATTTTCGTCAGAAAAACCTAAATATTGAAATAGTCATAACTTGCTCATTTTAAATCCAGAATGAGCTCATTTTTGGACAGGAGGTACTTTATACCATATAATTTCATGTCCCAAAAGGCCAGAATTTTTCTCATAATTTAAGTGGCCGAAACAGCCCTTAAAGTTTCTGGGCAGTAGCATTTTCGAAATTTACAGCTTTGGCCTCCTTTGCTAAAATCAGTCCACACAAAAATCCACAACACCTTTTCCAGTAATTCCACTTGGATTAGTTAGGTAACTCGTAGATCTAACTCTAGGACTTGACCACATTCAAAATTCAAAATATAATAAGAGATATGGTCAATTGAATTTCATGTTACGCTTTTTCACCAAAATCGATTTTCAACTCTTTGTGATTTCTATGAAACTTTCATGTTTTCACATAATAACCAACATAACTCATCATAAAACTTACTAATACCTCATATACCCATGATTTTCATTAGTCCTATGCTTTTATTATGACTTTCATCATAAACCACGTAAACTGTTCATTTTAGTTGAAGAAATATTGAGGGTTTAAGAAATGAGTTTTTTAGATCGGGGTCAATACAAAATTCAATTTCACGCTCTAGGGTAGGCTAGAAAGTCTTCAAGAATACGTCAAGAAATTTATTAATGATAGAAATATCATTCAAAACTGTTACTCTTATCCAAGACTTGGATAGTACGTCACATTGATACCAACTGTGACTTCTATCCCTTAACCTAGATAGTACCTCACAATGATACCTATAAACTTGCCATCTTCATTCACGATGTCGCCTACAGAAAGCCTGGCTTCGGTGCATTCCACACAAGGAAGTTAACAACGAAAGGTTCGGGGCTCTTTACTTATGGCTTGATATGACAATGATTAACTTTAGGGTTTGGTTACTTTGAATTCGTATATGAGGTTGTTATAAATATAAAAGCTAACAACCTACGAAAAGCATGATGAGTAGCTAATTGACTCAAAAATCACATCAAAGGCAAATATTTTCAAAAGATAAGATCGACAGTAGCGTGAAAATGTTTATTTGAATTAAACAAGATTTAAAAAATATAGAGGTAATGAAGGCTCCTACTAACGAAGTTTCAACAATAAGTCAAAGTTTAACTTCTTGAGTCAAATTCAAACGTTGAATGCAACTAGGTGAAATAAAAGAGTGGGTAGAACCGGTATCTAACACGGTATAGACTTCGCAAGAATTTACGATTAACTTACCCGTGATAATTTTATTCGGGTTCCTCGTCACGAGAAAAAAACGCTCTTAAACTCTAGGATTTGGTTTGTGCGGGATGACCTTTGGTGCCTCCATCCTAGTTGGACTTGACTTCACTATACGACAAAATCGAGCTAAATGACCTTCTCTTCTTGAAATTTCCACTTCTATTATCTTTGCCATGATTACCAATAGGAAGTGGTTACCATTCTTAGCATGATAATTTCCACGATGGTTATCATTGTTCGATAGTCGTTGCCACGAAGATGATTATTATCGTGTTGTTGGTCGTTACCTTTTGTTCGAGTTTGAATCAACACTCTCATGTGCTTCATTGCTTATCTCGGCATTTTCGGATGCCATTCTCAAACACTTGTCACAAAACAAGGGTTAATTGACATGTAACAAATTATCCTATATTCTTGATTCGACCAATAAAATAGCACATAAACTTAGGTAGGTCATTCTAGCGAAGGTATTCCCGAATCTCTCCCTCCTAGTACTATTCTCACATCTTAGCCAGTGGATCATATCCTAAGCTCGATACCAACTGTGACGCCCTAAAATTAGGTATCGTCACCCATCTTGGGTCGCCACTTACATGGTACATAAATTCAAATACAACTTACTAATATAACTGTAGTGTATGCAATACGACATAAACCGTGAGTTTGAATACAAATATTGTCTACTAGATATTATACAAACTCAAAAGGAGTCCTCATTACAACTATTATCACACTATTTCACGCGAATAGTGAGGACTACTAATGCTATCCCTCGGACCATTACTCTGTTCCCAGACTAAGTCCCGGCTATGTTCTCATTTCAAGAGAAAAAGTGAAAGAAAAAGGTGAGCTCAACTAGCCCAAGAAGAAATATTATGACTAAGATAATGCGAGAATAAATTATCATTAGCCTTGTGATGTTAAACCGATAAAATACAATAGACAAACCGGTTTAATCTGCGGTAGACGGAATATGCAATCCATTAAAAGAGTCAAGTAGAGAATAAAATCTACTATCTTTTAGGTTTTAAAAGGTTTTATCAATTTTTATCACGAGACTCAAATTTTAATAAATAAACCACCACATCTAATCATCCCGTACCACGGCCAAGGATTTTCATCAAGTTATCAATGGTCATGACTATACCGAATCACCCCTGGTCATAATCATACCAAAACTATCCATCATTGCATTCTGTGCCATCGAGAACTTTTGTCACATCATTTATATCAAGTCATGATTATACCGATTGATCCACGGTCATAATCATACTAAGTTCATCTATGCACGTAAGCCAAAGATAACATAATATAACATGAGGATGATGACAATGACATAATAATTCAATAAAACAAATTCAAGAATTATTTAATCCATGAATTATTAACGTCCAAATTGTCAACATAATCTTTGTTTCAGTAGAGTAAAATTCAAGAATGATCGGAAGAATATTTCCATGAGAAGATATCTTTGGATGAAACGCAAATATCAAGGATATTCTACTAATTTCATGGAGTATAGAAGTCAAAGTTTTAACCAATTGGGTATAATAAAGAATGGAATAACAAAAGAAATCACCGTGCATGCGGTGACTTCAGCCATGCATTAAAAGTTATTCAGCGAGAATAATAATAACGGAACCGGTGAGGTGAAATTCACAATCGGCGTGGATGTTCCAACAGAATAATAAAGATGGAACTGGATCCGGTGTAAAACACATGATAGGATATTCCAATGAGAATGATAAAGACGGAACCGAGTCGGTGTAAAACACACGCATGTGATGTTCCAATGTAATAATAAAAAGCGGAACCCGGTCCTGTTGTAAACACATGCACGAGGATGTTCCAATGTAATAATAGAAGAATGTCACCAAGTATAGGGTAAACCGCAGATACAAAAGTTATTCCAATGTAATAATAAGCAATGGAATAACATAAGGATTTCACCAAGTATAGGTATGCCGCGTATACAAAGTTATGTATAGGGTATGCCACTTTTACAAAAGTTATTCCAACAGAATAATAATGAATGGAATAATGTAAGTTCTCTTCAAGAAGAAAGAATAACACCCTCACCGTAAAAAGAACCTGAATATAGAAGTAGTGAAGTAGCAGAATACTCTTCTTCTTTCTATAACTTTTCTCTATAGCTTCTCTCTATAATTCTCTCTAGAGTTTCAATGAATTAGTAAGAAAATAATGAAGGAATGAGCTTCTATTTATAGGAAAATGGAATGCATAGTAACTAATCCATGAACGGTCCAGATTGATTTACTTTAATCGACCAGTATATATTTAAAGAAAAATCTTTTAAATAAAATATAATATATTCTATTTATATAAAAACATTTTACTATGCAAACACTATGCAAAAACACTATGCAAAACACTATGCAACACTATGCATAATAAAATATAATATATTCTATTTATAGAATAACTTTAATAAAGTATTCTATTTTATATAAAAGATGTTTACATTTTATTACGTTAATAATCTAATAAAAACAAAACGTCATTATCGCTATAATAATTCATATTATTAATCGACAATAATAGAATCAAACCGAGTGACTTCTCACATAAGCATCAATAATCAATACCGTGTGCTCTTATGCAACCACACGTGACATCGCATTACTTTTACTACCGAAAGTAGTTCAACAAGAACTACGCAGTAAAACTTCCACCGTTATTTCAATAAAATATTTTTGTCGTTTTCTCAATCCGATAATAATTACTCGCTAGGGTCCACCAATGATTGATAGTTGTACGAATATTCCCCGCTAAACCGAATATTCTCACCAACCAATCGAATATAATATAACCACTTGCATACTTTGCAAAATTTATAAATACTACCCACAACTATAATATTATCTTAAATTCACACCATAATATTAAAAAATTATTTCAACAAAATTTAAATCTTTATTGATAAAATTTGGGGTCTCACAATCTCCCCTCCTTATGGAATTTCGCCCTCGAAATTAGGGTACGTACCTGATATGATAAAGAGATGAGGATACCTTGAATACCTTTATCGTTTAAAAATATTAAATTCATCTTTGAAATCTGCCAAAGCTATTCATTAACAATTCATCTTTGCACTACAGGCTAAAGATATACAACTGTAAAACCAATAATGCTAAGACGCAGCTTAATAGTATTACGACCATGAATTATCCATGCACTACTGGCTAAGGATATTCGTGTTTTCAATTACGGTCATGATTATACCGAATAATCCGTGGTCATAATCATACCAAGTCTATCAATGCACTACGGCCAAAGATAATCGTGTATTCATTAGTATCACGACCACAAATTATCCATGCACTACGGCCAAAGATAATCGTGTATTCATTAGTATCACGACCACAAATTATCCATGCACTACTACTTAAAGATAATTGTGTTTTTCAATTACGGTTATGATTATATCCGAATGATCCACGGTCATAATCATACCAAGTCCATCTATGCACGTAAATACAGATGACTTTGAACACATCCATGAATTAATATTTCATTCTTTGAGACTCACCAATAATTAATCCACATCATCGAATCATCCCCGCACTAAGGTGCCAAGGATATTCATTAGTATCACGACTACAAATTATCCATGCACTACTGCCAAAGATAATTGTGTTTTCAATTACTGTTATGATTATCCGAATGATCCACGGTCATAATCATACCAAGTCCATCTATGCACGTAGTAAGCCACGGATGACTTTGAACACATCCATGAATTAATATTTCATTGTTGAGACTTCATTTCAATAATTAATCCACATCATCGAATCATCCCCACTACTAAAGCCAAGGATATTCATTAGTATCACGACCACAAATTATCCATGCACTACTACCAAAGATAATTGTGTTTTCAATTACGGTTATGATTATCTTAGAACAATCCTCGGTCATAATCATACCAAGTCCATCTATGCACGTAAGCCATGAGATGACTTTCAACATAATATAAACATGAGGATAATGATATAAAGAATCAATCAAATGAGATAAAGGATAAATATTAAACATTTATAATATAATTTATCCAGGATTCAAGAATATCCCCATGTTTTCAATCACTTAATAATCTCATAATCTAATATCATTAATATTATAACAATATTTTAATCACTTCTTAAATTTATAAACAATTTATCTTAATTGTTTACGCTTTACCATATAATGCATTTAATCATTCAAAATGTCATACTCATAAAATATCATCACCAATTATCAAATCCTCATCAAAAATATGCATATACTCTATATAGGATTCTCTAGCCATAAAATCCTATTTTCAACTTTGTTACTTCACATAACATATTTAACTCATATGTTCAGAATTAAACTATTTTTATGAAAATACCAAATCAGCCCCAAAAATATTTCTTTTCTGGGATTTAGCATAATATAGTCCCATAATGAAAATATATTTTTCTCGAATTTTTAAAATTCATTTACTATTTTTTTAAAATCAATTTCCACTTAATTCCTTAAGAAATTAGCTACCTCAAGTTTAACTCCAAAATTCCCAAATCTTGGCAGGACCTTACACATGTTAACGTGAGCTTCAGTTTAAATTTCATGGTCATCGGAGTTATAGAACTCCGGTTATATCATTTTTCGGAAAAACCTAAATATTGAAATAGTCATAACTTGCTCATTTTAAGTCGAATGAGCTCATTTTTGGACAGGAGGTACTTTATACCATATAATTTCATGTCCCAAAAGGCCAGAATTTTTCTCATAATTTAAGTGGCCGAAACAGCCCCTTAAAGTTTCAAGCAAGTAGCATTTTCGAAATTTACAGCTTTGGCCTCCTTTGCTAAAATCAGTCCACAAAAATCCACAACACCTTTTCCAGTAATTCCACTTGGATTAGTTAGGTAACTCGTAGATCTAACTCTAGGACTTGACCACATTCAAAAATTCAAAATATAATAAGAGATATGGTCAATTGAATTTCATGTTACGTTTTTCACCAAAATCTGATTTTCAACTCTTTGTGATTTCTATGAAACTTTCATGTTTTCACATAATAACCAACATAACTCATCATAAAACTTACTAATACCTCATATACCCATGATTTTCATTAGTCCTATGCTTTTATTATGACTTTCATCATAAACCACGTAAACTGTTCATTTTAGTTGAAGAAATATTTGAGGGTTTAAGAAATGAGTTTTTGTACTGGGGTCAATACAAAATTCAATTTCACGCCTAGGGTAGGCTAGAAAGTCTTCAAGAAATCGCTAAGAAATTTATTAATGATAGAAATATCATTCAAAACTCATTACTCTTATCCAAGACTTGGATAGTACGTCACATTGATACCAACCGTGACTTCTATCCCTTAACCTAGATAAGACCTCACAATGATACCTATAAACTTGCCATCTTCATTCACGATGTAAGCCCTCTGTAAAGTCCCGGCTTGGTGCATTCCACACAAGGAAGTTAACAACGAAAGGTTCGGGGCTCTTTACTTATGGCTTGATATGACAATGATTAACTTTAGGGTTTGGTTACTTTGAATTAGGTAACAGGTTGTTATAAATATAAAAGCTAACAACCTTACGAAAAGCATGATGAGTAGCTAATTGACCAAAAAATCACATCAAAGGCAAATATTTTCAAAAAGATAAGATCGACGGTAGTAACGTGAAAATGTTTATTTGAATTAAACAAGATTTAAAAATAGTAAGCGTGAATGAAGGCTCCTACTAACGAAGTTTCAACCAATAAGTCAAAGTTTAACTTCTTCTGAGTCAAATTCAAACGTTGAACGCAACTAGGTGAAATAAAAGAGTGGGTAGAATCGGTATCTAACACGGTATAGACTTCGCAAGAGCTTTACGATTAACTTACCCGTGATAATTTTATTCAGTTCCTCGTCACGAGAAAAAACGCTCTCTCTTAAACCACTAGGATTTTGGTTTGTCGGGGATGACCTTTGGTGCCTCCATCCTAGTTGGACTTGACTTCACTATACGACAAAAATCGAGCTAAATGACCTTCTCTTCTTGAAATTTCCACTTCTATTATCTTTGCCATGATTACCACCATCAAGTGGTTACCATTCTTAGCATGATAATTTCCCCACGATGGTTATCATTGTTCGATAGTCGTTGCCACCAAAAGATGATTATTATCGTGTTGTTGGTCGTTACCTTTTTGTTTGAAATGAATCAACACTCTCATGTGCTTCATTGCTTATCTCAAAGCATTTCGGATGCCATTCTCAAACATCTTTGTCACAAAACAAGGGTTAATTGACATGTAACAAATTATCCCTATATTCTCGATCGACCAATAAAATAGCACATAAACTTAGGTAGGTCATTCTAGCGAAGGTATTCCCTGCTCTCCCTCCTAGTACTATTCTCACATCTTAGCAGGATCATATCCCTAAGCTCGATATCAACTGTGGACGCCCCAAAATTAGGTATACGCCACCCATCTTGGGTCGCCACTTACATGGTACATAAATTCAAATACAACTTACTAATATAAGCGTAAGCTGTGGTACAATACGACATAAATCGTGAGTTTGAATACAAATATTGTCTACTAGATATTATACAAACTCAAAAGGAGTCCTCATTACAACTATTATCACACTATTTCGCTGAATAGTGAGGACTACTAATGCTATCCTCTCGGACCATTATCTGCTCCTCGACTTGTCTCCAAACTATGTTCTCATTTCACGAAGAAGAAAGTGAAAGAAAGGGTGAGCTCAACTAGCCAAAGAAGAAATATTATGACTAAGATAATGCGTAATAAATTATCATTAGCCTTCAATGATGTTAAACCGATAAAATACAATAGATAAACCGGTTTAGCTGCAATGAATATGCAATCCATTAAAAGAGTCAAGTAGAGAATAAAATCTACTATCTTTTAGGTTTTAAAAGTTTTTATCAATTTTATCGCCGAGACTCACTCATTAATAAATAAACCACCACATCTAATCATCCCCGTACTACGGCCAAGGATTTTCATCAAGTTATCAATGGTCATGACTATACCGAATCACCCTCGGTCATAATCATACCAAAACTATCCATCACCGCATTACATGTGCCAATCGAGAACTTTTGTCACATCATTTATATCAAGTCATGATTATACCGAATGATCCTCGGTCATAATCATACTAAGTTCATCTATGCACGTAAGCCAAAGATAACATAATATAACATGAGGATGATGACAATGACATAATAATTCAATAAAACAAATTCAAGAATTATTTAATCCATGAATTATTAACGCCCAAATTGTCAACATAATCTCGCTTTCAGAGAGTAAAATTCAAGAATGATCGTAAGAATATTTCCATGAGAAGATATGGATGAAACGCAAATATCAAGGATATTCTACTAATTTCATGGAGTATAGAAGTCAAAGTTTTAACCAACCGAGTATAATAAAGAATGGAATAACAAAAGAAATCACCATGCATGCTAAGCCGCGACAGATGTAAGTGTTATTCCAACAGAATAATAATAACGGAACCAGTCGTGAAATTCACACCGCACAGCGAGGATGTTCCAATGTAATAATAAAGATGGAACCGCATCCGGTGTAAAACACACGATAGGATATTCCAATGAGAATGATAAAGACGGAACCAGTCCGGTGTAAAACACACGCATGTGATGTTCCAAATGTAATAATAAAAAGCTAACTGTGTCCTGTAAAACACATGCATGTGATGTTCCAATGTAATAATAGAAGAATGTCACCAAGTATAGGGTAAACTGCACAGATACAAAGTTATTCCAATGTAATAATAAGCAATGGAATAACATAAGGATTTCACCAAGTATAGGTACGCCACAGACACAAAGTTATGTATAGGTATGCCACTTTTTACAAAAGTTATTCCAATGTAATAATAATGAATGGAATAATGTAAGTTCTCTTCAAGAAGAAAGAATAACAACCCCACCGTAAAAAGAACCGAATATAGAAGTAGTGAAGTAGCAGAATACTCTCTTCTTTCTATAACTTTCTCTCTATAGCTTCTCTCTATAATTTCTCTCTCTAGAGTTTCAATGAATTGTAAGAAAATAATGAAGGAATGAGCTTCTATTTATAGGAAAATGGAATGCATAAGAATTAATCCATGAACTATCAGTATTGATTTACTTTAATCGACGGTATATATTTAAAGAAAAATTTTTAAATAAAATATAATATATTCTATTTATATAAAACATTTTTACTATGCAAACACTATGCAAAACACTACGCAAAACACTATGCAACACTATGCATAATAAAATATAATATATTCTATTTATAGTAATAACTTTAATAAAGTATTCTATTTTATATAAAAGATGTTTCGCTTTTATTACGTTAATAATAATAATAAAACAAAACGCTCATTATCGCTATAATAATTCATATTATTAATCGACAATAATAGAATCAAATCGAGTGACTTCTCACATAAGCATCAATAATCAATACCGTGTGCTACTATGCAACCACACGACATCGTACTTTTACTACCGAAAGTAGTTCAACAAGAACTACCAGTAAAACTTCCGCCGTTATTTCAATAAAATATTTTTGTCGCTTTTTCAATCCGACAATAATTTCGCTAGGGTCCACCAATGATTGAGCCGTTGCATTTAATATTCCCCGCTAAACCTAATATTCCCCACCAATCGAATATAATATAACCACTTGTGATACTTTGCAAAATTTATAAATACTACCCACAACTATAATATTATCTTAAATTCACACCATAATATTAAAAATTATTTCAACAAAATTTAAATCTTTATTGATAAAATTTGGGGTCTCACAATCTCCTCCTTATGGAATTTTCCCCTCGAAATTAGGGTACGTACGATATGATAAAGAGATGAGGATACCTTGAATACCTTTATCGTTTAAAAATATTAAATTCATCTTTGAAATCTGCCAAAGCTATTCATTAACAATTCATCTTTGCACTACAGGCTAAAGATATACAACTGTAAAACCAATAATGCTAAGACGCAGCTTAATAGTATTACGACCATGAATTATCCATGCACTCACCGCTAAGGATATTCGTGTTTTCAATTACGGTCATGATTATACCGAATAATCCGTGGTCATAATCATACCAAGTCTATCAATGCACTACGGCCAAAGATAATCGTGTATTCATTAGTATCACGACCACAAATTATCCATGCACTACGGCCAAAGATAATCGTGTATTCATTAGTATCACGACCACAAATTATCCATGCACTACTACTAAAGATAATTGTGAGTTTTCAATTACTAGTTATGATTATACCGAATGATCCTATCATCATAATCATACCAAGTCCATCTATGCACGTAAGCCATGTAGATGACTTTGAACACATCCATGAATTAATATTTCATTCTGAGAGACTCATTTCAATAATTAATCCACATCATCGAATCATCCCCGCACTACTGTGCCAAGGATATTCATTAGTATCACGACCACAAATTATCCATGCACTACTACCAAAGATAATTGTGTTTTCAATTACTTGTTATGATTATACCGAATGATCCCCGGTCATAATCATACCAAGTCCATCTATACACGTAAGCCACTGATGACTTTGAACACATCCATGAATTAATATTTTCATTCTTTCAACTTTCAATAATTAATCCACATCATCGAATCATCCTCGCATCAAAGCCAAGGATATTCATTAGTATCACGACCACAAATTATCCATGCACTACTACCAAAGATAATTGTGTTTTCAATTACTAATTATGATTATACCGAACAACCTCGGTCATAATCATACCAAGTCCATCTATGCACGTAAGCCACGGATGACTTTCAACATAATATAAACATGAGGATAATGATATAAAGAATCAATCAAATGAGATAAAGGATAAATATTAAACATTTATAATATAATTTATCCAGATTCAAGAATATCCCCATGTTTTCAATCACTTAATAATCTCATAATCTAATATCATTAATATTATAACAATATTTTAATCACTTCTTAAATTTATAAACAATTTATCTTAATTGTTTACGCTTTTACCATATAATGCATTTAATCATTCAAAATGTCATACTCATAAAATATCATCACCAATTATCAAATCCTCATCAAAAAATATGCATATACTCTATATAGATTCTCTAGCCATAAAATCCTATTTTCAACTTTGTTACTTCACATAACATATTTAACTCATATGTTCAGAATTAAACTATTTTATGAAAATACCAAATCAGCCCCAAAAATATTTCTTTTCCGGGATTTAGCATAATATAGTCCCATAATGAAAATATATTTTTCTCGGAATTTTTAAAATTCATTTACTATTTTTTAAAAATCAATTTCCACTTAATTCCTTAAGAAATTAGCTACCTCAAGTTTAACTCCAAAATTCCCAAATCTTGGCAGGACCTTACACATGTTAACGTGAGCTTCCAGTTTAAATTTTCATGGTCATCTGAGTTATAGAACTCGGGTTATAGCATTTTTTCATAGGAAAAACCTAAATATTGAAATAGTCATAACTTGCTCATTTTAAGTCGTAATGAGCTCATTTTTGGACAGGAGGTACTTTATACCATATAATTTCATGTCCCAAAAGGCCAGAATTTTTCTCATAATTTAAGTGGCCGAAACAGCCCCTTAAAGTTTCTGGGCAGTAGCATTTTTAAATTTACAGCTTTGGCCTCCTTTGCTAAAATCAGTCCACACAAAAATCCACAACACCTTTTCCAGTAATTCCACTTGGATTAGTTAGGTAACTCGTAGATCTAACTCTAGGACTTGACCACATTCAAAAATTCAAAATATAATAAGAGATATGGTCAATTGAATTTCATGTTACGCTTTTCACCAAAATCTGATTTTCAACTCTTTGTGATTTCTATGAAACTTTCATGTTTTCACATAATAACCAACATAACTCATCATAAAACTTACTAATACCTCATATACCCATGATTTTCATTAGTCCTATGCTTTTATTATGACTTTCATCATAAACCACGTAAACTGCTGCTCATTTTAGTTGAAGAAATATTTGAGGGTTTAAGAAATGAGTTTTTGCACTTTGGGGTCAATACAAAATTCAATTTCACGCCTAGGTAGGCTAGAAAGTCTTCAAGAATACGTCAAGAAATTTATTAATGATAGAAATATCATTCAAAACTCACTTTTATCCAAGACTTGGATAGTACGTCACATTGATACCAACTCGTGACTTCTATCCCTTAACCTAGATAGTACCTCACAATGATACCTATAAACTTGCCATCTTCATTCACGATGTCGCCACTAAAGCTTTGGCTTGGTGCATTTCCACACAAGGAAGTTAACAACGAAAGGTTCGGGGCTCTTTACTTATGGCTTGATATGACAATGATTAACTTTTAGGTTTGGTTACTTTGAATTCGCAGTAAAAGGTTGTTATAAATATAAAAGCTAACAAACCACGAAAAGCATGATGAGTAGCTAATTGATTCCAAGAAAATCACATCAAAGGCAAATATTTTCAAAAAGATAAGATCGATGTGTGTAACGTGAAAATGTTTATTTGAATTAAACAAGATTTAAAAATAGTAGCGGTAATGAAGGCTCTCTACCAACTAAGTTTCAACCAATAAGTCAAAGTTTAACTTCTTCTTGAGTCAAATTCAAACGCTGAATGCAACTAGGTGAAATAAAAGAGTGGGTAGAACTGGTATCTAACACGGTATAGACTTCGCAAGAGCTTACGATTAACTTACCCGTGATAATTTTATTCAGGTTCCTCGTCACGAGAAAAAAAACGCTCTCTCTTAAACTACCGGATTTGGTTTGTCTGGGACAGCCTTTGGTGCCTCCATCCTAGTTGGACTTGACTTCACTATACGACAAAATCGAGCTAAATGACCTTCTCTTCTTGAAATTTCCACTTCTATTATCTTTGCCATGATTACCACCGAAGTGGTTACCATTCTTAGCATGATAATTTCCCCCACGATGGTTATCATTGTTCTGATAGTCGTTGCCACCAGTATGATTATTATCGTGTTGTTGGTCGTTACCTTTTGTTTGAGCTGAATCAACACTCTCATGTGCTTCATTGCTTATCTCAGCATTTTCAGATGCCATTCTCAAACACTGTCACAAAACAAGGGTTAATTGACATGTAACAAATTATCCCTATATTCTGACCGACCAATAAAATAGCACATAAACTTAGGTAGGTCATTCTAGCTAAGGTATTCTGCTGCCTCCCTCCTAGTACTATTCTCACATCTTAGCCGTAGGATCATATCCCTAAGCTCGATACCAACCGCGACGCCTCAAAATTAGGTATACGCCACCCATCTTGGGTCGCCACTTACATGGTACATAAATTCAAATACAACTTACTAATATAACTGCAGTGTAACAATACGACATAAACCGTGAGTTTGAATACAAATATTGTCTACTAGATATTATACAAACTCAAAAGGAGTCCTCATTACAACTATTATCACACTATTTCACGTAATAGTGAGGACTACTAATGCTATCCTCCGGACCATTACTCCGCTCTCGACTGTCTCAACTATGTTCTCATTTCCTCAAGAGAATGGAAGGAAAGAAAGGGTGAGCTCAACTAGCCCAAAGAAGAAATATTATGACTAAGATAATGCGTAATAAATTATCATTAGCCTTTCAAAATGTTAAACCGATAAAATACAATAGATAAACCGGTTTAACTGCAATGAATATGCAATCCATTAAAAGAGTCAAGTAGAGAATAAAATCTACTATCTTTTAGGTTTAAAAAGGTTTTATCAATTTTTATCATTTGAGACTCAGCCTTAATAAATAAACCACCACATCTAATCATCCCGTACTACACGGCCAAGGATTTTCATCAAGTTATCAATGGTCATGACTATCTTCGAATCACCCCTGGTCATAATCATACCAAAAACTATCCATCATCGCATTATGTGCCAATCGAGAACTTTTGTCACATCATTTATATCAAGTCATGATTATACCGATTGATCCTCGGTCATAATCATACTAAGTTCATCTATGCACGTAAGCCAAAGATAACATAATATAACATGAGGATGATGACAATGACATAATAATTCAATAAAACAAATTCAAGAATTATTTAATCCATGAATTATTAACGTCCAAATTGTCAACATAATAATCGTTTTGTAGAGTAAAATTCAAGAATGATCGAAGAATATTTCCATGAGAAGATATCGATGAAACGCAAATATCAAGGATATTCTACTAATTTCATGGAGTATAGAAGTCAAAGTTTTAACCAACCGAGTATAATAAAGAATGGAATAACAAAAGAAATCACCATGCATGCGGTATCAGATCGATGACAAAGTTATTCCAATGTAATAATAATAACGAACGGTGTCGGTGAAATTCACAACCCATGTGATGTTCCAATGTAATAATAAAGATGGAACCAGATCCGTGTAAAAACACATGGATAGGATATTCCAATGTAATGATAAAGACGGAACCAGTCCTGTAAAACACATGCATGTGATGTTCCAACAGTAATAATAAAAATCGGAACCAGTCCGGTGTAAAACACATGCATGTGATGTTCCAATGTAATAATAGAAGAATGTCACCAAGTATAGGTAAACTGCAGATACAAAAGTTATTCCAATGTAATAATAAGCAATGGAATAACATAAGGATTTCACCAAGTATAGGTATGCCGCAGATACAAAGTTATGTGTATAGGGTATGCCACTTTTACAAAAGTTATTCCAATGTAATAATAATGAATGGAATAATGTAAGTTCTCTTCAAGAAGAAAGAATAACACCCCTTAAAGAAAAGAACCGAATATAGAAGTAGTGAAGTAAGCGTAATACTCTTCTTCTTTCTATAACTTTTTCTCTATAGCTTCTCTCTATAATTTCTCTCTAGAGTTTCAATGAATTCGTAAGAAAATAATGAAGGAATGAGCTTCTATTTATAGGAAAATGGAATGCATAGTAACTAATCCATGAACTGGTCCGTATTGATTTATTTTAATCACGACGGTATATATTTAAAGAAAATCTTTAAATAAAATATAATATATTCTATTTATATAAAAACATTTTACTATGCAAACACTATGCAAAAACACTATGCAAAACACTATGCAACACTATGCATAATAAAATATAATATATTCTATTTATAGAATAACTTTAATAAAGTATTCTATTTTATATAAAGATGTTTCGCTTTTATTACGTTAATAATAATAATAAAACAAAACGTCATTATCGCTTATAATAATTCATATTATTAATCGACAATAATAGAATCAAACCGAGTGACTTCTCACATAAGCATCAATAATCAATACCGTGTGCTACTATGCAACCACCACGACATCGCATTACTTTTACTACCGAGTAGTTCAACAAGAACTCACCAGAAAACTTCCCGCCATTATTTCAATAAAATATTTTTGTTGTTTTTCAATCCGACAATAATTACATTGTAGGGTCCACCAATGATTGAGTAGTTATGATTTAATATTCCCCGCTAAACCCAATATTCCCCACCAATCGAATATAATATAACCACTTGCATACTTTGCAAAATTTATAAATACTACCCACAACTATAATATTATCTTAAATTCACACCATAATATTAAAAAATTATTTCAACAAAATTTAAATCTTTATTGATAAAATTTGGGGTCTCACACATGGCCATGATAATTGGAGAGGTGAGTCGAGTGGAAATTTTAGAAAGAGGAGATTCAACAATGACGAGAAGACATCAGCAGCAGCACCTGCACCAACAAAAAATTCTAGGGGAGGAGAATGACCGCCAGTTAGATGCTACAGATATGGAGAGGAGGGACACATAAGTTTAAACTGTTCACAACCTTCCAAGGTGTGTTTCAATTATGGAAAAGACGTTTATATAGCCCGATTTTGTCCGTGTAACGAAGTTAAGTCCAGCTGGGATGACGACACCAAAGGCTACAGTACGGACAAAACGCGAGAAACCCGAACGAGGTGGTCACGGGTAATCTAATCATAAACTCTTGTGAAGTTTATACCTTATTAGATACCGATTCTACCCATTCTTTTATCTCTCCTACTTGTGCTCAACGTTTAAACTTGACTCCGAAGAAATTAGACCTTGACTTATATGTTGAGACTCTGTTAGGAGAAACTTTCATTACATCTACTATTTTATAAATCTTGCTTGATTAAAGTTAGAACCATAACATTACCTTCCGATCTTTTTTCGTTGAAAATTCTTGCATTTGATGTGATTTTAAAGATTGATTGGTTAACCACGCATCATGCTAAAATTGATTATTTTCATAAGGTTGTTAGTTTTCATATTCCTAACCAACCTATTATGTGAATTCAAACAACCAAACCATTAAAGTCAATCACTGTCATATCAAGCCACAAAGCTATTCATTTATTGAAAAATGGATGTCAAGCTTTCTTAGCCCATGTCACGGACTTGAACAAAAACACGTCAAATTTGAATAATATTTCTGTTGTTAGTGAATTTCTTAACGTATTTCCTGAAGAACTTCCCGGTCTACCCACCAGAACGTGAAGTTGAATTCTTTATTGACCTTGAACCTGGTACAAACCCCATATCGAATGGCTCCTATTGAACTTCAGGAGTTAAAGGTCCAACTACAAGAGTTGTTGGACATCGATTTCATTTGTCCTAGTACATCTCCTTGGGGTGCTCTTGTGTTATTCGTAAAGAAGAAAGACGGGAGTATGCAACTTTGTATTGATTATCATGAATTGAACCATGTCACCATCAAGAATATGTATCTGTTACCTCGCATTGATGACCTGTTTGACCAGTTGCAAGGGGCACAATTCTTTTCAAACATCGATCTTTATTCTGGATATCATCAGCTGAAGATTAAAACTGAGGATATTCCAAAGACTGCCTTCAGAACTCGTTACGGGCATTATGAATTCTTAGTCATGTCTTTTGGATTGACTAATGCTCCTGCTACTTTTATGGATATGATGAACCATGTGTTCAAAGAATATTTGGATCAGTTTGTTGTTGTCTTTATTGATGACATCCTCATCTATTCCAAAAGTCGTGAAGATCATGAGCACCATTTAAAGCTGGTACTGCAAAGGCTTCGCGATAACAAGCTATATGCCAAGCTAAAGAAATGCAAGTTCTGGCTTGAGGAAGTAGCATTCCTTGGGCACGTGGTGTCAAAACATGGAGTATCTGTCGACCCGATGAAGATTGAAGCAATATAAAGTTGGGAGCAACCGAAGTCAGTGACCGAAGTACGTAGCTTTCTGGGCTTAACTGGTTATTATTGGACATTCATGGAAGGATTTTCTCAAATTGCTACTCCGTTAACTCAGCTGACTCGTAAAGATACAAAATTCGGTTGAAGCGAGGATTGTGAGAAGAGTTTTCAAGAACTCAAGAGAAGACTCATTTCGCAGACTGTTAAACAATATCATCCGGGTTTCGGATGGATTTGTTATCTCATATGATGCTTCGGGTGTAAAGGGTTAGGATGTGTTCTCATGCAACATGGGAAAGTCATAGCCTATGCCTCATGACAACTCAAAGAATATGAGAGGAATTATCCTACTCATGATTTGGAGTTAGCGGTAGTCGCCGCATTGAAGATCCGGAGACACTACTTGTATGGGGAGAAAGTGGAGATCTATACAGAGTATAAAAGCCTCAAATATTTCTTCACCCAAAAGGAACTCAACATGCGGCAACGACGTTAGCTCGAGCTGTTGAAAGATTACGATCATACCATCCAATATTATCCTGGAAAAGCAAACGTGGTAGCTGACGCATTAAGTAGAAGATCATATGCGGGTACGAGTGCAATGTTGTTAACATAGAGGCCCATTTTGTATGACTTGCAAAGAATGGAGATAGAGGTAAAGGCTCCAAGTACCCACGTGATGATATCAAGTATATGAGTAGAACCGACTTTAATCGATAAAGTTAAAGTCGTTTAAGCTACGGATCTGGAGCTGATGCGTATGAAGAAGAAAGTGCAAGAAGGTGCTATTCTAGAAGCAAGAATCGATGAAGAAGGAATACTTCGAGTCAACTCCAGACTTTGTGTTCCTAACGATTCTGACTTGAAGCATAGAATCATGATGGAGGCACACAACACACCATTTGCAATCCATCCTGGGAGTACCAAAATGTATCATGATCTTCGACATACATTTTGGTGGAGCAATATGAAAAGAGAGATCGCGGAGTTTATCTCGAGGTGTTTAATTTGTCAACGTGTAAAGGCGGAGCATCAAGTACCAAAGGGTCCATTGCAACCACTTGAGATTCTAACATGGAAGTGGGAACACATTACTATGGATTTTGTTATGGGTCTTCCCAAGTTTTCTCAAGGCATAGATGCGATTTGGGTTATTGTTGATAGATTAACCAAGTCTGCCCATTTCTTGCTTATACGGGAGACTTATCCCCTTGAACGTCTTGCTATTATGTATGTAAATGAGATTATGAGATTGCATGGGATGCCAGTATCCATAGTTTCGGATCGTGACCCAAGATTCACTTCACGATTTTGGGTTAGCTTGCAGAAAGCCATGGGCACGGATTTATGATTCAGTTCGGCATACCATCGTCAAACGGACGAGAAATCAGAAAGGACTATTCAAACCCTTGAAGATCTATTAAGACTCTGTGTCCTAAATTTCAAAGGGAGTTAGGATAAGTACCTACCATTGGTGGAATTCTCCTACAATAACAGTTATCAAGCAAGTATAGGCATGACTCCATTTGAGGCATTATATGGACGAAAATATCGTTCTCCAATATGCTGGGATGTGGTGGGTGAAGACACGTTGTTGGGACCAGAATTGGTATGTATAACTACAGAAAAGATCCAAACGATTAGACAACGTATACAAACGGCACAGGATCAACAAAGGAGTTATGCAGATCTTCATCGAAAGGACGTGGAATTTAATATTGGGGATCATGTATTGTTACGTATTGCTCCATGGAAAGGAGTTACAAGATTTGGTAAGAGAGGAAAGCTCAATCCACGATTTATTGGTCCATTTGAGATTCTTAACCGAATAGGAAATGTGGCCTATAGACTCGCATTACCTCCAAGCATGTCTCGTGTTCATAATTTTTTTCACATATCTATGCTTCGTAAATATGTGAAAGACCCGAACCACATTATTGAGTTAGAACCAGACGAGATAGCCAAAGATTTAACGTACATACGAGGAGGTGCCTGTTAAAATCTTGGATAGGAAAGAGCATGTCCTACGCACGAAGGTTATACCATAAGTTAAGGTTTTATGGAGAAACCATGCTATTGAAGAAATGACCTGGGAGTTGGAATCAGAAATGAAAGCGAGGTATCCTCACCTTTTCGAAACACCAGGTACGTACGTTAATTTCGAGGACGAAATTTCATAAGGAGGGGAGGTTGTAAGACCCCAACTTTTTTAATGAATAAAATTTAATTTCCTCTATTTATTATTGTGAATAATAAGGTGTTAAATTGATATAATGTTTTGGTTATGGGTGAAATGTGAAAATTTTGCAAAATAAGCAAGTGGTTATAAAATATTCGTTTGGTCGTGGAATATTCTTGCTATCATGGAATATTTGTACGATGGCGCAGCCATTTGTGGGCCCCATAACAAAAAATGGTCGGATAAAGAAAACGACAAGTTTGAGTTTTTATAAATAACGGCGTAGTTGTTACCATTAACACTGTTGGAATACCCTTGGTTAAAATCTGATGAATACGCGTGGTCGCACAAAGCACCATTACCAGTATTGCATAGTATTTTTGAATTTTGATTTCTTACGTAAGAAGGCACTACTCAATAATTGTTACAGTAATTACTGTTCAATATTTTATTTTATTGATTCAATAATTGCTACGTTGATATTTTATATTATTGTTGTTCAATAATTGTCACTACATAGTATCGCCATTATCAGATCAATAATTCATATTATTTGAATAATATTATTAGATATCATTATTAGCAATGTCTAAGGAAGTTCTGTCTAAGAAAGGGGTTTGGTCACCTAATTGCGCGCCAATAAGGAGAAATCCTTATCGGAAAGCCCCCTTCTTTTTTAGGAACGACCTTGTTGTCATAATTGTGATTCTGTAATATTATTTATGAATAATTAATTATTGATTTATATGATAAGGAAATATTTATTTTATGTGGATATAAATGATGGATATATTTATTGTGGTTATAAATGAAAGAAATAATGCTGAGGTGTTTTATCAGTATTTGGACAGAATGGAAGTTTTAAAAATTGTCCGTATGTGGATTTCGATCATTTTTAGTGTGGAATTTGGAAAAAATTAAACTTATAAAGTTGTAAAGAATTTAATTTCCTATAGAAAGCACATGAGATTTGAATTTTTTTTGATAAAAGGGCTATTTATTATGAATTATTGAAGTTTCAGAAAATAAAATGTTGTTATTAAAAATATGGTGGGCCCCACTTTTGGTTGGTGAGTAATGAAATGTGCTGGAATTTTTTTCAAAAGTGGTGGTCTTGAATAGTAGCAGGTAAAGCCATCAGGTAGCAGGTTAATCTGTTATGGCGTTCTAAGCATTTTCCTATAAATTGGGTGCTTAGTTAGAATTGAAAATAACACCAGAAACAAGTTTTCTCTCTTTCTCTCTCTATATTATCGAGCGTATTTTGTGAGTATTTAGATACTTTGTGAGTTGCTATTCATCAGTGCAAGTTTCCTTCAGCCTTATATCGATATTACGATCAGAAGTACTTATATTTTGAGGTAAGTGATGTTATTTTCTTCATAATGATGTTATTATTTCAATATCATTATACCGAAATATTGGTATACATTTTATTGTTGAATTTCTACCTTTTTGTGTCGGGGTTACTATTTACGTATACGGCACTATTCACATATATAGCACTATTCACCGAAAAATGAAATTTTCTCCTTTTTGTCCAAGATATCTATTACGGTTACTATCTTTGATTGTATCCATGTTTTGATCTTTATTTTTGAGTTCTGCTTCACAATTGGTTATTTTAGAGTATTTTTGAACTTGGATAAACTAAAGTACGAATCCCTAATCTTTGATCTTTTATCTCACTGGATTTGTTTTCTTTAAGATATTTTTCATCATCCTCAGTCCTAAATGATGATATTACTAAATATATTTGGCCTGTTGTGCAAAGATGAATGATTATCTAATGAATATTTTTAGTCTGTAGTGCAAAGATGAATGATTACCTAATGAATATCTTTGGCCCGTAGTGCAAAGATGAATAGGTGTTGAGATGAACATGACCAACTGGTGATACAAATGAATATCTTTGGCCTGCAGTGCAAAGATGAATATTAGATTCAAGATGTATATTGATTAATGTTACAAGGATAAAATATTGATGATGGACTTTTAAATCTTAGAATATAGTAGAATTCTTTCTCTACTTGAATCTTCTAATGGATTGTTGTTCCGCTGTAGTTGTTGATCTAAAACTTATTGTCTATTATATTTTATCAGATTTTTCTCTGTTGAAGACTAATGATAAATTGTTGTATATTATCTTAGTCATAATATTCTTTACTGGGCTAGTTGAGCTCACAATTTTCCTTTTTGTTTCATTTTTCTTCCCAGGAGGTGAGAACATAGCAGGAACTAGCCGGGGTATGGAGTGATGGTTTAGGATAGTTGTATTAGTAGTCCTCACTATTTTTGTAAAATAGTGTATCAATAATTATAATGAGGACTCCTTTTGAGTTTGTATACTCTCTATTAGACAATATTTGTATTCAAACTCACAGTATATGTGTTGTCGTATTTTGAACGATAATTGTATTACTGAAGTTGTATTTGTTTCTGTACCATGTATTTGGCGACTCATAATGGGTGATGTATACCTATTTTGGGGGCATCACAATATTCACGTAATCATCAATGGTCATGATTATACCGAATAATTCCTGGTTATAATCATACCAACAACTGTCCATCAATACACTACAGGCCAATGAGGACTTTTACCACATCATTTGTAACATTACGGTTATGATTATACCGAATAATCCCTGGTCATAATCATACCAATCAATAGTACATCTATGAACATAAGCCACAAATGACTTTTATCAGAATATAAGCACGAGGATGATGACAATGATATAAGAATTCAATTAAAAGAAAGAAAAGGATAAATTTTTAAACATTTATAATTTAATTTATCCAGAATTCAATAACGCCCAAATTGTCAACATGATACTGCATTGTGGAGTAAAATTCAAGAATAATATTGTATCAAAAATGATTTGGACAGCAAAGAAATCAATTTTTATCATGAATACTTCCCCGGGTGAATAGTACTCGAGTGAATAGTACCCCGTGAATAGTACTTTGTGAATAGTACTCATGAATAGTACTTTATGAATAGTACCCGTGAATAGTACTTTGTGAATAGTACCCCGTGAATAGTACTTTGTGAATATTACCATAAAAATGAATACTACTCATGGACAATACTCTGGCTTGAAAAGCTTAAAAGTTAACAAGAATGTGCAGAAAATATCCTTGTGAAACGATACTAGATGAAGCACACATTTCAAGGATATTCTACTAATTTCACGGAGTATAGAACCAATACTTTAACATAATGAGGGTATAATCAGGAATACGAGACGAAATAATATTACTCACATACTACAGAGTATGGAAGAAAATATTATTCGTTTTGAATACTGAAAAAAAAATATCCCTTACCTCAAAAGAAGACTGGATACTGGAATAGTGAAGTAGCAGACTTCTCTTCTTCTTTCTCTCTATAGCTTCTCTCTATATAATTGCTCTTGTGGGTCTTAGTGAATTGGTGAGAATGAAAGAAGAATGAGCTTCTATTTATAAAAAAATATAGTTTTGATAATTGCACATTTTGGGGCTCAAAATATTACAGTATAATACCTTCATCTTTTCCTTCATTTTTTATTTAGTCCTGCAAGTATTATCAAACTTGCACCACCTCCCCTAATAGTACATCTTGTGAATCAATAGTACAATCATGTGAATCAATAGTACAATCATGTGAAAAAATAATTATAGTATAGTACCTTCATCTATACCTCTATTTTTAATTTAGTCATTCAAGTATTATCAATCTTGCACCACCTCCCCTAATAGTACATGCATGTGAATCAATAGTACACACATGTGAACAAATAGATATAAGCATGTGAATTAATAGCAATTAAATGCTCATTTATCCGATTAATTACTCGATTAGTCAATATAACCTCCACACATCAATTATCATCGGAATAGATGTCGATTACCACTAACACTAATAATTCCAACATAATGGAAATATCAATTTCATCTTTAATCAACATGAACTTATTCATCATTAATATTATAACTCACAATATTTAACAACCGGCTCATTCCTGTGAAAGAGGGGCTTTCCGATAAGGATTTCTCCTATCAGTAGCCTATGCAATTAGGTGACCAAACCTCTCCTTGATGTAAATTTTAGACATTGTGAATATTATAAATAATAATATGAATAACTTTGTCATCTCAATTATTGATTTAATAATATAAAATATTATGCGATGATAATCTTTGTGACAATAATTGAATCAATAATATGAAAGATATTATAAAGAATTCATGTAGTAATAATTGAGTATAAGCGAGTGACTTCTCAACGTAAGCATCAATAATCAATACCGTGTGCTACTATGCAACCACGCATATTACTGTTCTTTTACCATCGGGTAGTTCAACAGTTTAACGGTAAAACTTTTGCCGTTATTTTTATAAAAATATAATTCTGTCGTTTTCTAACTACGACAATACTTTCGTTGTGGGGTCCACCAATGATTGTGCCATCGTACGAATATTCCGTGTTAAAACGAATATTCCCCGACCAATCAAATATTATATAACCACTTGCTTACTTTGCAAAATTTATAAATATTACCCACAACCATAACATTATATCAAATCCACACCATAATATTCAAAAATAGATTTCGAGAAGAATTAATCTTTATTCATAACAGTTGGGGATCTTACAAATATGCTTACTGTGACGCCCCAAAATAGGTATACATCACCCATTCTGAGTCTCCAGAAATAACACTACTGACAACCTCATTTATACAACTGTCGTGCAAAATACGATGACTCAAATACTATGAGTTTCAATACAAATATTGTTACATATATAATATGACAATATTCATATTTAAATTATTACAATGCCATATAAAGTACAACAGTAAATATTTTAAGTCCCCGAAAGAGCACGAGAAGATTTATGTCCTCCTCATTCTAATGGAGTGCACTTTTGACGCTTCCAAATTCTGATTCGCCTCACCCTATTGTTTTTCACCAAAAATTAAATATTAAATGATGTATAAAATATGTCACACAGATTTTAAGTTCTCAGTACAATTATTATGCCACACCGTTTCACAATTCGATTAGAATTTCGAATAATTTGAAATACCACTTTATACCCATGTCGTCTCTGCTAGTCCCAGCTACACTTTTATTTCCTGAAAGGGTTTGTGAAGCAAAAGGGTGAGCACAAATAGCCCAGTAAAGAATATCATGACTTAAGATAATTACATTATCAATAGCCTTCATAAATAATAAATCTAATATTTAGAACATATGATAAATAATAAAAGTTTTCAACCATAATAACAGTGGAATCAACAATCCATTAAAAGAGTCAAGTAGAACATAATGTCTACTATCTCCCCTAAATTAAATGTCCATCATTAATATTTCATTCCGGTAATACTCATCAACAGTTCTTTGTTATACCCAAGACAAAGAGAACTCTCATCACCTGTCTTCACCTAAACCACCAAAAATTATAGTTAAATTCATAATTCATATTTATAATTAGGTAAATCAACAGTACATCTTTGCAATACGAGCCTAAGACATACAACTGTAAAACCAATAACGTTGAGAGTCGGCTAAATAAATAATTCATATCATTTGTAACATTACAAGTTATGATTATACCGAATAAGGGTTAAATACACTTTTCTCCACTCTACTAGGGGTCGATTTACAAATGCATCATCGAACTGATTTTTTTTGCGGTCAACTCATTGAGCTCTATATTATTTACAAAAAGTGATGTTGCCGTCTATATCTGTTAACCATTTAATAGAAAAATGATGTGGCAATACGTGGCAGGAGAGAGAAGCTGGGTTGGATAAGTAATTAAATTAAATTATACTCAATTCTATAACAAATAGTTAAACAAAATATAAATCAATTTAATATACATACCAAATAATTAAAATAAACTAATTAATTAATATTAAAATAAATTATTGAATAATTTTTACAAATGTATTTATATAAATTAACAAAATATAATCAGATTAATATATACATAACAAATAATTAATTTAAATTAATTAATTAATAATAAAATAAATTAATGAATAATTTTTACAAATGTATTTATATAAATTAATTAATACATATTTTTAAATATTTTGATTTCACTTTAAAAATATAAAATTATCTAATATTTTAAAATTGAGGGATTATTATTATAATAATATAATAATAATAATAATAATAATAATAATAATAATAATAATTATTATTATTATTATTATTATTATTATTATTATTATTTCCAAGCTCACCCATTGAACAGAACAACAATAAGGTTAATTCCAAGCTCACCTATTGAACAGAACAACAATAATTGCCTTACATATTAGAAAATAAATGCATCCATCTAATTTGACGTAATGGATTCGTGATTTTCCATGGATCAACACCCAATAGACAACATAATAATCCAATAATAATACATAGAATGATTTACAAACAGCCTCTGTAGACTCATTAATCTTCCCTCATAAAGGCCCCAATACCCAAGTTCATCTTTCTGCGTTCCCCCGCCACCGTTCCCATCCACCGCCGCCGCCGCCACCGCACTTATGCCCTTTTCTACCTCCGACACCACCTCATCCTCTGTTGCTAACACCAAATTTGGTATACTTAAATCAGATCTAGTCAGATCCGATTTGATTAACGCCATCAGAGCACTTGAAATCAGAAGCAACAAACCAAACCACCATGGAATCCGGCAAAAAAGAGAGAATATCAACAAACCAAACCAAAATCTGATTATTTGTGGAGAATTCGAGTTCTCAAGGCTAACATTCGAAGAGCTAAACGCAGATTTTTTTCGTCGAAGATGGAGATAATAAAGGAGAGAGAGAATCCATTTGAGAATTCCTTGTTTTGATAGCAAAATCCCCAAGGGACATTAGAGGATGAACATTAGGGGAAATAACAGAAGGCGGCATGTAGATCTGAAGATGGGGTTAATAATTTTAGTTTTATCTAAAAATGGTTAATTAAATTAATGAATTTAATGAGTTATTTAAATTTAAAAAAATTATATATTAATGTGTAATTTATATAATTTATTTAAAATTGTACCAAACTGAAAAAAAGAAGTTTTTTGTATGCTATAATACCAAAGTTTTATCATACCAAACAAATATTAATGATTAAAATAAATTAAAAAAAATATTTTTATTGTACTTTTATTTTGAATAGATTATTTTATTTTATTTATTTTATTTTGATTAATTTAGCATTAAATTTATACAATTTTCCATCTAGGCATGCCACAAAAAAAAATCTGACATGTAAGTTCTCTCTCTCTCACGTGGCAGCTTATGTAGTTTATCTGTCCAAAGTCAAACAATTTAACAGAATTTGTAACAGTTTATAAAAAAATTGAAGTTCAGTGAGTCGAATGTAAAAACAAAATCAGTTTGATAATGCATTTGTAAACCGACCCTTAATAAAGTGGGGAAAAGTGTATTTAACCCTACCGAATAATCCCTGGTCATAATCATACCAATCAACTGTCCATCTTTGCACGTAAGCCAAAGAGGATTTTGTTTATCATCAATTTTATCCTTGAGACTCAGCTAAATAAATAATCGACATCACCAAATTATCCATGCACTACGGCCAAAGATATTCGTTAGTATCACATCCATGAATTATCCATGCACTACGGGCCAAGGATATTCATTATTATCACATCCACGAATTATCCATGCACTACGGGCCAAGGATATTCGTTATTACCACATCCATGAATTAATATTTCATCGCTGAGACTCGGCTCAATAATTAATCCACATCACTGAATTATCCATGCACTACAGGTCAATGATATATATTCGTTCTCATCACATCCTTGAATTAATATTTCATCGCTAAGACTCAACTCAATAATTAATCCACATCACTGAATTATCCATGCACTATAGGTCAAGGATATTCGTTATTATCACATTCTTGAATTAATATTTCATCGATGAGACTCGGCTCAATAATTAATCCACATCACTGAATTATACATGTACTACAGGCCAATGATATTTATTAGTATCACATCCACGAATTATCCATGCACTATGGGGCAAGGATATTCGTGTTATCACCAATGGTCATGATTATACCGAATAATCTCTGGTCATAATCATACTAATCAATAGTCCATCTATGCACTACGGGCCAAAGATATATAACTGTAAAACTGTGATAACCCAGGATATCGAATAATTCAAATTTTAAGAATAATTTTTTTTTATTATTACTTAATTTAATATTGATATTGACTATCAATATTGTGTTGAGTATCTGTGATACAAGTCTAAGAGAAGTGGTCAATTTGTGTATTGACTGAGAAATAAGAGTAAAGTTGTGCTTAACAGAGAATAGAAGTCCTAACCCTAGTTACAGACAGTGATTCGGTAGAAAATACAATTATAACAATTGTATTGATGAGTACGTGTTTGTACTATATAGAATTAATGATTAATGATTGATCAGATAGGGTATAAATTTAGTAAACGCTAATAAGAGATTAAAAACTCTAAACTCATATTGAGAAACCCTAACGCATAGTTAGGAACCCTAATCGAATGTCGAGAAACCCAAATTTTAAATTCAGGAACTCTAAATCCTAATTAGGAAACACTAATCCTAATTAGCAAGCCCTAATGTGATTAGGAAACCTTAATATAATTAGGAAACCCTAATTATAATTTAGAAATCTTAATTTTTTATTTTAAAACCTTAATTAGAAAATCCTAGAAATTAAATGTGTAAACCTAATGTTAGAACCTTAGGGTTAAACCCTAAAGGTTGGGACAAATGTCTAAAATGCCATTAAAATTGCAAGTTTAATGTCCAAAATACCTTTTTCTTACTTGTATGCTAAAAGTTTTTCTAGAAGGCATGACTCACCATGTTAGGTATGACTTTGTGCTTGAAATCAAGCTCATATTTGATCTATTACATGCCACCTTGCAAGATATAAATACATTGTATCATATTATAAGGATTAAAGAGAGAGAAAGTGCACACTTTTGGTTCATTTGTTATCTCAACCTCAACCTACTCTCTCTCTTTCTCCAAACCTCAGAAAAATACTAAGTGATTCAGTCACTAGTAGAGCCCCTAGCAACCCCAAGATATGATTAGAGACCTAAGATCAAAGCTTGAACTAGAAAGGTATAAACCCTAAATCATATTTTGATCTTGTATGAAAAGACCAAGTTTATGTTTATGTGTTTTAATAAGTGTTAAAAGATGTTTTACGGTGATCTATGATGTTATATCATAGATCCATAGCATCAAAATGGGTAAAATTTAAAGTTTTCAAAAATTGTCATGAACCCTAAAAAGTGGCCTAAAAAGCTAATGTCAAAGTCCATAGATTCTTCTCTGTTTTTGATTTGTGTTGATTTATGTGTTAGACTTGTAGTATGTTGTGAGTACTGTAATCTGGAAGTGGAATCATAGCCATTCCATGTCCAGATTACAAGTTATTGTTGGTCAAACTCAGTTGACCGAGCGTGACCAAGAGTTTCTGGGCAACCCAGAAACTCATTAGCAGCGTCTGACAATATTTTGTAAGGCCATTCGGTCACGGGTAAATTTTCTGGATTTTCCAGAAACTGTTAGAACGAGCCCTCTGACAGGGTTTGAGTAGATCAATTCTGGTAATTGTGTAATACTTGGACTGAGATATTGATTCAGATGTGTTCCTTGACATGAGTACTACAAGTTTGAACTTTAAAAACACCTTAACCATGATTAGGGACCGGATTAAATAAGGCAAGAAGTGAGTACCATGAAATTGCCTCGGTTTCTAGGTTACCCAGAAAACCCAGGAACTGCCTGACATCAATATTGACCGCCCAGATCTTTGTGATGTTTGGTTATATGACCTAGATAATAATTGATAATTATAGTATTACATACTTACTACAAGATCAATGTCTATGTTGGCCCAGAAACATGATGGGCAAAAAATCAAAGGTGGTTAAAGTTGATTTACGATAGTATCGATTGTCGGTGTTCTTGAGCTCAAGAACACGAGCAATAATGATTCATCAGAAAGCTATAGCCTACAAATGACGGATTTAATTGTTTTAGTTTTCTAAATTTCTAGAAAATGCTTAAAAATAGAAAATAAATTCTAAAAATTACAAAAATGGTTTTAAAAATTACTTTCAATTATGAAAAATAACTTTTGATAATTTGTTCTATTTTTCATTAATATTTATATTTATTTGAATATTAATGATATTTAATTTATTTAATTAGTATATTAAATAAATTAGAGAAAAATAATTTTAATATTATAAAAATCATTTTAAATAAGAATAAAGTGTTTAAAAATATTTTGAGTTATAAAATGTAACTTTTAATATTTTTGGAGAATTTTCATTAATAATTTAATATTAATGATATTAGATTTATTTAATTATTATATTAAATAAATAAATTAAAATGGTTTTATTGATTTAAAATGATAAAAATGATTTAAAAATATTTTAAGTTATAATTAATGACTTTTAATATTTTGATGATAAACTCATTAATATATAAATATTAATGGTGATGGTTTAAAAATGATTTTAATTATTTTAAAAATTATTTAAGGATAATATTGATGATTTAAAAATATTTTAAGTTATTATTAATAACTTTAATATTTTAACAAGTATGTCATTAATATTTTAATATTATTAAATATTAATGATGATGGAATTATTTAGTATTTAAATCACTTAAAAATGATTCCGGTGTTTGAAAAATTATTATAAATTATAATAATTATTTGAAAATTATTAAAAGCTTCTAAAATTATAAATTATAATAATTATTTGAAAATTATTAAAAGCTTCTAAAAAATATTATGAACGATATTTGACTTATCTAAAATAATATTGAAGCTTTGAGACTAAGTTTAATTGACAATAAGTGTGTTAATTGCCAGATAGGGTGACTAGGACACCGAGAACAAACTGAAGTCCAACCAGACCGAACTAGTTAGACTTGATGAGTGTTTATATAGGTTATAAACACTGATGTGACTATGTGGTAATGTGTCTAGGAGAAATATTGATTGTAAATTATAGTATTGTGTGATGTGAATTATTGTGCTAATTGTGGGACTGATATTGTGATTATAAGTCTTTCAAACGCAGATAGGTATTTTGTGTAGCAGTAATCAACGCGGAAGGCAAGTTTTCTTAACTCAACCTTGAGTTATATCTTTTCAAATATTAAGGTGGTTAATTATTGTTAATTAGACCACGTCTGAGAATTATTGTTGATTATTTACAGTTAGTGCATGTTTATTAATTCAAATTGAATTAGTGATTCTGAGAATATACTTGGAGAATAACTGTTGCTGGATACTTACATCCGTAGAAGCTATTATTGATAGTACAGATAATTCATGTCTATTATCGAATTATGTTGAGAAATGTCTTAGCTAATTATTCTGGCTAGACGAACATTTGTTAGAACTTGATAGGTTCGAGAAGAGAACTCAATTATTATTGACAGATCGATGCCAATTTTTCTGGCTAGATCGAGAAAGTGATTAGATATTGAAATCATTGTATTTCGTTGTTGTGATTCGAATTTTGGTTATAAGACTGAGAAGAACAACCTTTTATATAAAGGGAACCTTTTGGACGTATATTCGGCTGTTGCGCGCGTGTAAGTATTATGCATTATTTAGGGTACAAAGAGTTGGCCGCTCTAAGTACTTGTTGAGGGGTATAATTTAATCTATATGGTTATCTGATACACCTGGGTATATCAAAGTCAAATCTTTGATAGTTACTGGAGAAGAGAAGTTCAAGATCCAATGGATCGCTCGGCATAAATTTGGAAAACATTCCAGTTTGTTATTGCATAGAATTGATTCTTGATTATTCAATAAAATATCGTAGAAACTTTGAAAGCGTTGTACTCTTTCATTATCAGATTATTGGTTTGCATAATATGCGAGAAGACTTATTAGTGATTAACGATTTGTTTAGCTATTTCAAATTTCTTTGAACTTTGGTGTCATTCTATCGAATAGATAGTCTGTTATTCTTGATTATTATACATTCATTGTATGTCTTAACTTGCAGGGAAAAATTGTTGTTCACCCTTACTAAATAAAATATTTCAGCTAGGTACGAAGTAGCTGGAGGGGCTGACAAGGACAAAGGCAAAGGTGTTTTGCTGGAATAGTTATAATGAACATTATTATTATGTTGTATTTGTAACCCCTTTTTGTATATCTAAGGGATATGTTTGTAAAGTTATTGTTAGATAACCTAGGATAATGTATTAACTATATCAGTTAATGAGATGTATGTTACTATTCATAATTAAATGGGTAGTTAGATTTTATTTTTAAGGATGAAGACTGAAGGTGGTGGATCGTCTGAGGGAACAGTCAAGAAGAAGAAGGGAAGCAATAAGAGAAAGAGGGACAACGATAGTGATAATAACTATAAAAATTCAAACCCGAAGAAGAAGAAAATTTGTGGCAAGTGTGAAAAGACTCACGTGGGAGAATGCATGATGTGGAAGAACGTGTGCTTGAATTATAAGCAGGAAGGACATATTTCCCTACATTGTCCTAAGCCGAATATGAGGAAGTGTTTTTCATGTGGGAGAATAGGTCACAGATTCAACAAGTGTCCCAGCAAGAAGAAGATTGGTGAAGGGAGTGGACGGTAGACAACTTAGATATAAGCGGTAGTATCTTTTGGTAGTATGATGTGATATTAAATGTTGTAATATCGAGAACGATGTATGAGCATATGTATATATATATATATATATATATATATTTGTATGAATGTAATCTTTATTTTCAATATATGAATATAAGATTAAGTTGTTAGTTCTTAAAACTCATACTTATGGTAAGTTTGTTACTCATAATTATATGAAATGTTTCTGAACCCCTCAGCGAATGGACGCCAATGGTCTGACTAGGATAAGTTCATAAACTCATATAATCATGGCAAGTTCGTGAACTCATAAGTGTGGTAATTTTGACGAACTGGAAACAACTATGTGTGAATAGAGAATTGCAACTTTTTGTGTAAAGTTGGAGAATTGTAACTTTTTGTGTAAAGTTGTGTGGGTTAATCCTAAAATTTATTTCAAAATGGATAGTAATATGTGTTAAGTACTAAATATACTATGTGCTATTTGAATAAATATGCGAATATATGAGAAATTTTGTGTTAAATTCTTATTGTGTTGTTAATAAGAATTTGTGTAGAGACAGAGAATTAATGTAATTTAAATCAGATAATGCCACCTAGACGACAGAATCAAAATCAAAGAGAAGATAAGTCAGTGAATAATGAAGCAGGTCAAGCAGACCCGATGCAAAATTTTGCAAATATGATAGCCCAAGCTATGCGAAATAGAACTCCAGCAGCCAGAGTAAGAGAACAACTAGCAAATAGATTGACGAATTTTAAGGACTTTAAAGCGGTAGGACCACCAGAATTTAAGGGAACCACGGATTTGATTGAAGCCTTGTTACAACCCGATATTTTCTATATAATTAAATCAGAAATTTTGCGTATAATTTTTTTTTTTATTATTATTATTTTAAGGATGATAATTTTTACAAGATAAGGTGTGACAACCCGAGAATTTAGGAAATTTTTAAAATTTTTATTAATTGATTTAAGGTTCAACATTAGAACTAGACACAAAATAAGTGTATGCGTTTGATATTTTTAAAAAGGAATTTTGAGGATTTCAAAATTCTGTGAAGGATTTAGGTGAATTATTCAAGATTAAGGGTATACGTGAATATGTTATGTGTTTATGTATTCAGAATGTGGTTAAGGGTCAAGGGTTGACCAGATAAACGATATACGTACAAACCCTAAGTATATATTATTAACGTCAACGTTCGGTTAGAAAACCCAAGCGATTAATAAAAACCCCTAGAAATCGATTCTGGACACCCTAATTTCAGCTCCGGGAATCCGAAACCCTAATTCGCAAATTTAAAACCCTAATCTGGGAACTTAACGGATAATAATATTGCTTAAGTGTTATTATTATAATATTAATTAGGGTAAAGCTTACTTAATTACCCTAATTTATGGATTTGAAACACTAATTTATAATTAGGGAAAACCTAAGTTGTGTGTAAATGGAGTATTAAAGACTATAGGAACAGATAGGTTGTTAAGCAAATGATTATTAGTGGAGACATAAGTTTTCCGAAACTCCTAGCTATGCTAGACTTCGAAATGTTGACATCAAGCTAAATACGCACTATGTGCTTTTGAAAAAAAAAATATGTGTAGACTCGTAATCATTTTTGAAACTGTTTTAAATATAGTCTATGCTACTTATTTCAGCTAGATGCAAACGATTTGAAATATCAAAATATATTTTAATTATCACTCATGTACCATGTAACCTGGTGCAGATATGATAAAAAGTTGATGGAGTTCTAAATACAGGAATAATTAGTGTGAATTTGATCTAAAATCGTTGTTCCACTATTGTATAATGTGTTATGACAACGTCACACAATGACGGCATCATCAAACGGACTGTTAATACAGTACAGCATCATGACGTCATTCTCGAAAATATTTTCAAAAATTTTAATTTACCAACAAGGTTTGGCTACACCTAAATTATTCGATTGAATTAAATTGTTATTCGATTCAGCTAGACTAATGTTTATGAAAACTCTAAGTGTTCATTGAAAGAAATTTCCCGATCCAAATTGTTTTGGTTCGGAATCCTATGATAAGACTGAGGTGGACTATGTTGTTTGGATAAATAATCCAATCAAGTAGCGTAAATATTCGCTATAGATGATTAATACGTTTTGCATGACGTAAGAGTACGATAGGCTAATCACCTAAAGTACTAACAACGGTAGTTTACCTTCTTCGTGATTGTAAACATACCAAGTAATGTATTGTTTTGCGGTATGAATACCATTAAAACTTTGTGTTCATGGTCTATATGACCCCTCAACACAATTTGAAAACTTTTACTCTTGCGAGTGGTGTATTGGGTAGCATGTGATGATATGTGTGAATGGTGTAAGCAGTATAATGTAAGGTGTAAGGTAAATTTCAGGGACAAACTTTTTAGAAGAAGGGGTGAATGTGACAACCCGAGAATTTAGGAAATTTTTAAAAATTTTATTAATCGATTTAAGGTTCAACATTAGAACCTAGACAGAAAATAAGTGTATGCGTTTGATATTTTTAAAAAGGAATTTTGAGGATTTAAAAATTCTGTGAAGGATTTAGGTGAATTATTCAGGATTAAGGGTATACGTGAATATGTTCTATGTTTATGTATTCAGAATGTGGTTGAGGGTCAAGGGTTGACCAGATAAACGATATCTGTACAAACCCTAGGTATATATTAAGAACATCAACGTTCGTTTAGAAAACCCTAGCGTTTAATAAGAAACCCTAGAAACCGGTTCTGGAAACTCTAATTTCAGTTCCGGGAATTTGAAACCTAATTAGGAAATTTAAAACCCTAATCTGGGAACTTAACGGATAATAATATTGCTTAAGTGTTATTATTATAATATTAATTAGGATAAAGCTTAATTAATTACCCTAATTTATGGATTTGAAACCCTAATTTATAATTAGGGAAAACCTAAGTGTTACTTAAATAATTTTAATGTTAATTAGGAAATATTAATCCTAATTTTCAAGTTATGAGTAATTAGAAACCCCTAATCTAATTACGAAATCTAATTTCTAAATTAGAAAATTATTTTTTATTAGAAACCCTAATTTTTGGGTTGAAAACCCTAATGACCAATTTTAACCCTAATTGCTTAATTAGGAATTTTAATTAGGAATTATAAATCCTAATTAGCAATATTTAAATTATGATTAAGAAATTTTAATATAATTAGAAAATTCTAATTATAATTTAGAAATATTAAATTTCTATTTTTTTAAAAACCTTAATTGGAAATCTTGGAAATTAAATTGCAAAACCCTAAGGTTTCCAAACCCTAAATCCTAACCTAAACTCTAAACCCTAAGGGTTTGGCCATTTACTAGAATGCCATTAAAATTAATTGCTAAATGACTAGAGTGCTCTTATGTCACATTCTTTAATTGTTAGCTTGTAAATCTTGGAATATTTTGAGTGGTTGAACCACTCTACCAGCCCCATGTGACTCTATCTCACAGCAATCAGCAGCAACAAAGCCTCTAGTTCTTTATGTGTTTGATGGTTATGTGTGTTTTATGTTATAGACTTGTAGTATGTTATGTGGTCTTTATTCTGGAACTTGAAACATGGTCTGATCGTGTCTAGAACCCCAAGTTATGATCGGTCAAACTGGGTTGACAGTGCTCACTTTTAAATCAAGCTTTCAAGGCGACTAGAAAATCCCAGCATTTCTAGAACAATCTGACAAGCTTTTCCAGGCTTTAGATCTCACGATTTTTTGTTAGTTTGGACAAGTAGTTGTTGTTATCTTGTAGACTGGTATGTTTACTACACATTCAAGGCTTTATAACACTTTGATACATAACAGGATTAAATATATTTCTGGTCAAAGTAGCATTGACCGTCTGTTTTGTCAAAATTCTGGAAAACCTAGATCTTCAAGAACACTTTCCTGACAGGTAGTTTGACCAGCATAGATCTACTTCTGGTAATGTTGTAAGATGGGTTTGACGCTGACACCTCTACTACACGTTTGAGTTCATAGATCACCCAAACCATTCCTAGAATCAACTATGTAAGGCTGCATAGAAGGACCGTTAACACTGCTTGAGTTTCTGGGTAACCCAGAAACTCAAGAACAACATTGTCAGAAATTTTAGACGCTTGAATCTCTCTGTTATGATGCATGTTGGCCATACAATTAGTTTATAGTTGTAGTACTACATCAGTACTACGATATTAAAATGGATACTAGCCCAGAAACATCATGAACTAGGAATTATTGGTAAAAGTCTACCACGGAACAACGACATGAAGCTCAAAGCAGGTGGGGCCAAGAAGAACACCATTAATGACGGATTAAGTAACCTAAGGCCCCTATAAGCGACATTTTAATTTGGAAATTAATTCATTAATTGAATAAATTGAATTAAATGGTTTTAATTATTAAAAATACTAAATAAATTCGAAAAATTATTTTAAAGTCTAAAAAATAGTTTTTAATTATTTTGAGTATATTTCATAAATATTTAATATTTTTGGAATATAAATGGTATTTAATTTATTTAATTATAATATTAAATAAATTATTTAAAAATGATTTAAATACATGAAAAATCATGAAAAATAATATTATGGTATAATAAAAATATTTTAAGTTATTTTTAGTGACTTTTAATATTTTATGATGAATTTCATTAATTAATTAATATTAATGATAATTAGTTTATTTAATAAATATATTAAATAAATTATGGAAAAATAGAATTAATGATTTAAAAATCATATAAAATGATTTAAGTGTTATAAAAATATTTTAAGTTATAAAATATAACTTTTGATATTTTTTCATGAAAATATTAATATTTTAATATTAATAGCAATTATCGGATAATGAATTTAATGGTTTAAAAATCATATAAATATGATTTTAAGGTATTAAAATACTTTGTAATATTATAAATATATTATAATATTATGTCATGTATTTCATTAATATTTGATAATAAATAAATATTAATGATAAAGAATTATGTGGTATTTAATTTATTTAAATACAATTTTAATGATTGAAAATCATGATAAATGGTAATAATTATTTAAAAATTATTACGAACTTATGAAAAATATTTTGACTGATAATATAATTATCTTAGATAACGGTTAAGTGTTAGACAGAGTTTAATAGAACTTAGACTCAATTTTTGTCCGACTAGACCATCGGGATGTTAGATTTTTATCGAGTTCATTTCGGACTACTATAAATTTGACTTGATACCAGAGTCTTATGTGTTGTTGAATTGATAGGGTTATGTGTTATGTGTTTAGGTTATTCTATGTATATATATATAATAGTATTATATTGTGATGATATTATTCTAATATTGGAGATCTATATTACTAATATTAGGTCTTGGATAAAGCGATATATAAATTGTGTAGCGGTAATCAAATGGTTCATGCAAGTTTATTTTTACTTAACTCTACTAAGAGTTGTTTCATTCGGATATGTTTATGGTTAAATCATTGTTGATTGCCATGTATAATTGTACTCTGTACATATTGCATGTATAAGTCGGTATGAAAGGTGATCACCTTCATTACTAGTTTTGTCCAGGATATATTTGTTCATGTATAATACTAGTTCAGTCAAAAGTTTGTTCCTGCTAGTTCATAATTATATTGTTGAATTATAGCCAGCTTATTATTCAGATTCTTTCAATCATGATATATCATTATATTATTGAATTTAAACTTGTTGGGCAATCCTTATGCTCACCCTTGCTATATCATGATAAAACATTGCAGATTAAGGCGAATGCTTTGGATACAAGGAAATGTTAAGGACAATTCTAGCTTAAAGTTAATGTGCGCGATTAGTTTTGTAATAGTATAGTTTGATAATGATGTTATGTGTTAGATAATTATGAATTGTGTATAAGTTAATGTTACTCGACCTTGGGGAATAGTGTGTAATGTATTGTATGAACAATTTATGTTTATATCTTCTGCAAATAGTAATAGTTGTATAGAATGATCGAACCGGATCCGCGGTGATTCGGGACCTCGGATTCGGGGTCATCACAGTTGGTATCAAAGCTGTTGGTTATGAACCTTAGGTAGGAATACCTGAGACTAATAACCGCAGTGATTAGGATAAGTACTAACTCAAATAGAGTTAGTGTGTCGGTAAGATTCAAAGATGAATCTCGGCGAGTTATAAGATATAGAGTTCCCTAAGTCTGATAATAAAGTTGAACAGTAGTGGTGAATAGATAGAGTCTAAAAGACTAAAATAACAGTGATAGGAGATCATAAAACAAAACGATCAAGACATAGAAATGAATCGTAATATATACGATGAGATCACTTCGTGATCGGATAAGGTTATAGTATGGGATGAGAATCAATCTGATGATTGAAAAGTTTACAGGAAGATTGCTGTGTGAATTGGTACAGATTCAGGAAAGGATTATGAATACGAGTTAAATGAAATTCGTATTGAGAAGGGAGTAAGTGTTAGGTGGGGATTCAATTGAGGATTCATGTCGGCAGCTGAGTTGTATGATTCCTTGTGTGGGCGGGGAATTGTACTTTGTGTAAAAACCACTTAGTTCTGACAATGATAATCATTGAAATGTTTGTGTCGCGCTATTTGATATATGCATGTTAAGAGGGTGATTCCTTTTTCATGTGTATAACAGATAGATAGGTCATAGGTAGAGGATATAAGGTTAAGTACGAGTTCTTAAAACTCATACTTATGTGACATACTTGATTCATAGTTATATGAAATGTTTATGAACCCCTCAGCGAACGGACGCCAAAGGTCAGACTAGGATAAGTTCTTAAACTCATATGATTGTGACAATTTATGGACTCATAAGTGTGGTTTGACGAACTGGGTATAGTTGTGTGTAAATGGAGTATTAAAGACTATAGGAACAGATAGATTGTTAAGCAAATGATTATTAGTGGAGACATAAGTTTTCCGAAACTCCTAGCTATGCTAGACTTCGAAATGTTGACATCAAGCTAAATACGCACTATGTGCTTTTGAAAAAAAAATGTGTAGACTCGTAATCATTTTTGAAACGGTTTAAAGTATAGTCTATGCTACTTATTTCAGCTAGAAGTAAACGATTTGAAATATCAAAATATATTTTAATTATCACTCATGTACCATGTAACCTGATGCAGAGATGATAAAAAGTTGATGGAGTTGTAAATACGGGAATACTTAGTGTGAATTTGATCTAAAATTGTTGTTCCACTATTGTATGATGTGTTATGACAACGTCACACAATGACGGCATCATCAAACAGAATGTTAATACAGTACGGCATCATAACATCATTCTCGAAAATATTTTCAAATTTTTTAATTTGCCAACGAGGTTTGGCTACACCTAAATAATTCGATTGAATTGAATTATTGATATAAGTCTATGCTATTCGATTCAGCTAGACTAATGTTTATGAAAACTCTAAGTTTTATTCTAAGAAATTTCCCGACCCAAATTGTTTTGGTGCGAAATCATATGATAAGACTGAGGTGGACTATGTTGTTTGGTTAAATAATCCAATCAATTAGCGTAAATATTTGCTATACATGATTAATACGTTATGCATGACGTAAGAGTACGATAGACTAATCAGCTAAAGTACTAACAACGGTAGTTTACCTTCTTCGTGATTGTAAACATACCAAGTAATGTATTGTTTTGCGGTATGAATACCGTTAAAACTATGTGTTCATGGTCTATATGACCCTCAAAGACAATTTGAAAACTTTTACTCTTTGAATGATGATATTGGGGTGAATGTGTGTAGTGTATGTATGGTGTATGGTGTAAGGTGTAAGGTAAATTTTGGGGACAAAAATTTTTAGAAGAAGGGTGAATGTGACAACCCGAGAATTTTGAAATTTTTAAAATTTTATTAATTGATTTAAGGTTCAACATTAGAACCTAGCAGAAAAAAATAAGTGTATCGTTTGATATTTTTAAAAAAGGAATTTTGAGGATTTAAAAATTCTGTGAAGGATTTAGGTGAATTATTCAATATTAAGGGTATACGTGAATATGTTCTGTGTTTATGTATTCAGAATGTGGTTGAGGGTCAAGGGTTGACCAGATAAACGATATTTGTACAAACCCTAGGTATATATTAAGAACATCAATGTTCGTTTAGAAAACCCTAGCGATTAATAAGAAACCCTAGAAATCGGTTCTGAAAACCCTAATTTCAGTTCCAGGAATTTGAAACCCTAATTTGAAAATTTAAAACCCTAATCTAGGAACTTAACGGATAATTATATTGCTTAAGTGTTATTATTATAATATTAATTAGGGTAAAGCATAATTAATTAGCAAACCGTAATTTTAAATTTAGAAAACCCTAATTTATGCATTTGAAACCCTAATTTATAATAAGGGAAAACCTAAGTGTTAATTAAATAATTTTAATGTTAATTAGAAAATATTAATCCTAATTTTCAAGTTATGAGTAATTAGCAAACCCTAATCTAATTAAAAATCTAATTTATAAATTATAAAAATTATTTTCTATTAGAAACCCTAATTTTTGGGTTAAAACCCTAATGACCATTTTGACCCTAATTGCTTAATTAGCAATTTTAATTAGGAATTATTAATCCTAATTAGCAATATTTAAATTATGATTAAATTTTTTTAATATAATTAGAAAATTCTAATTATAATTTAGAAATATTAAATTTCTATTTTTTTTAAAACCTAAATTGAAAATCTTGAAAATTAAATCGCAAAACTTTAAGGTTTCCAAACTCTAAACCCTAAAGGGTTCAAACCCTAAACTCTAACCCAAACCCTAAACCCTAAGGTTTTGGCCATTTACTAGAATGCCATTAAAATTAATTGCTAAATGACTAGAATGCCCTTATATCACATTCTTTCATTGCTAGCTTGTAAATCTTGCAATATTTTGAGTGGTTGAACCACTCTACCAGCCCCATGTGACTCTATCTCACAGCAATCAGCAACAACTCAGCCACCTAGCACCAATTATATTCATGCATCAAGAAATATAAGAGATTAAAGTTCACTTTAATTCTCATTTTCTCCCAAGCCATTCTCTCTCTAGAAATTTGGAACTTAGAGAGAGAGAGAGAATGAAAGCTAAGAACTTTTCATAGCCATCCAAGAACAGATTCAAAAAGTCAGAATCAAGAAATCAAAGCAAGAAGGTATAAGAACCCTAAATTTTAGAAATCATGTGATCTTATGATGTTTGTTGTAATTGGTTGTTTAAGGTTATATATTAAGGTGTATTTAAGTGATCTGGGTTGATAGATCATAGATCTATAACAGTTAGATGCACGAATCAAGCATTTTTAGAAATCTGGAAAAATTGAAAATATAAGGTCTGACAAGCAAATGTCAGAGCCTCTAGTTCTTTATGTGTTTGATGGTTATGTGTGTTTTATGTTATAGACTTGTAGTATGTTATGTGGTCTTTATTCTGGAACTTGAAACATGGTCTGATCGTGTCTAGAACCCCAAGTTATGATCGGTCAAACTGGGTTGACCGTTCACGGAAACTGCTTTCCGGGCAGCCCAGAAAATCCCCAGATTTCTAGAACAATCTGACAAGCTTTTCCAGGCTTTAGATCTCACGGTTTTTTGTTAGTTTGGACAAGTAGTTGTTGTTATCTTGTAGACTGGTATGTTTACTACACATTCAAGGCTTTATAACACTTTGATACATAACATGATTAAATATATTTCTCGTCAAAGTAGCATTGACCGTCTGTTTTGTCAAAATTCTGGAAAACCTAGATCTTCAAGAACACGTTTCTGACAGGTAGTTAATTTGATCGGCATAGATCTACTTCTAGTAATGTTGTAAGATTTGTTTGATGTTATATTAGTATACCCTGACACCTCTACTACACGTTTGAGTTCATAGATCACCCAAACCATTCCTAGAATCAACTATGTAAGGATGCATAGAAGGACCCTTAACACTGCTTGAGTTTCTGGGCAACCCAGAAATTCAAGAACAACGTTGTTAGAAATTTTAGACACTTGAATCTCTCTGTTATGATGCATGTTGGCCATACAATTAGTTTATAGTTGTATTACTACATCAATACTACGATATTAAAATGGATACTAGCACAGAAACATCATAAAGTAGGAATTTTTATTGGTCAAAGGTACTACCCGGAACACTGACATGAAGCTCAAGAACAGGGCCAAGAACACCATTAGCGACGGATTCGTCACCTAAGGCCCATATAGCCACACTTAATTTCGGAAATTAATTAATTAATTAAATAAATTGAATTAAATGGTTTTTAATTATTAAAAATACTAAATAAATTCTGAAAAATTATTTTAAAGTCTGAAAAATAGTTTTTAACTATTTTGAGTATATTTCATAAATATTTAATATTTTTGGAATATAAATGGTATTTAATTTATTTAATTATAATATTAAATAAATTATTTAAAAATGATTTAAATACATGAAAAATCATGAAAATTATATTATAGTATAATAAAATATTTTAAGTTATTTTAGTGGCTTTTAATATTTTATGATGAAATTCATTAATTAATTAACGTTAATGATAATTAGTTTATTTAATAAATATATTAAATAAATTATGGAAAAATAGAATAAATGATTTAAAAATCATATAAAAATGATTTAAGTGTTATAAAAAAAGTTATAGAATATAACTTTTGATATTTTGTCATGAAAATATTAATATTTTAATATTAATAGCAATTATCGAATAATGAATTTAAGTGTTTAAAAATAATATAATTATGATTTTAAGGTATTAAAAACACTTTGTAATATTATAAATATATTATAATATTATGTCATGTATTTCTTTAATATTTGATAATAAATAAATATTAATGATAAAGGAATTATGTGGTATTTAATTCATTTAAATACAATTTTAATGATTGAAAATACATGATAAATGGTAATAATTATTTAAAAATTATTACGAACTTATGAAAAATATTTCGACTGATAATATAATTATCTTAGATAACAGTCAAGTGTTAGACATAGTTTAATAGAACTTAGACTCGAAATTTTGTCCGACTAGACCATCGGGATGTCAGATTTGTGTTGGGTTCAACTCAGACTACTATAGTTTGACTTGATACCGAGTCTTATATGTGTTATAGACTGATAGGGTTATGTGTTATGTGTTTAGGTTATTCTATGTTATATATATATATATAATAGTATTATACTGTGATGATATTATTCTAATGTTGGAGATCTATATTACTAATATTAGGTCTTCGGATAAGGCGATATAAATTGCGTAGCGGTAATCAACGGTTCATGCAAGTTTATTTTTACTTAACTCTACTAAGAGTTGTTTCATTCGGATATGCTTATGGTTAATCGATGATGATTGCCATGTATAATTGTACTCTGTACATATTGCATGTATAAGTCAGGTATGAAAGGCCGATCACCTTCATTACCGTTTTGTCCAGATATATTTGTTCATGTATAATACTTGTTCAGTCAAAAGTTTGTTCCTGCTAGTTCACAATTATATTTGTTGAATTATAGCCAGCTTATTATTCAGATTCTTTCAATCATTATATATCGTTATATTATTGAATTTAAACTTGTTGGGCAATCCTTATGCTCACCCTTGCTATATCATGATAAAACATTGCAGATTAAGGCGAATGCTTCGGATACAAAGAAATGTTAAGGACAGTTCCAGCTTATAGTTAATGTGCGCGATTAGTTTTGTAATAGTATAGTTTGATAATGATGTTATGTGTTAGATAATTATAAATTGTGTATAAGTTAAGGTTACTCGACCTTGGGGAATAGTGTGTAATGTATTGTATAAACAATTTATGTTTATATCTTCCGTAAATAGTAATAGTTGTATAGAATGATCGAACCGGATCCACGGTGATTCGGGAACTCGGATTCGGGGCCGTCACATAAGGTGTATATGTATTTATGTCATAAATAAAAATATATTTATTACATTAATATTTACAAATAATTTTATTTTAGAGTTATTGATTATTATAAATTATATTCTTATAATAATTAATTTTATAATAGAAATATTTTTATTAATTATTTTCCATGAAAATATAATTATATATTATTTAAATAATATATGAAATTATTTTAGAATAATTATAATAATTATTTTATTGTATGAATTTTAGTACAAATTATTAAGTTAATTATTTTACCTTAATTATTAAGGTTAAATATGGAAGAATAAATCGAGATATGGAATTCAAACCCTAATTTTGGATTTTTATCAAGGATGAGAATAATAATATAATATTAATTATATTTTGATTTTTCGATTGCTATAAATATGTACTGTATGTATGGACTGACAATGGTTGGTCAATTATGGTGTATAATGTTAAAACCCTAGCATTAATTTGTTTAACCCTATTTTTAAATTTAAATGGGGAAATCAAGACTGTTATATAACTGTGTTATGTGATTTATGTTATGTATTAAATGATTAATTAGGCAAACCCTAATTAAAATCTAGAAACCCTAATTAATCTTTAGAAAACCCTAATTATAAAACCCAAATATCTAGAACCCTAATTTAAAACCTAAACTGGAGTTTTGTGATCAGTCAGAAAATTGTGTTAGTATGATTAATATCATATATGATAGATATTATTGCTAATTAGGGAAAACCTAATTAGTAATTTAAAACCCAAATGATTAGAACTCTAATATATATATTAGAAACCCTAATTACAAATTATAAACCCTAACCGCTAGTTTGGCACGCTTAACGATAATTAATAAATTGTTTAACCTAATATGTAAGTTTAATTAATTAGGAAAAACCCTAATTATTGTTAGAAACCCCAATCATGAAATTAGAAACTCTAATTTCTATATTTAGTAACCCTAATTTGTAATTATAAAACCTAATTACTAATTATAAACCCTAATTGTTAAATTAGCAAGGTTAAGTATAATTAGTGGACTTTAAAACCAAAATATTCAAGTTATGTCATTAGAAAACTAATTATAATTAGTAATCTCTAAATTGCATATTTAGGAAACTAATTTTATTTTTATTTTATTTTTTTAACCCTAATTGCAAAATGCTAGAAATTATTGTACAAAGTCTTAGGGTTAAACCCTAAGGGTCAAACCCTAAGGGTTTGCCAAATGACCTAAGTGCCATTAAATTTATAAGGCTAAATGACTATTTTACCCTTTTGCACATTCTTTAATTGGAAACTTGTGTATCTATCCAAATTTGTAGTTGGTGACCTAACTTGTTGACATTGTGACTTAAGTATTGCCAACAATCAGTCTTTGCTCAGCCAATTCATGCATCTTAGACTTCTATAAATAGATTGGAAGAGAGAGAAATTGCATTTGCTAGATTATTTTGTGCACAACACCCAACTTAACTCTCCTAAGCTCCACACCTCCGAAATTTTTTGATAGATCAGTCCCCAAGACCAGCCCCATGAACAACCACATCAAATCAGAAAGCCTAAAATCAGAAATCATTCATAGAAGGTATAAACCTAATTTCAAAAATTTGATCTCAGTTGCTATGTTAAAAGTTATGATTAAGTGTTAAAATGTGTGGTTTATAGTATATAATGATGATCTAGGTTGATAAATGTTAGATCCATAACATCTATAGGCTCGGATTTGCCATTTTACAAAATCTGGGAAAATATTTTTTTTATGTTCTAACATCAGATTTCAGAGGCTTTAGATCTCATTGTGTTATGTGGTTTTGCTGTTTAAATGTTTACACATGTAGCTTGTTATGTCATCTTTCAATTGGAACTTAATTCAGAGTCATATCGGTTATAGATTGGAATTATGATCAGTCAAAACCCGTTGACCGGGCATGACCAGACAAATTTTGGGTAACCTAGAAAGTTTTAAGCAGCGTCTGACAAGAGTTTTAGAAGCTTTGATCTGTCAGATGTTAAGCCTTTTGTTGATGTTAGTATAACCAGATTGTAGTGTGATGTATGGACTACATCCTCGTGCCTTAATATCACTTAAAACTCAAACATCTGGATCGTAGTGGGCGGTCAAACCAAGCCGGACGAGCAGAAAAAGCATTTTCGGGTAACCCGTAAAACGCCTTGAACATGTCGAATCGACGAGGTCAATGAGCATAGATCTGTTAACTCTGTTGTTATGTTGTTTTTATGTAATGTATCTCTTCATGTACATATGGCTACACACTGCAATCTTTATATCACTAAGTAATTACCAGAATCACAAGTTATGGAAGGCCAAAGTAAGGCAGTCGAACTGTTCTTCATTTCTAGGTAACCCAAAAATGAAGAACACCTCTGACAGTATATTTGAAGGCTTCTAGCTTGCATTTTGTGCTTGTTATGGACTTACTTGTTGTTGGATCTCGTTGTGTTACATGAGGACTACAACATCTAGTCTTTATCGTGCCCAGAAACATCATAGATTATAATGTATTCTTTGGTCAAATGTGGTCCTCAGACATCAAGTATGAATGTTCTTGAGGACTCAAGAACACCTAAGGCGACGCTTTCTGTCACTAAAGGCTATAGCGACATATATTTTAATTTTATTTAATTTATTTTTGAAAAATTATTTAAAAATAGAAATTAATTATTAAAAATTCCAAAATAGTTATAAAAATTATTTTAAGTTATAAAAATTAATTTTTAATAATTTGACATATTTTTCATAAATATTAATATTTATTTGGATATTATTGATATTTTATTTATTTAATAAATGCATTAAATAAATTAATTAAAAATGATTTTAATATATTAAAAATCATTTTAAGTGATAAAAAGTATTTAATAATATTTTAAGTTATAAAATATAACTTTTAATATTTTAAGACATATTTAATTAATTATCTAATATCAATAATATTAGATTTATTTAACAATTAAATTAAATTAATTAATTAAAATGATTTTAATATTATTAAAATCATTTTAAATGGAAATAATATAAGTAGTTTAAAAATAATTTAAGTTATAAAATATAACTTACAATATTTAAAGGTAAATTTCATTAATTAATTATTAATGATATATATTAAGGTTATTTAATAATTATATGTAATAAATTAGTTTTAAAATGATTTTAATATTATAATAATCATTTTAAATGAAAATAAAGTGTTTAAAGATATTTTAAGTTATAAAATATAACTTTTAATATTTAAAGGATAATTTCATTAATAATTTAATATTAATGATATTAAATTTATTTAATAATTATATTAAATAAATAGTTTTAAAATAATTTTATTAATTTAAAAATCATTTAAAAGGATATAAATGAAATAAAAATATTTTAAGTTATAAATAATGACTTTAATATTTTGATGAATAATACATTAATACTTAAATATTAATGGTAATTATTTAAAATGATTTTAAATATATTACAAATCATTTAAGGGTAATATTAGTACTTTAAAAATACTTGGAGTTATTATAAATAACTTTAATATTTTGGCAATGGTTTCATTAATAATTGAATATTAATTAAATAATAATGATAATCGAATTATTCAATATTTAAATCATTTAATAATGATTCAGGTGTTTGAAAATTCATGATAAATTATAATAAATGTTTAAAAATTATTATAAGTCATTTAAAAATAATATGAGTGATACTTATAGATATTAAACTTCAGGATAGAGTCTTAGACTCAATAATTACCGAGAAAGTCGCTTTAAGATAATTATAAGCGTGTTTCAAAAAATTGATCCGGACTTAGATATTTTGATCAGTATTAATGTTTGTTTGTGATTCAACGATTGGTTGAATATGTGTGACAAGGTGATTAGGTTATGTCTTTATCGATCGCAATAAGTAGTATTATGTGTTACGATATGTTATTCTAATCAGTAAAATGATCTTATTATTGATAGGTTGCTATATCAAAGATAAATCTAAGTTCATGAATTGTAAGCGAGAGCATCGTGCAAGTATCCTACCTTTGCATTTTCTTTTTATGCAATGGACATGAGTAAGAAATTTTAATTATATTATTATTATAAATTATTAACCCTATTTATCGTATATATATTATATCCGATTATTGTTTATCAACATGAAGTTATATTATATAACTATATATATATATATATATATATATATATATATATATATATTATGTTCGTTAATTTGAAATATGGTTTATACAAGTGTCCTCACTTGGATAATCATCATATTTAATCACATGTTGATATATATATATATATATATATATATATATATATATATATATAAGCGCTTAAGCTACTTAATTAGCTAGACATGATTTAGAAATATCGTTGAATATGATAAAATCTTTTTGTATCCAATCAAATTGTTTGGGTTCGGATTCCAAACTAAGTATGAACATCCCGATAAAGGGAAAACTTTTATGCGCCCAAGGCGGACAGAGTGAACGATCCTATCGTTCTTGCAATGTAGTATTGATCAATACAGGGCACCTAGGATGTACAACCTCGCGCCCGTAAGTTATGACGGTTTGCAGATGAAGTTCTGCTAAACCTTATCAAAAATTTAAAACAATGTTCATAGTATGTCACCTTAACCCTATGTATAGTGAATACGTAGTTTCAAAAATTTGGTATAGAATTGTTATGTTATTATTATCGGTTTAGTTTACTTCACAACTATAAATTCGTTACAAAAGTGATGTACAAAGAAAACATTTATTTCTTTCAGCTAATTATATTTCTAATTGTTATTACTTGTCGGGCACTCAAATGCTCATCATTACTTAATTTAAATGTTTTCAGCTAAGTGTGAACAGCTAGAAGGTTCGGCCAAGAACAGGGGAAAAAGGAAAGCAAACAGAATATGTTTAATAGTATCTTTTGTAATAGTTAAACTGTATTAAGATAATGATATGTATTATCTATCATGTAAGGAATTATAGTAAAGGTTGCATACTTGGGATTGGACTCTGATATATGTAAATAAAGTTTGATTTTTATATTATTGTTATTATTATTAGTATTATTCGGCTCATAGAAATGGTATCGTGAAGCACCGAGTTCGGGTTTTAAGTACCCGGATTTCGGGGCTTTACAAGTTGGTATCAGAGCTATAAGCATGAATTCTGAAAGCCCCGAGCCCTCTCATTGGTGACTTACTTATGTGTGGAATGCAAACCGGACTCTCTCGTAGGGACGCCGATTCGACCCGGTGGTGTCGATAGTACCCTTGTAAGGTGCTATGGTTAGAAGCATCATGAAAGTTACAAGTTGGTATCAGAGCTTTGGGTTAAAAACCTTAGGTGGGCTAGACCTTAGGCTATAACCTTTGAATAGAGGGAAACGTTAAAAATATAAATAACTCATATATAGTTTAAAAAGAAATGAATTGAATAAATTCATTGTCAAACAAAATAAAAGATAACTTGTATAAAACTATTATTTGATGTGTGTATATATTAGTTGATAATCAGGATAACTTAGGTGTGTAGATGTCAGTTAGAAAAGAATAAGAATACCCTCAGATTGTAAAAAAAAGGAGCCGATCTCCATAATCGAGCCAATATCAAAGTCAATAGCTGAAATAGAGGCGCACATTGAAAGCTAAATCAATGAGGTGGTTGATTTGAAAAGTGTAGTACCATATCCAGAAACGATAATATAACTGATATGTAGAATACATTTAAAGAATATGTGGTCAATGTCGAGTTCTTAAACTCATATGTTTGTGGTCAGTTCTTAAACTCATAATGTATGGTAAGTTGGACGAACTAGGTGTAGTTAGGTGTGAATGGATTATTGAGGATAATGAGAATATATATAGAATACAAAACAAATGATCATTAGTGAAGGCATAAGAAATAAGTGGTATTAGTATTACTTGAATAGGTATGAATCTATGTGGTGTAAATGATAGGTATGTCTGTGTAATATAATATTCTTAACTTTTGTATAAGTTATGGATGCAATTCCTGACTTGTGTGTCACGAAGGGATAACGAATGTTTAAAGAAGTATGTGCTATGATATGTCAAGTACTATGAATATGAATCTATGTTGGATTAATGTAATAAGTTGGTATAAAGATAGTAGATATTTATCTGATTACTGGTTAATATTATAGTAAACCGAGTTTTCAAAATCTAATATTTTGAGTACATGATTATTTGAACAGAAAGTTTTGTGTTATATGGTAAGTGTATGTGATAAGCCTTAGAATGTAAGTTAATAAAGAATAAATTATGATAATGCCGCCAAGATAAAAACGAAATACACGGGCAGAAGAACATGTCAACAAAGCTAGAAGACAACCAAACCCGATACAGAATTTTGCGAATATGGACGATAAAGCTATGCAGAACGGAATACCAGTTGTGGGAAGATCAGCCAGATAATCGATCGACGAACGTCAAAGACTTCAAGGCGGTCATACTGCTAGAACTTAGAGGATCAACTAACCCGGTAGAAGCATTTGTGATACCTAGGATAACGGAGGGGCAAAAGATAGTTTTGTCACCTATACGATAAAAGGAAAGTTTGTGTGCTATAATTGTGAGCAGGAGGGACATATCTCTCATAACTGCCCCAATCCAAGAGTGTATAGTGGGTGTTTTATTTGTGAATCAATGGAGCATAAGGTGAAAGACTGTCCAAAAAATAGAAGGGAGTCAAGGAATGCGAATACAGGAAAAGGCAGTAGGACATTGGCGATAACGGGACCGACTTCAACAAACAAATCAACAAAATCAACTGCAGGAGTCTTCAGCATAAATGTACAAGATACGGTATCAGCCAGGGATGCAACTCCATGTATTATTCGAACAAATTTTATTTTCTTATATACAATTTTCCTATATATATAATGAATTATTTTATAAATTATTTTGAAGGAGGAATTTGAGTTCTTTTAGAAAATAAATTTATGTTTAGTCAGATAGATAAGCTTTATGTGAATAGTTAAAGATCGGTTTGATCAATTATGATCAAGATCTACTTGCAATGATTGTGTATGTTATGTATGTTATGTACTTTTGTATGTATAGGTTTTAAAATGGTGATTCCGGGGAAGAAATCTTTATAAGGGAGGGTGAATGTAACAACCCGGTATTTTCTATATAATTAAATCAGAATTTTTGCGTAGAATTTTTTTTTTTTTATTATTATTATTATTTTAAGGATGAGGATTTGTACAAGATAAGGTGTATATGTATTTATGTGATAAATAAAAATATATTTATTACATGAATATTTCTAAATAATTTTATTTTAGAATTATTGATTATTATAAATTATTAACCATATTGTCATATATATTATATCCGATTATTGTTTATCAACATGATGTTAAATTATATAACTCATATATATTATGTTCGTTAATTTTGAAATATGGTTATACAAGTGTCCTCACTTGGATAATCATTGTATTTAATCACATGTTGATATATATATATATATATATATATATATATATATATATATATATATAAGCCGTCTAAGCTACTTAATTAGCTAGACACAGATTTAGAAATATCGTTGAATATGATAAAATCTTTTTGTATCCAATCAAATTGTTTAGGTTCGGATTCTAGACTAAGTATGAACATCCCGATCAAGGGAAAACTTTTATGCGCCCAAGGCGGATAGAGTGAACGATCCTATCGTTCTTGCAATGTAGTATTGATCAATACAGGGCACATGGGAAGTACAACCTCGCGCTCGTAAGTTATGACGGCTTGCAGATGAAGTTCTGCTAAACCTTATCAAAAATTTTAAACAATGTTCATAGTATGTCACCTTAACCCTATGTATAGTCAATACGTAGTTTAAAAAATTTGGTATAGAATTGTTATGTTATTATTATCAATTCAGTTTACTTCACAACTATAAATTCGTTGTAGAAGTGATGTACAAAGAAAATATTTATTTCTTTCAGCTAATTATAATTCTAATTGTCATTACTTGTTGGGCACTCAAATGCTCATCCTTGCTTAATTTAAATGTTTTCAGCTAAGTGTGAACAAGCTAGAAGGTTCGACCAAGAACATAGAAAAAAGGAAAGCAAACAGAATATGTTTAATGGTATCTTTTGTAATAGTTAAACTGTATTAAGATAATGATATGTATTATCTATCATGTAAGGAATTATAGTAAAGGTTACGTACTTGGGATTAGACTCTGATATATGTAAATAAAGTTTGATTTTTATATTATTAATATTATTATTAGTATTAGTATTATTCCGCTCATAGAAATGGTATCGTGAAGCATCGAGTTCGGGTTTCAAGTACCCGGATTTGGGGGCTTTACAAGCCCAAACTTGGGTGAAGGAGATGGAGAAGACATTCATTATTGCCAGAGTGGCGGAAGAGCAAAAGACAACTTTTGCTACATATCTGATGAAGGGAGAAGCCAATTATTGGTGGGAGACTAATCAAGCTAGAGATGGTACAGCGGTAGTGACTTGGACCAGATTCAAGGAGTTGTTCTTTGAGAACTATTTTCGCCGAGTATGCAAGCTCTGATTGTAAGACCCCAAATTTTATGAAATGAAAGTATTCAATTTTCTTATAATTATTATTTTATTTCATAAATGGTTAAATTGATAAAAGTTTAAAGTTAAGGGTGATATGTGAAATTTTTTGCAAAGTAAGCAGATTGTTATATAATATTCGATTGGTCGGGGAATATTCGTTTTAACAGGGAATATTCGTACAACGGCACAATCATTGGTGGACCTCACAACAGAATTATTGCCGGAGTTAGAAAACGTCAAAATTATCTTTTTATAAAAATAACGGCGGACGTTTTACCGTTAACTGTTGAAACACCCGGTGTTAAAAGTACCGTAATACGCGTGGTTGCATAGTAACACATGGTATGAATTATTGATGCTTACGTGAGAAGTCACTCAGTTTTGTTCAATTATTACTACTGAGAATTGTATTGATATAGTGTTTCAGATAGTAAAATCTTTTTATATAAAATAGAATACTTTTATAAATTTATTTATTTTATTAGATTTTAAATAGAATATATTATATTTTATTATGCATAGTGTTTGCATAGTACCTGCATAGTGTTTGCATAGTAAAATCTTTTTATATAAAGCAGAATACTTTTATAAAGTTATATGTTTTATTAGATTTTAAATAAAATATATTATATTTTATTTTTTGTATAGTGTTTGCATAGTACCTGCATAGTGTTTGCATAGTAAAAAACTTTTTATATAAATAGAATACTTTTTATAAAGTTTTGTTTTATTTGATTATAAATAGAATATATTATATTTTATTGTATAGTACATCATAGTATCCTTTCCATTCTCATATAAATATGATGCTTAGTTAGAATTTAAAATCACACCAGAAGTTCAGAGAATTCTTCTTCTATAATCTTGAGCGTATTTCTTTGGAGTTTAAGAAATCTTTGAGCGTAGAAAATAGTGCAAATTTTCTTCAAGTATATCCCCACCCTACCCGTCGGAATACTCTTCTTTTTAAGGTAAGAGATATTATTATTATAGTAAGGGTTATTATTCTTTCATATTCATGAAGAGAACTATTGTTATTCCATTCCTTATTATTCTGTTAGAATAACCTGTATACGCGGACTACCGTATACATGGTGAAATTCTTCTGTTATTCTATTCTTTATTATTCTATTAGAAAACCCTGTCTGTGCGGTTTATCGCATGCCTGGTGAATTCTGTTGCTATTTCATTCTTTATTATTCTGTTGGAATAACCTGTGTGTGCGGTCTATCACATGCCTGGTGAATTCTGTTGTTATTCCATTCTTTATTATTCTGTTGGAACATCCTGTCTGTGCGAATTACGCATGACTTGGTTCTATTCTTTATTATTCTATTGGAATATCTTGTCTGTGCAAATTACGCATGACATGGTTCCATTCTTTATTATTCTGTTGAAATATCTTGTCTGTGCGGATTACGCATGACCTGGTTCCATTCTTTATTACTTTGTTAGAATAACATGTCTAGGTGGATTACCGCATGCATGGTGAATTCTTCTGTTATTCCATTCTTTATTACTCTGTTGAAATAATCTGTCTACGTGGATTACCGCATTGCAGGTGAAAATCCATTTGTTGTTTCGTAATTTTTCTGACCCTCAAAAATTTGAAAAATTTTGAAATGATAATTTGATGAGTTTTCTATATTGTGTCCAAAAATGGTGCTTTTGAATGTATAGATTAAGAGTTATGAATTTTACGGGAAAAGACTATTTTAAAAGTAAACCCTTATAACTCCTTGTGGTTAACTCAAAAATTAGTGAAATTTTTATTGGGAGTACATGTATATAACAGGGATATACCCTGTAAATTTCGGAATTTTTGGATAAAAGTACAATTTATTATAAATGTCTAAATATTCAGCAGTTTTGGCCATATGAAAAATAGTAAATGAATTTTAAAATTTGAGAAAATATATGTTTAGTATAAGACTATATTCGCTAAATTCGGAAAAGAAATATATTTTGGGATTGATTTGGTATGTTTCATGAAAATGAACTAATTATGAGTAAATGAATTAAATATGTTATGTGAAGTAAAAAAATTGAAAAATAGAATTTTATGGCTTGGAAATCCTATATAAGGTATATCTGATTTTGTGATGAGAGTTTTGGTTATTGATGATAAAATCTTATGAGTTTGGCATTTTAGGATGATTAAATGAATTAATTAGTAAAGAGTAAACAATTAAAATAAATTGTGTATAAGTTTAAGAAATGATTAAAATGTTATTATAATATTAATGATATTAGATTACGAGATTATTAAGTGATTGATAACATTTGGGTATTATTGAACGCTGGATAAATTGTATGATAAATGTTTAATATTTATCCTTTATCTCATTTGATTGATTTTTTATATCATTGTCATTATCTTCATGCTTATATTATGATGAAAGTCATCTGTTTCCTGTAGTGCATAGATGGACTTGGTATGATTATGACCAGGAATTATTCGGTATAATCATGACCGTAATGTTACAAATGATGTGAAAAAAGTCCTCATTGGCCCGTAGTGCATTGATGGACAGTTTTTGGTATGATTATGGCTATGAATTCTCTTCGGCGAAGGGTGCAAAGATGAATTGTTTTATGGCATGATTAGGACCGTTGATGAAAACACGATTATCTTTGGCTCGTAATGCATGGATATTTCATGGTCGTGATACTAATGAATATCCTTGGCCTGTAGTGCAGGGATGATTCAATGATGTGGATTAATTATTGAGCTGAGTCTCAACGATGAAATATTAATTCATGGATGTGATAATAACGAATATCCTTGGACTGTAGTGCAAGGATGATTCGATGATGTGGATTAATTATTTAGCTGAATCTCAGCAATGAAATATTAATTCATGGATATGATAATAATGAATATCCTTGGCCGTAGTGCATGGATAATTCATGGATGTGATACTAATGAATATCATTGGCCGTAGTGCATGGATAATTTGGTGATGTGGATTATTTATTGAGCTGAGTCTCAGCGATAAAATATTGATAATAGACTTTTAATTCATACAAGATAGTAGATATCATGTTCTACTTGACTCTTCTAAAATACAGTTGCATATCTTTGGTCTGTAGTGCAAGAATGAACTGTTAATGAATATCTTTGGCCCGTAGTGGAAATATGAATTTATTAGTATGATTATGGATAAGAATTGTGATTTGGTATAACCATGGTCTTTGATATTTCAAGTAAGGACAGATCATGAAAATTATCTTCGTCTTAGGTGCGAAGAAGAATTTAGAACCACAATTATGATTGTGAGTTATTCACCTGATTGTGGACAAGAATTGTTGACTGATGTTACAGGGATAAAACATTGTAGTGGATTTTTAACGTGGAGAAGATAATAGACTTTATGGTCTATTTGACTCTTCTAATGGATTGCTCGTTCCGCTGCAACTATGGTTTAAAAGTTTTATCATCTGCCATATGTTCTTAATCTCTGATTCATTACTGACGAAGGCTATTGATAATTTAATTATCTTTAGTCATGATATTCTTTCTTTCGGGCTAGTAATTTTATAACAGTGTATTTTAAAGTGTAATATTAAATAATTATTGATTTATATAAGTATTTAATGGATATGTTTATTGTTGAATAAATAATTGATCAATTTGAGTTGATGTGGTTTAGTTAATTATTTGTTGAATAAATAATTAAATATTAAATATTTATTTGCAATATTAAATATTTATTGAATTATATAAGTATTTAATGGCAATTTGAGTTGATGTGATTTAGTTAATTAATTGTTGAATAAATAATTAAGGAGCTAAGAAAATTAAATGTTATGAGGTTATATACTAATTTAATTTAATAATTAAGTTAGAAAGCTAATAATGATTAAATGAATTATAATATTTTAATTGGAATTTGTGATTAAAATAAAGTGTTAGTTAGTTGAATAAAATTATAATTATAAAGGAAATTATAATTATGAGATAATAATTTATGTGTTAAAGTAATTTATTAGATTAATATTTTAATTGATTAAATTGATTATTAAATTTAATAAAAAGTGTGACAAATAACCTTGCTATAAGAGAATTATTAAAATAAATTAAAAGAGTTTAATTTAGTTTTGTCAAACATGTCTTATTGCATATTAAGTCTTTAATTTAATGATGTTTTATCAAACAAGGTATAAGGATTAATCCATTTGTTTAAATTAGGTTTACCAAACAAGGTGTAAGGGTTAATGGATTATTTTTTATTTAACCAAACAAGCCTTATGGCTTTTGATTTTCAAAACTCACATGACCGATATAATTTATAGCTAGAGTTATATTATATATTTAATATATATTATTACTATATACGTTATATTATTCTACGTATGTTAGAGTTAGGAAGAAAGAAAACTCAAAAGAAAAAAAATGGAGAGAAGAAGAAAACTATAGAGAGAAAAGTGAGTGATTCTAACAGGTTTTTGTGAAAGGAATTGGAGAGAAGAAGCTTGAGAATAACTATCATCTTCTTAATCAAAGATAGGCACTCAATCTTTTATTGTTATAGTTTAATTTTCCTCTTCTAAAAAGTTCTTTGTAAAAATCTTCATGAATGATAAATTGTTGATTTTATGTGTGTTCATATGATAAAATAGTGTTGTAAAGTTATTTTCATAGGTAATATATGATTATAATCAATGTATTGTGGTTATGTATGTATTTTGTGAAGAAAACCTTTTTACAGAGAGTTTTTGTGAATGAGTATAGGTTAATTTAAAGTAGAAATTGAGGGTTAATTAGTTGTTTAGTTGATAAATTGACTATTGAATTTGATAGAGTATATATAATCATAACCATGATATTTTGAATTTACTATTTTGGTTGAAAAACAAAATCACAGTGTTGATTTTCATTGAAAACATCAAAAATGGAGTTTTTATCAAAAATAGTGAAATTGGATGTTTTAAATTTGTTGTTTATGTTGTTGTATGGGTAGAAACATGTTAGGAGTTCTTGAATTATGTTTACATGAAGTTTTTGTATGAATTGCATGTGAATTAGTCTGTTAGAAACGAGCTTGTAGGCCAAAATTGGCTTTTTTAGTCGCATTGCTGTCAAGTTTGTCATTGAAACTTCTGAGTTTAGATGCATGCATGGCCTTGACCAAAGACGTTGCGTTAATGGTGCCACAAATCGCATCACAATGATGCAGTGGCGGCCGTAGTTTATTTATCGCTACCACATGCTCCATCTCACGTATGTAACCATGATGTAAAGCTGTGGTATGGCGTGCATGATGAAGTTATGAGAATGGTTCGATAGTGTATTTTTTGTACATGAAATTTTAAGAAAAGTAATGTGATGATAGTAGGACTGTTAAATTTTGATTTCAGTATTTTTATATCATGAATAAGCATGTTACTAGCGATTAACTTGTGTTATTACTTGATTATGTGATTAAATAGTCAAACCTACATGATGAATGTATTAGTTATGTGATAATAACTAACTATGTCATGATGACATATGTATATAGGATATTGTGATTCGAATTGTTCTATTTAATCTATGAACAAGGCAAGTTTTCTAATCTATTATCTTGTTAATTCAATTACTTTTTTCAATTCGATTACAATATAACGATGTAAGTTATTCTGGAGCAAGTAATTCTTGTATTTAACTTGTTGTTTAGCATGCACAACTATATATACTAATGTCGAACATTTCTATCGTTCAAATTGCTATACATGCTTAGTATTCAATTCTAATTAACCTTGGCTTAGTATTGTTCAAGCAAGGTATGCTATTGTTATTCAAATTGTATGCTATTAGATTATTCATAAAGCATGACTTTATTTTACTATGATTGATTCAATCACGATTATTCTATAGTATAGTGTTATTGGTTTTATTCAACTACTCCTTAGTTGATGTTCGTTGAATTCCAAATTACCTTGAAAGCTTATCCAAACCAAAATTCATTTGTTGCGGACTTGTACTGTAAATACTGAGATGAACAATCCTATTGTTATGATTAGGGGTTAACTTACGCATAGCGTTAAAATGTTTGTGCACAATACATTTTGTGCGAAGGGTCGATCACCCTAAGTACGAGGTCCTTATAGTCTTATATTTTATTAAAGTTGGAGTTGAAAGATTACTTGCAGCCGTATGGGCGTAGTTCATGGTCTTACGACCCTCGATGATGTATATTTTCCATATTTTAGGATTTCAGTTTCTGATTATTATTGATAGAGTGTTATTCACTTTTGATGAGCCTATTTCAACGGTTATTATTGTTATTCTCCTGTTGATTCCATATTATATCTAGTGAGCAATTGTTTTGCTCACTCTTGCATATTTATAAACTCATTGCAACTAAAGAAGAGAAGGTAGGTGAACCTTTGACTAGCAAAGGAAAGGGAAAAATGTACAAGTGATGAAGACTTGTAATTTTTACTTTGATTAAGATGTTAGACTTTTATTATGATAATCTTAGACTTTGTTTTTAAAGAAGTTATGTAATGTTGTCCGCATTTGAATGATGATTAAAGGTTAGATAACCTGGGATATTTTTATTTAAGTTTAATCCTGTATGGGCAGGTTTTATTATTCAATTTTATTATGATTGGGTAGTTAGAAATGAATGTTTTGATTAAGTGAACACCAAATCTTGAGGAAATGAAGTACTAGGATTTGGGGGTGTCACAAGTTGGTATCAAAGCTTTAGTTTATGAACCTTAGGTGGGAAAAAGCCTTAGGAAGTAACCTTTAAAAAGATAGTGGAGATAACTCTTATCGAGTTTTAAGGAAGAAGTAATAAAACATATCTGTGCTTATGTGTTTATAGTTTATGTACTCGTGAGTGTCAAGTAGAAATGATTAATAATTAAAACTTTAAAACTTTGTTGTCAGGATGACTAATGTCGGAGAGTCCAGTCAGGCTAGGGAGGAGGGACCTCAAATGCCTATTGAGGAGGAGGCTCACGACATTCAGGTAGTTTGGGAACAACTACTACCACGGGAGTCTGCCCCGTTGGTCATAGTAGTTGAAGATGAGGATGATGACATGGAAACAGATGAGGAGGATCCCATTGAGTTACCAAATGAGGATGAGGATGACGAGGACGAGGAGGAGGAAACTCCATTAACCTCGATGGCTGCTCGTATGTACGATGAAGTCTATGACCGTAATGTGGAACTTCAAGATACTGATTGAGGAGTTACAAGAGATAGTAGTGAACACAATGATCGCAATGACATAAAAAGATGGCGAGATCCAGGATCGTGAAGAACGACTGACAAATGTCGAGGAGAAACTAGTATAGACTGAAGGAGAGAAAGAACAACTGATCGAAGTGGTCGCTGAACTGAAGAACAAGCTGAGAGAAGAAGCTATTAAGAGGGCAAGAGCTGAAGATGCTTACGAGGAAGCTTTTCAACGAACCAGATTAGCAGCAAGAGACACACAAGCAAAGAGGATGAAGATGGAAGAGATGGATAAAGTATTTAACACCGCAATTAATCGAGCTCAAGATCGGGTCATGGGATATCCTATTCAGTTCGAGACGCTGCCATCATATGTATTAGATCGCAGAACAATGTTCCAGGTCATGGAGGAAGAATGTGATAGGGCTAAGAAGTATCTTAATAGAACATCGAAGTTGTTATACGATGAGTGAGAGGTTAAATAAATTGTAAATCCCAAGTGTTATGCAACCTATGAGATATGACTATGATGTTGCCCTGAAACTTTTGTAGTTCAGGAAAGTAATGTAGGTAGCAGTGATGCTATTGTTTATGTTTTCAAAAAGATTATGAATAAATAAAAGTTGTTACTTTATTCAAAATGTTATGTGTTATGTGGTTAATTCTTTTTGGAGACAAGTTAAGTAGAAATTACTTAAAAGAATTGAATAATAATCTAATGAATGTACTTTTAACAGAAAATGCCTCCCAGACGTGAACCAACACGACAAAGAACCACTGAAGGAACCAATAACGACAATGTTGATGGTAATCCCGTTCAATAATTAGTGACACTACTGACAGGAGCATTGCAGAATCAACCACAAAACCATGGTACAACGTTTAAGGATTTCAAGGCAGTTGGACCACCTGAATTCCGTGGGTCCATGAATCCAGTAGCAGCACAAACCTGGATTATGGAGATAGAAAAGGTGTTCGATGTCGCTAGGGTAGGGGATGATCAGAAGACTGCTTTTGCAACTTTCATGTTGAAAGCAGAAGCTAGTTATTGGCGGCAGGACAATAAAACTCGTGAAGGTCCAGGGGTGATGACCTGGGATAGGTTCAAGGAGCTGTTCTTCGAGACCTATTTTCCAGAGAGTTTGAAGAGTCAGTTAGAAGAGCAGTTTCTAGAATTAAAGCAGGGAACGATGATGGTATCTGAGTATGCCGCAAAATTTAACGAATTGGCGAGGTTTGCGCCATATCAGGTTAGCACAGACGAGCGTAAGGCGAAGAGATTTGAACAGGGACTGAAGCCACAGGGCATCAAAGAGGTTTTCCTATTCCGATTGAAGGCGTTTGCAAGTGATGATGGATGGGAAGGAAGTACTACTTTGAAGGTGGAGGCAAGGCAGTGACAAAATTCAATCAAGAACAGAAGAAGAAGAATGAGAATGAGATTAAGAATGGTGGTGGTGGAAACAACAACAACAACAGCAACAATAGCTTGAAGAGGAAGTGGAATGGGAACATGGGTACTTGAAACAATCAGAGTAACCAGCAAAACAAATAGTTTGAAGCATGTGCGACATGCGGGAAATTTCACAAGGGTGTGTGCTTGATGGGGAAACGAGTTTGCCTCAATTGTGGCCAAGAGGGTCACATCGCCCCAAATTGCACTCAACTAAAGAAGAATGCGTGCTTCACGTGTGGATCCAAGGATCACTTTGCTCGTGAATGCCCTAAGAAGAAGGATGGAGTGACTACCAGAAGCAATGGAGGTAACAATGGAGGTACATGGGCTATTGCAGGACCTGCAGCATCAAATAAACCCACCCGGAACCTTGACATGGTATGCAAGATGTTGTGCAATCAAAAGATGTGGTGTCGTATTATCCCAATCAATGATATAAATGCTTATGTATTATTTGATTCGGGTGCTACTTGTTCGTTTATATCTGATGAATTTGCTAAGAGGTTAGAATTGCCTAGAGAAGAACTGAATTTTCCTTTGAACATAGAAATTGCGAATAAGGAAGTAATCCTGTTAGATTCAGTATACAAGAATTGTAGGGTGAACATTAAGGAGAATATCTTTATGGTAGATTTGATTCGATTAGACTTGGAGAGTTTGATGTTATTTTGGGAATGGATTGGCTGTTCAAATATGGAGCGGTAATTGATTGCCAAAAGAAATGTGTAAACCTTATGACTCCGTCAAAGGTAGTATTCTATGGTAGTAAGTCACCTTGACAGATGAAATGTCTAACGATTATGCAGGCCAAGAAATTGTTGAGTCAAGGCTGTGTGGGCTATTTAACTTAAATAGTCGATACTCAGAAGAAGAATGTAAAACTGGAAGAAATACCAGTAGTGAGGGAATTCGAAGACTTTTTTCTAGAGGATTTGCCAGGACTTCCGCCTGATAGAGAAATTGAGTTCGTGATCGATTTAGCGCCGGGAACAGCCTTGATATCGAAGGCCCCGTACAGAATGGCTCCGGTAGAAATGAAGGAACTGATGGTACAGTTGCAAGAGCTGTTGGACAAGAAATATATTCAACCAAGCGTATTGCCGTGGGGAGCACCAGTTTTATTCGTGAAGAAGAAGGATGGATCAATGCGTCTTTTTATTGATTATAGGGAGTTAAACAAAGTCACTATTAAAAACAAATACCCATTGCCAAAAATAGATGACTTGTTTGACCAATTAAAGGGTGCTAAATACTTTTCAAAAATAGATTTGAGAAGTGGGTACCACCAGTTGAAAGTGAGGAATGAGGATATACCACGAACGACATTCAGAACTTGGTATGGACATTACGAGTTTCTGGTGATGTCTTTTGGTTTAACCAATGCACCTGCTGCATTCATGGATTTGATGAATAGGGTGTTTAAACCATTCTTAGACACGTTTGTAGTGGTATTCATCGACGACATTCTAGTGTATTCCAAAACTCAAGAAGAACACGTGGAACACTTACGTTTGACATTGGAAACACTAAGAAAGGAAAAGTTGTATGCAAAATTCTCTAAGTGCGAATTTTGGCTCGACCGTGTATAATTTTTGGGGCATGTGGTTGACAAAGATGGGATTTCAGTGGATCCATCAAAAGTGGAAGTTGTGATTAATTGGGAACAACCAAGAACACCATCAGAAGTGAGGAGTTTCTTGGGACTAACTGGTTATTATAGAAGATTTATTCAAGATTTTTCTAAGATAGCCACTCCGCTAACAAATTTGACCAGGAAAGCTTGTAAAAAAATTTGGACGGAGAAATGTGAAGAGAGTTTCCAAGATTTGAAGAAGAAGTTAAGTGTGGCACATGTGTTGGCATTACCAGATAATACAGAAAATTTTGTGGTGTATAGTGATGCCTCACACAAAGGGTTGGGTTGTGTTCTTATGCAGAACGGCAAAGTTATTGCGTATGCATCAAGACAACTGAAGGAATATGAGAAAGGGTATCCAACTCATGATTTGGAATTGGCTGCAGTTGTATTTGCTCTGAAGATATGGAGACACTATCTTTATGGAGATCTACACAGACCACAAAAGTCTGAAGTACATGCGTCAAAGAAGATGGATGGAATTGATAAAAGATTATGATTGTGAGATCTTTTATTATCCGGGTAAAGCGAATGTGGTTGCAGATGCTTTAACAGAAAGGTCGGGAAAAGTTGATGCTGATAACAACTCAGGAGGAGCTCATTTCAGCAATGACAAAATTGGAGTTGGAAATCAAATTTCGAAAAGAATCTGATGAACAACTATTCCAGATAGAAGCTAGTCTAACTTTAGTGGACAAAGTAAAGGATGCTCAACTACAAGATAAGAGTGTGGGAAAATAAAAGAGAATCTGATTGAGGGTAGTGATGTAAAATACAAGATTGATACCGAAGGACTACTACGGTTTGAGGGAAGAATTTGGGTTCCAGCAACACCAGAGCTGAAAGAAGAAATTTTGACCGAAGCTCATAGCTCAAGATATTCAATTCATCTAGGAAGCACGAAAATGTATCAAGATTTGCGCCGACATTTTTGGTGGCCGAATATGAAAAGGGAAGTTGCAGAATGCGTAGCGAAATGCTTGACATGTCAAAGAGTAAAAGCCGAACATCAAAGACCCAACGGATTACTTCAACCGTTGGAAATACCGGAATGGAAGTGGGAACACATCACGATGGATTTTGTGGTGGGTCGTCCAACTACTCAGAGAGGATGTGATGCGATTTGGGTGATAGTGGAAAGACTGACGAAGTTAGCGCACTTTTTACCAATAAAGATTAGATTCAATCTTGATCAGTTGGCAAGATTGTACATTAAAGAGATCGTTTCGAGGCATGGAGTGCCAGTATCAATTGTGTCCAATAGAGATCCGCAATTCACGTCAAATTTCTGGAAGAGACTACAAGAATGCATGGGGACACACTTGCGAATGAGTACGGCTTATCATCCACAAACAAATGGCCAAAGCGAACGAACAATTCAGACATTGGAAGATATGCTGAGAGCATGTGTCATGGACTTTAAAGGAAGCTGGGAAGAAGATTTACCGCTGGTGGAATTTTCTTACAACAACAGTTATCATGCGAGCATCTACATGCCACCTTACGAGGCATTGTACGGCAGAAAGTGCAGAACTCCACTGTGCTGGGATGAAGTCGGTGAACGTCAACTGCTAGGACCAGAACTAGTGCAATAAACTGCTGATGTTGTCAAACTCATCAAGACAAGATTGGTAGCAGACTCAGAACAGATGAGAAAAAGTATCTTGATCAACATGCATAAGATCGATGCATTCGGACGTAGGAACTTTTATATTCCTAAAAGTTTCTCCTTGGAAGGGGAAAATTCGTTTTGGTAAAAAGGGAAAGCTAAGCCCGAGGTTTATTGGACCCTTTGAAGTGTTGCGAAGAGTGGGAGAAGTGGCTTACGAGGTAGCTCTACCTCCAGAGTTGGAAAACATTCATAATGTTTTTCATATTTTGGTGTTACGACCATATAAACCCGACTACAAACACGTGATCGAGTACGAACTGTTGCAGTTCGAGAAAGATTTGTCTTATGAAGAGGTTCCTATCCAGATAGTCGACTGAAAAAAACAAGTGCTCAGGAATAAAGTGATACCTTCTGTGAAGGCGATATGGAGGAACCACAACGCTGAAAAAACTACGTGGGAACTCGAAGAGAAAATGTTGAAAGAGTACCCTGAGTTATTTGTTTAATCCGTGTCTTCGATTCTGGGGACAGAATCTTTGTAAGTAGGGAAGAATGTAACAAATAATTTATTTGAGTTGTGATTACGAGGATGAGAATCCTTGTAAGGAGGAATGATGTAACATTCCGAATTTTAAAGTGTAATATTAAATATTTATTGATTTATATAAGTATATAATGGATATGTTTATTGTTAAATAAATAATTGTTCAATTTGAGTTGATGTGGTTTAGTTAATTATTTGTTGAATAAATAATTAAATATTAAATATTAAATATTTATTTCAATATTAAATATTTATTGAATTATATAAGTATTTAATAGTAATTTGAGTTGATGTGATTTAGTTAATTAATTGTTGAATAAATAATTAAGGAGCTTAGAAAATTAATTGTTATGAGGTTATATACTAATTTAATTTAATAATTAAGTTAGAAAGCTAATAATGATTAAATGAATTATAATATTTAAATTAGAATTTGTGATTAAACTAAAGTGTTATTTGGTTGAATATAATTATAATTATAAAGGAAATTATAATTATGAGCTAATGATTTATGTGTTAAAGTAATTTATTAGATTAATATTTTAATTGATTAAATTGATTATTTAATTTAATAAGAAGTGTGACAAATAACCTTGCTATAAGGGAATTATTAAAATAAATAAAAAGTGTTTAATTTAGTTTTGCCAAACATATCTTATTGCATATTAAGTCTTTAATCTAATAATGTTTTATCAAACAAGGTATAAGGATTAATCCATTTGTTTAAATTCAATTTACCAAACGTGGTGTAAGGGTTAATGGGTTATTTTATTAGCTTAACCAAACAAGCCTTATGGCTTTTGATTTTCAAAACTCACATAACTTATATAATTTATAGCTAGAGTTATATTATATATTTAATATATATTATTACTATATACGTTATATTATTTTACGTATGTTAGAGTTAGGAAGAAAGAAAACTTAGAAGAAGAAAAAGGGAGAGAAGAAGAAAACTATAGAGAGAAAAGTGAGTGATTCTAACATGTTTTTGAGAAAGGAATTGGAGAGAAGAAGCTTGAGAATAACTATCATCTTCTTAATCAAAGGTAGGCACTCAATCTTTTACGTTATAGTTTAGTTTTCCTCTTCTAAAAAGTTCTTTGTAAAAATCTTCATAAATGATAAATTGTTGATTTTATGTGTGTTCATATGATAAACTATTGTTGTAAAGTTATTTTCATAGGTTATATATGATTATAATCAATGTATTGTGGTTATGTATGTAGTTTGTGAAGAAAACCTATTTACAGAGAGTTTTTGGGAATGAGTATGGGTTAATTTAAAGTAGAAATTGAGGGTTAATTAGTTGTTTAGTTGATAAATTGACTATTGAATTTGATAGAGTATATATAATCATAACCATGATATTTTGAATTTACTGTTTTGGTTGAAAAACAAAATCACAGTGTTGATTTTCATTGAAAACATCAAAAATAGAGTTTTTATCAAAAATAGTGAAATTGGATGTTTTAAATTTGTTGTTTATGTTGTTGTATGGGTAGAAACATGTTAGGAGTTCTTGAATTATGTTTACATGAAGTTTTTGTATGAATTGCATGTGAATTAGTGCGTTAGAAAAGCGAGCTTGTAGGCCAAAATTGGCTTTTAAATCTTTGTTTAGAAGTTATCTGTCGAAACTATGAGCTTTTAGAAGTGTAATGACCCAATGAGACTATTTTAGGCGCGCGAGCAACGCCATCGCTATGCCAAGGCAGTGGCAACCGTAGTTTATTTATCGGCCTAGTACAGTTATCTCACGCATAGTCACGACCCACAAGTAAACTGTATGCATAACTCGAAAGTTAGCGAAGAATGGTGCGACAAATTGTATTTTTTTGTACACAAAATTTTAAGAAAATTAATGTGATGATAATAGGACTGTTAAATTATGATTTCGGTATTTTTTATATCATGAATAAGCATGTTACTAGCGATTAACTTGTGTTATTACTTGATTATGTGATTAAATAGTCAAACCTACATGATGAATGTATTAGTTATGTGATAATAACTAATTATGTCATGATGACATATGTATATAGGATATTATGATTCGAATTGTTCTATTTAATCTACGAACAAGGCAAGTTTTCTAATCTATTATCTTGTTAATTCAATTACTGTTTTCAATTCGATTACAATATTGTTATGATTAGGGGTTAACTTACGCATAGCGTTAAAATGTTTGTGCATAATACATTGTACGAAGGGCTGATCCCCCTAAGTACGAGGTCCTTATAGTCTTATGACTGTTAAAGTTGGAGTTGAAAGATTACTTGCAACTGTGGACATAGTTCATTGTCTTACGACCCTCAATGAAGTATATTTTCCATATTTTGGGATTTCAGTTTCTAATTATTATTGATAGAGTACTATTCACTTTTAATGAGCCTATTTCGATGGTTATTATTGTTATACTCCTATTGATTCCATATTATATCCAGTGAGCAATTGTTTTGCTCACTCTTGCATATTTATAAACTCATATTTATAACCCAGGATTTCGAATTTTATGAATAATTTTTTATTATTATTACTTTATTTAATATTGATATTGACTATCAATATTGTGCTGAGTATCTGTGATAGGAGTCTAAAAAAAGTGGTTAATTTGTGTATTGACTAAGAAATAAGAGTAGAGTTGTGCTTAAAAGAGAATAGAAGCCCTAACCTTAGTTATGGATAGTGATTCGGTAGAAAATACAATTATAACAATTGTATTGATGAGTACGTGTTTGTACTGTATAGAATTAATGATCAATGATTGATCAGATAGGGTATAAATTTTGTAAATCCTAATAAGAGATTAGAAACCCTAATCTCAAATTGAGAAACCCTAACGCATAGTTAGGAACCCTAATCGAATGTCGGGAAATTCTAATTTTAAATTCGAGAACCCTAAACCCTAATTAGAAAACACTAATCCTAATTAGCAAACCCTAATGTGATTAGGAAACCTTAATATAATTAGGAAACCCTAATTATAATATAGAAATCTTAATTTTCTATTTTAAAACCCTAATTAGAAAATCCTAGAAATTAAATGTGTAAAACCTAAGGGTTAGAACGTCCTTAGGGTTAAACCCTAAGGGTTGGGATAAATGTCTAGAATGCCATTTAAATTGCAAGTTTAATGTCCAAAATACCCTTTTCTTACTTGTATGCTAAAAGTTTTTCTAGAAGGCATGACTCACACTAGTACAAAACCATAAAAAGACAAAACTTAAAAGATGACGTTTTTATAAAAAATGTTGTGGTATTTTTTTTTACAACGCTTTTTAACAAAACGTTGTAGATACATATGAAAAAATGTTATGTATTTATAAGGGAAATTTTGGATTTTAAATAGATAACGTTTTTAAAAAAAACGTTATCCATGTAAAAAATACGGAGCAAAAAAAACGTGGAAGTGAATTTGAAATTAAAATAAAACGCCAGCACTCTCTTGTAGCCCAAAACCCTAGCCTCTCTTCTCTCTCACTCTCTACCTCCACAACCATCAAAAATGGCCGTTGCCGCTGCTCGCACCCTAGTTTTGATTCAAACCCTTGAATCTGACATGGCCACCGATGGCCCCGCCGCCACCAACTCCCTCCTTTTACCGGACATCATGAAGGCCCCTATCCGTCCCGATCTCGTCAAATGTGGTCTCTGCTTCTCACCACGCTGCCACAACTCCGGCCGTCAACTGCTCCACCGTCATTTTAAACATGGTGGACTGGGTCTCTTACGTCGGTAATGCAAGAATGATGAAATGAGTAAGCCGGAAGGGACGTCTTGCTTCTAAGCCTCAAAACTGTTCTCAAATCCAACGTTGAGTGTCTATGTGCGGCTTTCAAGAACAATGCTCAGTTTGGTGTCTCTTTAAATGTCACCAAATCCTTGGCTCTTCCATCCGCCTGCAAAATCTTTGCCCCTTCTATTAGAAATTGTGGAGGTATGGGTTTTTTCCCCATTTTTTGTGGACTATAGTTAAGAAATTAGATTCCCTTTCTGGGCTTTTTCTTAGATCAGTTTTTTCGTAGATCATTTGTTTTTGTTGATTTTCTCCTGTGAAAATTGTATTCTTAAAATTTTCCTTTATTATTTCTCTTTGATTTTTATGGGTTTCTAAAAATGGCTATTTACAGCTGATTTCTATTTTGTTTCCTAATTTGTTTCTGCTTCGAAGTACTATGTTCTATGATTTTATCTGGTGTTCTCTGTTTGTTTCCCTCGAGTATATAGTGGGATTTTCCTAAAAGACTATTTCTTTGAATTGTTTAATCTTTTTTTCTTTGTAAGTAATTTGTTTTCTCAGTTGCTATATTCCCTTCTTTAGTTGCTTAGTGATTCTTTAGATTTAAGTGCTCATTTTGTGTATATACTCTAAACTCTCAACTATTTTCATAGATGATTTATTTCCCTTGAAAAGGTAATAACATTTTCTCTCTTTCAACTCAATTTTGATGTTTATTTCCTCTAACATTACTAGTACTATGTTTTCTTTTCCTCTTTGGGCCTAGTTGATTTGACTTAATAGAACCATTTTGTTTTCTCTCGAGAAGTTCTTTTTCTTGAAGTAAATAAAGCTATTATGCCATAATATAATCTGAATGTATAGGTAGATCCTGTAAAATTTATATGCATTTATGCTTATAACTACTTTGTAATTCACTCTTGATTGGAAACTTACACTTCTATTTTTTCCTAATGGCCAGCGAGCATTGGTGGGGCTGTCGACGTCGGGATTTTTGGGTGTCCCTTTCCGTTAATTGTTCTTTGGTGTTCTCATTTTAGGTGAGATTTGTTTGAAAAATAAGTGAAAAAAGGTCCAGACATGTATAATGTCGACGATGGGGTATTAAGAGTCGCCATTGGTTTTTTAAATGGTTGTACCAACACAACCGAGAAAAGGTTTGCACATTGACCCGGTGATGTGACATCAAGCTAAACGGGCGGTGAAACCGAGATTCATTAGGGTCCAGGGGACTTGGTTATGCGGGGAAGGTGTTAGGCACCCAGACATCCGTGTTATTACCACGGTGACCGCCTCTTTTCAAGAAACTATTATCGAATATGTGTGTGTGTGGGTCAATGTCCTGTTATTTGGAAGTAGTGCGAGGACTCGTTCGAACCTATATACACAGGGTTTGAATTTATGTAAAAATTCAGTTTTTAGCAAGATATAGCAATGATGTTTTATAAAAAGGTTTTTCAAACCCTGATGCTCAATAGTAATTGAGACCTTTTACACTCCTATTTTATTAAGTATCCGGCTTGATTGATTTTATTTTACGAATGTGAGGCATCCGTATGAAAATAATGTACAAAATAATGTCGACTTCCTCGTGGGTATAGAAACCATCTGAGGAAATTCAGACACTGCAGAATAATTTACAAGCTGCTTACAGCTAAAAATGTCCATCACGGGAACCGAATCTACATTCAATAGGTTGAATCTATGATCACATGATTCCTAGGCGCACAAGATACCACAATTTGTATGAAAGCAGTAAGCAGGTATATATATAAAAGCTGTAAATATATATATATATATATATATATATACATGATCACCAACCACGAAGCACTTCCATGGGGGATCAGAAATGTAAATAAAGCTGTTAAAAGCTATCAACCACCACGGAGGAAACTCGAAAGGACAAAACGTAAATAAAAGTCAGAATACGATCAATTGCTATGAAGGAAACTCCAAAGGGACAAAATGTAAATAAAGTCAGTATAAAGCGATCAATCGCCATTTAAGTAAACTCGAGGCGAGAGAAAAACGTAAAAAAAAAGTCAAAAGCGATCAACCACCACGAGTAAACTCCGAGGTGGGACGATATATATATATATATATATATATATATATATATATATATATATATATATATATATATATAGCGAATAAATGCAAAGGATGTAAAATCCGGGCTCAATGAGCGAGTTCGACCACAGTTCATATATATATATATATATATATATATATATATATATATATATATATATATATATATATATATATATAAAAGCGAGTAAACGCTCCAATCAAGTCTAAGCTCATCGAACAAAGTTCGACACACGATTAATATATATAAATGTGAATATATATATATATATATATATATATATATATATATATATATTAAAGCAGATAAACACTCGCATCAAGTTCAGGCTCAATCGAGGTAAAACTCGATAATGTTAGTCAATATATATGTATATATATATATATATATATATATATATATATATATATATAGAATGAAATGAAACCACTAATAGAAGTGGGACAAAAGCAAGCAACGCGACTCTCAACGTGTAGAAGGGTGTGTGCAAAGATGAAGAGGAAGACTCTAAAGTGTGTAAGAAGGCTTACAGCTGACTGCTAAAGAAGACTTCTATATCTTTAGAGTGGGTAAACACTGACTCTTGTAGGTACAAAAGGGCTATATATGAGCTCACATGTGTTTAGAAGGGGAAAGTACACTGCATGGAGTGAGTGCAGAGCAAATTGGGCAGGGCTTCCTCGCCTTTTTCTATTACAAAATGGCCACCCCAAGCCCTCTATTTATAGAGCGGGGTGCCTTGCAGTTCACTACGGCACCTAGTAGCAGTATACTGCGGTGCCACGGGGTGCCCCGGGCAGTGTGGGTCCCGTCGTGTCGGCACGTACATTACCGTAACTCATTTGTTTGCTCGGTCGCTCATAACTTTCGATCCGGGAGTCCGATGGAAGCGTGCCATATCATTCCAAAAATCTCTTTCCGAGAGCTACACAATGACATAAGATTTGCCCTTTTTTGATTCCAGAAAGATGGGTCCATGACCGAAATGGCATTCCTGGGTTTTCGTCAGGTATTGCGTAGTTTTCGTTTGAAAGTTAAGATATGGTTCTTGTGTGACTTCTATTGAAGTATTTGAGTTGACATGAGTTTATTTGATGTGAGTTGAAGTTGAGTTGGCCAAATGACCATTTTTCCCCTCCCGGGGTTATCTCCAGTTTTCGCGCAGTTGTAGCAGTATTTTCTCAGGATTATCTCTGAGGTTGACTTGATGTTGACTTTGACTATCCTCAAGGTTATCTCTGAGGTTGGCTTGACCTCCTGGGGCTACCTCCAAGCTTTGATCTTGATCCCCCGGGGCTATCTCTGGGGTTGAAACTGATTTTCACGGGGTTATCTCCGGTTTTGGAAACTGGATCTCCCGTGGTTATCTTCGGGGTTAAAATTGATGTTGTAGTTCTCCAGGGTTATCTCCGCAGTGTGAAAAAGACGCTTTTGTCCTCCTGCATGGCTAGTAACAAGAGAAGAAAAATTTTGAGTGTCTACAGGGGCACTTGGTATGTACAAATTTAATCTTCTTCACTAATAATTTGTCCATCAACCCTTGTTGGACACTCGATCTTTGAGATAGAGAAGTTCATTGATGCGTCTGTAATAACTGCACTCCAATACATTGGTTCTGCTCAAGAATGAATTTCACTTTTGGGCTACATTTTTTTTCTTTTGTCACATTTTGGTAGAAACTGTTTGCTACTTTAAGTTTTTGTATAAGTAGTTGTCCTTTCCAATTTGCAAGTCAGGTTAATTGGGATCCAATATCCAATGAGATGTTGAAGATGCGCCAGCAACTAGAATGTTTGCAGGCAGAACTTTGTGCATGTGGTGGAGGAGCATCATCTAACGAATTCCAGGTACTCGGAATATTCTGTTAATCTTCTATGTTGATTGCTAGTGTAAAATTAACTACTAATACCGTTTATTTTCTACATCCCATTCAGACTCCTTTCCTTTGGGAAATATTTACATAAGCCCCTATTAAAAATTTTCCTCATTCTTTAATGAACATGTATATGTGGTAATATATGATCATTTAAGTAAATATTAACTTCAAAATCTAATATTTTGCTAAATGTTCGATTGTAAAGTGATAACATTAATTTTTGGGGACGGAGTACGTTTTTTCTGTGAATGTCATTGACATAGGATTTATTACTGAGTTTGTATTTATGATGTTGTAGGCTCTCAAGGATAGGATTGCTTGGCTTGAAGCTACTAATGAGGATCTTTGTTGTGAACTTTGTGGATATCGCAGCAGATCTACTGCTATAGATCAATGTGGAACAGATGCTAAGGTAAAGATCCTAGACTATCAACTTATGTGGGCTATGCTCTTGAAATAAAAGTATTATAATATATTAGTTGCATATTCATATTCTAACTTTTTGTCTTCTAGATTGGGGACATTGTTTCTGTGAAAAGTGAAGTGCTTAAAAGGGGCTTGCAGAGTATGGACTCTCCAGACTACCAAATGGGTGAAAACGATATGACATCCATCTGGCTTAGAATAGCTTGACTCGTAGCTTCTTGTCATTGACATAGCTATAAGCAAATATCTCATTTCCAAACCAAAAAGGCCTAATTTATATGTTTTTTATTCCTCTAAAAATAAACTCAGAGATCCTTTAGTGTTCATCTCTATATCCTTGAGGGTTTGATTGCCAATGTATACAGGTGATTCTAGCGATATTTATGAAGAATCAGCAAAGGAGTGGGAGCATACTCTTTTACAAGATTCCATGGACAAAGAGTTGCATGAATTAAACAAACAGTTAGAGCAAAAAGAGGTATAACAATGAGATTCTTTAAATGCATTTTCATTATAAGCCATTAAGAAATAAGGACATCTTTGGTTATATGAACAAGCCCTTTTTTATCCGTGACTCTAAAACATTTTATTGATACAAATATATGTGGCAAACGCTATATTTTTCATACATGAAATGTCAGTTTGAGGGATCCGGAATCATATAAAGATGAACTATAAATAGATGAATATTTTAGTCCTTTATGTAAGACCCCAACTTTTATGAATAAAGAATAATTTTCTCGAAATATATTTTTGAATATTATGGTGTGGATTTGATATAATGTTATAGTTGTGGGTAATATTTACAAATTTTGCAAAGTAAGCAAGTGGTTATATAATATTCGATTGGTCGGGGAATATTCGTTTTAATAGGGAATATTCGTACGACGGCACAATCATTGGTTGACCCCACAACGGAAGTATTGTTGTAGTTAGAAAATGACATAATTATCTTTTTATAAAAATAACGGCGAAAGTGTTTCCGTTAAAACTATTGAACTATCCAGTAGTAAAAGTACAGTAATATGCGTGGTTGCATAGAAGCACACGGTATTGATTATTGATACTTACGTGAGAAGTCACTTAGTTATACTTAATTATTTCTATAGTAATTGATGCATCATATCTCTCATATTATTGATTCAATTATTGTCACATTATCATCTGCATAATATGTTATATTATTAAATCAATAATTGAAATGGCAAAGTTATTCATATTATCATTTGCAATATTGACAATGTCTAGAAGTTCAGTCACGGAGAGGTTTGGTCACCTAATTGCGCGCCAATAAGGAGAAATCCTTATCGGAAACCCCATCTTTCCAGGGAACGACCTGGTTGTTAAATATTGTGAGTTATAATATTAATGATGAATAAGTTCGTGTTGATTAAAGATAAGATTGATAGTTCCATTGTGTGGGAATTATTAGTGTTAGTGGAAATCGACATTTATTTCGATAATAATTAATGTCTGGAGGTTATATTGACCAGTCGGGTAATTCACCAGATAAATGAGGAATTAATTGCTATTAATTCACATGCTTATAACTATGTGTTCACATGTGTGTACTATTGATTAACATGATTTACTATTAAGGGAGTTGGTGCAAGATTGATAATACTTGCATGACTAAATTAAAAATGGAGGTATAAATGAAGGTACTATACTGTAATTAGTTTTTTCACATGATTATACTATTAAGTCACATGAATGAACTATTAATTCACATTATTTACTATTAGAGGAGGTGGTGCAAGTTTGATAATACTTGCAGGACTAAATTAAAAATGAAGAAAAAGATGAAGGTATTATACTGTAATATTTCGAGCCCCAAAACGTGCAATTATCAAAACTATATTTTCCTATAAATAGAAGCTCATTCTTCTTTCATTCTCACCAATCACTAAGTCTCACAAGAGCAATTATTATAGATAGAAATTATAGAGAAAAAAGAAGAGAAGTATGATACCTCACTATTCCAGTATCCAGTTTCTTCTAAGGTAAGGAGTATTATTTCTTTCGTATTCATGAAGAGAGTTATTTTCTTTTAATACTCGTAAGAGTTATTATTCCATTCTTTATTATTCAGTTGGAATAACATGTCTGTGCGGTCTATCGTATGTTTGGTGAATTCTTCTGTTATTCTGTTCTTTATTATTCTGTTGGAATAACCTATCTGTGCGGTCTCATCGCATGCGCAGTGAATTCTTCATTATTCCATTCTTTATTATTACATTGGAATAACACATGCATGTGGTCTATCGCATGATTGGTGAATTCTTCTGTTATTCCATTCTTTATTATTCTGTTGGAATAGATCTATCGCATGCCTGGTGAATTCTTCTGTTATTCCATTCTTTATTATTCTGTTGGAATACCCTGTCTGTGTGGACTACCGCATGCCTGGTAAATTCTTTTGTTATTCAATTCTTTATTATTATGTTGGAATAACTCGCTCACGCTGCTAAGACTCTGCATGCATAGTGAATTCTTACATTATTCCATTCTTTATTATTCTGTTGGAATAACCTGTCTATGTGGACTACCACATGCATGGTGAATGATCCTTCGTATTCATTCCTTATTAAATTGTGAAAATGATCTGTCTACGTGGATTACCGCATGGCGGGTCAAAATCCATTTGCAGTTTCATATATTCTATTATACTCAGTTGGTTAAAGTTTTGGCTTCTGTACTCCATGAAATTAGTAGAATATCCTGGATATTTGCGCTACATCGACTATCTTTTCATGGAAATATTCTTTTACCCTACACGGAGTGTAGGTTCTACCCGTTTAATATTCGCGTACACTCAACCTTTACTCAAGGTTTCAATTGCATTCATCGTTATCCATCCCATGAACCCCATGTTCATTATTCTTTCTTAATGTCAAAGCCATATGTCCAATCGTATCTTTAAGACCAATCGTTCATCGCAACAACGTTGCGTTCACAACAATCTAAACGCTTTACATTCATCTCTTCATTACCATGACATGACATCGAAATGTTATTCATTACCTTCATCAACCAACGTCTAAGGAATTCCCAATCATAGTAATCCTCCTCACGTTCGTTTGTCGCGACTACGGTCCCCGGACATCGCCCGTAACTTCGTATCCACATTCTTTATCTTTTAATCTCATTTAAATCTTTTCGTTCAACCTTTATTAAAGGTTTAAAACACTTGATTAAGTGTTACATTAATTGAACTACATGTTCATACTTCTTTCTTGCACATCCCCAGTCTTAGAGAAATTAAAATCTCATTTAAGGCGGCATTGCTCTCAAGACCCGGCGGCTTGGTGGCTGTGCCCTTCCTTTCCTCTCATGCACTGCGACGCGACCTACTCTCTCTCTCTCTCTTCCCGGTGGTATGCTGGCCAAGTCCTATGTTATCTCTCGTCACGGGCTTGGCCACTCTCTAGAAGGTTATGGCCGATCTCACATCGGTATATTGGCCTCAAGGCATGACTTCGTCTTTGATGACTTGCCGAGCATGAAACCTAGAAAATTTTTCTAAGTCTTTTACAAGCTTGAGACGTTGATTTCGAAATCTAATAACTTCTTCGTTATAACTCGGAATGAGGTCATTCCAAAGCCATTTTCTTCCTTATCTTACGCACTTTGATTCCTCATGGATAAAATTTCATTCTGAATCTGTTAACATGCCATTCAATTGGCCTAATCTTCACTCTTTGTTCATTTTTACGTTATTAATGTTCTTCATTCGTTCGTCCGTAATTCGGTCATCCGAACTCGAAATTCGTTCATTCTTGAGTCCACGACTCACATTTTCTATGTTCTCTTACATTCTTATGAAACCCTATACATTCGGGTTCATTTACAAACTTTTTAATTCTCGTTCATCTTTTACGAAAATTTCGCCATAACTTCGTTATAGCTTAGTTTGAATCCGTTCTTCATGAACGTTTCTAACGTTTCTAACCAAGCAATAATCATCTAACTTATACGCGATGGTTTTAAACTTGTCCATCAACAACATTTATACTACGATGGTTTTAAATTTGTCCATCAACAACGTTCTTCGTGTTCTTCGCATTCTTCGTTCGTTCTTCATTTTTAATCGATATTTTGGATTACGATTTCACTTTTTCTTGGAATTTGATGTTATAGGACACCATTCCTTACTTAATTCACCTACTCGTTCATATTATTCATTCGGATTGCTCAAAATCCTCACGGATCTTATACTTGCTTAAGAAATTTATAAACTAAATTTCTTATTTTTATTTCTTCATTTTCTTACGATTTCAACCATATGAAATCATTCTCAATATCTTTTACTCCTTATTCTCATTAATTTATGTTTTTAAACATGTTAAACTTAAACAAAATATTAGAAGAAACTAGGGTTGACACTGTTCTTCTTTATTTCTCTCCAGATTATACAAAGCCGTTGATTTGCGAGATTTTCTATTTCTCGATCACTTTTGATCCGAGCATTCATGATCATTCTCTTCCTTCTCCTCTCCCAACCGAGCTCTCTCTCTCTCTCTCTCTCTCTCTCTCTCTCTCAAGTTATAGGATTTTCAAAATCCTAGAAAATGAAAAATTAGCTTTCTATTTATAGAAAACCAAAGCTAGGGGCAAAATAGTCATTTCGCCCCTAAAGTCACTATTCCCACCTCCTTAACAACTTAGCCACCAAGTTTACTTGGCCACCACCCTTACTTGGTGGCCAAGTAGCTGCCCCTTATGCCCATGGGTCATCCCCATGGGTTGCCCCATGGGTTTTACCCATCCGGTGACTCATCGGTTCGATCTACGGTTAATTTCTTTGGATCGGGCTTAATCTTAATTCTTCTTGGGCTTAACTTCACAAATAATTGGGCTTGACATAATCCAAGTCCAATTGGATTCTACAAAAGTCTATGAACACAAAGTCCATCAAGACTAATCGTATTCTACGCATTCCTTTCTCGTATTCTCGTAATCTCTTCGTATTTAACTCGTACGATATTCGTATTATACGTCGTAATATTCTTCTTTCTATACTCGTATAATAACTCGTATGATACTCGTATTTCTCACGCATAATAACCCTAGTTATTATACGTACTCATTACATTCTCGGAACTCACTTTTCCTAACCCTTAGGTTTTGAGTTCGCAGGTGAAAACTTCGTTTTTGCCATAACTGAAATATTATTGAATATTCCATCACGTCTCAAGATTTCACGCAATCAATATCTTCTCGGAATTTCAAAATAAATCTCCGAGCAGAAACGGATGGATAGTGCCTATTTCGTCTTTTTCCCGAAAATATTTTGTTCGGGAAAAATTTTATTTTCGTCTTGAAAATTTTACTCGTTCAATCTAGCTCGTGAGCGTAATCCTCCCGATTAATAATCATTCTAGGTTATAAAACGATTAATAAACACATAGCACAGAATAGTATTAATAAAAAAATTTATTTTATTAATAACTAATTCTTTAAACCCAAATTCTTGATAATCCAAAATTCCGGGTTGTTACATTCTTCCCTCCTTATAAAAATTCCGTCCTCGAAATTTCTTAAAATCAACCCTTACCCGGGTCATCACATTCTTCCCTTCTTCACAGAATTTCATCTTCAAAATTTTTAACTTACTCTTCTTCTCAACTTCTCTTCAAAGAAGTTCTTATCTTTCATACATTCCCTACCCTTCATAACTTATCAAGAATAATGAAGCGAAAGGAATAACGAGGAATATAAAGATTCCTTTGAAACAGTTCATACTTTTACTGAGGGGTCAAATTGACCATGAACTCTTGCTAGGTTAAACAGCATTTCGCCGTAAGCCCTTCTTTCCACGGTAAGTTTACAATCACAAAGAAAGTAAACCACCTCTTTCCATACATAGGTGATCAACCTATCGTATATCCCGATTTCGGGGTATGTTCTCCTCAGACTTAATACCAACAATTTTGGATATTTCTTGAAACATTCGTCTAGTCAAATCAATTAACATCGACTACTTCTTTAAATTCTTTCGCAATACATCAAACGTTTTATGACATCATGATACCGCACTCTTCACAGTACATTGAGGACTTCGTCAATTTATGACTTCGTCATTATACATCATACCATAGCAGGTTGTTGATCCTAAGATCAAATCCAACACCAGGTTTAATTTCATTAATAACTCCATCCTTTTACCATCTTTGCATCAAATGCACTGATGATATAAAATTCATTTTGATATTTTAAACCAATTTACATCTAGTTTGAAATAATTAGCATAGACATACCAAGAATAGTTCTTTTAAAATCCATTGATTCCAAAAATTTGAACCAATTCTTTCATTTTCAAAATGCGCACATCAAAGACGATTTCAAGAAATTTGAAATCTAGCATAGCTAGATGACTTGGAATATCCTATTCTCCATCTTCCTTCATTGTCTTACTTGCGACAATACTTAATCTTCTCTAGCACCTTCAATGCTAAGTCTACTGAAAATACTTTGTTTTCAGTCTAAACAATCTTATTTCTTAATACGGTCCATCAACTTACCACACATTACGAGTTCAGAACTTTCCATAATAATATGAGTTTAAGAACATCGCATGGACCTTAGGCGTCCATTATTTGAGACATTCAAAAACATACCATATTATTATGAGTCACGAACTTACCATTAGTATGAGTTTCAAGAACTCCGCACCAATCTTATCGTTCTCTACCTACCAAGTATATACATGAGAAAAGATTCACCTTCTCGTCATATATATCTTGATAGCGCGACCAATTTCAATGATCATCACTGTAATAAACTAAGTGGTTTTTACACCCAGCACAAACCTCTATCCATACAAAGATTCATACAACTCAGCCATCACATGAGTCCTCAATTGAAATCTTACAACTTCTAACTTTCTCTTTACTTAATACGAATTTTCTTTAATTCGTATACTATCCTTTATAACTCAATCCGAGTTCTTCTTCCCGTACTACTTTGTAGTACCATTCATTCATAGCATTAGCTATAAATCATTCATCGTTTAATGTACTCATCTCACATTACTATTAATTTACTATGATCACGTGGTGATCTTCTTATCCTTCTCTTTACGATTATAGTCTTAGGTACTCATACCTAAGGTTTATAACCTATCAGCTTTGATACCAACCTGTAACGCCCCGAAATACGGTCTTTCTTCACACCCAGATTTCGTACGTCACGAGTACATCATTCATCCAACATACATCATTATATACTGAAATATAACAACATACACTCTCAAATCCCAGGTTCTCGAAACCTTATAACCTTCCTCATTACAAATAATGATAATTACATTATTCCTTTCATCTTACAAGAGTGACTTTTATCCGCCACCAAGGATACATTTAGTTCATTAAACTAATCTATAGTTTAATTTTCATATTTCTACATTACAAGTCTTCACTTGATCTTCTCGCTCATTCACATTCTGAATGACACTTCATCTGGATACCGTCATCTTGATCTATATGGGATCCTTAAGTTCTTCTAACATCGTTCGCTGAAAATGTTTTTCATTTAAAGCAAGTGTGAGCATTCAATTGCCCAACAAGTCATAACAGTTGAACAAATAACTTCAAGAATTTAAACATTCTTTTCAGACTTCAATAACCGAACAAGGTTACAAAGTAGCTTGAATAATAGGAATAGTCTTGATTCCTATCATCTTAAAACATTAGTCATATTCACTTTGAAATACTTTCATTCTCTACTCTCTTTCATGCATATTCTGTCTGGCTAGAATCAATAGCACAGACTTAACAATAACTGTTCATGTATAAACAGAACATTCTTTTATTGAACAGTTCAAACATAGAATAATTCATAACATAGAAACACTGAAGTGTTCAAATTGTGGCACAAGGCCTCATACATTCTACCACCTTGTACAAATATCACACATTCGCACATAGACAGAACTTCTCAAGTTCAACGTCTGAGAAGTTTTAGAAACTAGAATTCATTTAAAAATATGAATGAAGTTAGGAAACTTGCCTTACGCACAGCTACAGCTTACGTTGAACTACTCATTCCAATCCCTATAACACATAAGGAAATAACAAATACACCAATTAGTCATATACTTGACTTACGCATTGGTTTACTTAACTTTACTTCTTAAGGTTCGCGTTCTTGCAATATAATTTTATGCGACTAACTTTCATTACCGGTTTACGATTTCATGACATACGGAGATGTCTTACTCAAAACGTTCATCATCTTTGATGATTCACATTCTTATCTTCTTCGTATACTTCTCTAGGACTCAGTACACATCGCTTCTCTGCTAGTAGTCCATATAGTACTCTGAGTGGTTTCCCACAAACAACCTACAAACAAGTTCCCGTCTCATCTACACTGCCATCACAGTGAGTTAGATCGGTTGCCAGTTTCGTATATACCTTCGCTCTCTGAAGGAATTGTTTAGCCCAGCTCCCATATGTCAACCATCAAAGATTACGATTGTACCACGACCTAACTTTCTCTTAACTTATACGAATTATTAAATTATAATGTTCGTTAAGTTAATTTCTTATTCCTTTTGGCTTTCTGGCAAGTAATTGCCATACCTCAGGATTCATTCTTTATCGTTTAAGTCATACAATCTTTTGTATACTAAGAACGATCACTCAATGTCAATACTATGAGGTCATAGCGTTAAACATTTCATAGGAATTTATTCATACCCTACAACGTCCAGTTCCTTCAACTCGGAACGTTTATCCAAGTTATACTTATTAACTCGGCTTCTTAACATTATACGTTATTATCTTCAACTCAATTTCTTCATCATTCACGGTTAATCAACATTCTTCATTACCTTACGGTCAAACCCTACACGGAGTGTAGGTTCTACCCGTTTAATATTCGTGTACACTCAACCTTTACTCAAGGTTTCAATTGCATTCATCGTTATTCATCCCATGAACCCCAAGTTCATTATTCTTTCTTAATGTCAAAGCCATACAATCCGTTGTATGCTAAGACCGATCGTTCATCACAACAACGTTGCGTTCACAACGTCTAAACGCTTTACATTCATCTCTCATTACCATGACATAACATCGGAATGTTATTCATTACCTTCATCAACCAACGTCTAAGGAATTCCCGATCAAAGTAATCCCTCACGTTCGTTTGTCGCGACTACGGTCCCCGGACATCGGTTCCGTAACTCATATCCACATTCTTTATCTTTTAATCTCATTTAAATCTTTTCGTTCAACCTTTATTAAAGGTTTAAAACACTTGATTAAGTGTTACATTAATTGAACTACACGTTCATACTTCTTTCTTGCACATTCCCCAGTACTAGAGAAATAAAAATCTCATTTCAGGCATTTGCTGCACTGCCGTGTATATTGCCCCGTTCTTCCTTTCTCTCTCATTGTGGCATGCTGACCTACTTCTCTCTCCTCTCTTCCCGGGTTGGCGCTGCGGCGCCAAGTCCTTTGTTATCTCTCGCGCTGCGGTGCCACTCTCCAAAATATTATGTCCGATCTCACGCTACGGCGCTGGCCTTCAAGGCACGACTTCACACAAGGCTGCGGCCTTCAAGGCACGACTTCATATTCATGGCGCCGAGCATGAAACCTAGAAAATTTTTCTAAGACTTTTACAAGCTTGAGACGCTGATTTCGAAATCTCATAACTTCTTCGTTATAACTCGGAATGAGGTCATTCCAAGGCCATTTTCTTCCTTATCTTATGTACTTTATTTCCTCTCAGACAGAACTTGTTCTAAATCCGTTAACATGCCATTCAATTGGCTTAATCTTCACTATTTGTTCATTTTTACGTTATTAACGTTCTTCATTCGTTCGTCCGTAATTCGGTCATCCGAACTCGAAATTCGTTCATTCTTGAGTCCACGACTCATGTTTTCTACATTCTCTTTCATTCATATGAAACCCTACACATTTGGGTTCATTTAAAAACTTTCTAATTCTCGTTCATCTTTTACGAAAATTTTGCCATAACTTCGTTATAGCTTAGTTTGAATCTGTTCTTCATGAACGTTTCTAACGTTCCTAACCAAGCAATAAACATTTAACTTATTCATGATGGTTTTAAACTTGTCCATCAACAACATTTATACTACGATGGTTTTAAATTTGTCCATCAACAACGTTCTTCGTGTTCTTCGCGTTCTTCATTCGTTCTTCATTTTTAATCGATATTTTGGATTACAATTTCACTTTTTCTTGGAATTAAATGTTATAGAACACCATTCCTTACTTAATTCACCTACTCGTTCATAATATTTGTTCGGATTGCTCAAAATCCTCACGAATCTTATACTTGCTTAAGAAATTTATAAACTAAATTTCTTATTTTTATTTCTTCATTTTCTTACGATTTCAACCATATGAAATCATTCTCAATTTCTTTTACTCCTTATTCTCATTAAGTTATGTTTTAAACATGTTAAACTTAAACAAAATATTAGAAGAAACTAGGGTTCGGATTACCGTTCTTCTTTATTTCTCTTCCGTTATACAAAGCCGGCGATTTGCGAGCTTTTCTATTTCTCAATCACTTTTGATCCGAGCATTCATGATCATTCTCTTCCTTCTCCTCTCCCAACCGAGCTCTCTCTCTCTCTCTCTCTCTCTCTCTCTCTCTCTCTCAAGTTATAGGATTTTCAAAATCCTAAAAAATGAAAAATTAGCTTTCTATTTATAGAAAACCAAAGCTAGGGGCAAAATAGTTATTTCGCCCCTAAAGTCACTATTCCCACCTCCTTAACAACTTAGCCACCAAGTTTACTTGGCCACCACCCTTACTTGGTGGCCAAGTGGCCGCCCCTTATGCCCATGGGTCATCCCCATGGGTTGCCCCATGGGTTTTACCCATCCGGTGATTCATCGGTTTGATCCGCGATTAATTTCTTTAGATCGGGCTTAATCTTAATTCTTCTTGGGCTTAACTTCACAAATCATTGGGCTTGACATAATCCAAGTCTAATTGGATTCTACAAAAGTCTATGAACATAAAGTCCATTAAGACTAATCGTATTCTACGCATTCTTTTCTCGTATTCTCGTAATCTCTTCGTATTTAACTCGTACGATATTCGTATTATACGTCGTACTATTCTTCTTTCTATACTTGTAAAATAACTCGTATCATGTGACGCCCCCAAAATTAGGTATACATCACCCATCTTGGGTCGCCACTTACATGGTACAGAATTTAAATACAACTTACTAACATAACTGTCGTGTATAATACGACATAAAGCGTGAGTTTAAATACAAATATCGCTCTACTAGATATTATACAAACTCAAAAGGAGTCCTCATTACAATTATTATCACACTATTTCACGTAATAGTGAGGACTACTAATGCTATCTTCAGGACCATCACTCGCTTCCCGACTCGTCCCGGCTATATTCTCATTACTTCAAGAGAAAAAAGTGAAAGAAAGGGTGAGCTCAACTAGCCCAAGAAGAAATATTATGACTAAGATAATGCGTAATAAATTATCAATAGTCTTCAACAATGTTAAACCGATAAAATACAATGAGACAACCAGTTTAATCTGCAATGAATATGCAATCCATTAAAAGAGTCAAGTAGAAAATAAAATCTACTATCTTTTATGATTTAAAAGGTTTTTCATCATTGTTATAGTGAGACTCAAATTTTAATAAATAATCCACATCATTGAATCACCCCCGCACTACTACCAAGGATATTCTTTAGTATCACGACCACAATTATTCATGCACTACGGGCCAAGAATAGTTTTGTATTCATTAATGGTCATGATCATGCCAACAACTCGTCCATCAATGCACTACTACTAATCGAGGATTTTTACCACATCATTTGTAACATTACGGCCATGATTACAATCGAATAGTCTCTAGTCATAATCATACCAAGTCCATCTATGCACTCATGAAGCCACAGATGACTTTAAAAAAATATAAACACGAGGATGATGACAATGATATAAGAATTCAATAAAACAAGTTCAAGAATTATTTTATCCAGAATTATTAACGTCCAAATTGTCAACATGATAATCTTTGTTTTGTAGAGTAAAATTCAAGAATGATCGTAAGAATATTTCCATGAAAAGATATCTTTGGATGAAACGCAAATATCAAGGATATTCTACTAATTTCATGGAGTATAGAAGTCAAAGTTTTAACCAACCTGGGTATAATAAAGAATGGAATAACAAAAGAAATCACCATGCATGCGATAGATCGCATGACAGCAAAAGTTATTCCAAATGAATAATAAATAACGAGAACAAGGTCCAAGATAAAACGCATGCATGAGGATATTCAACAGAATAATAAAGAATGGAACCAGTCCGGCGTAAAACACATGCATGTGATGTTCCAAATGTAATAATAATAAAGAGGCGGAACCAGTCCGTGTAAAACACATGCATGAGGATGTTACAATGTAATAATAATAAAGACGGAACCAGTCCGGTGTAAAACACTGATGCATGTGATGTTCCAGCGAGAATAATAAAGACGGAACCAGTCGGTGTAAAACACACACGCAGGATGTTCCAATGTAATAATAGAAGAATGTCACCAAGTATAGGGTAAACCACGATACAAAAGTTATTCCAATGTAATAATAAGCAATGGAATAACAACAGTTCTCTTCATGAATAAGAAAGAATAACACCCCTTACTTTTGGTAGGAGATTGAATCTCGCAAAGTAGGTGTAGTAACAAAATACTCTTCTTCTTTCTCTCTTATTCTCTCTATACTTTCTCTCTCTATAGCTTGAATGAATTCGTGAAAAATAATGAAGCACTAGGCCTCTATTTATAGAATATTTCTAGCTTAGCACCCAGGTGTGAAAAGGCAAGTGGCTTGATGACGGATGATGTGAAAAAAAAGTGGTTCGACGCTCAGTAATGTGAAACGACAAGTGGTTCGGCCTTTACCGTAATGTGAAACGACAAGTGGTTCGACGTCGGTAAAGGTAATTACTATTGACGAAGGTAATTACTATTCACAAGGGTAATTACTATTGACGAAGGTAATTACTATTCACAAGGATAATTACTATCGATTGAAAAGTAATTACTATCGATTGAAGGTAAATACTATCGACGAAGGTAATTACTATTCACAAAGGTAATTACTATTGATTTAAGAGACTCTTAGATGATGACATATGAGCCCCCATAAAATAATCAAACTTACCACAAATCATTTTATTTTTAATCAACACATATTTAATCTTTCAACAATTATTAATCATTTATAACTTGTCGTCTCAATTATTGATTTAATACTATAACATATTATATGAGATGATAATCGTGACAATAATTGAATCAATAATATAAGAGATATGATGCAACAATTCATCAGAGTAATAATTAAGCATAGGTGAGTGACTTCTCACGTAAGCATCAATAATCAATACCGTGTGATACTATGCAACCCCGCGTAGACATCGTACTTTTACCAACCGGGTAGTTCAACAGCTTTTAACGGTAACACCTCCGTAGTTATTTTTATAAAATATTTTGTCGTTTTTTCAATCCAACAATAATTTTGTTGTGGGGTCCACCAATGATTGAGTAGTTGTATTTAATATTCCCTAACAAAAAGAATATTCCCACCAAACGAATATTTTATAACAACTTGCATACTTTGCAAAATTTATAAATATTACCCACAACTATAACATTATATCAAATTTATTACATAATATTCAAAAATAATATTTATAGAAAAATTCATCTTTATTTATAAAAGTTGGGGTCTTACAACCTCCCCTTCTTATGAAATTTTGCCCTCGAAATTAGGGTATGCATTACGGTATGTCAAGAGGTAAGGATACCTTGATTTCATTTTGATTCTAACTCCCAAGTCATTTCCTCAACATCGTGGTTCCTCCACAAAATTTTAACTTGAGGTATAACCTTGGAGCGTAGAATATGTTCCTTCTTATCCAAGATTTGAACAGAACCTCTTCATACGCCAAATATTCCGCTATTTCGTCTAGTTCTAACTCAATAATGTGGTTCGGTCTTTCACATATTTACGTAACATGGATATGTGAAAAACGTTATGAACACGAGACATATTTGGCGTGAAAAGCGAGTCTATAGGCCACAGTTCCTACTCGATCGAGGATTAAAATGGACCGATGAATCGAGGATTAAGTTTCCTCTCTTTCCAAATCTTGTAACTCCTTTCCATGGAGCAACTTTTAACAACACATGATCTCCTATATCAATTCCACGTCCTTTCGATGAAGATCAAGATAACTCTTTTTGTCGATTTTGTGAGGTTTTTATACGTTGTTGGATCGTTTGAATCTTTTTCGTAGTCATACGTATCAACTCCCGGTCCCAACAACGTTGCTTCACCCACCTCATCCCAACATACCGAGAACGACACTTTCTTCCATACAACGCTTCGAATGGAGCCATGCCAATACTTGCTTGATAACTGTTGTTGTAGGAAAACTCCACCAATGGTAAGAACTTGTCCCAACTCCCCTTGAAATCAAGGACACAAAGTCTTAATAGATCTTCAAGAGTTTGAATAGTCCTCTCCGACTGTCCGTAAAATTCGAGGATGATATGCCGAGCTAAATCGTGAAGTCTGCGCCCATAGCTTTTTGCAAACTAACCCAAAATCGTGAAGTGAATCTTGGGTCTCGATCAGAAACTATGGATACCGGCATACCATGCAGTCTTACAATCTCGTTTATGTACATACGAGCAAGACGTTCAAGTGTATAAGTTTCTCGTATCGGTAAGAAATGAGCAGACTTGGTCAATCTATCAACAATGACCCAAATCACATCAATGCCTTGAGAAACCTTAGGAAGACCCCAGAACGAAATCCATGGTAATGTGCTCCCACTTCCATTCGGAATTTCAAGTGGTTGCAATGGACCTTTTGGTACTTGATGCTCCGCTTTAACTCGTTGACAAGTTAGACACCTTGAGATAAACAAATATTTATCTCTCTCTTCATATTGCTCCACCAAAATGTATGATTTAATATCATGATACATTTTGGTACTTCCGAGATGGATTGCAAATGGTGTGTTGCGCCTCCCATCATGATATTATACTTTAAATCGTGGTCGTTAGGAACACAAAGTCCGGAGTTGACTCAAGTATTCCTTCTTCATCGATTCTTGCTTAAAGATAGCACCTTCTTGCACTTTCTTCCTCATACGATCACTCCGTGTCCTAGCTTGAGCAAACTTTAACTTTATCGATTAAAGTCGGTTCTACTCAGATATTTGCTATCATCACACGCGTCCCTAGAGTCTTTAACTCTATCTCCATCCTTTGCAAGTCACACAAAATGGGCCTTTGTGTTGACAATAACGCACTCAGATACTTGCATACGATCTTTCGCTTTCAACGAGTCGGCTACCACGTTCGCTTTTCCAGGATGGTATTGGATGGTATGATCATAATCTTTCAACAGTTCAAGCCAACGTCGTTGTCGCATGTCGAGTTCCTTTTGAGTGAAGAAATATTTGAGGCTTTTATGATCCGTAAAGATCTCCACTTTCTCCCCATACAAGTAATGCCTCCAAATTTTAAGTGCAAAGACAACAGCTGCCAACTCTATATCATGAGTAGGATAATTCCTCTCATATTCTTTGAGTTGTCGCGAGGCATAGGCTATAAATTTTCCATGTTGCATAAGAACACATCCCAACCCTTTGCCCGAAGCATCATCAGAGATGACAAATCCTCCGAGCCGGATGGTATTGTCGTAACAGTCTTTGAAATAAGTCTCCTCTTGAGTTCTTGAAAACTCTTCTCACATTCTTCGCTCCAACCGAACTTTGTATCTTTTCGAGTCATTTGAGTCGATGGAGTAGCGATTCGAGAAAATCCTTCCACGAATCTCCGATAATAACCAACTAAACCGAGAAAGCTACGTATTTTGGCCATCGATTTAGGTTGTTCCCACTTTGAATAGCTTCAATCTTTCTTTGGGTCAATAGATATTCCATGACTTGATACCACGTGCCCAAGGAATGCTACTTCTTAAAGCCAGAACTCACATTTCTTCAACTTGGCATAAATCTTATATTCACGAAGCTTTTGGAGTGTCAGCCTCAAGTGTTGCTCATGATCTTCACGGCTTTTGGAATAAATAAGGATGTCATCAATAAAGACGACCACAAAGTGATCTAAATATTCCTTGAATACTCGGTTCATCATATCCATGAAGGCAAAGAGGAGCATTAGTCAATCCAAAGGACATGACTAGGAATTCATAATGCCGTCATCGAAGTTCCGAAAGCCATCTTTGGAATGTCGTGGTTCTAATCTTCAATTGGTGATATCCTAACGAAGATCAATCTTTGAAAAGAATTTGGCTCCTTGCAACCGGGTCAAACAGGTCATCAATACGTGGCAATGGATACCTATTTTGATGGTGACATGATTCAACTCCCGATAATCAATACAAAGTCGCATACTCCCATCTTTCTTCTTCACGAATAGAATAGGAGCACCCCAAGGAGAAGTACTAGGACGAATAAAGCCAATGTCTAACAATTCCTGCAGTTGGGTCTTTAACTCCTGAAGTTCAATAGGAGCCATTCGATATGGGGCTTTGGAAATAGGTTTTGTACCGGGTTCAAGGTCGATACAAAATTTAATTTCACGCCCTGGGGTAGGCAGGGAAGTTCTTGAGGGAAATACGTCGGAAATTTATTAACAATAGGAATATCGTTTAAAATTGACGTATTTTTGTTTAAATCGTGACATGAGCTAAGAAAGCTTCGACATCCGCTTTTCAATAAACAAATAGCTTTATGGCTTGAGATGACCGTGATTGATTTTAATGGTTTGGTCGTTTGAATTCGCATAATAGGTTGATTAGGAATATGAAAGCTAACAACCTTATTTAAAACAATCAATTTTTGCATGATAAGTAGTTAACCAATCAATCCCTAGAATCACGTCAAATGCAAATATTTTAATGAAATAAGATCGATAGGTAATGTGAGGGTACCGATTTGAACCAAACAAGACTTATAAACAAAGTGGATGTAATGAAGGTTTCTCCCAACGGAGTTTCCATGAGATAAGTCAAAGTCTAATTTCTCCTGAGTCAAATTTAATCGATGAGCGCAAGTAGGAGAAATAAAAGAATGGGTGGAACAGATCAAATAAAGTATAGACTTCATTAGAGTTTATGATAAGCTTACCCGTGATGACCTCATTCGGATTCCTTGCTCTCCGGAGGTCACAACAAATGCTCTCCCTCAGACCTCTAGGTTTTGAATTTTCTCGACTACCTTTGGTGCCTCCATCCTAGTGAATTTGTCTTGAGAAACAACAAAATCGAGCTAAGTGACCTTCTCTTCCACAATTATAACATGATTTGGATGGCATGGCGCAGTTTGGACTGATGTGTCTCTCTCCTCCGCATTTGAAGCATATGATAGGTGGTCTTTCTCCTTCCTTAACAACGGGTGCTGGTGCTGACGTCTTTCCATCATTGTTGAATTTCCTTTTCTTGAAATGTCCATTCTTATTGTTTTGGCCTCGATTACCACCAAGTGGTTACCATATCCGCCTCGTTGATTCCCCTCCACGCTTGTTGTCACCGCTTCGATGACTACTCTCATTTGGTATTATAATTTTTGCTTACCGCTCTCTTTTAGTTGCGTTGACTCATTATCGCGCTCCACTAATCGAGCCCTATTTACAACATCCGAATACAAACACAGTTTATGAGAAATAAGATGTTGACGTATCTCCGGCTTTAAACCTCTTAAAAACATTCGCACCATTCTCTCTTTATTATCCACCAAGTGGGAAGTTAAACCGTGATAACTCCGCAAATTTTGCCTCGTATTGCGACACGGCCATATTGTTTTGTTCCAACTTGATAAACTCCACCTCCTTCATGTATGGCGTAATACTTTCGTGAAAGTATTTGTCGTTGAACAAACTCTGGAACTTCTCCCAAGATATCTTCAAGACAAAGAAGTTGAGTACGCTTTTACTGATTCCCACCGAAGAATCGCCTCCGCCGCATAACATAAAGGCGGCAAAAGGAACCTTTTGCTCCTCGGAGCATCCCAAGACATCAAATATCTTGGTAATTTGCTTTATCCATGCTTCCGCCAGAAGTGGTTTTGGCTCTCCCTTAAACTCCGGTGGTCCCAGCTCCTTGAATTGTTTAGCGGTGACCGCCCAAGAGTTTTCCGTGTTTCCACCTACGTTTTGGACAGAGTCGCTCTACCTGCTGTTGCATAAATTGCATAAAGCCTCTGAACATTTGATCATTCATCATTTGGTCAGTGTTGTTGTTTGCATGAGGATTGTCGCCTTCCTGATGCACATTATCCTGATTATTGATATGTGGTGAATCAACGATCGCCTGCGCTCCATTGCTATTTTCAACATTCTCGGATGTCATTTCGAGACATCGCCACAAAACAAAAGGTTAATTGACATGTAACAAATTATCCCTATCTTCCCGACCAACCAATAAAATAGCACATAAACTTAGGTAGGTCATACTAGCGAAGGTATTCCCCTGCCTCCCTCCTAGTACTATTCTCACATCTTAGCTGTGGATCATATCCTAAGCTCGATATACTAATCGTGACGCCCCCAAAATTAGGTATACATCACCCATCTTGGGTCGCCACTTACATGGTACGTAATTTAAATACAACTTACTAACATAACCGCTGTGGTACAATACGACATAAACTATGAGTTTAAATACAAATATAAATCTACTAGATATTATACAAACTCAAAAAGGAGTCCTCATTACAATTATTATCACACTATTTCACGTAATAGTGAGGACTACTAATGCTATCTTCTTCAGGACCATCACTCGCTTCCCGACTCGTCCCAAATTTATATTCTCATTTCAAGAGAACAAGTGAAAGAAAGGGTGAGCTCAACTAGCCCAAGAAGAAATATTATGACTAAGATAATGCGTAATAAATTATCAATAGTCTTCAACAATGTTAAACCGATAAAATACAATAGACAAACCGGTTTAATCATAGGTGAATATGCAATCCATTAAAAGAGTCAAGTAGAAAATAAAATCTACTATCTTTTATGATTTAAAAGGTTTTTCATCACTTTGTTATAGTTTGAGACTCGACTTTAATAAATAATCCACATCATTGAATCACCTTACATTACTACTGCCAAGGATATTCTTTAGTATCACGACCACAATTATTCATGCACTACGGGCCAAGAATAGTTGTGTATTCATTAATGGTCATGATCATGCCAACAACCTGTCCATCAATGAACTACTACTAATCGAGGATTTTTACCACATCATTTGTAACATTATGATCATGATTACACCGAATAGTCTCTAGTCATAATCATACCAAGTCCATCTATGCACCACAAAGCCATGAGATGACTTTAAAAAATATAAACACGAGGATGATGACAATGATATAAGAATTCAATAAAACAAGTTCAAGAATTATTTTATCCAGGAATTATTAACGCCCAAATTGTCAACACGATCTTCGCTTTTGTAGAGTAAAATTCAAGAATGATCGTAAGAATATTTCCATGAAAAGATCTTTGGATGAAACGCAAATATCAAGGATATTCTACTAATTTCATGGAGTATAGAAGTCAAAGTTTTAACTAACTGGGTATAATAAAGAATGGAATAACAAAAGAAATCACCATGCATGCGATAGACCGCCACAGACAAAAGTTATTCCAATGTAATAATAAATAACGTAACCGTGTCGGCATAAAACGCATGCATGTGAGGATATTCCAATGTAATAATAAAGAATGGAACCAGTCCGCGTAGAAACACACATGCATGGATGTTCCAATGTAATAATAAAAAAGGCGGAACCAGTGCCGTGTAAAACACATGCAGACAAGATGTTCCAACAGTAATAATAATAAAGAGCGGAAACCAGTCCGGGTGTAAAACACACATGCATGTGATGTTCCAAATGTAATAATAAAGATGGAACTAGGTAATTGTAAAACACATAGGCATGTGATGTTCCAATGTAATAATAGAAGAATGTCACCAAGTATAGGGTAAACCACGATACAAAAGTTATTCCAATGTAATAATAAGCAATGGAATAACAGCAGTTCTCTTCATGAATAAGAAAGAATAACACCCCTTACTTTTGGTAGGAGATTGAATCCGCAGCAGTAGTAGTAAAAAATACTCTTCTTCTTCTCTCTTATTCTCTCTATACTTTCTCTCTATAGCTTGAATGAATTCGTGAAAAATAATGAAGCACTAGGCCTCTATTTATAGAAGATTTCTAGCTTAGCACCGTGTGAAAAGGCAAGTGGCTTGACGATCGATGATGTGAAAAGAAAAGTGGTTTGACGCTCGTAATGTAAAACGACAAGTGGTTTGGACGCTGTAATGTGAAACGACAAGTGGTTCGCTCAGAATGTGAAACGACAAGTGGTTCGACGTCGTAAAGGTAATTACTATTGACGAAGGTAATTACTATTCACAAGGGTAATTACTATTGACGAAGGTAATTACTATTCACAAGGGTAATTATTATCGATGAATTTAAAGTAATTACTATCGATTTAAGGTAACATACTATCGACGAAGGTAATTACTATTCACAAAGGTAATTACTATCGATTTAAGAGACTCTTAGATGATGACATACGAGCCCCCATAAAATAATCAAACTTACCACAAATCATTTTATTTTTAATCAACACATATTTAATCTTTCAACAATTATTAATCATTTATAACTTGTCGTCTCAATTATTGATTTAATACTATAACATATTATCTGATGATACTTGTGACAATAATTGAATCAATAATATAAGAGATATGATGCAGCAATTATCGTGAGTAATAATTAAGCATAATGAGTGACTTCTCACGTAAGCATCAATAATCAATGACAAGTGCTACTATGCAACCCCGCCAGACATCGTACTTTTTACCCTTTGGGTAGTTCAACAGCTTTTATTCAGTAACACCTCCGTAGTTATTTTTATCAAATATTTTTTATCGTTTTCAATCCGAACAATAATTACGTTATGGGATCCAAAATGATTGAGTCATTGCATTATAATATTCCCTAACAAAAAGAATATTCCCGACCAAACTAATATTTTATAACAACTTGCATACTTTGCAAAATTTATAAATATTACCCACAACTATAACATTATATCAAATTTATTCCATAATATTCAAAAATAATATTTATAGAAAAATTCATCTTTATTTATAAAAGTTGGGGTCTTACATATCATACTCGTATTTCTCACGCATAATAACCCTAGTTATTATACGTACTCATTACATTCTCGGAACTCACTTTTCCTAACCCTTAGGTTTTGAGTCCGCAGGCGAAAACTTTGTTTTTGCCATAACTGAAATATTATTGAATATTCCATCACGTCTCAAGATTTCACGCAATCAATATCTTCTCGGAATTTCAAAATAAATCTAAAAGCAGAAATGGATGAATAGTGGCTATTTCGTCTTTTTCCCCGAAAATATTTTGTTCCTGGAAAAATTTTATTTTCGTCTTGAAAATTTTTACTCGTTCAATCTAGCTCGTAGCCAGAATCCTCCCGATTAATAATCATTCTAGGTTATAAAACGATTAATAAACATATAGCACAGAATAGTATTAATAAAAAAATTTATTTTATTAATAACTAATTCTTTAAACCTAAATTCTGGATAATCCAAAATTCCGGGTGGTTACAAAAGGTTTGTACAACTTAGTCACCATATGAGTCCTCAATTGAAATCCAACCTAACATTACCTTACTCATAACTTGCTCTTAACTTGCTCAGTACGAATTCCTCGTATCACATTATCTATAACTCCTCGTGAATTTATCTTGTACTATATCATAGTACATTATTTTCATAGCATCATGCTATAATTATTCTAACATTACAAACTATCTTTCTTTTATAACTTAAACAGATCACGTCGTGATCTTATTCTATAATCATCTCCCTTAAAATTCTTTTCTTAACTCGTGATCGTTTTATTTTACGATCCTCTTTCTTTCTTTTTTTTTATCATTTACGATTTCATTTATGCTTTTAATCTTACAGGCTTTATCTATTCATCATTATTTGTTATCTTGGCTATTGGAGTTAGGTAACTCCCATTTCTTATCTTTATATCTCTTTAAGATTCTTCTTTGAATTTTCTTGTTTATATAACAATTCTTCCTTTAAGAATTTCTAACTTCATTTACATTGCTCAACATTTCATTCGAGTTCCAGATTTTCATCATACGTATCCATCTTCTATACTTGGTACACATCGAGTCTTTAACAATTTCAATATGGTATGCTGAGTGGTTTTCCACAAACAACCAACAAACTAGGTTTCGAGTTGCTAGTTCGTATATACCTCCGCTCTATGAAGGAATCGTTTAGCCAAGATACCATACATCAACTATTAAAGAGTACGATTGTACCATACTTAAATATAACTTTTTATTCTTAACTTCTTTATCATTCTCTTCTTATAGACATTGTCTATTTATTATGATCTTACATCCTTATTATTGGAGTTGGGTAACCCCACGTTTTAATCCCTTCTTTATAAATTTCTTAAATTAATTCTTATTGTTCAAACTCTATTTGAGCTTATAAGTTCATTATCTTCACATCTCTTCTCTAAGGTTATAGCCTAAGGTACTCTTACCTAAGGTTTCTAACCTATCAACTTTGATACCAACTGTAACGACCCCAAAATTCATACAATTTAATTCTCGACTTCGGTCGTTAACAATACATTCAACCTCTAATTTTATATCATTAAACGATAATACAACCATTAAAATTTGCGGAATAATTAAAATTT